>CM077559.1:32455150-33682726 GCA_039657345.1 Stephania japonica | reverse complement strand
TTAAAACAACGATTTCTATTCAAAATAAGCGTTTGTAGATAAAATATGTTTATGCACCGCTTTTTAAATTTTAAAACTCTTAGAATTATGATTTTATACAAAATCGTTGAAACTTCATTATCATCCTATTTCCCACGTTTCCTACGTGAAGTTATGGCTCAAAACAACGATTTCTAGTCGCAATAAGCTCTGTGACATCACAATGATTATACTCGGCTTGTTCACTTTCAAAACTCTTAATTTGATTATTTGTATCAAAATGGGTGAAACTTCATTATAGTTCGATTTTCCACGTTCCTAATATGAAGTTAAAGCTTAAAACAACGATTTCTATTCAAAATAAGCGTTTGTAGATAAAATATGTTTATGCACCGCTTTTTAAATTTTAAAACTCTTAGAATTATGATTTTATACAAAATCGTTGAAACTTCATTATCGTCCTATTTCCCACGTTTCCTACGTGAAGTTATGGCTCAAAACAACGATTTCTAGTCGCAATAAGCTCGTGACATCACAATGATTATACTCGGCTTGTTCACTTTCAAAACTCTTAATTTGATTATTTGTATCAAAATGGGTGAAACTTCATTATAGTTCGATTTCCCACGTTCCTAATATGAAGTTAAAGCTTAAAACAACGATTTCTATTCAAAATAAGCGTTTGTAGATAAAATATGTTTATGCACCGCTTTTTAAATTTTAAAACTCTTAGAATTATGATTTTATACAAAATCGTTGAAACTTCATTATCGTCCTATTTCCCACGTTTCCTACGTGAAGTTATGGCTCAAAACAACGATTTCTAGTCGCAATAAGCTCGTGACATCACAATGATTATACTCGGCTTGTTCACTTTCAAAACTCTTAATTTGATTATTTGTATCAAAATGGGTGAAACTTCATTATAGTTCGATTTTCCACGTTCCTAATATGAAGTTAAAGCTTAAAACAACGATTTCTATTCAAAATAAGCGTTTGTAGATAAAATATGTTTATGCACCGCTTTTTAAATTTTAAAACTCTTAGAATTATGATTTTATACAAAATCGTTGAAACTTCATTATCGTCCTATTTCCCACGTTTCCTACGTGAAGTTATGGCTCAAAACAACGATTTCTAGTCGCAATAAGCTGTGACATCACAATGATTATACTCGGCTTGTTCACTTTCAAAACTCTTAATTTGATTATTTGTATCAAAATGGGTGAAACTTCATTATAGTTCGATTTCCCACGTTCCTAATATGAAGTTAAAGCTTAAAACAACGATTTCTATTCAAAATAAGCGTTTGTAGATAAAATATGTTTATGCACCGCTCTTTAAATTTTAAAACTCTTAGAATTATGATTTTATACAAAATCGTTGAAACTTCATTATCGTCCTATTTCCCACGTTTCCTACGTGAAGTTATGGCTCAAAACAACGATTTCTAGTCGCAATAAGCTCTGTGACATCACAATGATTATACTCGGCTTGTTCACTTTCAAAACTCTTAATTTGATTATTTGTATCAAAATGGGTGAAACTTCATTATAGTTCGATTTCCCACGTTCCTAATATGAAGTTAAAGTTTAAAACAACGATTTCTATTCAAAAGAAGCGTTTGTAGATAAAATATGTTTATGCACCGCTTTTTAAATTTTAAAACTCTTAGAATTATGATTTTATACAAAATCGTTGAAACTTCATTATCATCCTATTTCCCACGTATCCTACGTGAAGTTATGGCTCAAAACAACGATTTCTAGACGCAATAAGCTCTGTGACATCACAATGATTATACTCGGCTTGTTCACTTTCAAAACTCTTAATTTGATTATTTGTATCAAAATGGGTGAAACTTCATTATAGTTCGATTTTCCACGTTCCTAATATGAAGTTAAAGCTTAAAACAACGATTTCTATTCAAAATAAGCGTTTGTAGATAAAATATGTTTATGCTCCGCTTTTTAAATTTTAAAACTCTTAGAATTATGATTTTATACAAAATCGTTGAAACTTCATTATCGTCCTATTTCCCACGTTTCCTACGTGAAGTTATGGCTCAAAACAACGATTTCTAGTCGCAATAAGCTCGTGACATCACAATGATTATACTCGGCTTGTTCACTTTCAAAACTCTTAATTTGATTATTTGTATCAAAATGGGTGAAACTTCATTATAGTTCGATTTTCCACGTTCCTAATATGAAGTTAAAGCTTAAAACAACGATTTCTATTCAAAATAAGCGTTTGTAGATAAAATATGTTTATGCACCGCTTTTTAAATTTTAAAACTCTTAGAATTATGATTTTATACAAAATCGTTGAAACTTCATTATCATCCTATTTCCCACGTTTCCTACGTGAAGTTATGGCTCAAAACAACGATTTCTAGTCGCAATAAGCTCTGTGACATCACAATGATTATACTCGGCTTGTTCACTTTCAAAACTCTTAATTTGATTATTTGTATCAAAATGGGTGAAACTTCATTATAGTTCGATTTCCCACGTTCCTAATATGAAGTTAAAGCTTAAAACAACGATTTCTATTCAAAATAAGCGTTTGTAGATAAAATATGTTTATGCACCGCTTTTTAAATTTTAAAACTCTTAGAATTATGATTTTATACAAAATCGTTGAAACTTCATTATCGTCCTATTTCCCACGTTTCCTACGTGAAGTTATGGCTCAAAACAACGATTTCTAGTCGCAATAAGCTCTGTGACATCACAATGATTATACTCGGCTTGTTCACTTTCAAAACTCTTAATTTGATTATTTGTATCAAAATGGGTGAAACTTCATTATAGTTCGATTTCCCACGTTCCTAATATGAAGTTAAAGCTTAAAACAACGATTTCTATTCAAAATAAGCGTTTGTAGATAAAATATGTTTATGCACCGCTTTTTAAATTTTAAAACTCTTAGAATTATGATTTTATACAAAATCGTTGAAACTTCATTATCATCCTATTTCCCACGTTTCCTACGTGAAGTTATGGCTCAAAACAACGATTTCTAGTCGCAATAAGCTCGTGACATCACAATGATTATACTCGGCTTGTTCACTTTCAAAACTCTTAATTTGATTATTTGTATCAAAATGGGTGAAACTTCATTATAGTTCGATTTTCCACGTTCCTAATATGAAGTTAAAGCTTAAAACAACGATTTCTATTCAAAATAAGCGTTTGTAGATAAAATATGTTTATGCACCGCTTTTTAAATTTTAAAACTCTTAGAATTATGATTTTATACAAAATCGTTGAAACTTCATTATCGTCCTATTTCCCACGTTTCCTACGTGAAGTTATGGCTCAAAACAACGATTTCTAGTCGCAATAAGCTCGTGACATCACAATGATTATACTCGGCTTGTTCACTTTCAAAACTCTTAATTTGATTATTTGTATCAAAATGGGTGAAACTTCATTATAGTTCGATTTCCACGTTCCTAATATGAAGTTAAAGCTTAAAACAACGATTTCTATTCAAAATAAGCGTTTGTAGATAAAATATGTTTATGCACCGCTTTTTAAATTTTAAAACTCTTAGAATTATGATTTTATACAAAATCGTTGAAACTTCATTATCGTCCTATTTCCCACGTTTCCTACGTGAAGTTATGGCTCAAAACAACGATTTCTAGTCGCAATAAGCTCTGTGACATCACAATGATTATACTCGGCTTGTTCACTTTCAAAACTCTTAATTTGATTATTTGTATCAAAATGGGTGAAACTTCATTATAGTTCGATTTTCCACGTTCCTAATATGAAGTTAAAGCTTAAAACAACGATTTCTATTCAAAATAAGCGTTTGTAGATAAAATATGTTTATGCACCGCTTTTTAAATTTTAAAACTCTTAGAATTATGATTTTATACAAAATCGTTGAAACTTCATTATCGTCCTATTTCCCACGTTTCCTACGTGAAGTTATGGCTCAAAACAACGATTTCTAGTCGCAATAAGCTCGTGACATCACAATGATTATACTCGGCTTGTTCACTTTCAAAACTCTTAATTTGATTATTTGTATCAAAATGGGTGAAACTTCATTATAGTTCGATTTCCACGTTCCTAATATGAAGTTAAAGCTTAAAACAACGATTTCTATTCAAAATAAGCGTTTGTAGATAAAATATGTTTATGCACCGCTTTTTAAATTTTAAAACTCTTAGAATTATGATTTTATACAAAATCGTTGAAACTTCATTATCATCCTATTTCCCACGTTTCCTACGTGAAGTTATGGCTCAAAACAACGATTTCTAGTCGCAATAAGCTCTGTGACATCACAATGATTATACTCGGCTTGTTCACTTTCAAAACTCTTAATTTGATTATTTGTATCAAAATGGGTGAAACTTCATTATAGTTCGATTTTCCACGTTCCTAATATGAAGTTAAAGCTTAAAACAACGATTTCTATTCAAAATAAGCGTTTGTAGATAAAATATGTTTATGCACCGCTTTTAAATTTTAAAACTCTTAGAATTATGATTTTATACAAAATCGTTGAAACTTCATTATCGTCCTATTTCCCACGTTTCCTACGTGAAGTTATGGCTCAAAACAACGATTTCTAGTCGCAATAAGCTCGTGACATCACAATGATTATACTCGGCTTGTTCACTTTCAAAACTCTTAATTTGATTATTTGTATCAAAATGGGTGAAACTTCATTATAGTTCGATTTCCACGTTCCTAATATGAAGTTAAAGCTTAAAACAACGATTTCTATTCAAAATAAGCGTTTGTAGATAAAATATGTTTATGCACCGCTTTTTAAATTTTAAAACTCTTAGAATTATGATTTTATACAAAATCGTTGAAACTTCATTATCATCCTATTTCCCACGTTTCCTACGTGAAGTTATGGCTCAAAACAACGATTTCTAGTCGCAATAAGCTCTGTGACATCACAATGATTATACTCGGCTTGTTCACTTTCAAAACTCTTAATTTGATTATTTGTATCAAAATGGGTGAAACTTCATTATAGTTCGATTTCCCACGTTCCTAATATGAAGTTAAAGCTTAAAACAACGATTTCTATTCAAAATAAGCGTTTGTAGATAAAATATGTTTATGCACCGCTTTTTAAATTTTAAAACTCTTAGAATTATGATTTTATACAAAATCGTTGAAACTTCATTATCATCCTATTTCCCACGTTTCCTACGTGAAGTTATGGCTCAAAACAACGATTTCTAGTCGCAATAAGCTCTCGTGACATCACAATGATTATACTCGGCTTGTTCACTTTCAAAACTCTTAATTTGATTATTTGTATCAAAATGGGTGAAACTTCATTATAGTTCGATTTCCCACGTTCCTAATATGAAGTTAAAGCTTAAAACAACGATTTCTATTCAAAATAAGCGTTTGTAGATAAAATATGTTTATGCACCGCTTTTTAAATTTTAAAACTCTTAGAATTATGATTTTATACAAAATCGTTGAAACTTCATTATCATCCTATTTCCCACGTTTCCTACGTGAAGTTATGGCTCAAAACAACGATTTCTAGTCGCAATAAGCTCGTGACATCACAATGATTATACTCGGCTTGTTCACTTTCAAAACTCTTAATTTGATTATTTGTATCAAAATGGGTGAAACTTCATTATAGTTCGATTTTCCACGTTCCTAATATGAAGTTAAAGCTTAAAACAACGATTTCTATTCAAAATAAGCGTTTGTAGATAAAATATGTTTATGCTCCGCTTTTTAAATTTTAAAACTCTTAGAATTATGATTTTATACAAAATCGTTGAAACTTCATTATCGTCCTATTTCCCACGTTTCCTACGTGAAGTTATGGCTCAAAACAACGATTTCTAGTCGCAATAAGCTCTGTGACATCACAATGATTATACTCGGCTTGTTCACTTTCAAAACTCTTAATTTGATTATTTGTATCAAAATGGGTGAAACTTCATTATAGTTCGATTTTCCACGTTCCTAATATGAAGTTAAAGCTTAAAACAACGATTTCTATTCAAAATAAGCGTTTGTAGATAAAATATGTTTATGCACCGCTTTTTAAATTTTAAAACTCTTAGAATTATGATTTTATACAAAATCGTTGAAACTTCATTATCGTCCTATTTCCCACGTTTCCTACGTGAAGTTATGGCTCAAAACAACGATTTCTAGTCGCAATAAGCTCTGTGACATCACAATGATTATACTCGGCTTGTTCACTTTCAAAACTCTTAATTTGATTATTTGTATCAAAATGGGTGAAACTTCATTATAGTTCGATTTTCCACGTTCCTAATATGAAGTTAAAGCTTAAAACAACGATTTCTATTCAAAATAAGCGTTTGTAGATAAAATATGTTTATGCACCGCTTTTAAATTTTAAAACTCTTAGAATTATGATTTTATACAAAATCGTTGAAACTTCATTATCGTCCTATTTCCCACGTTTCCTACGTGAAGTTATGGCTCAAAACAACGATTTCTAGTCGCAATAAGCTCTGTGACATCACAATGATTATACTCGGCTTGTTCACTTTCAAAACTCTTAATTTGATTATTTGTATCAAAATGGGTGAAACTTCATTATAGTTCGATTTCCCACGTTCCTAATATGAAGTTAAAGCTTAAAACAACGATTTCTATTCAAAATAAGCGTTTGTAGATAAAATATGTTTATGCACCGCTTTTTAAATTTTAAAACTCTTAGAATTATGATTTTATACAAAATCGTTGAAACTTCATTATCGTCCTATTTCCCACGTTTCCTACGTGAAGTTATGGCTCAAAACAACGATTTCTAGTCGCAATAAGCTCTGTGACATCACAATGATTATACTCGGCTTGTTCACTTTCAAAACTCTTAATTTGATTATTTGTATCAAAATGGGTGAAACTTCATTATAGTTCGATTTTCCACGTTCCTAATATGAAGTTAAAGCTTAAAACAACGATTTCTATTCAAAATAAGCGTTTGTAGATAAAATATGTTTATGCACCGCTTTTAAATTTTAAAACTCTTAGAATTATGATTTTATACAAAATCGTTGAAACTTCATTATCGTCCTATTTCCCACGTTTCCTACGTGAAGTTATGGCTCAAAACAACGATTTCTAGTCGCAATAAGCTCTGTGACATCACAATGATTATACTCGGCTTGTTCACTTTCAAAACTCTTAATTTGATTATTTGTATCAAAATGGGTGAAACTTCATTATAGTTCGATTTCCCACGTTCCTAATATGAAGTTAAAGCTTAAAACAACGATTTCTATTCAAAATAAGCGTTTGTAGATAAAATATGTTTATGCACCGCTTTTTAAATTTTAAAACTCTTAGAATTATGATTTTATACAAAATCGTTGAAACTTCATTATCATCCTATTTCCCACGTTTCCTACGTGAAGTTATGGCTCAAAACAACGATTTCTAGTCGCAATAAGCTCTGTGACATCACAATGATTATACTCGGCTTGTTCACTTTCAAAACCTTAATTTGATTATTTGTATCAAAATGGGTGAAACTTCATTATAGTTCGATTTTCCACGTTCCTAATATGAAGTTAAAGCTTAAAACAACGATTTCTATTCAAAATAAGCGTTTGTAGATAAAATATGTTTATGCACCGCTTTTTAAATTTTAAAACTCTTAGAATTATGATTTTATACAAAATCGTTGAAACTTCATTATCATCCTATTTCCCACGTTTCCTACGTGAAGTTATGGCTCAAAACAACGATTTCTAGTCGCAATAAGCTCTGTGACATCACAATGATTATACTCGGCTTGTTCACTTTCAAAACTCTTAATTTGATTATTTGTATCAAAATGGGTGAAACTTCATTATAGTTCGATTTTCCACGTTCCTAATATGAAGTTAAAGCTTAAAACAACGATTTCTATTCAAAATAAGCGTTTGTAGATAAAATATGTTTATGCACCGCTTTTTAAATTTTAAAACTCTTAGAATTATGATTTTATACAAAATCGTTGAAACTTCATTATCGTCCTATTTCCCACGTTTCCTACGTGAAGTTATGGCTCAAAACAACGATTTCTAGTCGCAATAAGCTCTGTGACATCACAATGATTATACTCGGCTTGTTCACTTTCAAAACTCTTAATTTGATTATTTGTATCAAAATGGGTGAAACTTCATTATAGTTCGATTTTCCACGTTCCTAATATGAAGTTAAAGCTTAAAACAACGATTTCTATTCAAAATAAGCGTTTGTAGATAAAATATGTTTATGCACCGCTTTTTAAATTTTAAAACTCTTAGAATTATGATTTTATACAAAATCGTTGAAACTTCATTATCGTCCTATTTCCCACGTTTCCTACGTGAAGTTATGGCTCAAAACAACGATTTCTAGTCGCAATAAGCTCTGTGACATCACAATGATTATACTCGGCTTGTTCACTTTCAAAACTCTTAATTTGATTATTTGTATCAAAATGGGTGAAACTTCATTATAGTTCGATTTCCCACGTTCCTAATATGAAGTTAAAGCTTAAAACAACGATTTCTATTCAAAATAAGCGTTTGTAGATAAAATATGTTTATGCACCGCTTTTTAAATTTTAAAACTCTTAGAATTATGATTTTATACAAAATCGTTGAAACTTCATTATCATCCTATTTCCCACGTTTCCTACGTGAAGTTATGGCTCAAAACAACGATTTCTAGTCGCAATAAGCTCTGTGACATCACAATGATTATACTCGGCTTGTTCACTTTCAAAACTCTTAATTTGATTATTTGTATCAAAATGGGTGAAACTTCATTATAGTTCGATTTCCCACGTTCCTAATATGAAGTTAAAGCTTAAAACAACGATTTCTATTCAAAATAAGCGTTTGTAGATAAAATATGTTTATGCACCGCTTTTTAAATTTTAAAACTCTTAGAATTATGATTTTATACAAAATCGTTGAAACTTCATTATCGTCCTATTTCCCACGTTTCCTACGTGAAGTTATGGCTCAAAACAACGATTTCTAGTCGCAATAAGCTCGTGACATCACAATGATTATACTCGGCTTGTTCACTTTCAAAACTCTTAATTTGATTATTTGTATCAAAATGGGTGAAACTTCATTATAGTTCGATTTCCCACGTTCCTAATATGAAGTTAAAGCTTAAAACAACGATTTCTATTCAAAATAAGCGTTTGTAGATAAAATATGTTTATGCACCGCTTTTTAAATTTTAAAACTCTTAGAATTATGATTTTATACAAAATCGTTGAAACTTCATTATCATCCTATTTCCCACGTTTCCTACGTGAAGTTATGGCTCAAAACAACGATTTCTAGTCGCAATAAGCTTGTGACATCACAATGATTATACTCGGCTTGTTCACTTTCAAAACTCTTAATTTGATTATTTGTATCAAAATGGGTGAAACTTCATTATAGTTCGATTTTCCACGTTCCTAATATGAAGTTAAAGCTTAAAACAACGATTTCTATTCAAAATAAGCGTTTGTAGATAAAATATGTTTATGCACCGCTTTTTAAATTTTAAAACTCTTAGAATTATGATTTTATACAAAATCGTTGAAACTTCATTATCGTCCTATTTCCCACGTTTCCTACGTGAAGTTATGGCTCAAAACAACGATTTCTAGTCGCAATAAGCTCGTGACATCACAATGATTATACTCGGCTTGTTCACTTTCAAAACTCTTAATTTGATTATTTGTATCAAAATGGGTGAAACTTCATTATAGTTCGATTTCCCACGTTCCTAATATGAAGTTAAAGCTTAAAACAACGATTTCTATTCAAAATAAGCGTTTGTAGATAAAATATGTTTATGCACCGCTTTTAAATTTTAAAACTCTTAGAATTATGATTTTATACAAAATCGTTGAAACTTCATTATCGTCCTATTTCCCACGTTTCCTACGTGAAGTTATGGCTCAAAACAACGATTTCTAGTCGCAATAAGCTCTGTGACATCACAATGATTATACTCGGCTTGTTCACTTTCAAAACTCTTAATTTGATTATTTGTATCAAAATGGGTGAAACTTCATTATAGTTCGATTTCCCACGTTCCTAATATGAAGTTAAAGCTTAAAACAACGATTTCTATTCAAAATAAGCGTTTGTAGATAAAATATGTTTATGCACCGCTTTTTAAATTTTAAAACTCTTAGAATTATGATTTTATACAAAATCGTTGAAACTTCATTATCGTCCTATTTCCCACGTTTCCTACGTGAAGTTATGGCTCAAAACAACGATTTCTAGTCGCAATAAGCTCTGTGACATCACAATGATTATACTCGGCTTGTTCACTTTCAAAACTCTTAATTTGATTATTTGTATCAAAATGGGTGAAACTTCATTATAGTTCGATTTTCCACGTTCCTAATATGAAGTTAAAGCTTAAAACAACGATTTCTATTCAAAATAAGCGTTTGTAGATAAAATATGTTTATGCACCGCTTTTTAAATTTTAAAACTCTTAGAATTATGATTTTATACAAAATCGTTGAAACTTCATTATCATCCTATTTCCCACGTTTCCTACGTGAAGTTATGGCTCAAAACAACGATTTCTAGTCGCAATAAGCTCTGTGACATCACAATGATTATACTCGGCTTGTTCACTTTCAAAACCCTTAATTTGATTATTTGTATCAAAATGGGTGAAACTTCATTATAGTTCGATTTTCCACGTTCCTAATATGAAGTTAAAGCTTAAAATAACGATTTCTATTCAAAATAAGCGTTTGTAGATAAAATATGTTTATGCACCGCTCTTTAAATTTTAAAACTCTTAGAATTATGATTTTATACAAAATCGTTGAAACTTCATTATCGTCCTATTTCCCACGTTTCCTACGTGAAGTTATGGCTCAAAACAACGATTTCTAGTCGCAATAAGCTCTGTGACATCACAATGATTATACTCGGCTTGTTCACTTTCAAAACTCTTAATTTGATTATTTGTATCAAAATGGGTGAAAACTTCATTGTAGTTCGATTTCCCACGTTCCTAATATGAAGTTAAAGCTTAAAACAACGATTTCTATTCAAAATAAGCGTTTGTAGATAAAATATGTTTATGCACCGCTTTTTAAATTTTAAAACTCTTAGAATTATGATTTTATACAAAATCGTTGAAACTTCATTATCATCCTATTTCCCACGTTTCCTACGTGAAGTTATGGCTCAAAACAACGATTTCTAGTCGCAATAAGCTCTGTGACATCACAATGATTATACTCGGCTTGTTCACTTTCAAAACTCTTAATTTGATTATTTGTATCAAAATGGGTGAAACTTCATTATAGTTCGATTTTCCACGTTCCTAATATGAAGTTAAAGCTTAAAACAACGATTTCTATTCAAAATAAGCGTTTGTAGATAAAATATGTTTATGCACCGCTTTTTAAATTTTAAAACTCTTAGAATTATGATTTTATACAAAATCGTTGAAACTTCATTATCATCCTATTTCCCACGTTTCTACGTGAAGTTATGGCTCAAAACAACGATTTCTAGTCGCAATAAGCTCGTGACATCACAATGATTATACTCGGCTTGTTCACTTTCAAAACTCTTAATTTGATTATTTGTATCAAAATGGGTGAAACTTCATTATAGTTCGATTTTCCACGTTCCTAATATGAAGTTAAAGCTTAAAACAACGATTTCTATTCAAAATAAGCGTTTGTAGATAAAATATGTTTATGCACCGCTTTTTAAATTTTAAAACTCTTAGAATTATGATTTTATACAAAATCGTTGAAACTTCATTATCGTCCTATTTCCCACGTTTCCTACGTGAAGTTATGGCTCAAAACAACGATTTCTAGTCGCAATAAGCTCTGTGACATCACAATGATTATACTCGGCTTGTTCACTTTCAAAACTCTTAATTTGATTATTTGTATCAAAATGGGTGAAACTTCATTATAGTTCGATTTTCCACGTTCCTAATATGAAGTTAAAGCTTAAAACAACGATTTATTTCTATTCAAAATAAGCGTTTGTAGATAAAATATGTTTATGCACCGCTTTTTAAATTTTAAAACTCTTAGAATTATGATTTTATACAAAATCGTTGAAACTTCATTATCGTCCTATTTCCCACGTTTCCTACGTGAAGTTATGGCTCAAAACAACGATTTCTAGTCGCAATAAGCTCTGTGACATCACAATGATTATACTCGGCTTGTTCACTTTCAAAACTCTTAATTTGATTATTTGTATCAAAATGGGTGAAACTTCATTATAGTTCGATTTCCCACGTTCCTAATATGAAGTTAAAGCTTAAAACAACGATTTCTATTCAAAATAAGCGTTTGTAGATAAAATATGTTTATGCACCGCTTTTTAAATTTTAAAACTCTTAGAATTATGATTTTATACAAAATCGTTGAAACTTCATTATCGTCCTATTTCCCACGTTTCCTACGTGAAGTTATGGCTCAAAACAACGATTTCTAGTCGCAATAAGCTCGTGACATCATCACAATGATTATACTCGGCTTGTTCACTTTCAAAACTCTTAATTTGATTATTTGTATCAAAATGGGTGAAACTTCATTATAGTTCGATTTCCCACGTTCCTAATATGAAGTTAAAGCTTAAAACAACGATTTCTATTCAAAATAAGCGTTTGTAGATAAAATATGTTTATGCACCGCTTTTTAAATTTTAAAACTCTTAGAATTATGATTTTATACAAAATCGTTGAAACTTCATTATCGTCCTATTTCCCACGTTTCCTACGTGAAGTTATGGCTCAAAACAACGATTTCTAGTCGCAATAAGCTCTGTGACATCACAATGATTATACTCGGCTTGTTCACTTTCAAAACTCTTAATTTGATTATTTGTATCAAAATGGGTGAAACTTCATTATAGTTCGATTTCCCACGTTCCTAATATGAAGTTAAAGCTTAAAACAACGATTTCTATTCAAAATAAGCGTTTGTAGATAAAATATGTTTATGCACCGCTTTTTAAATTTTAAAACTCTTAGAATTATGATTTTATACAAAATCGTTGAAACTTCATTATCATCCTATTTCCCACGTTTCCTACGTGAAGTTATGGCTCAAAACAACGATTTCTAGTCGCAATAAGCTCTGTGACATCACAATGATTATACTCGGCTTGTTCACTTTCAAAACTCTTAATTTGATTATTTGTATCAAAATGGGTGAAACTTCATTATAGTTCGATTTTCCACGTTCCTAATATGAAGTTAAAGCTTAAAACAACGATTTCTATTCAAAATAAGCGTTTGTAGATAAAATATGTTTATGCACCGCTTTTTAAATTTTAAAACTCTTAGAATTATGATTTTATACAAAATCGTTGAAACTTCATTATCGTCCTATTTCCCACGTTTCCTACGTGAAGTTATGGCTCAAAACAACGATTTCTAGTCGCAATAAGCTCGTGACATCACAATGATTATACTCGGCTTGTTCACTTTCAAAACTCTTAATTTGATTATTTGTATCAAAATGGGTGAAACTTCATTATAGTTCGATTTCCCACGTTCCTAATATGAAGTTAAAGCTTAAAACAACGATTTCTATTCAAAATAAGCGTTTGTAGATAAAATATGTTTATGCACCGCTTTTTAAATTTTAAAACTCTTAGAATTATGATTTTATACAAAATCGTTGAAACTTCATTATCATCCTATTTCCCACGTTTCCTACGTGAAGTTATGGCTCAAAACAACGATTTCTAGTCGCAATAAGCTCTGTGACATCACAATGATTATACTCGGCTTGTTCACTTTCAAAACTCTTAATTTGATTATTTGTATCAAAATGGGTGAAACTTCATTATAGTTCGATTTCCCACGTTCCTAATATGAAGTTAAAGCTTAAAACAACGATTTCTATTCAAAATAAGCGTTTGTAGATAAAATATGTTTATGCACCGCTTTTTAAATTTTAAAACTCTTAGAATTATGATTTTATACAAAATCGTTGAAACTTCATTATCGTCCTATTTCCCACGTTTCCTACGTGAAGTTATGGCTCAAAACAACGATTTCTAGTCGCAATAAGCTCTGTGACATCACAATGATTATACTCGGCTTGTTCACTTTCAAAACTCTTAATTTGATTATTTGTATCAAAATGGGTGAAACTTCATTATAGTTCGATTTCCCACGTTCCTAATATGAAGTTAAAGCTTAAAACAACGATTTCTATTCAAAATAAGCGTTTGTAGATAAAATATGTTTATGCACCGCTTTTTAAATTTTAAAACTCTTAGAATTATGATTTTATACAAAATCGTTGAAACTTCATTATCATCCTATTTCCCACGTTTCCTACGTGAAGTTATGGCTCAAAACAACGATTTCTAGTCGCAATAAGCTCTCGTGACATCACAATGATTATACTCGGCTTGTTCACTTTCAAAACTCTTAATTTGATTATTTGTATCAAAATGGGTGAAACTTCATTATAGTTCGATTTTCCACGTTCCTAATATGAAGTTAAAGCTTAAAACAACGATTTCTATTCAAAATAAGCGTTTGTAGATAAAATATGTTTATGCTCCGCTTTTAAATTTTAAAACTCTTAGAATTATGATTTTATACAAAATCGTTGAAACTTCATTATCGTCCTATTTCCCACGTTTCCTACGTGAAGTTATGGCTCAAAACAACGATTTCTAGTCGCAATAAGCTCGTGACATCACAATGATTATACTCGGCTTGTTCACTTTCAAAACTCTTAATTTGATTATTTGTATCAAAATGGGTGAAACTTCATTATAGTTCGATTTCCCACGTTCCTAATATGAAGTTAAAGCTTAAAACAACGATTTCTATTCAAAATAAGCGTTTGTAGATAAAATATGTTTATGCACCGCTTTTTAAATTTTAAAACTCTTAGAATTATGATTTTATACAAAATCGTTGAAACTTCATTATCATCCTATTTCCCACGTTTCCTACGTGAAGTTATGGCTCAAAACAACGATTTCTAGTCGTCGCAATAAGCTCTGTGACATCACAATGATTATACTCGGCTTGTTCACTTTCAAAACTCTTAATTTGATTATTTGTATCAAAATGGGTGAAACTTCATTATAGTTCGATTTTCCACGTTCCTAATATGAAGTTAAAGCTTAAAACAACGATTTCTATTCAAAATAAGCGTTTGTAGATAAAATATGTTTATGCACCGCTTTTTAAATTTTAAAACTCTTAGAATTATGATTTTATACAAAATCGTTGAAACTTCATTATCGTCCTATTTCCCACGTTTCCTACGTGAAGTTATGGCTCAAAACAACGATTTCTAGTCGCAATAAGCTCTGTGACATCACAATGATTATACTCGGCTTGTTCACTTTCAAAACTCTTAATTTGATTATTTGTATCAAAATGGGTGAAACTTCATTATAGTTCGATTTCCCACGTTCCTAATATGAAGTTAAAGCTTAAAACAACGATTTCTATTCAAAATAAGCGTTTGTAGATAAAATATGTTTATGCACCGCTTTTTAAATTTTAAAACTCTTAGAATTATGATTTTATACAAAATCGTTGAAACTTCATTATCATCCTATTTCCCACGTTTCCTACGTGAAGTTATGGCTCAAAACAACGATTTCTAGTCGCAATAAGCTCGTGACATCACAATGATTATACTCGGCTTGTTCACTTTCAAAACTCTTAATTTGATTATTTGTATCAAAATGGGTGAAACTTCATTATAGTTCGATTTTCCACGTTCCTAATATGAAGTTAAAGCTTAAAACAACGATTTCTATTCAAAATAAGCGTTTGTAGATAAAATATGTTTATGCACCGCTTTTTAAATTTTAAAACTCTTAGAATTATGATTTTATACAAAATCGTTGAAACTTCATTATCGTCCTATTTCCCACGTTTCCTACGTGAAGTTATGGCTCAAAACAACGATTTCTAGTCGCAATAAGCTCTGTGACATCACAATGATTATACTCGGCTTGTTCACTTTCAAAACTCTTAATTTGATTATTTGTATCAAAATGGGTGAAACTTCATTATAGTTCGATTTCCCACGTTCCTAATATGAAGTTAAAGCTTAAAACAACGATTTCTATTCAAAATAAGCGTTTGTAGATAAAATATGTTTATGCACCGCTTTTTAAATTTTAAAACTCTTAGAATTATGATTTTATACAAAATCGTTGAAACTTCATTATCATCCTATTTCCCACGTTTCCTACGTGAAGTTATGGCTCAAAACAACGATTTCTAGTCGCAATAAGCTCTGTGACATCACAATGATTATACTCGGCTTGTTCACTTTCAAAACTCTTAATTTGATTATTTGTATCAAAATGGGTGAAACTTCATTATAGTTCGATTTTCCACGTTCCTAATATGAAGTTAAAGCTTAAAACAACGATTTCTATTCAAAATAAGCGTTTGTAGATAAAATATGTTTATGCACCGCTTTTTAAATTTTAAAACTCTTAGAATTATGATTTTATACAAAATCGTTGAAACTTCATTATCGTCCTATTTCCCACGTTTCCTACGTGAAGTTATGGCTCAAAACAACGATTTCTAGTCGCAATAAGCTCTGTGACATCACAATGATTATACTCGGCTTGTTCACTTTCAAAACTCTTAATTTGATTATTTGTATCAAAATGGGTGAAACTTCATTATAGTTCGATTTCCCACGTTCCTAATATGAAGTTAAAGTTTAAAACAACGATTTCTATTCAAAATAAGCGTTTGTAGATAAAATATGTTTATGCACCGCTTTTTAAATTTTAAAACTCTTAGAATTATGATTTTATACAAAATCGTTGAAACTTCATTATCATCCTATTTCCCACGTTCCCTACGTGAAGTTATGGCTCAAAACAACGATTTCTAGTCGCAATAAGCTGTGACATCACAATGATTATACTCGGCTTGTTCACTTTCAAAACTCTTAATTTGATTATTTGTATCAAAATGGGTGAAACTTCATTATAGTGATTTTCCACGTTCCTAATATGAAGTTAAAGCTTAAAACAACGATTTCTATTCAAAATAAGCGTTTGTAGATAAAATATGTTTATGCACCGCTTTTTAAATTTTAAAACTCTTAGAATTATGATTTTATACAAAATCGTTGAAACTTCATTATCGTCCTATTTCCCACGTTTCCTACGTGAAGTTATGGCTCAAAACAACGATTTCTAGTCGCAATAAGCTGTGACATCACAATGATTATACTCGGCTTGTTCACTTTCAAAACTCTTAATTTGATTATTTGTATCAAAATGGGTGAAACTTCATTATAGTTCGATTTCCCACGTTCCTAATATGAAGTTAAAGCTTAAAACAACGATTTCTATTCAAAATAAGCGTTTGTAGATAAAATATGTTTATGCACCGCTTTTTAAATTTTAAAACTCTTAGAATTATGATTTTATACAAAATCGTTGAAACTTCATTATCATCCTATTTCCCACGTTTCCTACGTGAAGTTATGGCTCAAAACAACGATTTCTAGTCGCAATAAGCTCTGTGACATCACAATGATTATACTCGGCTTGTTCACTTTCAAAACTCTTAATTTGATTATTTGTATCAAAATGGGTGAAACTTCATTATAGTTCGATTTCCACGTTCCTAATATGAAGTTAAAGCTTAAAACAACGATTTCTATTCAAAATAAGCGTTTGTAGATAAAATATGTTTATGCACCGCTCTTTAAATTTTAAAACTCTTAGAATTATGATTTTATACAAAATCGTTGAAACTTCATTATCGTCCTATTTCCCACGTTTCCTACGTGAAGTTATGGCTCAAAACAACGATTTCTAGTCGCAATAAGCTCTGTGACATCACAATGATTATACTCGGCTTGTTCACTTTCAAAACTCTTAATTTGATTATTTGTATCAAAATGGGTGAAACTTCATTATAGTTCGATTTCCCACGTTCCTAATATGAAGTTAAAGTTTAAAACAACGATTTCTATTCAAAAGAAGCGTTTGTAGATAAAATATGTTTATGCACCGCTTTTTAAATTTTAAAACTCTTAGAATTATGATTTTATACAAAATCGTTGAAACTTCATTATCATCCTATTTCCCACGTTTCCTACGTGAAGTTATGGCTCAAAACAACGATTTCTAGTCGCAATAAGCTCTGTGACATCACAATGATTATACTCGGCTTGTTCACTTTCAAAACTCTTAATTTGATTATTTGTATCAAAATGGGTGAAACTTCATTATAGTTCGATTTTCCACGTTCCTAATATGAAGTTAAAGCTTAAAACAACGATTTCTATTCAAAATAAGCGTTTGTAGATAAAATATGTTTATGCACCGCTTTTTAAATTTTAAAACTCTTAGAATTATGATTTTATACAAAATCGTTGAAACTTCATTATCGTCCTATTTCCCACGTTTCCTACGTGAAGTTATGGCTCAAAACAACGATTTCTAGTCGCAATAAGCTCGTGACATCACAATGATTATACTCGGCTTGTTCACTTTCAAAACTCTTAATTTGATTATTTGTATCAAAATGGGTGAAACTTCATTATAGTTCGATTTCCCACGTTCCTAATATGAAGTTAAAGCTTAAAACAACGATTTCTATTCAAAATAAGCGTTTGTAGATAAAATATGTTTATGCACCGCTTTTTAAATTTTAAAACTCTTAGAATTATGATTTTATACAAAATCGTTGAAACTTCATTATCATCCTATTTCCCACGTTTCCTACGTGAAGTTATGGCTCAAAACAACGATTTCTAGTCGCAATAAGCTCTGTGACATCACAATGATTATACTCGGCTTGTTCACTTTCAAAACTCTTAATTTGATTATTTGTATCAAAATGGGTGAAACTTCATTATAGTTCGATTTCCCACGTTCCTAATATGAAGTTAAAGCTTAAAACAACGATTTCTATTCAAAATAAGCGTTTGTAGATAAAATATGTTTATGCACCGCTTTTTAAATTTTAAAACTCTTAGAATTATGATTTTATACAAAATCGTTGAAACTTCATTATCGTCCTATTTCCCACGTTTCCTACGTGAAGTTATGGCTCAAAACAACGATTTCTAGTCGCAATAAGCTCTGTGACATCACAATGATTATACTCGGCTTGTTCACTTTCAAAACTCTTAATTTGATTATTTGTATCAAAATGGGTGAAACTTCATTATAGTTCGATTTCCCACGTTCCTAATATGAAGTTAAAGCTTAAAACAACGATTTCTATTCAAAATAAGCGTTTGTAGATAAAATATGTTTATGCACCGCTTTTTAAATTTTAAAACTCTTAGAATTATGATTTTATACAAAATCGTTGAAACTTCATTATCATCCTATTTCCCACGTTTCCTACGTGAAGTTATGGCTCAAAACAACGATTTCTAGTCGCAATAAGCTCGTGACATCACAATGATTATACTCGGCTTGTTCACTTTCAAAACTCTTAATTTGATTATTTGTATCAAAATGGGTGAAACTTCATTATAGTTCGATTTTCCACGTTCCTAATATGAAGTTAAAGCTTAAAACAACGATTTCTATTCAAAATAAGCGTTTGTAGATAAAATATGTTTATGCACCGCTTTTTAAATTTTAAAACTCTTAGAATTATGATTTTATACAAAATCGTTGAAACTTCATTATCGTCCTATTTCCCACGTTTCCTACGTGAAGTTATGGCTCAAAACAACGATTTCTAGTCGCAATAAGCTCTGTGACATCACAATGATTATACTCGGCTTGTTCACTTTCAAAACTCTTAATTTGATTATTTGTATCAAAATGGGTGAAACTTCATTATAGTTCGATTTCCCACGTTCCTAATATGAAGTTAAAGCTTAAAACAACGATTTCTATTCAAAATAAGCGTTTGTAGATAAAATATGTTTATGCACCGCTTTTTAAATTTTAAAACTCTTAGAATTATGATTTTATACAAAATCGTTGAAACTTCATTATCATCCTATTTCCAACGTTCCTACGTGAAGTTATGGCTCAAAACAACGATTTCTAGTCGCAATAAGCTCTGTGACATCACAATGATTATACTCGGCTTGTTCACTTTCAAAACTCTTAATTTGATTATTTGTATCAAAATGGGTGAAACTTCATTATAGTTCGATTTCCCACGTTCCTAATATGAAGTTAAAGCTTAAAACAACGATTTCTATTCAAAATAAGCGTTTGTAGATAAAATATGTTTATGCACCGCTTTTAAATTTTAAAACTCTTAGAATTATGATTTTATACAAAATCGTTGAAACTTCATTATCGTCCTATTTCCCACGTTTCCTACGTGAAGTTATGGCTCAAAACAACGATTTCTAGTCGCAATAAGCTCTGTGACATCACAATGATTATACTCGGCTTGTTCACTTTCAAAACTCTTAATTTGATTATTTGTATCAAAACGGGTGAAACTTCATTGTAGTTCGATTTCCCACGTTCCTAATATGAAATTAAAGTTAAAAACAACGATTTCTATTCAAAAGAAGCGTTTGTAGATAAAATATGTTTATGCACCGCTTTTTAAATTTTAAAACTCTTAGAATTATGATTTTATACAAAATCGTTGAAACTTCATTATCGTCCTATTTCCCACGTTTCCTACGTGAAGTTATGGCTCAAAACAACGATTTCTAGTCGCAATAAGCTCTGTGACATCACAATGATTATACTCGGCTTGTTCACTTTCAAAACTCTTAATTTGATTATTTGTATCAAAATGGGTGAAACTTCATTATAGTTCGATTTTCCACGTTCCTAATATGAAGTTAAAGCTTAAAACAACGATTTCTATTCAAAATAAGCGTTTGTAGATAAAATATGTTTATGCACCGCTTTTTAAATTTTAAAACTCTTAGAATTATGATTTTATACAAAATCGTTGAAACTTCATTATCGTCCTATTTCCCACGTTTCCTACGTGAAGTTATGGCTCAAAACAACGATTTCTAGTCGCAATAAGCTCTGTGACATCACAATGATTATACTCGGCTTGTTCACTTTCAAAACTCTTAATTTGATTATTTGTATCAAAATGGGTGAAACTTCATTATAGTTCGATTTCCCACGTTCCTAATATGAAGTTAAAGCTTAAAACAACGATTTCTATTCAAAATAAGCGTTTGTAGATAAAATATGTTTATGCACCGCTTTTTAAATTTTAAAACTCTTAGAATTATGATTTTATACAAAATCGTTGAAACTTCATTATCATCCTATTTCCCACGTTTCCTACGTGAAGTTATGGCTCAAAACAACGATTTCTAGTCGCAATAAGCTCTGTGACATCACAATGATTATACTCGGCTTGTTCACTTTCAAAACTCTTAATTTGATTATTTGTATCAAAATGGGTGAAACTTCATTATAGTTCGATTTTCCACGTTCCTAATATGAAGTTAAAGCTTAAAACAACGATTTCTATTCAAAATAAGCGTTTGTAGATAAAATATGTTTATGCACCCTTTTTAAATTTTAAAACTCTTAGAATTATGATTTTATACAAAATCGTTGAAACTTCATTATCGTCCTATTTCCCACGTTTCCTACGTGAAGTTATGGCTCAAAACAACGATTTCTAGTCGCAATAAGCTCTGTGACATCACAATGATTATACTCGGCTTGTTCACTTTCAAAACTCTTAATTTGATTATTTGTATCAAAATGGGTGAAACTTCATTATAGTTCGATTTCCCACGTTCCTAATATGAAGTTAAAGCTTAAAACAACGATTTCTATTCAAAATAAGCGTTTGTAGATAAAATATGTTTATGCACCGCTTTTTAAATTTTAAAACTCTTAGAATTATGATTTTATACAAAATCGTTGAAACTTCATTATCATCCTATTTCCCACGTTTCCTACGTGAAGTTATGGCTCAAAACAACGATTTCTAGTCGCAATAAGCTCTCGTGACATCACAATGATTATACTCGGCTTGTTCACTTTCAAAACTCTTAATTTGATTATTTGTATCAAAATGGGTGAAACTTCATTATAGTTCGATTTTCCACGTTCCTAATATGAAGTTAAAGCTTAAAACAACGATTTCTATTCAAAATAAGCGTTTGTAGATAAAATATGTTTATGCACCGCTTTTTAAATTTTAAAACTCTTAGAATTATGATTTTATACAAAATCGTTGAAACTTCATTATCGTCCTATTTCCCACGTTTCCTACGTGAAGTTATGGCTCAAAACAATGATTTCTAGTCGCAATAAGCTCGTGACATCACAATGATTATACTCGGCTTGTTCACTTTCAAAACTCTTAATTTGATTATTTGTATCAAAATGGGTGAAACTTCATTATAGTTCGATTTTCCACGTTCCTAATATGAAGTTAAAGCTTAAAACAACGATTTCTATTCAAAATAAGCGTTTGTAGATAAAATATGTTTATGCACCGCTTTTTAAATTTTAAAACTCTTAGAATTATGATTTTATACAAAATCGTTGAAACTTCATTATCATCCTATTTCCCACGTTTCCTACGTGAAGTTATGGCTCAAAACAACGATTTCTAGTCGCAATAAGCTCGTGACATCACAATGATTATACTCGGCTTGTTCACTTTCAAAACTCTTAATTTGATTATTTGTATCAAAATGGGTGAAACTTCATTATAGTTCGATTTCCCACGTTCCTAATATGAAGTTAAAGCTTAAAACAACGATTTCTATTCAAAATAAGCGTTTGTAGATAAAATATGTTTATGCACCGCTTTTTAAATTTTAAAACTCTTAGAATTATGATTTTATACAAAATCGTTGAAACTTCATTATCGTCCTATTTCCCACGTTTCCTACGTGAAGTTATGGCTCAAAACAACGATTTCTAGTCGCAATAAGCTCTGTGACATCACAATGATTATACTCGGCTTGTTCACTTTCAAAACTCTTAATTTGATTATTTGTATCAAAATGGGTGAAACTTCATTATAGTTCGATTTCCCACGTTCCTAATATGAAGTTAAAGCTTAAAACAACGATTTCTATTCAAAATAAGCGTTTGTAGATAAAATATGTTTATGCACCGCTTTTTAAATTTTAAAACTCTTAGAATTATGATTTTATACAAAATCGTTGAAACTTCATTATCATCCTATTTCCCACGTTTCCTACGTGAAGTTATGGCTCAAAACAACGATTTCTAGTCGCAATAAGCTGTGACATCACAATGATTATACTCGGCTTGTTCACTTTCAAAACTCTTAATTTGATTATTTGTATCAAAATGGGTGAAACTTCATTATAGTTCGATTTTCCACGTTCCTAATATGAAGTTAAAGCTTAAAACAACGATTTCTATTCAAAATAAGCGTTTGTAGATAAAATATGTTTATGCACCGCTTTTTAAATTTTAAAACTCTTAGAATTATGATTTTATACAAAATCGTTGAAACTTCATTATCGTCCTATTTCCCACGTTTCCTACGTGAAGTTATGGCTCAAAACAACGATTTCTAGTCGCAATAAGCTCTGTGACATCACAATGATTATACTCGGCTTGTTCACTTTCAAAACTCTTAATTTGATTATTTGTATCAAAATGGGTGAAACTTCATTATAGTTCGATTTCCCACGTTCCTAATATGAAGTTAAAGCTTAAAACAACGATTTCTATTCAAAATAAGCGTTTGTAGATAAAATATGTTTATGCACCGCTTTTTAAATTTTAAAACTCTTAGAATTATGATTTTATACAAAATCGTTGAAACTTCATTATCGTCCTATTTCCCACGTTTCCTACGTGAAGTTATGGCTCAAAACAACGATTTCTAGTCGCAATAAGCTCTGTGACATCACAATGATTATACTCGGCTTGTTCACTTTCAAAACTCTTAATTTGATTATTTGTATCAAAATGGGTGAAACTTCATTATAGTTCGATTTCCCACGTTCCTAATATGAAGTTAAAGCTTAAAACAACGATTTCTATTCAAAATAAGCGTTTGTAGATAAAATATGTTTATGCACCGCTTTTTAAATTTTAAAACTCTTAGAATTATGATTTTATACAAAATCGTTGAAACTTCATTATCGTCCTATTTCCCACGTTTCCTACGTGAAGTTATGGCTCAAAACAACGATTTCTAGTCGCAATAAGCTCTGTGACATCACAATGATTATACTCGGCTTGTTCACTTTCAAAACTCTTAATTTGATTATTTGTATCAAAATGGGTGAAACTTCATTATAGTTCGATTTCCCACGTTCCTAATATGAAGTTAAAGCTTAAAACAACGATTTCTATTCAAAATAAGCGTTTGTAGATAAAATATGTTTATGCACCGCTTTTTAAATTTTAAAACTCTTAGAATTATGATTTTATACAAAATCGTTGAAACTTCATTATCGTCCTATTTCCCACGTTTCCTACGTGAAGTTATGGCTCAAAACAACGATTTCTAGTCGCAATAAGCTCTGTGACATCACAATGATTATACTCGGCTTGTTCACTTTCAAAACTCTTAATTTGATTATTTGTATCAAAATGGGTGAAACTTCATTATAGTTCGATTTTCCACGTTCCTAATATGAAGTTAAAGCTTAAAACAACGATTTCTATTCAAAATAAGCGTTTGTAGATAAAATATGTTTATGCACCGCTTTTTAAATTTTAAAACTCTTAGAATTATGATTTTATACAAAATCGTTGAAACTTCATTATCGTCCTATTTCCCACGTTTCCTACGTGAAGTTATGGCTCAAAACAACGATTTCTAGTCGCAATAAGCTCTGTGACATCACAATGATTATACTCGGCTTGTTCACTTTCAAAACTCTTAATTTGATTATTTGTATCAAAATGGGTGAAACTTCATTATAGTTCGATTTCCCACGTTCCTAATATGAAGTTAAAGCTTAAAACAACGATTTCTATTCAAAATAAGCGTTTGTAGATAAAATATGTTTATGCACCGCTTTTAAATTTTAAAACTCTTAGAATTATGATTTTATAAAAAATCGTTGAAACTTCATTATCGTCCTATTTCCCACGTTTCCTACGTGAAGTTATGGCTCAAAACAACGATTTCTAGTCGCAATAAGCTCGTGACATCACAATGATTATACTCGGCTTGTTCACTTTCAAAACTCTTAATTTGATTATTTGTATCAAAATGGGTGAAACTTCATTATAGTTCGATTTCCCACGTTCCTAATATGAAGTTAAAGCTTAAAACAACGATTTCTATTCAAAATAAGCGTTTGTAGATAAAATATGTTTATGCACCGCTTTTTAAATTTTAAAACTCTTAGAATTATGATTTTATACAAAATCGTTGAAACTTCATTATCGTCCTATTTCCCACGTTTCCTACGTGAAGTTATGGCTCAAAACAACGATTTCTAGTCGCAATAAGCTCTGTGACATCACAATGATTATACTCGGCTTGTTCACTTTCAAAACTCTTAATTTGATTATTTGTATCAAAATGGGTGAAACTTCATTATAGTTCGATTTTCACGTTCCTAATATGAAGTTAAAGCTTAAAACAACGATTTCTATTCAAAATAAGCGTTTGTAGATAAAATATGTTTATGCACCGCTTTTTAAATTTTAAAACTCTTAGAATTATGATTTTATACAAAATCGTTGAAACTTCATTATCATCCTATTTCCCACGTTTCCTACGTGAAGTTATGGCTCAAAACAACGATTTCTAGTCGCAATAAGCTCTGTGACATCACAATGATTATACTCGGCTTGTTCACTTTCAAAACTCTTAATTTGATTATTTGTATCAAAATGGGTGAAACTTCATTATAGTTCGATTTCCACGTTCCTAATATGAAGTTAAAGCTTAAAACAACGATTTCTATTCAAAATAAGCGTTTGTAGATAAAATATGTTTATGCACCGCTTTTAAATTTTAAAACTCTTAGAATTATGATTTTATACAAAATCGTTGAAACTTCATTATCGTCCTATTTCCCACGTTTCCTACGTGAAGTTATGGCTCAAAACAACGATTTCTAGTCGCAATAAGCTCTGTGACATCACAATGATTATACTCGGCTTGTTCACTTTCAAAACTCTTAATTTGATTATTTGTATCAAAATGGGTGAAACTTCATTATAGTTCGATTTCCCACGTTCCTAATATGAAGTTAAAGCTTAAAACAACGATTTCTATTCAAAATAAGCGTTTGTAGATAAAATATGTTTATGCACCGCTTTTTAAATTTTAAAACTCTTAGAATTATGATTTTATACAAAATCGTTGAAACTTCATTATCATCCTATTTCCCACGTTTCCTACGTGAAGTTATGGCTCAAAACAACGATTTCTAGTCGCAATAAGCTCTGTGACATCACAATGATTATACTCGGCTTGTTCACTTTCAAAACTCTTAATTTGATTATTTGTATCAAAATGGGTGAAACTTCATTATAGTTCGATTTCCCACGTTCCTAATATGAAGTTAAAGCTTAAAACAACGATTTCTATTCAAAATAAGCGTTTGTAGATAAAATATGTTTATGCACCGCTTTTTAAATTTTAAAACTCTTAGAATTATGATTTTATACAAAATCGTTGAAACTTCATTATCGTCCTATTTCCCACGTTTCCTACGTGAAGTTATGGCTCAAAACAACGATTTCTAGTCGCAATAAGCTCGTGACATCACAATGATTATACTCGGCTTGTTCACTTTCAAAACTCTTAATTTGATTATTTGTATCAAAATGGGTGAAACTTCATTATAGTTCGATTTCCCACGTTCCTAATATGAAGTTAAAGCTTAAAACAACGATTTCTATTCAAAATAAGCGTTTGTAGATAAAATATGTTTATGCACCGCTTTTTAAATTTTAAAACTCTTAGAATTATGATTTTATACAAAATCGTTGAAACTTCATTATCGTCCTATTTCCCACGTTTCCTACGTGAAGTTATGGCTCAAAACAACGATTTCTAGTCGCAATAAGCTCTGTGACATCACAATGATTATACTCTCTTGTTCACTTTCAAAACTCTTAATTTGATTATTTGTATCAAAATGGGTGAAACTTCATTATAGTTCGATTTTCCACGTTCCTAATATGAAGTTAAAGCTTAAAACAACGATTTCTATTCAAAATAAGCGTTTGTAGATAAAATATGTTTATGCACCGCTTTTTAAATTTTAAAACTCTTAGAATTATGATTTTATACAAAATCGTTGAAACTTCATTATCGTCCTATTTCCCACGTTTCCTACGTGAAGTTATGGCTCAAAACAACGATTTCTAGTCGCAATAAGCTCGTGACATCACAATGATTATACTCGGCTTGTTCACTTTCAAAACTCTTAATTTGATTATTTGTATCAAAATGGGTGAAACTTCATTATAGTTCGATTTCCCACGTTCCTAATATGAAGTTAAAGCTTAAAACAACGATTTCTATTCAAAATAAGCGTTTGTAGATAAAATATGTTTATGCACCGCTTTTTAAATTTTAAAACTCTTAGAATTATGATTTTATACAAAATCGTTGAAACTTCATTATCGTCCTATTTCCCACGTTTCCTACGTGAAGTTATGGCTCAAAACAACGATTTCTAGTCGCAATAAGCTCTGTGACATCACAATGATTATACTCGGCTTGTTCACTTTCAAAACTCTTAATTTGATTATTTGTATCAAAATGGGTGAAACTTCATTATAGTTCGATTTTCCACGTTCCTAATATGAAGTTAAAGCTTAAAACAACGATTTCTATTCAAAATAAGCGTTTGTAGATAAAATATGTTTATGCACCGCTTTTTAAATTTTAAAACTCTTAGAATTATGATTTTATACAAAATCGTTGAAACTTCATTATCGTCCTATTTCCCACGTTTCCTACGTGAAGTTATGGCTCAAAACAACGATTTCTAGTCGCAATAAGCTCTGTGACATCACAATGATTATACTCGGCTTGTTCACTTTCAAAACTCTTAATTTGATTATTTGTATCAAAATGGGTGAAACTTCATTATAGTTCGATTTCCCACGTTCCTAATATGAAGTTAAAGCTTAAAACAACGATTTCTATTCAAAATAAGCGTTTGTAGATAAAATATGTTTATGCACCGCTTTTTAAATTTTAAAACTCTTAGAATTATGATTTTATACAAAATCGTTGAAACTTCATTATCGTCCTATTTCCCACGTTTCCTACGTGAAGTTATGGCTCAAAACAACGATTTCTAGTCGCAATAAGCTCTGTGACATCACAATGATTATACTCGGCTTGTTCACTTTCAAAACTCTTAATTTGATTATTTGTATCAAAATGGGTGAAACTTCATTATAGTTCGATTTCCCACGTTCCTAATATGAAGTTAAAGCTTAAAACAACGATTTCTATTCAAAATAAGCGTTTGTAGATAAAATATGTTTATGCACCGCTTTTTAAATTTTAAAACTCTTAGAATTATGATTTTATACAAAATCGTTGAAACTTCATTATCGTCCTATTTCCCACGTTTCCTACGTGAAGTTATGGCTCAAAACAACGATTTCTAGTCGCAATAAGCTCGTGACATCACAATGATTATACTCGGCTTGTTCACTTTCAAAACTCTTAATTTGATTATTTGTATCAAAATGGGTGAAACTTCATTATAGTTCGATTTCCCACGTTCCTAATATGAAGTTAAAGCTTAAAACAACGATTTCTATTCAAAATAAGCGTTTGTAGATAAAATATGTTTATGCACCGCTTTTTAAATTTTAAAACTCTTAGAATTATGATTTTATACAAAATCGTTGAAACTTCATTATCGTCCTATTTCCCACGTTTCCTACGTGAAGTTATGGCTCAAAACAACGATTTCTAGTCGCAATAAGCTCTGTGACATCACAATGATTATACTCGGCTTGTTCACTTTCAAAACTCTTAATTTGATTATTTGTATCAAAATGGGTGAAACTTCATTATAGTTCGATTTTCCACGTTCCTAATATGAAGTTAAAGCTTAAAACAACGATTTCTATTCAAAATAAGCGTTTGTAGATAAAATATGTTTATGCACCGCTTTTTAAATTTTAAAACTCTTAGAATTATGATTTTATACAAAATCGTTGAAACTTCATTATCGTCCTATTTCCCACGTTTCCTACGTGAAGTTATGGCTCAAAACAACGATTTCTAGTCGCAATAAGCTCTGTGACATCACAATGATTATACTCGGCTTGTTCACTTTCAAAACTCTTAATTTGATTATTTGTATCAAAATGGGTGAAACTTCATTATAGTTCGATTTCCCACGTTCCTAATATGAAGTTAAAGCTTAAAACAACGATTTCTATTCAAAATAAGCGTTTGTAGATAAAATATGTTTATGCACCGCTTTTTAAATTTTAAAACTCTTAGAATTATGATTTTATACAAAATCGTTGAAACTTCATTATCGTCCTATTTCCCACGTTTCCTACGTGAAGTTATGGCTCAAAACAACGATTTCTAGTCGCAATAAGCTCTGTGACATCACAATGATTATACTCGGCTTGTTCACTTTCAAAACTCTTAATTTGATTATTTGTATCAAAATGGGTGAAACTTCATTATAGTTCGATTTCCCACGTTCCTAATATGAAGTTAAAGCTTAAAACAACGATTTCTATTCAAAATAAGCGTTTGTAGATAAAATATGTTTATGCACCGCTTTTTAAATTTTAAAACTCTTAGAATTATGATTTTATACAAAATCGTTGAAACTTCATTATCGTCCTATTTCCCACGTTTCCTACGTGAAGTTATGGCTCAAAACAACGATTTCTAGTCGCAATAAGCTCTGTGACATCACAATGATTATACTCGGCTTGTTCACTTTCAAAACTCTTAATTTGATTATTTGTATCAAAATGGGTGAAACTTCATTATAGTTCGATTTCCCACGTTCCTAATATGAAGTTAAAGCTTAAAACAACGATTTCTATTCAAAATAAGCGTTTGTAGATAAAATATGTTTATGCACCGCTTTTTAAATTTTAAAACTCTTCTTAGAATTATGATTTTATACAAAATCGTTGAAACTTCATTATCGTCCTATTTCCCACGTTTCCTACGTGAAGTTATGGCTCAAAACAACGATTTCTAGTCGCAATAAGCTCTGTGACATCACAATGATTATACTCGGCTTGTTCACTTTCAAAACTCTTAATTTGATTATTTGTATCAAAATGGGTGAAACTTCATTATAGTTCGATTTTCCACGTTCCTAATATGAAGTTAAAGCTTAAAACAACGATTTCTATTCAAAATAAGCGTTTGTAGATAAAATATGTTTATGCACCGCTTTTTAAATTTTAAAACTCTTAGAATTATGATTTTATACAAAATCGTTGAAACTTCATTATCGTCCTATTTCCCACGTTTCCTACGTGAAGTTATGGCTCAAAACAACGATTTCTAGTCGCAATAAGCTCTGTGACATCACAATGATTATACTCGGCTTGTTCACTTTCAAAACTCTTAATTTGATTATTTGTATCAAAATGGGTGAAACTTCATTATAGTTCGATTTCCCACGTTCCTAATATGAAGTTAAAGCTTAAAACAACGATTTCTATTCAAAATAAGCGTTTGTAGATAAAATATGTTTATGCACCGCTTTTTAAATTTTAAAACTCTTAGAATTATGATTTTATACAAAATCGTTGAAACTTCATTATCGTCCTATTTCCCACGTTTCCTACGTGAAGTTATGGCTCAAAACAACGATTTCTAGTCGCAATAAGCTCTGTGACATCACAATGATTATACTCGGCTTGTTCACTTTCAAAACTCTTAATTTGATTATTTGTATCAAAATGGGTGAAACTTCATTATAGTTCGATTTCCCACGTTCCTAATATGAAGTTAAAGCTTAAAACAACGATTTCTATTCAAAATAAGCGTTTGTAGATAAAATATGTTTATGCACCGCTTTTTAAATTTTAAAACTCTTAGAATTATGATTTTATACAAAATCGTTGAAACTTCATTATCGTCCTATTTCCCACGTTTCCTACGTGAAGTTATGGCTCAAAACAACGATTTCTAGTCGCAATAAGCTCTGTGACATCACAATGATTATACTCGGCTTGTTCACTTTCAAAACTCTTAATTTGATTATTTGTATCAAAATGGGTGAAACTTCATTATAGTTCGATTTTCACGTTCCTAATATGAAGTTAAAGCTTAAAACAACGATTTCTATTCAAAATAAGCGTTTGTAGATAAAATATGTTTATGCACCGCTTTTTAAATTTTAAAACTCTTAGAATTATGATTTTATACAAAATCGTTGAAACTTCATTATCGTCCTATTTCCCACGTTTCCTACGTGAAGTTATGGCTCAAAACAACGATTTCTAGTCGCAATAAGCTCTGTGACATCACAATGATTATACTCGGCTTGTTCACTTTCAAAACTCTTAATTTGATTATTTGTATCAAAATGGGTGAAACTTCATTATAGTTCGATTTTCCACGTTCCTAATATGAAGTTAAAGCTTAAAACAACGATTTCTATTCAAAATAAGCGTTTGTAGATAAAATATGTTTATGCTCCGCTTTTTAAATTTTAAAACTCTTAGAATTATGATTTTATACAAAATCGTTGAAACTTCATTATCGTCCTATTTCCCACGTTTCCTACGTGAAGTTATGGCTCAAAACAACGATTTCTAGTCGCAATAAGCTCTGTGACATCACAATGATTATACTCGGCTTGTTCACTTTCAAAACTCTTAATTTGATTATTTGTATCAAAATGGGTGAAACTTCATTATAGTTCGATTTCCCACGTTCCTAATATGAAGTTAAAGCTTAAAACAACGATTTCTATTCAAAATAAGCGTTTGTAGATAAAATATGTTTATGCACCGCTTTTTAAATTTTAAAACTCTTAGAATTATGATTTTATACAAAATCGTTGAAACTTCATTATCATCCTATTTCCCACGTTTCCTACGTGAAGTTATGGCTCAAAACAACGATTTCTAGTCGCAATAAGCTCGTGACATCACAATGATTATACTCGGCTTGTTCACTTTCAAAACTCTTAATTTGATTATTTGTATCAAAATGGGTGAAACTTCATTATAGTTCGATTTTCCACGTTCCTAATATGAAGTTAAAGCTTAAAACAACGATTTCTATTCAAAATAAGCGTTTGTAGATAAAATATGTTTATGCACCGCTTTTTAAATTTTAAAACTCTTAGAATTATGATTTTATACAAAATCGTTGAAACTTCATTATCGTCCTATTTCCCACGTTTCCTACGTGAAGTTATGGCTCAAAACAACGATTTCTAGTCGCAATAAGCTCTGTGACATCACAATGATTATACTCGGCTTGTTCACTTTCAAAACTCTTAATTTGATTATTTGTATCAAAATGGGTGAAACTTCATTATAGTTCGATTTCCACGTTCCTAATATGAAGTTAAAGCTTAAAACAACGATTTCTATTCAAAATAAGCGTTTGTAGATAAAATATGTTTATGCACCGCTTTTTAAATTTTAAAACTCTTAGAATTATGATTTTATACAAAATCGTTGAAACTTCATTATCATCCTATTTCCCACGTTTCCTACGTGAAGTTATGGCTCAAAACAACGATTTCTAGTCGCAATAAGCTCTGTGACATCACAATGATTATACTCGGCTTGTTCACTTTCAAAACTCTTAATTTGATTATTTGTATCAAAATGGGTGAAACTTCATTATAGTTCGATTTTCCACGTTCCTAATATGAAGTTAAAGCTTAAAACAACGATTTCTATTCAAAATAAGCGTTTGTAGATAAAATATGTTTATGCACCGCTTTTTAAATTTTAAAACTCTTAGAATTATGATTTTATACAAAATCGTTGAAACTTCATTATCGTCCTATTTCCCACGTTTCCTACGTGAAGTTATGGCTCAAAACAACGATTTCTAGTCGCAATAAGCTCTCTGACATCACAATGATTATACTCGGCTTGTTCACTTTCAAAACTCTTAATTTGATTATTTGTATCAAAATGGGTGAAACTTCATTATAGTTCGATTTCCCACGTTCCTAATATGAAGTTAAAGCTTAAAACAACGATTTCTATTCAAAATAAGCGTTTGTAGATAAAATATGTTTATGCACCGCTTTTTAAATTTTAAAACTCTTAGAATTATGATTTTATACAAAATCGTTGAAACTTCATTATCATCCTATTTCCCACGTTTCCTACGTGAAGTTATGGCTCAAAACAACGATTTCTAGTCGCAATAAGCTCTGTGACATCACAATGATTATACTCGGCTTGTTCACTTTCAAAACTCTTAATTTGATTATTTGTATCAAAATGGGTGAAACTTCATTATAGTTCGATTTTCCACGTTCCTAATATGAAGTTAAAGCTTAAAACAACGATTTCTATTCAAAATAAGCGTTTGTAGATAAAATATGTTTATGCACCGCTTTTAAATTTTAAAACTCTTAGAATTATGATTTTATACAAAATCGTTGAAACTTCATTATCGTCCTATTTCCCACGTTTCCTACGTGAAGTTATGGCTCAAAACAACGATTTCTAGTCGCAATAAGCTCGTGACATCACAATGATTATACTCGGCTTGTTCACTTTCAAAACTCTTAATTTGATTATTTGTATCAAAATGGGTGAAACTTCATTATAGTTCGATTTCCCACGTTCCTAATATGAAGTTAAAGCTTAAAACAACGATTTCTATTCAAAATAAGCGTTTGTAGATAAAATATGTTTATGCACCGCTTTTTAAATTTTAAAACTCTTAGAATTATGATTTTATACAAAATCGTTGAAACTTCATTATCATCCTATTTCCCACGTTTCCTACGTGAAGTTATGGCTCAAAACAACGATTTCTAGTCGCAATAAGCTCTGTGACATCACAATGATTATACTCGGCTTGTTCACTTTCAAAACTCTTAATTTGATTATTTGTATCAAAATGGGTGAAACTTCATTATAGTTCGATTTTACGTTCCTAATATGAAGTTAAAGCTTAAAACAACGATTTCTATTCAAAATAAGCGTTTGTAGATAAAATATGTTTATGCACCGCTTTTTAAATTTTAAAACTCTTAGAATTATGATTTTATACAAAATCGTTGAAACTTCATTATCGTCCTATTTCCCACGTTTCCTACGTGAAGTTATGGCTCAAAACAACGATTTCTAGTCGCAATAAGCTCGTGACATCACAATGATTATACTCGGCTTGTTCACTTTCAAAACTCTTAATTTGATTATTTGTATCAAAATGGGTGAAACTTCATTATAGTTCGATTTCCCACGTTCCTAATATGAAGTTAAAGCTTAAAACAACGATTTCTATTCAAAATAAGCGTTTGTAGATAAAATATGTTTATGCACCGCTTTTTAAATTTTAAAACTCTTAGAATTATGATTTTATACAAAATCGTTGAAACTTCATTATCATCCTATTTCCCACGTTTCCTACGTGAAGTTATGGCTCAAAACAACGATTTCTAGTCGCAATAAGCTCTGTGACATCACAATGATTATACTCGGCTTGTTCACTTTCAAAACTCTTAATTTGATTATTTGTATCAAAATGGGTGAAACTTCATTATAGTTCGATTTTCACGTTCCTAATATGAAGTTAAAGCTTAAAACAACGATTTCTATTCAAAATAAGCGTTTGTAGATAAAATATGTTTATGCACCGCTTTTTAAATTTTAAAACTCTTAGAATTATGATTTTATACAAAATCGTTGAAACTTCATTATCGTCCTATTTCCCACGTTTCCTACGTGAAGTTATGGCTCAAAACAACGATTTCTAGTCGCAATAAGCTCTGTGACATCACAATGATTATACTCGGCTTGTTCACTTTCAAAACTCTTAATTTGATTATTTGTATCAAAATGGGTGAAACTTCATTATAGTTCGATTTCCCACGTTCCTAATATGAAGTTAAAGCTTAAAACAACGATTTCTATTCAAAATAAGCGTTTGTAGATAAAATATGTTTATGCACCGCTTTTTAAATTTTAAAACTCTTAGAATTATGATTTTATACAAAATCGTTGAAACTTCATTATCATCCTATTTCCCACGTTTCCTACGTGAAGTTATGGCTCAAAACAACGATTTCTAGTCGCAATAAGCTCTGTGACATCACAATGATTATACTCGGCTTGTTCACTTTCAAAACTCTTAATTTGATTATTTGTATCAAAATGGGTGAAACTTCATTATAGTTCGATTTTCCACGTTCCTAATATGAAGTTAAAGCTTAAAACAACGATTTCTATTCAAAATAAGCGTTTGTAGATAAAATATGTTTATGCACCGCTTTTTAAATTTTAAAACTCTTAGAATTATGATTTTATACAAAATCGTTGAAACTTCATTATCGTCCTATTTCCCACGTTTCCTACGTGAAGTTATGGCTCAAAACAACGATTTCTAGTCGCAATAAGCTCTGTGACATCACAATGATTATACTCGGCTTGTTCACTTTCAAAACTCTTAATTTGATTATTTGTATCAAAATGGGTGAAACTTCATTATAGTTCGATTTCCCACGTTCCTAATATGAAGTTAAAGCTTAAAACAACGATTTCTATTCAAAATAAGCGTTTGTAGATAAAATATGTTTATGCACCGCTTTTTAAATTTTAAAACTCTTAGAATTATGATTTTATACAAAATCGTTGAAACTTCATTATCGTCCTATTTCCCACGTTTCCTACGTGAAGTTATGGCTCAAAACAACGATTTCTAGTCGCAATAAGCTCTGTGACATCACAATGATTATACTCGGCTTGTTCACTTTCAAAACTCTTAATTTGATTATTTGTATCAAAATGGGTGAAACTTCATTATAGTTCGATTTCCCACGTTCCTAATATGAAGTTAAAGCTTAAAACAACGATTTCTATTCAAAATAAGCGTTTGTAGATAAAATATGTTTATGCACCGCTTTTTAAATTTTAAAACTCTTAGAATTATGATTTTATACAAAATCGTTGAAACTTCATTATCGTCCTATTTCCCACGTTTCCTACGTGAAGTTATGGCTCAAAACAACGATTTCTAGTCGCAATAAGCTCTGTGACATCACAATGATTATACTCGGCTTGTTCACTTTCAAAACTCTTAATTTGATTATTTGTATCAAAATGGGTGAAACTTCATTATAGTTCGATTTCCCACGTTCCTAATATGAAGTTAAAGCTTAAAACAACGATTTCTATTCAAAATAAGCGTTTGTAGATAAAATATGTTTATGCACCGCTTTTTAAATTTTAAAACTCTTAGAATTATGATTTTATACAAAATCGTTGAAACTTCATTATCATCCTATTTCCCACGTTTCCTACGTGAAGTTATGGCTCAAAACAACGATTTCTAGTCGCAATAAGCTCTGTGACATCACAATGATTATACTCGGCTTGTTCACTTTCAAAACTCTTAATTTGATTATTTGTATCAAAATGGGTGAAACTTCATTATAGTTCGATTTTCCACGTTCCTAATATGAAGTTAAAGCTTAAAACAACGATTTCTATTCAAAATAAGCGTTTGTAGATAAAATATGTTTATGCACCGCTTTTTAAATTTTAAAACTCTTAGAATTATGATTTTATACAAAATCGTTGAAACTTCATTATCGTCCTATTTCCCACGTTTCCTACGTGAAGTTATGGCTCAAAACAACGATTTCTAGTCGCAATAAGCTCTGTGACATCACAATGATTATACTCGGCTTGTTCACTTTCAAAACTCTTAATTTGATTATTTGTATCAAAATGGGTGAAACTTCATTATAGTTCGATTTCCCACGTTCCTAATATGAAGTTAAAGCTTAAAACAACGATTTCTATTCAAAATAAGCGTTTGTAGATAAAATATGTTTATGCACCGCTTTTTAAATTTTAAAACTCTTAGAATTATGATTTTATACAAAATCGTTGAAACTTCATTATCATCCTATTTCCCACGTTTCCTACGTGAAGTTATGGCTCAAAACAACGATTTCTAGTCGCAATAAGCTCTGTGACATCACAATGATTATACTCGGCTTGTTCACTTTCAAAACTCTTAATTTGATTATTTGTATCAAAATGGGTGAAACTTCATTATAGTTCGATTTCCCACGTTCCTAATATGAAGTTAAAGCTTAAAACAACGATTTCTATTCAAAATAAGCGTTTGTAGATAAAATATGTTTATGCACCGCTTTTTAAATTTTAAAACTCTTAGAATTATGATTTTATACAAAATCGTTGAAACTTCATTATCGTCCTATTTCCCACGTTTCCTACGTGAAGTTATGGCTCAAAACAACGATTTCTAGTCGCAATAAGCTCTGTGACATCACAATGATTATACTCGGCTTGTTCACTTTCAAAACTCTTAATTTGATTATTTGTATCAAAATGGGTGAAACTTCATTATAGTTCGATTTCCCACGTTCCTAATATGAAGTTAAAGCTTAAAACAACGATTTCTATTCAAAATAAGCGTTTGTAGATAAAATATGTTTATGCACCGCTTTTAAATTTTAAAACTCTTAGAATTATGATTTTATACAAAATCGTTGAAACTTCATTATCGTCCTATTTCCCACGTTTCCTACGTGAAGTTATGGCTCAAAACAACGATTTCTAGTCGCAATAAGCTCTGTGACATCACAATGATTATACTCGGCTTGTTCACTTTCAAAACTCTTAATTTGATTATTTGTATCAAAATGGGTGAAACTTCATTATAGTTCGATTTTCCACGTTCCTAATATGAAGTTAAAGCTTAAAACAACGATTTCTATTCAAAATAAGCGTTTGTAGATAAAATATGTTTATGCACCGCTCTTTAAATTTTAAAACTCTTAGAATTATGATTTTATACAAAATCGTTGAAACTTCTTTATCGTCCTATTTCTCACGTTTCCTACGTGAAGTTATGGCTCAAAACAACGATTTCTAGTCGCAATAAGCTCTGACATCACAATGATTATACTCGGCTTGTTCACTTTCAAAACTCTTAATTTGATTATTTGTATCAACATGGGTAAAATTTCATTATAGTTCACTTTCCCACGTTCCCAATGTGAAGTTAAAGCTTAAAACAACGATTTCTATTCAAAATAAGCGTTTGTAGATAAAATATGTTTATGCACCGCTTTTAAATTTTAAAACTCTTAGAATTATGATTTTATACAAAATCGTTGAAACTTCATTATCATCCTATTTCCCACGTTTCCTACGTGAAGTTATGGCTCAAAACAACGATTTCTAGTCGCAATAAGCTCTGTGACATCACAATGATTATACTCGGCTTGTTCACTTTCAAAACTCTTAATTTGATTATTTGTATCAAAATGGGTGAAACTTCATTATAGTTCGATTTCCCACGTTCCTAATATGAAGTTAAAGCTTAAAACAACGATTTCTATTCAAAATAAGCGTTTGTAGATAAAATATGTTTATGCACCGCTTTTAAATTTTAAAACTCTTAGAATTATGATTTTATACAAAATCGTTGAAACTTCATTATCGTCCTATTTCCCACGTTTCCTACGTGAAGTTATGGCTCAAAACAACGATTTCTAGTCGCAATAAGCTCTGTGACATCACAATGATTATACTCGGCTTGTTCACTTTCAAAACTCTTAATTTGATTATTTGTATCAAAATGGGTGAAACTTCATTATAGTTCGATTTCCCACGTTCCTAATATGAAGTTAAAGCTTAAAACAACGATTTCTATTCAAAATAAGCGTTTGTAGATAAAATATGTTTATGCACCGCTTTTTAAATTTTAAAACTCTTAGAATTATGATTTTATACAAAATCGTTGAAACTTCATTATCGTCCTATTTCCCACGTTTCCTACGTGAAGTTATGGCTCAAAACAACGATTTCTAGTCGCAATAAGCTCTGTGACATCACAATGATTATACTCGGCTTGTTCACTTTCAAAACTCTTAATTTTGATTATTTGTATCAAAATGGGTGAAACTTCATTATAGTTCGATTTCCCACGTTCCTAATATGAAGTTAAAGCTTAAAACAACGATTTCTATTCAAAATAAGCGTTTGTAGATAAAATATGTTTATGCACCGCTTTTTAAATTTTAAAACTCTTAGAATTATGATTTTATACAAAATCGTTGAAACTTCATTATCGTCCTATTTCCCACGTTTCCTACGTGAAGTTATGGCTCAAAACAACGATTTCTAGTCGCAATAAGCTCTGTGACATCACAATGATTATACTCGGCTTGTTCACTTTCAAAACTCTTAATTTGATTATTTGTATCAAAATGGGTGAAACTTCATTATAGTTCGATTTCCCACGTTCCTAATATGAAGTTAAAGCTTAAAACAACGATTTCTATTCAAAATAAGCGTTTGTAGATAAAATATGTTTATGCACCGCTTTTTAAATTTTAAAACTCTTAGAATTATGATTTTATACAAAATCGTTGAAACTTCATTATCGTCCTATTTCCCACGTTTCCTACGTGAAGTTATGGCTCAAAACAACGATTTCTAGTCGCAATAAGCTCTGTGACATCACAATGATTATACTCGGCTTGTTCACTTTCAAAACTCTTAATTTGATTATTTGTATCAAAATGGGTGAAACTTCATTATAGTTCGATTTCCCACGTTCCTAATATGAAGTTAAAGCTTAAAACAACGATTTCTATTCAAAATAAGCGTTTGTAGATAAAATATGTTTATGCACCGCTTTTTAAATTTTAAAACTCTTAGAATTATGATTTTATACAAAATCGTTGAAACTTCATTATCATCCTATTTCCCACGTTTCCTACGTGAAGTTATGGCTCAAAACAACGATTTCTAGTCGCAATAAGCTCTGTGACATCACAATGATTATACTCGGCTTGTTCACTTTCAAAACTCTTAATTTGATTATTTGTATCAAAATGGGTGAAACTTCATTATAGTTCGATTTCCCACGTTCCTAAATTGAAGTTAAAGCTTAAAACAACGATTTCTATTCAAAATAAGCGTTTGTAGATAAAATATGTTTATGCACCGCTCTTTAAATTTTAAAACTCTTAGAATTATGATTTTATACAAAATCGTTGAAACTTCATTATCGTCCTATTTCCCACGTTTCCTACGTGAAGTTATGGCTCAAAACAACGATTTCTAGTCGCAATAAGCTCTGTGACATCACAATGATTATACTCGGCTTGTTCACTTTCAAAACTCTTAATTTGATTATTTGTATCAAAATGGGTGAAACTTCATTATAGTTCGATTTCCCACGTTCCTAATATGAAGTTAAAGCTTAAAACAACGATTTCTATTCAAAATAAGCGTTTGTAGATAAAATATGTTTATGCACCGCTTTCTAAATTTTAAAACTCTTAGAATTATGATTTTATACAAAATCGTTGAAAGTTCATTATCATCCTATTTTCCACGTTCCCTACGTGAAGCTATAGCTCAAAACAATCATTTCTAGTCGCAATAAGCTCTGTGACATCACAACGATTATACTCGGCTTGTTAACTTTCAAAACTCTTAATTTGATAATTTGTATCAAAATGGGTGAAACTTCATTATAGTTCGATTTTCCACGTTCCTAATATGAAGTTAAAGCTTAAAACAACGATTTCTATTCAAAATAAGCGTTTGTAGATAAAATTTGTTTATGCACCGCTTTTTAAATTTTAAAACTCCTAGAATTATGATTTTATACAAAATCGTTGAAACTTCATTATCGTCCTATTTCCCACGTTTCATACGTGAAGTTATGGCTCAAAACAACGATTTCTAGTCGCAATAAGCTCGTGACATCACAATGATTATACTCGGCTTGTTCACTTTCAAAACTCTTAATTTGATTATTTGTATCAAAATGGGTGAAACTTCATTATAGTTCGATTTCCCACGTTCCTAATATGAAGTTAAAGCTTAAAACAACGATTTCTATTCAAAATAAGCGTTTGTAGATAAAATATGTTTATGCACCGCTTTTTAAATTTTAAAACTCTTAGAATTATGATTTTATACAAAATCGTTGAAACTTCATTATCGTCCTATTTCCCACGTTTCCTACGTGAAGTTATGGCTCAAAACAACGATTTCTAGTCGCAATAAGCTCTGTGACATCACAATGATTATACTCGGCTTGTTCACTTTCAAAACTCTTAATTTGATTATTTGTATCAAAATGGGTGAAACTTCATTATAGTTCGATTTCCCACGTTCCTAATATGAAGTTAAAGCTTAAAACAACGATTTCTATTCAAAATAAGCGTTTGTAGATAAAATATGTTTATGCACCGCTCTTTAAATTTTAAAACTCTTAGAATTATGATTTTATACAAAATCGTTGAAACTTCATTATCGTCCTATTTCCCACGTTTCCTACGTGAAGTTATGGCTCAAAACAACGATTTCTAGTCGCAATAAGCTCTGTGACATCACAATGATTATACTCGGCTTGTTCACTTTCAAAACTCTTAATTTGATTATTTGTATCAAAATGGGTGAAACTTCATTATAGTTCGATTTCCCACGTTCCTAATATGAAGTTAAAGCTTAAAACAACGATTTCTATTCAAAATAAGCGTTTGTAGATAAAATATGTTTATGCACCGCTTTTTAAATTTTAAAACTCTTAGAATTATGATTTTATACAAAATCGTTGAAACTTCATTATCATCCTATTTCCCACGTTTCCTACGTGAAGTTATGGCTCAAAACAACGATTTCTAGTCGCAATAAGCTCTGTGACATCACAATGATTATACTCGGCTTGTTCACTTTCAAAACTCTTAATTTGATTATTTGTATCAAAATGGGTGAAACTTCATTATAGTTCGATTTTCCACGTTCCTAATATGAAGTTAAAGCTTAAAACAACGATTTCTATTCAAAATAAGCGTTTGTAGATAAAATATGTTTATGCTCCGCTTTTTAAATTTTAAAACTCTTAGAATTATGATTTTACAAAATCGTTGAAACTTCATTATCGTCCTATTTCCCACGTTTCCTACGTGAAGTTATGGCTCAAAACAACGATTTCTAGTCGCAATAAGCTCGTGACATCACAATGATTATACTCGGCTTGTTCACTTTCAAAACTCTTAATTTGATTATTTGTATCAAAATGGGTGAAACTTCATTATAGTTCGATTTCCCACGTTCCTAATATGAAGTTAAAGCTTAAAACAACGATTTCTATTCAAAATAAGCGTTTGTAGATAAAATATGTTTATGCACCGCTTTTTAAATTTTAAAACTCTTAGAATTATGATTTTATACAAAATCGTTGAAACTTCATTATCATCCTATTTCCCACGTTTCCTACGTGAAGTTATGGCTCAAAACAACGATTTCTAGTCGCAATAAGCTCTGTGACATCACAATGATTATACTCGGCTTGTTCACTTTCAAAACTCTTAATTTGATTATTTGTATCAAAATGGGTGAAACTTCATTATAGTTCGATTTCCCACGTTCCTAATATGAAGTTAAAGCTTAAAACAACGATTTCTATTCAAAATAAGCGTTTGTAGATAAAATATGTTTATGCACCGCTTTTAAATTTTAAAACTCTTAGAATTATGATTTTATACAAAATCGTTGAAACTTCATTATCGTCCTATTTCCCACGTTTCCTACGTGAAGTTATGGCTCAAAACAACGATTTCTAGTCGCAATAAGCTCTGTGACATCACAATGATTATACTCGGCTTGTTCACTTTCAAAACTCTTAATTTGATTATTTGTATCAAAATGGGTGAAACTTCATTATAGTTCGATTTCCCACGTTCCTAATATGAAGTTAAAGCTTAAAACAACGATTTCTATTCAAAATAAGCGTTTGTAGATAAAATATGTTTATGCACCGCTTTTTAAATTTTAAAACTCTTAGAATTATGATTTTATACAAAATCGTTGAAACTTCATTATCGTCCTATTTCCCACGTTTCCTACGTGAAGTTATGGCTCAAAACAACGATTTCTAGTCGCAATAAGCTCTGTGACATCACAATGATTATACTCGGCTTGTTCACTTTCAAAACTCTTAATTTGATTATTTGTATCAAAATGGGTGAAACTTCATTATAGTTCGATTTTCCACGTTCCTAATATGAAGTTAAAGCTTAAAACAACGATTTCTATTCAAAATAAGCGTTTGTAGATAAAATATGTTTATGCACCGCTTTTTAAATTTTAAAACTCTTAGAATTATGATTTTATACAAAATCGTTGAAACTTCATTATCGTCCTATTTCCCACGTTTCCTACGTGAAGTTATGGCTCAAAACAACGATTTCTAGTCGCAATAAGCTGTGACATCACAATGATTATACTCGGCTTGTTCACTTTCAAAACTCTTAATTTGATTATTTGTATCAAAATGGGTGAAACTTCATTATAGTTCGATTTCCCACGTTCCTAATATGAAGTTAAAGCTTAAAACAACGATTTCTATTCAAAATAAGCGTTTGTAGATAAAATATGTTTATGCACCGCTTTTTAAATTTTAAAACTCTTAGAATTATGATTTTATACAAAATCGTTGAAACTTCATTATCGTCCTATTTCCCACGTTTCCTACGTGAAGTTATGGCTCAAAACAACGATTTCTAGTCGCAATAAGCTCTGTGACATCACAATGATTATACTCGGCTTGTTCACTTTCAAAACTCTTAATTTGATTATTTGTATCAAAATGGGTGAAACTTCATTATAGTTCGATTTCCCACGTTCCTAATATGAAGTTAAAGCTTAAAACAACGATTTCTATTCAAAATAAGCGTTTGTAGATAAAATATGTTTATGCACCGCTTTTTAAATTTTAAAACTCTTAGAATTATGATTTTATACAAAATCGTTGAAACTTCATTATCATCCTATTTCCCACGTTTCCTACGTGAAGTTATGGCTCAAAACAACGATTTCTAGTCGCAATAAGCTCTGTGACATCACAATGATTATACTCGGCTTGTTCACTTTCAAAACTCTTAATTTGATTATTTGTATCAAAATGGGTGAAACTTCATTATAGTTCGATTTTCCACGTTCCTAATATGAAGTTAAAGCTTAAAACAACGATTTCTATTCAAAATAAGCGTTTGTAGATAAAATATGTTTATGCACCGCTTTTTAAATTTTAAAACTCTTAGAATTATGATTTTATACAAAATCGTTGAAACTTCATTATCGTCCTATTTCCCACGTTTCCTACGTGAAGTTATGGCTCAAAACAACGATTTCTAGTCGCAATAAGCTCTGTGACATCACAATGATTATACTCGGCTTGTTCACTTTCAAAACTCTTAATTTGATTATTTGTATCAAAATGGGTGAAACTTCATTATAGTTCGATTTCCCACGTTCCTAATATGAAGTTAAAGCTTAAAACAACGATTTCTATTCAAAATAAGCGTTTGTAGATAAAATATGTTTATGCACCGCTTTTTAAATTTTTAAAACTCTTAGAATTATGATTTTATACAAAATCGTTGAAACTTCATTATCATCCTATTTCCCACGTTTCCTACGTGAAGTTATGGCTCAAAACAACGATTTCTAGTCGCAATAAGCTCTGTGACATCACAATGATTATACTCGGCTTGTTCACTTTCAAAACTCTTAATTTGATTATTTGTATCAAAATGGGTGAAACTTCATTATAGTTCGATTTTCCACGTTCCTAATATGAAGTTAAAGCTTAAAACAACGATTTCTATTCAAAATAAGCGTTTGTAGATAAAATATGTTTATGCTCCGCTTTTTAAATTTTAAAACTCTTAGAATTATGATTTTATACAAAATCGTTGAAACTTCATTATCGTCCTATTTCCCACGTTTCCTACGTGAAGTTATGGCTCAAAACAACGATTTCTAGTCGCAATAAGCTCTGTGACATCACAATGATTATACTCGGCTTGTTCACTTTCAAAACTCTTAATTTGATTATTTGTATCAAAATGGGTGAAACTTCATTATAGTTCGATTTCCCACGTTCCTAATATGAAGTTAAAGCTTAAAACAACGATTTCTATTCAAAATAAGCGTTTGTAGATAAAATATGTTTATGCACCGCTTTTTAAATTTTAAAACTCTTAGAATTATGATTTTATACAAAATCGTTGAAACTTCATTATCGTCCTATTTCCCACGTTTCCTACGTGAAGTTATGGCTCAAAACAACGATTTCTAGTCGCAATAAGCTCTGTGACATCACAATGATTATACTCGGCTTGTTCACTTTCAAAACTCTTAATTTGATTATTTGTATCAAAATGGGTGAAACTTCATTATAGTTCGATTTCCCACGTTCCTAATATGAAGTTAAAGCTTAAAACAACGATTTCTATTCAAAATAAGCGTTTGTAGATAAAATATGTTTATGCACCGCTTTTTAAATTTTAAAACTCTTAGAATTATGATTTTATACAAAATCGTTGAAACTTCATTATCGTCCTATTTCCCACGTTTCCTACGTGAAGTTATGGCTCAAAACAACGATTTCTAGTCGCAATAAGCTCTGTGACATCACAATGATTATACTCGGCTTGTTCACTTTCAAAACTCTTAATTTGATTATTTGTATCAAAATGGGTGAAACTTCATTATAGTTCGATTTCCCACGTTCCTAATATGAAGTTAAAGCTTAAAACAACGATTTCTATTCAAAATAAGCGTTTGTAGATAAAATATGTTTATGCACCGCTTTTTAAATTTTAAAACTCTTAGAATTATGATTTTATACAAAATCGTTGAAACTTCATTATCGTCCTATTTCCCACGTTTCCTACGTGAAGTTATGGCTCAAAACAACGATTTCTAGTCGCAATAAGCTCTGTGACATCACAATGATTATACTCGGCTTGTTCACTTTCAAAACTCTTAATTTGATTATTTGTATCAAAATGGGTGAAACTTCATTATAGTTCGATTTCCCACGTTCCTAATATGAAGTTAAAGCTTAAAACAACGATTTCTATTCAAAATAAGCGTTTGTAGATAAAATATGTTTATGCACCGCTTTTTAAATTTTAAAACTCTTAGAATTATGATTTTATACAAAATCGTTGAAACTTCATTATCGTCCTATTTCCCACGTTTCCTACGTGAAGTTATGGCTCAAAACAACGATTTCTAGTCGCAATAAGCTCTGTGACATCACAATGATTATACTCGGCTTGTTCACTTTCAAAACTCTTAATTTGATTATTTGTATCAAAATGGGTGAAACTTCATTATAGTTCGATTTCCCACGTTCCTAATATGAAGTTAAAGCTTAAAACAACGATTTCTATTCAAAATAAGCGTTTGTAGATAAAATATGTTTATGCACCGCTTTTTAAATTTTAAAACTCTTAGAATTATGATTTTATACAAAATCGTTGAAACTTCATTATCATCCTATTTCCCACGTTTCCTACGTGAAGTTATGGCTCAAAACAACGATTTCTAGTCGCAATAAGCTCTGTGACATCACAATGATTATACTCGGCTTGTTCACTTTCAAAACTCTTAATTTGATTATTTGTATCAAAATGGGTGAAACTTCATTATAGTTCGATTTTCCCACGTTCCTAATATGAAGTTAAAGCTTAAAACAACGATTTCTATTCAAAATAAGCGTTTGTAGATAAAATATGTTTATGCACCGCTTTTAAATTTTAAAACTCTTAGAATTATGATTTTATACAAAATCGTTGAAACTTCATTATCGTCCTATTTCCCACGTTTCCTACGTGAAGTTATGGCTCAAAACAACGATTTCTAGTCGCAATAAGCTCTCTGTGACATCACAATGATTATACTCGACTTGTTCACTTTCAAAACTCTTAATTTGATTATTTGTATCAAAATGGGTGAAACTTCATTATAGTTCGATTTCCCACGTTCCTAATATGAAGTTAAAGCTTAAAACAACGATTTCTATTCAAAATAAGCGTTTGTAGATAAAATATGTTTATGCACCGCTTTTAAATTTTAAAACTCTTAGAATTATGATTTTATACAAAATCGTTGAAACTTCATTATCGTCCTATTTCCCACGTTTCCTACGTGAAGTTATGGCTCAAAACAACGATTTCTAGTCGCAATAAGCTCTGTGACATCACAATGATTATACTCGGCTTGTTCACTTTCAAAACTCTTAATTTGATTATTTGTATCAAAATGGGTGAAACTTCATTATAGTTCGATTTCCCACGTTCCTAATATGAAGTTAAAGCTTAAAACAACGATTTCTATTCAAAATAAGCGTTTGTAGATAAAATATGTTTATGCACCGCTTTTTAAATTTTAAAACTCTTAGAATTATGATTTTATACAAAATCGTTGAAACTTCATTATCATCCTATTTCCCACGTTTCCTACGTGAAGTTATGGCTCAAAACAACGATTTCTAGTCGCAATAAGCTCTGTGACATCACAATGATTATACTCGGCTTGTTCACTTTCAAAACTCTTAATTTTTGATTATTTGTATCAAAATGGGTGAAACTTCATTATAGTTCGATTTTCCACGTTCCTAATATGAAGTTAAAGCTTAAAACAACGATTTCTATTCAAAATAAGCGTTTGTAGATAAAATATGTTTATGCTCCGCTTTTTAAATTTTAAAACTCTTAGAATTATGATTTTATACAAAATCGTTGAAACTTCATTATCGTCCTATTTCCCACGTTTCCTACGTGAAGTTATGGCTCAAAACAACGATTTCTAGTCGCAATAAGCTCTGTGACATCACAATGATTATACTCGGCTTGTTCACTTTCAAAACTCTTAATTTGATTATTTGTATCAAAATGGGTGAAACTTCATTATAGTTCGATTTCCCACGTTCCTAATATGAAGTTAAAGCTTAAAACAACGATTTCTATTCAAAATAAGCGTTTGTAGATAAAATATGTTTATGCACCGCTTTTTAAATTTTAAAACTCTTAGAATTATGATTTTATACAAAATCGTTGAAACTTCATTATCATCCTATTTCCCACGTTTCCTACGTGAAGTTATGGCTCAAAACAACGATTTCTAGTCGCAATAAGCTCTGTGACATCACAATGATTATACTCGGCTTGTTCACTTTCAAAACTCTTAATTTGATTATTTGTATCAAAATGGGTGAAACTTCATTATAGTTCGATTTCCCACGTTCCTAATATGAAGTTAAAGCTTAAAACAACGATTTCAATTCAAAATAAGCGTTTGTAGATAAAATATGTTTATGCACCGCTCTTTAAATTTGAAAACTCTTAGAATTATGATTTTATACAAAATCGTTGAAACTTCATTATCGTCCTATTTCCCACGTTTCCTACGTGAAGTTATGGCTCAAAACAACGATTTCTAGTCGCAATAAGCTCTGTGACATCACAATGATTATACTCGGCTTGTTCACTTTCAAAACTCTTAATTTGATTATTTGTATCAAAATGGGTGAAACTTCATTATAGTTCGATTTTCCCCGTTCCTAATATGAAGTTAAAGCTTAAAACAACGATTTCAATTCAAAATAAGCGTTTGTAGATAAAATATGTTTATGCACCGCTCTTTAAATTTGAAAACTCTTAGAATTATGATTTTATACAAAATCGTTGAAACTTCATTATCGTCCTGTTTCCCATGTTTCCTACGTGAAGTTATGGCTCAAAACAACGATTTCTAGTCGCAATAAGCTCTGTGACATCACAATGATTATACTCGGCTTGTTCACTTTCAAAACTCTTAATTTGATTATTTGTATCAAAATGGGTGAAACTTCATTATAGTTCGATTTCCCACGTTCCTAATATGAAGTTAAAGCTTAAAACAACGATTTCTATTCAAAATAAGCGTTTGTAGATAAAATATGTTTATGCACCGCTTTTTAAATTTTAAAACTCTTAGAATTATGATTTTATACAAAATCGTTGAAACTTCATTATCGTCCTATTTCCCACGTTTCCTACGTGAAGTTATGGCTCAAAACAACAACGATTTCTAGTCGCAATAAGCTCTGTGACATCACAATGATTATACTCGGCTTGTTCACTTTCAAAACTCTTAATTTGATTATTTGTATCAAAATGGGTGAAACTTCATTATAGTTCGATTTTCCACGTTCCTAATATGAAGTTAAAGCTTAAAACAACGATTTCTATTCAAAATAAGCGTTTGTAGATAAAATATGTTTATGCACCGCTTTTTAAATTTTAAAACTCTTAGAATTATGATTTTATACAAAATCGTTGAAACTTCATTATCGTCCTATTTCCCACGTTTCCTACGTGAAGTTATGGCTCAAAACAACGATTTCTAGTCGCAATAAGCTCTGTGACATCACAATGATTATACTCGGCTTGTTCACTTTCAAAACTCTTAATTTGATTATTTGTATCAAAATGGGTGAAACTTCATTATAGTTCGATTTTCCACGTTCCTAATATGAAGTTAAAGCTTAAAACAACGATTTCTATTCAAAATAAGCGTTTGTAGATAAAATATGTTTATGCACCGCTTTTTAAATTTTAAAACTCTTAGAATTATGATTTTATACAAAATCGTTGAAACTTCATTATCGTCCTATTTCCCACGTTTCCTACGTGAAGTTATGGCTCAAAACAACGATTTCTAGTCGCAATAAGCTCTGTGACATCACAATGATTATACTCGGCTTGTTCACTTTCAAAACTCTTAATTTGATTATTTGTATCAAAATGGGTGAAACTTCATTATAGTTCGATTTCCCACGTTCCTAATATGAAGTTAAAGCTTAAAACAACGATTTCTATTCAAAATAAGCGTTTGTAGATAAAATATGTTTATGCACCGCTTTTTAAATTTTAAAACTCTTAGAATTATGATTTTATACAAAATCGTTGAAACTTCATTATCGTCCTATTTCCCACGTTTCCTACGTGAAGTTATGGCTCAAAACAACGATTTCTAGTCGCAATAAGCTCTGTGACATCACAATGATTATACTCGGCTTGTTCACTTTCAAAACTCTTAATTTGATTATTTGTATCAAAATGGGTGAAACTTCATTATAGTTCGATTTCCCACGTTCCTAATATGAAGTTAAAGCTTAAAACAACGATTTCTATTCAAAATAAGCGTTTGTAGATAAAATATGTTTATGCACCGCTTTTTAAATTTTAAAACTCTTAGAATTATGATTTTATACAAAATCGTTGAAACTTCATTATCATCCTATTTCCCACGTTTCCTACGTGAAGTTATGGCTCAAAACAACGATTTCTAGTCGCAATAAGCTCTGTGACATCACAATGATTATACTCGGCTTGTTCACTTTCAAAACTCTTAATTTGATTATTTGTATCAAAATGGGTGAAACTTCATTATAGTTCGATTTTCCACGTTCCTAATATGAAGTTAAAGCTTAAAACAACGATTTCTATTCAAAATAAGCGTTTGTAGATAAAATATGTTTATGCTCCGCTTTTTAAATTTTAAAACTCTTAGAATTATGATTTTATACAAAATCGTTGAAACTTCATTATCGTCCTATTTCCCACGTTTCCTACGTGAAGTTATGGCTCAAAACAACGATTTCTAGTCGCAATAAGCTCTGTGACATCACAATGATTATACTCGGCTTGTTCACTTTCAAAACTCTTAATTTGATTATTTGTATCAAAATGGGTGAAACTTCATTATAGTTCGATTTCCCACGTTCCTAATATGAAGTTAAAGCTTAAAACAACGATTTCTATTCAAAATAAGCGTTTGTAGATAAAATATGTTTATGCACCGCTTTTTAAATTTTAAAACTCTTAGAATTATGATTTTATACAAAATCGTTGAAACTTCATTATCATCCTATTTCCCACGTTTCCTACGTGAAGTTATGGCTCAAAACAACGATTTCTAGTCGCAATAAGCTCTGTGACATCACAATGATTATACTCGGCTTGTTCACTTTCAAAACTCTTAATTTGATTATTTGTATCAAAATGGGTGAAACTTCATTATAGTTCGATTTCCCACGTTCCTAATATGAAGTTAAAGCTTAAAACAACGATTTCTATTCAAAATAAGCGTTTGTAGATAAAATATGTTTATGCACCGCTTTTTAAATTTTAAAACTCTTAGAATTATGATTTTATACAAAATCGTTGAAACTTCATTATCGTCCTATTTCCCACGTTTCCTACGTGAAGTTATGGCTCAAAACAACGATTTCTAGTCGCAATAAGCTCTGTGACATCACAATGATTATACTCGGCTTGTTCACTTTCAAAACTCTTAATTTGATTATTTGTATCAAAATGGGTGAAACTTCATTATAGTTCGATTTCCCACGTTCCTAATATGAAGTTAAAGCTTAAAACAACGATTTCTATTCAAAATAAGCGTTTGTAGATAAAATATGTTTATGCACCGCTTTTTAAATTTTAAAACTCTTAGAATTATGATTTTATACAAAATCGTTGAAACTTCATTATCGTCCTATTTCCCACGTTTCCTACGTGAAGTTATGGCAAAACAACGATTTCTAGTCGCAATAAGCTCTGTGACATCACAATGATTATACTCGGCTTGTTCACTTTCAAAACTCTTAATTTGATTATTTGTATCAAAATGGGTGAAACTTCATTATAGTTCGATTTTCCACGTTCCTAATATGAAGTTAAAGCTTAAAACAACGATTTCTATTCAAAATAAGCGTTTGTAGATAAAATATGTTTATGCACCGCTTTTTAAATTTTAAAACTCTTAGAATTATGATTTTATACAAAATCGTTGAAACTTCATTATCGTCCTATTTCCCACGTTTCCTACGTGAAGTTATGGCTCAAAACAACGATTTCTAGTCGCAATAAGCTCTGTGACATCACAATGATTATACTCGGCTTGTTCACTTTCAAAACTCTTAATTTGATTATTTGTATCAAAATGGGTGAAACTTCATTATAGTTCATTTTCCCACGTTCCTAATATGAAGTTAAAGCTTAAAACAACGATTTCTATTCAAAATAAGCGTTTGTAGATAAAATATGTTTATGCACCGCTTTTTAAATTTTAAAACTCTTAGAATTATGATTTTATACAAAATCGTTGAAACTTCATTATCGTCCTATTTCCCACGTTTCCTACGTGAAGTTATGGCTCAAAACAACGATTTCTAGTCGCAATAAGCTCTGTGACATCACAATGATTATACTCGGCTTGTTCACTTTCAAAACTCTTAATTTGATTATTTGTATCAAAATGGGTGAAACTTCATTATAGTTCGATTTCCCACGTTCCTAATATGAAGTTAAAGCTTAAAACAACGATTTCTATTCAAAATAAGCGTTTGTAGATAAAATATGTTTATGCACCGCTTTTTAAATTTTAAAACTCTTAGAATTATGATTTTATACAAAATCGTTGAAACTTCATTATCGTCCTATTTCCCACGTTTCCTACGTGAAGTTATGGCTCAAAACAACGATTTCTAGTCGCAATAAGCTCTGTGACATCACAATGATTATACTCGGCTTGTTCACTTTCAAAACTCTTAATTTGATTATTTGTATCAAAATGGGTGAAACTTCATTATAGTTCGATTTCCCACGTTCCTAATATGAAGTTAAAGCTTAAAACAACGATTTCTATTCAAAATAAGCGTTTGTAGATAAAATATGTTTATGCACCGCTTTTTAAATTTTAAAACTCTTAGAATTATGATTTTATACAAAATCGTTGAAACTTCATTATCATCCTATTTCCCACGTTTCCTACGTGAAGTTATGGCTCAAAACAACGATTTCTAGTCGCAATAAGCTCTGTGACATCACAATGATTATACTCGGCTTGTTCACTTTCAAAACTCTTAATTTGATTATTTGTATCAAAATGGGTGAAACTTCATTATAGTTCGATTTTCCACGTTCCTAATATGAAGTTAAAGCTTAAAACAACGATTTCTATTCAAAATAAGCGTTTGTAGATAAAATATGTTTATGCACCGCTTTTAAATTTTAAAACTCTTAGAATTATGATTTTATACAAAATCGTTGAAACTTCATTATCGTCCTATTTCCCACGTTTCCTACGTGAAGTTATGGCTCAAAACAACGATTTCTAGTCGCAATAAGCTCTGTGACATCACAATGATTATACTCGGCTTGTTCACTTTCAAAACTCTTAATTTGATTATTTGTATCAAAATGGGTGAAACTTCATTATAGTTCGATTTCCCACGTTCCTAATATGAAGTTAAAGCTTAAAACAACGATTTCTATTCAAAATAAGCGTTTGTAGATAAAATATGTTTATGCACCGCTTTTTAAATTTTAAAACTCTTAGAATTATGATTTTATACAAAATCGTTGAAACTTCATTATCGTCCTATTTCCCACGTTTCCTACGTGAAGTTATGGCTCAAAACAACGATTTCTAGTCGCAATAAGCTCTGTGACATCACAATGATTATACTCGGCTTGTTCACTTTCAAAACTCTTAATTTGATTATTTGTATCAAAATGGGTGAAACTTCATTATAGTTCGATTTCCCACGTTCCTAATATGAAGTTAAAGCTTAAAACAACGATTTCTATTCAAAATAAGCGTTTGTAGATAAAATATGTTTATGCACCGCTTTTTAAATTTTAAAACTCTTAGAATTATGATTTTATACAAAATCGTTGAAACTTCATTATCATCCTATTTCCCACGTTTCCTACGTGAAGTTATGGCTCAAAACAACGATTTCTAGTCGCAATAAGCTCTGTGACATCACAATGATTATACTCGGCTTGTTCACTTTCAAAACTCTTAATTTGATTATTTGTATCAAAATGGGTGAAACTTCATTATAGTTCGATTTTCCACGTTCCTAATATGAAGTTAAAGCTTAAAACAACGATTTCTATTCAAAATAAGCGTTTGTAGATAAAATATGTTTATGCTCCGCTTTTAAATTTTAAAACTCTTAGAATTATGATTTTATACAAAATCGTTGAAACTTCATTATCGTCCTATTTCCCACGTTTCCTACGTGAAGTTATGGCTCAAAACAACGATTTCTAGTCGCAATAAGCTCTGTGACATCACAATGATTATACTCGGCTTGTTCACTTTCAAAACTCTTAATTTGATTATTTGTATCAAAATGGGTGAAACTTCATTATAGTTCGATTTCCCACGTTCCTAATATGAAGTTAAAGCTTAAAACAACGATTTCTATTCAAAATAAGCGTTTGTAGATAAAATATGTTTATGCACCGCTTTTAAATTTTAAAACTCTTAGAATTATGATTTTATACAAAATCGTTGAAACTTCATTATCATCCTATTTCCCACGTTTCCTACGTGAAGTTATGGCTCAAAACAACGATTTCTAGTCGCAATAAGCTCTGTGACATCACAATGATTATACTCGGCTTGTTCACTTTCAAAACTCTTAATTTGATTATTTGTATCAAAATGGGTGAAACTTCATTATAGTTCGATTTCCCACGTTCCTAATATGAAGTTAAAGCTTAAAACAACGATTTCTATTCAAAATAAGCGTTTGTAGATAAAATATGTTTATGCACCGCTTTTTAAATTTTAAAACTCTTAGAATTATGATTTTATACAAAATCGTTGAAACTTCATTATCGTCCTATTTCCCACGTTTCCTACGTGAAGTTATGGCTCAAAACAACGATTTCTAGTCGCAATAAGCTCTGTGACATCACAATGATTATACTCGGCTTGTTCACTTTCAAAACTCTTAATTTGATTATTTGTATCAAAATGGGTGAAACTTCATTATAGTTCGATTTTCCACGTTCCTAATATGAAGTTAAAGCTTAAAACAACGATTTCTATTCAAAATAAGCGTTTGTAGATAAAATATGTTTATGCTCCGCTTTTTAAATTTTAAAACTCTTAGAATTATGATTTTATACAAAATCGTTGAAACTTCATTATCGTCCTATTTCCCACGTTTCCTACGTGAAGTTATGGCTCAAAACAACGATTTCTTTCGCTAGTCGCACATAAGCTCGTGACATCACAATGATTATACTCGGCTTGTTCACTTTCAAAACTCTTAATTTGATTATTTGTATCAAAATGGGTGAAACTTCATTATAGTTCGATTTTCCACGTTCCTAATATGAAGTTAAAGCTTAAAACAACGATTTCTATTCAAAATAAGCGTTTGTAGATAAAATATGTTTATGCACCGCTCTTTAAATTTTAAAACTCTTAGAATTATGATTTTATACAAAATCGTTGAAACTTCATTATCGTCCTATTTCCCACGTTTCCTACGTGAAGTTATGGCTCAAAACAACGATTTCTAGTCGCAATAAGCTCTGTGACATCACAATGATTATACTCGGCTTGTTCACTTTCAAAACTCTTAATTTGATTATTTGTATCAAAATGGGTGAAACTTCATTGTAGTTCGATTTCCCACGTTCCTAATATGAAGTTAAAGTTTAAAACAACGATTTCTATTCAAAAGAAGCGTTTGTAGATAAAATATGTTTATGCACCGCTTTTTAAATTTTAAAACTCTTAGAATTATGATTTTATACAAAATCGTTGAAACTTCATTATCATCCTATTTCCCACGTATCCTACGTGAAGTTATGGCTCAAAACAACGATTTCTAGACGCAATAAGCTCTGTGACATCACAATGATTATACTCGGCTTGTTCACTTTCAAAACCCTTAATTTGATTATTTGTATCAAAATGGGTGAAACTTCATTATAGTTCGATTTTCCACGTTCCTAATATGAAGTTAAAGCTTAAAACAACGATTTCTATTCAAAATAAGCGTTTGTAGATAAAATATGTTTATGCTCCGCTTTTTAAATTTTAAAACTCTTAGAATTATGATTTTATACAAAATCGTTGAAACTTCATTATCGTCCTATTTCCCACGTTTCCTACGTGAAGTTATGGCTCAAAACAACGATTTCTAGTCGCAATAAGCTCTGTGACATCACAATGATTATACTCGGCTTGTTCACTTTCAAAACTCTTAATTTGATTATTTGTATCAAAATGGGTGAAACTTCATTATAGTTCGATTTCCCACGTTCCTAATATGAAGTTAAAGCTTAAAACAACGATTTCTATTCAAAATAAGCGTTTGTAGATAAAATATGTTTATGCACCGCTTTTAAATTTTAAAACTCTTAGAATTATGATTTTATACAAAATCGTTGAAACTTCATTATCATCCTATTTCCCACGTTTCCTACGTGAAGTTATGGCTCAAAACAACGATTTCTAGTCGCAATAAGCTCTGTGACATCACAATGATTATACTCGGCTTGTTCACTTTCAAAACTCTTAATTTGATTATTTGTATCAAAATGGGTGAAACTTCATTATAGTTCGATTTTCCACGTTCCTAATATGAAGTTAAAGCTTAAAACAACGATTTCTATTCAAAATAAGCGTTTGTAGATAAAATATGTTTATGCACCGCTTTTTAAATTTTAAAACTCTTAGAATTATGATTTTATACAAAATCGTTGAAATCTCATTATCGTCCTATTTCCCACGTTTCCTACGTGAAGTTATGGCTCAAAAAAACGATTTCTAGTCGCAATAAGCTCTGTGACATCACAATGATTATACTCGGCTTGTTCACTTTCAAAACTCTTAATTTGATTATTTGTATCAAAATGGGTGAAACTTCATTATAGTTCGATTTTCCACGTTCCTAATATGAAGTTAAAGCTTAAAACAACGATTTCTATTCAAAATAAGCGTTTGTAGATAAAATATGTTTATGCACCGCTTTTTAAATTTTAAAACTCTTAGAATTATGATTTTATACAAAATCGTTGAAACTTCATTATCGTCCTATTTCCCACGTTTCCTACGTGAAGTTATGGCTCAAAACAACGATTTCTAGTCGCAATAAGCTCTGTGACATCACAATGATTATACTCGGCTTGTTCACTTTCAAAACTCTTAATTTGATTATTTGTATCAAAATGGGTGAAACTTCATTATAGTTCGATTTTCCACGTTTAATATGAAGTTAAAGCTTAAAACAACGATTTCTATTCAAAATAAGCGTTTGTAGATAAAATATGTTTATGCACCGCTTTTTAAATTTTAAAACTCTTAGAATTATGATTTTATACAAAATCGTTGAAACTTCATTATCGTCCTATTTCCCACGTTTCCTACGTGAAGTTATGGCTCAAAACAACGATTTCTAGTCGCAATAAGCTCGTGACATCACAATGATTATACTCGGCTTGTTCACTTTCAAAACTCTTAATTTGATTATTTGTATCAAAATGGGTGAAACTTCATTATAGTTCGATTTCCCACGTTCCTAATATGAAGTTAAAGCTTAAAACAACGATTTCTATTCAAAATAAGCGTTTGTAGATAAAATATGTTTATGCACCGCTTTTAAATTTTAAAACTCTTAGAATTATGATTTTATACAAAATCGTTGAAACTTCATTATCGTCCTATTTCCCACGTTTCCTACGTGAAGTTATGGCTCAAAACAACAACGATTTTCTAGTCGCAATAAGCTCTGTGACATCACAATGATTATACTCGGCTTGTTCACTTTCAAAACTCTTAATTTGATTATTTGTATCAAAATGGGTGAAACTTCATTGTAGTTCGATTTCCCACGTTCCTAATATGAAGTTAAAGTTTAAAACAACGATTTCTATTCAAAAGAAGCGTTTGTAGATAAAATATGTTTATGCACCGCTTTTTAAATTTTAAAACTCTTAGAATTATGATTTTATACAAAATCGTTGAAACTTCATTATCGTCCTATTTCCCACGTTTCCTACGTGAAGTTATGGCTCAAAACAACGATTTCTAGTCGCAATAAGCTCTGTGACATCACAATGATTATACTCGGCTTGTTCACTTTCAAAACTCTTAATTTGATTATTTGTATCAAAATGGGTGAAACTTCATTATAGTTCGATTTTCCACGTTCCTAATATGAAGTTAAAGCTTAAAACAACGATTTCTATTCAAAATAAGCGTTTTTGTAGATAAAATATGTTTATGCACCGCTTTTTAAATTTTAAAACTCTTAGAATTATGATTTTATACAAAATCGTTGAAACTTCATTATCGTCCTATTTCCCACGTTTCCTACGTGAAGTTATGGCTCAAAACAACGATTTCTAGTCGCAATAAGCTCTGTGACATCACAATGATTATACTCGGCTTGTTCACTTTCAAAACTCTTAATTTGATTATTTGTATCAAAATGGGTGAAACTTCATTATAGTTCGATTTTCCACGTTCCTAATATGAAGTTAAAGCTTAAAACAACGATTTCTATTCAAAATAAGCGTTTGTAGATAAAATATGTTTATGCACCGCTTTTTAAATTTTAAAACTCTTAGAATTATGATTTTATACAAAATCGTTGAAACTTCATTATCGTCCTATTTCCCACGTTTCCTACGTGAAGTTATGGCTCAAAACAACGATTTCTAGTCGCAATAAGCTCTGTGACATCACAATGATTATACTCGGCTTGTTCACTTTCAAAACTCTTAATTTGATTATTTGTATCAAAATGGGTGAAACTTCATTATAGTTCGATTTCCCACGTTCCTAATATGAAGTTAAAGCTTAAAACAACGATTTCTATTCAAAATAAGCGTTTGTAGATAAAATATGTTTATGCACCGCTTTTTAAATTTTAAAACTCTTAGAATTATGATTTTATACAAAATCGTTGAAACTTCATTATCGTCCTATTTCCCACGTTTCCTACGTGAAGTTATGGCTCAAAACAACGATTTCTAGTCGCAATAAGCTCTGTGACATCACAATGATTATACTCGGCTTGTTCACTTTCAAAACTCTTAATTTGATTATTTGTATCAAAATGGGTGAAACTTCATTATAGTTCGATTTCCCACGTTCCTAATATGAAGTTAAAGCTTAAAACAACGATTTCTATTCAAAATAAGCGTTTGTAGATAAAATATGTTTATGCACCGCTTTTTAAATTTTAAAACTCTTAGAATTATGATTTTATACAAAATCGTTGAAACTTCATTATCATCCTATTTCCCACGTTTCCTACGTGAAGTTATGGCTCAAAACAACGATTTCTAGTCGCAATAAGCTCTGTGACATCACAATGATTATACTCGGCTTGTTCACTTTCAAAACTCTTAATTTGATTATTTGTATCAAAATGGGTGAAACTTCATTATAGTTCGATTTTCCACGTTCCTAATATGAAGTTAAAGCTTAAAACAACGATTTCTATTCAAAATAAGCGTTTGTAGATAAAATATGTTTATGCTCCGCTTTTTAAATTTTAAAACTCTTAGAATTATGATTTTATACAAAATCGTTGAAACTTCATTATCGTCCTATTTCCCACGTTTCCTACGTGAAGTTATGGCTCAAAACAACGATTTCTAGTCGCAATAAGCTCTGTGACATCACAATGATTATACTCGGCTTGTTCACTTTCAAAACTCTTAATTTGATTATTTGTATCAAAATGGGTGAAACTTCATTATAGTTCGATTTTCCACGTTCCTAATATGAAGTTAAAGCTTAAAACAACGATTTCTATTCAAAATAAGCGTTTGTAGATAAAATATGTTTATGCACCGCTTTTAAATTTTAAAACTCTTAGAATTATGATTTTATACAAAATCGTTGAAACTTCATTATCGTCCTATTTCCCACGTTTCCTACGTGAAGTTATGGCTCAAAACAACGATTTCTAGTCGCAATAAGCTCTGTGACATCACAATGATTATACTCGGCTTGTTCACTTTCAAAACTCTTAATTTGATTATTTGTATCAAAATGGGTGAAACTTCATTATAGTTCGATTTCCCACGTTCCTAATATGAAGTTAAAGCTTAAAACAACGATTTCTATTCAAAATAAGCGTTTGTAGATAAAATATGTTTATGCACCGCTTTTTAAATTTTAAAACTCTTAGAATTATGATTTTATACAAAATCGTTGAAACTTCATTATCATCCTATTTCCCACGTTTCCTACGTGAAGTTATGGCTCAAAACAACGATTTCTAGTCGCAATAAGCTCTGTGACATCACAATGATTATACTCGGCTTGTTCACTTTCAAAACTCTTAATTTGATTATTTGTATCAAAATGGGTGAAACTTCATTATAGTTCGATTTTCCACGTTCCTAATATGAAGTTAAAGCTTAAAACAACGATTTCTATTCAAAATAAGCGTTTGTAGATAAAATATGTTTATGCACCGCTTTTTAAATTTTAAAACTCTTAGAATTATGATTTTATACAAAATCGTTGAAACTTCATTATCGTCCTATTTCCCACGTTTCCTACGTGAAGTTATGGCTCAAAACAACGATTTCTAGTCGCAATAAGCTCTGTGACATCACAATGATTATACTCGGCTTGTTCACTTTCAAAACTCTTAATTTGATTATTTGTATCAAAATGGGTGAAACTTCATTATAGTTCGATTTCCCACGTTCCTAATATGAAGTTAAAGCTTAAAACAACGATTTCTATTCAAAATAAGCGTTTGTAGATAAAATATGTTTATGCACCGCTTTTTAAATTTTAAAACTCTTAGAATTATGATTTTATACAAAATCGTTGAAACTTCATTATCGTCCTATTTCCCACGTTTCCTACGTGAAGTTATGGCTCAAAACAACGATTTCTAGTCGCAATAAGCTCTGTGACATCACAATGATTATACTCGGCTTGTTCACTTTCAAAACTCTTAATTTGATTATTTGTATCAAAATGGGTGAAACTTCATTATAGTTCGATTTCCACGTTCCTAATATGAAGTTAAAGCTTAAAACAACGATTTCTATTCAAAATAAGCGTTTGTAGATAAAATATGTTTATGCACCGCTTTTAAATTTTAAAACTCTTAGAATTATGATTTTATACAAAATCGTTGAAACTTCATTATCGTCCTATTTCCCACGTTTCCTACGTGAAGTTATGGCTCAAAACAACGATTTCTAGTCGCAATAAGCTGTGACATCACAATGATTATACTCGGCTTGTTCACTTTCAAAACTCTTAATTTGATTATTTGTATCAAAATGGGTGAAACTTCATTATAGTTCGATTTCCCACGTTCCTAATATGAAGTTAAAGCTTAAAACAACGATTTCTATTCAAAATAAGCGTTTGTAGATAAAATATGTTTATGCACCGCTTTTTAAATTTTAAAACTCTTAGAATTATGATTTTATACAAAATCGTTGAAACTTCATTATCATCCTATTTCCCACGTTTCCTACGTGAAGTTATGGCTCAAAACAACGATTTCTAGTCGCAATAAGCTCTGTGACATCACAATGATTATACTCGGCTTGTTCACTTTCAAAACTCTTAATTTGATTATTTGTATCAAAATGGGTGAAACTTCATTATAGTTCGATTTTCCACGTTCCTAATATGAAGTTAAAGCTTAAAACAACGATTTCTATTCAAAATAAGCGTTTGTAGATAAAATATGTTTATGCTCCGCTTTTTAAATTTTAAAACTCTTAGAATTATGATTTTATACAAAATCGTTGAAACTTCATTATCGTCCTATTTCCCACGTTTCCTACGTGAAGTTATGGCTCAAAACAACGATTTCTAGTCGCAATAAGCTCTGTGACATCACAATGATTATACTCGGCTTGTTCACTTTCAAAACTCTTAATTTGATTATTTGTATCAAAATGGGTGAAACTTCATTATAGTTCGATTTCCCACGTTCCTAATATGAAGTTAAAGCTTAAAACAACGATTTCTATTCAAAATAAGCGTTTGTAGATAAAATATGTTTATGCACCGCTTTTAAATTTTAAAACTCTTAGAATTATGATTTTATACAAAATCGTTGAAACTTCATTATCGTCCTATTTCCCACGTTTCCTACGTGAAGTTATGGCTCAAAACAACGATTTCTAGTCGCAATAAGCTCTGTGACATCACAATGATTATACTCGGCTTGTTCACTTTCAAAACTCTTAATTTGATTATTTGTATCAAAATGAAACTTCATTATAGTTCGATTTCCCACGTTCCTAATATGAAGTTAAAGCTTAAAACAACGATTTCTATTCAAAATAAGCGTTTGTAGATAAAATATGTTTATGCACCGCTTTTAAATTTTAAAACTCTTAGAATTATGATTTTATACAAAATCGTTGAAACTTCATTATCGTCCTATTTCCCACGTTTCCTACGTGAAGTTATGGCTCAAAACAACGATTTCTAGTCGCAATAAGCTCTGTGACATCACAATGATTATACTCGGCTTGTTCACTTTCAAAACTCTTAATTTGATTATTTGTATCAAAATGGGTGAAACTTCATTATAGTTCGATTTCCCACGTTCCTAATATGAAGTTAAAGTTTAAAACAACGATTTCTATTCAAAAGAAGCGTTTGTAGATAAAATATGTTTATGCACCGCTTTTTAAATTTTAAAACTCTTAGAATTATGATTTTATACAAAATCGTTGAAACTTCATTATCATCCTATTTCCACGTTTCCTACGTGAAGTTATGGCTCAAAACAACGATTTCTAGTCGCAATAAGCTCTGTGACATCACAATGATTATACTCGGCTTGTTCACTTTCAAAACTCTTAATTTGATTATTTGTATCAAAATGGGTGAAACTTCATTATAGTTCGATTTTCCACGTTCCTAATATGAAGTTAAAGCTTAAAACAACGATTTCTATTCAAAATAAGCGTTTGTAGATAAAATATGTTTATGCTCCGCTTGTTAAATTTTAAAACTCTTAGAATTATGATTTTATACAAAATCGTTGAAACTTCATTATCGTCCTATTTCCCACGTTTCCTACGTGAAGTTATGGCTCAAAACAACGATTTCTAGTCGCAATAAGCTCTGTGACATCACAATGATTATACTCGGCTTGTTCACTTTCAAAACACTTAATTTGATTTATTTGTATCAAAATGGGTGAAACTTCATTATAGTTCAATTTCCCACGTTCCTAATATGAAGTTAAAGCTTAAAAAACGATTTCTATTCAAAATAAGTGTTTGTAGATAAAATATGTTTATGCACCGCTTTTTAAATTTTAAAACTCTTAGAATTATGATTTTATACAAAATCGTTGAAACTTCATTATCATCCTATTTCCCACGTTTCCTACGTGAAGTTATGGCTCAAAACAACGATTTCTAGTCGCAATAAGCTCTGTGACATCACAATGATTATACTCGGCTTGTTCACTTTCAAAACTCTTAATTTGATTATTTGTATCAAAATGGGTGAAACTTCATTATAGTTCGATTTCCCACGTTCCTAATATGAAGTTAAAGCTTAAAACAACGATTTCTATTCAAAATAAGCGTTTGTAGATAAAATATGTTTATGCACCGCTTTTTAAATTTTAAAACTCTTAGAATTATGATTTTATACAAAATCGTTGAAACTTCATTATCGTCCTATTTCCCACGTTTCCTACGTGAAGTTATGGCTCAAAACAACGATTTCTAGTCGCAATAAGCTCGTGACATCACAATGATTATACTCGGCTTGTTCACTTTCAAAACTCTTAATTTGATTATTTGTATCAAAATGGGTGAAACTTCATTATAGTTCGATTTCCCACGTTCCTAATATGAAGTTAAAGCTTAAAACAACGATTTCTATTCAAAATAAGCGTTTGTAGATAAAATATGTTTATGCACCGCTTTTTAAATTTTAAAACTCTTAGAATTATGATTTTATACAAAATCGTTGAAACTTCATTATCGTCCTATTTCCCACGTTTCCTACGTGAAGTTATGGCTCAAAACAACGATTTCTAGTCGCAATAAGCTCGTGACATCACAATGATTATACTCGGCTTGTTCACTTTCAAAACTCTTAATTTGATTATTTGTATCAAAATGGGTGAAACTTCATTATAGTTCGATTTTCCCACGTTCCTAATATGAAGTTAAAGCTTAAAACAACGATTTCTATTCAAAATAAGCGTTTGTAGATAAAATATGTTTATGCACCGCTTTTTAAATTTTAAAACTCTTAGAATTATGATTTTATACAAAATCGTTGAAACTTCATTATCGTCCTATTTCCCACGTTTCCTACGTGAAGTTATGGCTCAAAACAACGATTTCTAGTCGCAATAAGCTCTGTGACATCACAATGATTATACTCGGCTTGTTCACTTTCAAAACTCTTAATTTGATTATTTGTATCAAAATGGGTGAAACTTCATTATAGTTCGATTTCCCACGTTCCTAATATGAAGTTAAAGCTTAAAACAACGATTTCTATTCAAAATAAGCGTTTGTAGATAAAATATGTTTATGCTCCGCTTTTTAAATTTTAAAACTCTTAGAATTATGATTTTATACAAAATCGTTGAAACTTCATTATCGTCCTATTTCCCACGTTTCCTACGTGAAGTTATGGCTCAAAACAACGATTTCTAGTCGCAATAAGCTCTGTGACATCACAATGATTATACTCGGCTTGTTCACTTTCAAAACTCTTAATTTGATTATTTGTATCAAAATGGGTGAAACTTCATTATAGTTCGATTTTCCACGTTCCTAATATGAAGTTAAAGCTTAAAACAACGATTTCTATTCAAAATAAGCGTTTGTAGATAAAATATGTTTATGCACCGCTTTTAAATTTTAAAACTCTTAGAATTATGATTTTATACAAAATCGTTGAAACTTCATTATCGTCCTATTTCCCACGTTTCCTACGTGAAGTTATGGCTCAAAACAACGATTTCTAGTCGCAATAAGCTCGTGACATCACAATGATTATACTCGGCTTGTTCACTTTCAAAACTCTTAATTTGATTATTTGTATCAAAATGGGTGAAACTTCATTATAGTTCGATTTCCCACGTTCCTAATATGAAGTTAAAGCTTAAAACAACGATTTCTATTCAAAATAAGCGTTTGTAGATAAAATATGTTTATGCACCGCTTTTTAAATTTTAAAACTCTTAGAATTATGATTTTATACAAAATCGTTGAAACTTCATTATCGTCCTATTTCCCACGTTTCCTACGTGAAGTTATGGCTCAAAACAACGATTTCTAGTCGCAATAAGCTCTGTGACATCACAATGATTATACTCGGCTTGTTCACTTTCAAAACTCTTAATTTGATTATTTGTATCAAAATGGGTGAAACTTCATTATAGTTCGATTTTCCACGTTCCTAATATGAAGTTAAAGCTTAAAACAACGATTTCTATTCAAAATAAGCGTTTGTAGATAAAATATGTTTATGCACCGCTTTTAAATTTTAAAACTCTTAGAATTATGATTTTATACAAAATCGTTGAAACTTCATTATCGTCCTATTTCCCACGTTTCCTACGTGAAGTTATGGCTCAAAACAACGATTTCTAGTCGCAATAAGCTCTGTGACATCACAATGATTATACTCGGCTTGTTCACTTTCAAAACTCTTAATTTGATTATTTGTATCAAAATGGGTGAAACTTCATTATAGTTTCGATTTCCCACGTTCCTAATAATAAGTTAAAGCTTAAAACAACGATTTCTATTCAAAATAAGCGTTTGTAGATAAAATATGTTTATGCACCGCTTTTTAAATTTTAAAACTCTTAGAATTATGATTTTATACAAAATCGTTGAAACTTCATTATCGTCCTATTTCCCACGTTTCCTACGTGAAGTTATGGCTCAAAACAACGATTTCTAGTCGCAATAAGCTGTGACATCACAATGATTATACTCGGCTTGTTCACTTTCAAAACTCTTAATTTGATTATTTGTATCAAAATGGGTGAAACTTCATTATAGTTCGATTTCCCACGTTCCTAATATGAAGTTAAAGCTTAAAACAACGATTTCTATTCAAAATAAGCGTTTGTAGATAAAATATGTTTATGCACCGCTTTTTAAATTTTAAAACTCTTAGAATTATGATTTTATACAAAATCGTTGAAACTTCATTATCGTCCTATTTCCCACGTTTCCTACGTGAAGTTATGGCTCAAAACAACGATTTCTATACGCAATAAGCTCTGTGACATCACAATGATTATACTCGGCTTGTTCACTTTCAAAACTCTTAATTTGATTATTTGTATCAAAATGGGTGAAACTTCATTATAGTTCGATTTCCCACGTTCCTAATATGAAGTTAAAGCTTAAAACAACGATTTCTATTCAAAATAAGCGTTTGTAGATAAAATATGTTTATGCACCGCTTTTAAATTTTAAAACTCTTAGAATTATGATTTTATACAAAATCGTTGAAACTTCATTATCGTCCTATTTCCCACGTTTCCTACGTGAAGTTATGGCTCAAAACAACGATTTCTAGTCGCAATAAGCTCTGTGACATCACAATGATTATACTCGGCTTGTTCACTTTCAAAACTCTTAATTTGATTATTTGTATCAAAATGGGTGAAACTTCATTATAGTTCGATTTTCCACGTTCCTAATATGAAGTTAAAGCTTAAAACAACGATTTCTATTCAAAATAAGCGTTTGTAGATAAAATATGTTTATGCACCGCTTTTTAAATTTTAAAACTCTTAGAATTATGATTTTATACAAAATCGTTGAAACTTCATTATCGTCCTATTTCCCACGTTTCCTACGTGAAGTTATGGCTCAAAACAACGATTTCTAGTCGCAATAAGCTCTGTGACATCACAATGATTATACTCGGCTTGTTCACTTTCAAAACTCTTAATTTGATTATTTGTATCAAAATGGGTGAAACTTCATTATAGTTCGATTTCCCACGTTCCTAATATGAAGTTAAAGCTTAAAACAACGATTTCTATTCAAAATAAGCGTTTGTAGATAAAATATGTTTATGCACCGCTTTTAAATTTTAAAACTCTTAGAATTATGATTTTATACAAAATCGTTGAAACTTCATTATCGTCCTATTTCCCACGTTTCCTACGTGAAGTTATGGCTCAAAACAACGATTTCTAGTCGCAATAAGCTCTGTGACATCACAATGATTATACTCGGCTTGTTCACTTTCAAAACTCTTAATTTGATTATTTGTATCAAAATGGGTGAAACTTCATTATAGTTCGATTTCCCACGTTCCTAATATGAAGTTAAAGCTTAAAACAACGATTTCTATTCAAAATAAGCGTTTGTAGATAAAATATGTTTATGCACCGCTTTTTAAATTTTAAAACTCTTAGAATTATGATTTTATACAAAATCGTTGAAACTTCATTATCGTCCTATTTCCCACGTTTCCTACGTGAAGTTATGGCTCAAAACAACGATTTCTAGTCGCAATAAGCTCTGTGACATCACAATGATTATACTCGGCTTGTTCACTTTCAAAACTCTTAATTTGATTATTTGTATCAAAATGGGTGAAACTTCATTATAGTTCGATTTCCCACGTTCCTAATATGAAGTTAAAGCTTAAAACAACGATTTCTATTCAAAATAAGCGTTTGTAGATAAAATATGTTTATGCACCGCTTTTTAAATTTTAAAACTCTTAGAATTATGATTTTATACAAAATCGTTGAAACTTCATTATCATCCTATTTCCCACGTTTCCTACGTGAAGTTATGGCTCAAAACAACGATTTCTAGTCGCAATAAGCTCGTGACATCACAATGATTATACTCGGCTTGTTCACTTTCAAAACTCTTAATTTGATTATTTGTATCAAAATGGGTGAAACTTCATTATAGTTCGATTTTCCACGTTCCTAATATGAAGTTAAAGCTTAAAACAACGATTTCTATTCAAAATAAGCGTTTGTAGATAAAATATGTTTATGCTCCGCTTTTTAAATTTTAAAACTCTTAGAATTATGATTTTATACAAAATCGTTGAAACTTCATTATCGTCCTATTTCCCACGTTTCCTACGTGAAGTTATGGCTCAAAACAACGATTTCTAGTCGCAATAAGCTCTGTGACATCACAATGATTATACTCGGCTTGTTCACTTTCAAAACTCTTAATTTGATTATTTGTATCAAAATGGGTGAAACTTCATTATAGTTCGATTTCCCACGTTCCTAATATGAAGTTAAAGCTTAAAACAACGATTTCTATTCAAAATAAGCGTTTGTAGATAAAATATGTTTATGCACCGCTTTTAAATTTTAAAACTCTTAGAATTATGATTTTATACAAAATCGTTGAAACTTCATTATCGTCCTATTTCCCACGTTTCCTACGTGAAGTTATGGCTCAAAACAACGATTTCTAGTCGCAATAAGCTCGTGACATCACAATGATTATACTCGGCTTGTTCACTTTCAAAACTCTTAATTTGATTATTTGTATCAAAATGGGTGAAACTTCATTATAGTTCGATTTCCCACGTTCCTAATATGAAGTTAAAGCTTAAAACAACGATTTCTATTCAAAATAAGCGTTTGTAGATAAAATATGTTTATGCACCGCTTTTTAAATTTTAAAACTCTTAGAATTATGATTTTATACAAAATCGTTGAAACTTCATTATCGTCCTATTTCCCACGTTTCCTACGTGAAGTTATGCTCAAAACAACGATTTCTAGTCGCAATAAGCTCGTGACATCACAATGATTATACTCGGCTTGTTCACTTTCAAAACTCTTAATTTGATTATTTGTATCAAAATGGGTGAAACTTCATTATAGTTCGATTTCCCACGTTCCTAATATGAAGTTAAAGCTTAAAACAACGATTTCTATTCAAAATAAGCGTTTGTAGATAAAATATGTTTATGCACCGCTTTTTAAATTTTAAAACTCTTAGAATTATGATTTTATACAAAATCGTTGAAACTTCATTATCATCCTATTTCCCACGTTTCCTACGTGAAGTTATGGCTCAAAACAACGATTTCTAGTCGCAATAAGCTCTGTGACATCACAATGATTATACTCGGCTTGTTCACTTTCAAAACTCTTAATTTGATTATTTGTATCAAAATGGGTGAAACTTCATTATAGTTCGATTTTCCACGTTCCTAATATGAAGTTAAAGCTTAAAACAACGATTTCTATTCAAAATAAGCGTTTGTAGATAAAATATGTTTATGCTCCGCTTTTTAAATTTTAAAACTCTTAGAATTATGATTTTATACAAAATCGTTGAAACTTCATTATCGTCCTATTTCCCACGTTTCCTACGTGAAGTTATGGCTCAAAACAACGATTTCTAGTCGCAATAAGCTCTGTGACATCACAATGATTATACTCGGCTTGTTCACTTTCAAAACTCTTAATTTGATTATTTGTATCAAAATGGGTGAAACTTCATTATAGTTCGATTTTCCACGTTCCTAATATGAAGTTAAAGCTTAAAACAACGATTTCTATTCAAAATAAGCGTTTGTAGATAAAATATGTTTATGCACCGCTTTTAAATTTTAAAACTCTTAGAATTATGATTTTATACAAAATCGTTGAAACTTCATTATCGTCCTATTTCCCACGTTTCCTACGTGAAGTTATGGCTCAAAACAACGATTTCTAGTCGCAATAAGCTCTGTGACATCACAATGATTATACTCGGCTTGTTCACTTTCAAAACTCTTAATTTGATTATTTGTATCAAAATGGGTGAAACTTCATTATAGTTCGATTTCCCACGTTCCTAATATGAAGTTAAAGCTTAAAACAACGATTTCTATTCAAAATAAGCGTTTGTAGATAAAATATGTTTATGCACCGCTTTTTAAATTTTAAAACTCTTAGAATTATGATTTTATACAAAATCGTTGAAACTTCATTATCATCCTATTTCCCACGTTTCCTACGTGAAGTTATGGCTCAAAACAACGATTTCTAGTCGCAATAAGCTCTGTGACATCACAATGATTATACTCGGCTTGTTCACTTTCAAAACTCTTAATTTGATTATTTGTATCAAAATGGGTGAAACTTCATTATAGTTCGATTTCCACGTTCCTAATATGAAGTTAAAGCTTAAAACAACGATTTCTATTCAAAATAAGCGTTTGTAGATAAAATATGTTTATGCACCGCTTTTTAAATTTTAAAACTCTTAGAATTATGATTTTATACAAAATCGTTGAAACTTCATTATCGTCCTATTTCCCACGTTTCCTACGTGAAGTTATGGCTCAAAACAACGATTTCTAGTCGCAATAAGCTCTGTGACATCACAATGATTATACTCGGCTTGTTCACTTTCAAAACTCTTAATTTGATTATTTGTATCAAAATGGGTGAAACTTCATTATAGTTCGATTTTCCACGTTCCTAATATGAAGTTAAAGCTTAAAACAACGATTTCTATTCAAAATAAGCGTTTGTAGATAAAATATGTTTATGCTCCGCTTTTTAAATTTTAAAACTCTTAGAATTATGATTTTATACAAAATCGTTGAAACTTCATTATCGTCCTATTTCCCACGTTTCCTACGTGAAGTTATGGCTCAAAACAACGATTTCTAGTCGCAATAAGCTCTGTGACATCACAATGATTATACTCGGCTTGTTCACTTTCAAAACTCTTAATTTGATTATTTGTATCAAAATGGGTGAAACTTCGTCATTATAGTTCGATTTCCCACGTTCCTAATATGAAGTTAAAGCTTAAAACAACGATTTCTATTCAAAATAAGCGTTTGTAGATAAAATATGTTTATGCACCGCTTTTTAAATTTTAAAACTCTTAGAATTATGATTTTATACAAAATCGTTGAAACTTCATTATCGTCCTATTTCCCACGTTTCCTACGTGAAGTTATGGCTCAAAACAACGATTTCTAGTCGCAATAAGCTCTGTGACATCACAATGATTATACTCGGCTTGTTCACTTTCAAAACTCTTAATTTGATTATTTGTATCAAAATGGGTGAAACTTCATTATAGTTCGATTTCCCACGTTCCTAATATGAAGTTAAAGCTTAAAACAACGATTTCTATTCAAAATAAGCGTTTGTAGATAAAATATGTTTATGCACCGCTTTTTAAATTTTAAAACTCTTAGAATTATGATTTTATACAAAATCGTTGAAACTTCATTATCGTCCTATTTCCCACGTTTCCTACGTGAAGTTATGGCTCAAAACAACGATTTCTAGTCGCAATAAGCTCGTGACATCACAATGATTATACTCGGCTTGTTCACTTTCAAAACTCTTAATTTGATTATTTGTATCAAAATGGGTGAAACTTCATTATAGTTCGATTTTCCACGTTCCTAATATGAAGTTAAAGCTTAAAACAACGATTTCTATTCAAAATAAGCGTTTGTAGATAAAATATGTTTATGCACCGCTTTTTAAATTTTAAAACTCTTAGAATTATGATTTTATACAAAATCGTTGAAACTTCATTATCGTCCTATTTCCCACGTTTCCTACGTGAAGTTATGGCTCAAAACAACGATTTCTAGTCGCAATAAGCTCTGTGACATCACAATGATTATACTCGGCTTGTTCACTTTCAAAACTCTTAATTTGATTATTTGTATCAAAATGGGTGAAACTTCATTATAGTTCGATTTCCACGTTCCTAATATGAAGTTAAAGCTTAAAACAACGATTTCTATTCAAAATAAGCGTTTGTAGATAAAATATGTTTATGCACCGCTTTTTAAATTTTAAAACTCTTAGAATTATGATTTTATACAAAATCGTTGAAACTTCATTATCGTCCTATTTCCCACGTTTCCTACGTGAAGTTATGGCTCAAAACAACGATTTCTAGTCGCAATAAGCTCTGTGACATCACAATGATTATACTCGGCTTGTTCACTTTCAAAACTCTTAATTTGATTATTTGTATCAAAATGGGTGAAACTTCATTATAGTTCGATTTCCCACGTTCCTAATATGAAGTTAAAGCTTAAAACAACGATTTCTATTCAAAATAAGCGTTTGTAGATAAAATATGTTTATGCACCGCTTTTAAATTTTAAAACTCTTAGAATTATGATTTTATACAAAATCGTTGAAACTTCATTATCGTCCTATTTCCCACGTTTCCTACGTGAAGTTATGGCTCAAAACAACGATTTCTAGTCGCAATAAGCTCTGTGACATCACAATGATTATACTCGGCTTGTTCACTTTCAAAACTCTTAATTTGATTATTTGTATCAAAATGGGTGAAACTTCATTATAGTTCGATTTCCCACGTTCCTAATATGAAGTTAAAGCTTAAAACAACGATTTCTATTCAAAATAAGCGTTTGTAGATAAAATATGTTTATGCACCGCTTTTTAAATTTTAAAACTCTTAGAATTATGATTTTATACAAAATCGTTGAAACTTCATTATCATCCTATTTCCCACGTTTCCTACGTGAAGTTATGGCTCAAAACAACGATTTCTAGTCGCAATAAGCTCTGTGACATCACAATGATTATACTCGGCTTGTTCACTTTCAAAACTCTTAATTTGATTATTTGTATCAAAATGGGTGAAACTTCATTATAGTTCGATTTCCCACGTTCCTAATATGAAGTTAAAGCTTAAAACAACGATTTCTATTCAAAATAAGCGTTTGTAGATAAAATATGTTTATGCACCGCTTTTTAAACATTTAAAACTCTTAGAATTATGATTTTATACAAAATCGTTGAAACTTCATTATCGTCCTATTTCCCACGTTTCCTACGTGAAGTTATGGCTCAAAACAACGATTTCTAGTCGCAATAAGCTCTGTGACATCACAATGATTATACTCGGCTTGTTCACTTTCAAAACTCTTAATTTGATTATTTGTATCAAAATGGGTGAAACTTCATTATAGTTCGATTTTCCACGTTCCTAATATGAAGTTAAAGCTTAAAACAACGATTTCTATTCAAAATAAGCGTTTGTAGATAAAATATGTTTATGCACCGCTTTTTAAATTTTAAAACTCTTAGAATTATGATTTTATACAAAATCGTTGAAACTTCATTATCGTCCTATTTCCCACGTTTCCTACGTGAAGTTATGGCTCAAAACAACGATTTCTAGTCGCAATAAGCTCTGTGACATCACAATGATTATACTCGGCTTGTTCACTTTCAAAACTCTTAATTTGATTATTTGTATCAAAATGGGTGAAACTTCATTATAGTTCGATTTCCACGTTCCTAATATGAAGTTAAAGCTTAAAACAACGATTTCTATTCAAAATAAGCGTTTGTAGATAAAATATGTTTATGCACCGCTTTTAAATTTTAAAACTCTTAGAATTATGATTTTATACAAAATCGTTGAAACTTCATTATCGTCCTATTTCCCACGTTTCCTACGTGAAGTTATGGCTCAAAACAACGATTTCTAGTCGCAATAAGCTCTGTGACATCACAATGATTATACTCGGCTTGTTCACTTTCAAAACTCTTAATTTGATTATTTGTATCAAAATGGGTGAAACTTCATTATAGTTCGATTTCCCACGTTCCTAATATGAAGTTAAAGCTTAAAACAACGATTTCTATTCAAAATAAGCGTTTGTAGATAAAATATGTTTATGCACCGCTTTTTAAATTTTAAAACTCTTAGAATTATGATTTTATACAAAATCGTTGAAACTTCATTATCGTCCTATTTCCCACGTTTCCTACGTGAAGTTATGGCTCAAAACAACGATTTCTAGTCGCAATAAGCTCTGTGACATCACAATGATTATACTCGGCTTGTTCACTTTCAAAACTCTTAATTTGATTATTTGTATCAAAATGGGTGAAACTTCATTATAGTTCGATTTCCACGTTCCTAATATGAAGTTAAAGCTTAAAACAACGATTTCTATTCAAAATAAGCGTTTGTAGATAAAATATGTTTATGCACCGCTTTTTAAATTTTAAAACTCTTAGAATTATGATTTTATACAAAATCGTTGAAACTTCATTATCGTCCTATTTCCCACGTTTCCTACGTGAAGTTATGGCTCAAAACAACGATTTCTAGTCGCAATAAGCTCTGTGACATCACAATGATTATACTCGGCTTGTTCACTTTCAAAACTCTTAATTTGATTATTTGTATCAAAATGGGTGAAACTTCATTATAGTTCGATTTCCCACGTTCCTAATATGAAGTTAAAGCTTAAAACAACGATTTCTATTCAAAATAAGCGTTTGTAGATAAAATATGTTTATGCACCGCTTTTTAAATTTTAAAACTCTTAGAATTATGATTTTATACAAAATCGTTGAAACTTCATTATCGTCCTATTTCCCACGTTTCCTACGTGAAGTTATGGCTCAAAACAACGATTTCTAGTCGCAATAAGCTCTGTGACATCACAATGATTATACTCGGCTTGTTCACTTTCAAAACTCTTAATTTGATTATTTGTATCAAAATGGGTGAAACTTCATTATAGTTCGATTTCCACGTTCCTAATATGAAGTTAAAGCTTAAAACAACGATTTCTATTCAAAATAAGCGTTTGTAGATAAAATATGTTTATGCACCGCTTTTAAATTTTAAAACTCTTAGAATTATGATTTTATACAAAATCGTTGAAACTTCATTATCGTCCTATTTCCCACGTTTCCTACGTGAAGTTATGGCTCAAAACAACGATTTCTAGTCGCAATAAGCTCTGTGACATCACAATGATTATACTCGGCTTGTTCACTTTCAAAACTCTTAATTTGATTATTTGTATCAAAATGGGTGAAACTTCATTATAGTTCGATTTCCCACGTTCCTAATATGAAGTTAAAGCTTAAAACAACGATTTCTATTCAAAATAAGCGTTTGTAGATAAAATATGTTTATGCACCGCTTTTTAAATTTTAAAACTCTTAGAATTATGATTTTATACAAAATCGTTGAAACTTCATTATCATCCTATTTCCCACGTTTCCTACGTGAAGTTATGGCTCAAAACAACGATTTCTAGTCGCAATAAGCTCTGTGACATCACAATGATTATACTCGGCTTGTTCACTTTCAAAACTCTTAATTTGATTATTTGTATCAAAATGGGTGAAACTTCATTATAGTTCGATTTTCCACGTTCCTAATATGAAGTTAAAGCTTAAAACAACGATTTCTATTCAAAATAAGCGTTTGTAGATAAAATATGTTTATGCACGCTTTTAAATTTTAAAACTCTTAGAATTATGATTTTATACAAAATCGTTGAAACTTCATTATCGTCCTATTTCCCACGTTTCCTACGTGAAGTTATGGCTCAAAACAACGATTTCTAGTCGCAATAAGCTCTGTGACATCACAATGATTATACTCGGCTTGTTCACTTTCAAAACTCTTAATTTGATTATTTGTATCAAAATGGGTGAAACTTCATTATAGTTCGATTTTCCACGTTCCTAATATGAAGTTAAAGCTTAAAACAACGATTTCTATTCAAAATAAGCGTTTGTAGATAAAATATGTTTATGCACCGCTTTTAAATTTTAAAACTCTTAGAATTATGATTTTATACAAAATCGTTGAAACTTCATTATCGTCCTATTTCCCACGTTTCCTACGTGAAGTTATGGCTCAAAACAACGATTTCTAGTCGCAATAAGCTCTGTGACATCACAATGATTATACTCGGCTTGTTCACTTTCAAAACTCTTAATTTGATTATTTGTATCAAAATGGGTGAAACTTCATTATAGTTCGATTTCCACGTTCCTAATATGAAGTTAAAGCTTAAAACAACGATTTCTATTCAAAATAAGCGTTTGTAGATAAAATATGTTTATGCACCGCTTTTAAATTTTAAAACTCTTAGAATTATGATTTTATACAAAATCGTTGAAACTTCATTATCGTCCTATTTCCCACGTTTCCTACGTGAAGTTATGGCTCAAAACAACGATTTCTAGTCGCAATAAGCTCTGTGACATCACAATGATTATACTCGGCTTGTTCACTTTCAAAACTCTTAATTTGATTATTTGTATCAAAATGGGTGAAACTTCATTATAGTTCGATTTTCCACGTTCCTAATATGAAGTTAAAGCTTAAAACAACGATTTCTATTCAAAATAAGCGTTTGTAGATAAAATATGTTTATGCACCGCTTTTTAAATTTTAAAACTCTTAGAATTATGATTTTATACAAAATCGTTGAAACTTCATTATCGTCCTATTTCCCACGTTTCCTACGTGAAGTTATGGCTCAAAACAACGATTTCTAGTCGCAATAAGCTCTGTGACATCACAATGATTATACTCGGCTTGTTCACTTTCAAAACTCTTAATTTGATTATTTGTATCAAAATGGGTGAAACTTCATTATAGTTCGATTTCCCACGTTCCTAATATGAAGTTAAAGCTTAAAACAACGATTTCTATTCAAAATAAGCGTTTGTAGATAAAATATGTTTATGCACCGCTTTTTAAATTTTAAAACTCTTAGAATTATGATTTTATACAAAATCGTTGAAACTTCATTATCGTCCTATTTCCCACGTTTCCTACGTGAAGTTATGGCTCAAAACAACGATTTCTAGTCGCAATAAGCTCTGTGACATCACAATGATTATACTCGGCTTGTTCACTTTCAAAACTCTTAATTTGATTATTTGTATCAAAATGGGTGAAACTTCATTATAGTTCGATTTCCCACGTTCCCTAATATGAAGTTAAAGCTTAAAACAACGATTTCTATTCAAAATAAGCGTTTGTAGATAAAATATGTTTATGCACCGCTTTTTAAATTTTAAAACTCTTAGAATTATGATTTTATACAAAATCGTTGAAACTTCATTATCGTCCTATTTCCCACGTTTCCTACGTGAAGTTATGGCTCAAAACAACGATTTCTAGTCGCAATAAGCTCTGTGACATCACAATGATTATACTCGGCTTGTTCACTTTCAAAACTCTTAATTTGATTATTTGTATCAAAATGGGTGAAACTTCATTATAGTTCGATTTTCCACGTTCCTAATATGAAGTTAAAGCTTAAAACAACGATTTCTATTCAAAATAAGCGTTTGTAGATAAAATATGTTTATGCACCGCTTTTAAATTTTAAAACTCTTAGAATTATGATTTTATACAAAATCGTTGAAACTTCATTATCATCCTATTTCCCACGTTTCCTACGTGAAGTTATGGCTCAAAACAACGATTTCTAGTCGCAATAAGCTCTGTGACATCACAATGATTATACTCGGCTTGTTCACTTTCAAAACTCTTAATTTGATTATTTGTATCAAAATGGGTGAAACTTCATTATAGTTCGATTTCCACGTTCCTAATATGAAGTTAAAGCTTAAAACAACGATTTCTATTCAAAATAAGCGTTTGTAGATAAAATATGTTTATGCACCGCTTTTTAAATTTTAAAACTCTTAGAATTATGATTTTATACAAAATCGTTGAAACTTCATTATCGTCCTATTTCCCACGTTTCCTACGTGAAGTTATGGCTCAAAACAACGATTTCTAGTCGCAATAAGCTCTGTGACATCACAATGATTATACTCGGCTTGTTCACTTTCAAAACTCTTAATTTGATTATTTGTATCAAAATGGGTGAAACTTCATTATAGTTCGATTTCCACGTTCCTAATATGAAGTTAAAGCTTAAAACAACGATTTCTATTCAAAATAAGCGTTTGTAGATAAAATATGTTTATGCACCGCTTTTAAATTTTAAAACTCTTAGAATTATGATTTTATACAAAATCGTTGAAACTTCATTATCATCCTATTTCCCACGTTTCCTACGTGAAGTTATGGCTCAAAACAACGATTTCTAGTCGCAATAAGCTCTGTGACATCACAATGATTATACTCGGCTTGTTCACTTTCAAAACTCTTAATTTGATTATTTGTATCAAAATGGGTGAAACTTCATTATAGTTCGATTTCCACGTTCCTAATATGAAGTTAAAGCTTAAAACAACGATTTCTATTCAAAATAAGCGTTTGTAGATAAAATATGTTTATGCACCGCTTTTTAAATTTTAAAACTCTTAGAATTATGATTTTATACAAAATCGTTGAAACTTCATTATCGTCCTATTTCCCACGTTTCCTACGTGAAGTTATGGCTCAAAACAACGATTTCTAGTCGCAATAAGCTCTGTGACATCACAATGATTATACTCGGCTTGTTCACTTTCAAAACTCTTAATTTGATTATTTGTATCAAAATGGGTGAAACTTCATTATAGTTCGATTTCCACGTTCCTAATATGAAGTTAAAGCTTAAAACAACGATTTCTATTCAAAATAAGCGTTTGTAGATAAAATATGTTTATGCACCGCTTTTTAAATTTTAAAACTCTTAGAATTATGATTTTATACAAAATCGTTGAAACTTCATTATCGTCCTATTTCCCACGTTTCCTACGTGAAGTTATGGCTCAAAACAACGATTTCTAGTCGCAATAAGCTCGTGACATCACAATGATTATACTCGGCTTGTTCACTTTCAAAACTCTTAATTTGATTATTTGTATCAAAATGGGTGAAACTTCATTATAGTTCGATTTCCCACGTTCCTAATATGAAGTTAAAGCTTAAAACAACGATTTCTATTCAAAATAAGCGTTTGTAGATAAAATATGTTTATGCACCGCTTTTTAAATTTTAAAACTCTTAGAATTATGATTTTATACAAAATCGTTGAAACTTCATTATCGTCCTATTTCCCACGTTTCCTACGTGAAGTTATGGCTCAAAACAACGATTTCTAGTCGCAATAAGCTCTGTGACATCACAATGATTATACTCGGCTTGTTCACTTTCAAAACTCTTAATTTGATTATTTGTATCAAAATGGGTGAAACTTCATTATAGTTCGATTTCCCACGTTCCTAATATGAAGTTAAAGCTTAAAACAACGATTTCTATTCAAAATAAGCGTTTGTAGATAAAATATGTTTATGCACCGCTTTTAAATTTTAAAACTCTTAGAATTATGATTTTATACAAAATCGTTGAAACTTCATTATCGTCCTATTTCCCACGTTTCCTACGTGAAGTTATGGCTCAAAACAACGATTTCTAGTCGCAATAAGCTCTGTGACATCACAATGATTATACTCGGCTTGTTCACTTTCAAAACTCTTAATTTGATTATTTGTATCAAAATGGGTGAAACTTCATTATAGTTCGATTTCCCACGTTCCTAATATGAAGTTAAAGCTTAAAACAACGATTTCTATTCAAAATAAGCGTTTGTAGATAAAATATGTTTATGCACCGCTTTTTAAATTTTAAAACTCTTAGAATTATGATTTTATACAAAATCGTTGAAACTTCATTATCGTCCTATTTCCCACGTTTCCTACGTGAAGTTATGGCTCAAAACAACGATTTCTAGTCGCAATAAGCTCGTGACATCACAATGATTATACTCGGCTTGTTCACTTTCAAAACTCTTAATTTGATTATTTGTATCAAAATGGGTGAAACTTCATTATAGTTCGATTTCCCACGTTCCTAATATGAAGTTAAAGCTTAAAACAACGATTTCTATTCAAAATAAGCGTTTGTAGATAAAATATGTTTATGCACCGCTTTTTAAATTTTAAAACTCTTAGAATTATGATTTTATACAAAATCGTTGAAACTTCATTATCGTCCTATTTCCCACGTTTCCTACGTGTGAAGTTATGGCTCAAAACAACGATTTCTAGTCGCAATAAGCTCGTGACATCACAATGATTATACTCGGCTTGTTCACTTTCAAAACTCTTAATTTGATTATTTGTATCAAAATGGGTGAAACTTCATTATAGTTCGATTTCCCACGTTCCTAATATGAAGTTAAAGCTTAAAACAACGATTTCTATTCAAAATAAGCGTTTGTAGATAAAATATGTTTATGCACCGCTTTTTAAATTTTAAAACTCTTAGAATTATGATTTTATACAAAATCGTTGAAACTTCATTATCGTCCTATTTCCCACGTTTCCTACGTGAAGTTATGGCTCAAAACAACGATTTCTAGTCGCAATAAGCTCTGTGACATCACAATGATTATACTCGGCTTGTTCACTTTCAAAACTCTTAATTTGATTATTTGTATCAAAATGGGTGAAACTTCATTATAGTTCGATTTCCCACGTTCCTAATATGAAGTTAAAGCTTAAAACAACGATTTCTATTCAAAATAAGCGTTTGTAGATAAAATATGTTTATGCACCGCTTTTAAATTTTAAAACTCTTAGAATTATGATTTTATACAAAATCGTTGAAAGTTCATTATCATCCTATTTCCCACGTTCCCTACGTGAAGTTATGGCTCAAAACAACGATTTCTAGTCGCAATAAGCTCTGTGACATCACAATGATTATACTCGGCTTGTTCACTTTCAAAACTCTTAATTTGATTATTTGTATCAAAATGGGTGAAACTTCATTATAGTTCGATTTTCCACGTTCCTAATATGAAGTTAAAGCTTAAAACAACGATTTCTATTCAAAATAAGCGTTTGTAGATAAAATATGTTTATGCACCGCTTTTTAAATTTTAAAACTCTTAGAATTATGATTTTATACAAAATCGTTGAAACTTCATTATCGTCCTATTTCCCACGTTTCCTACGTGAAGTTATGGCTCAAAACAACGATTTCTAGTCGCAATAAGCTCGTGACATCACAATGATTATACTCGGCTTGTTCACTTTCAAAACTCTTAATTTGATTATTTGTATCAAAATGGGTGAAACTTCATTATAGTTCGATTTCCCACGTTCCTAATATGAAGTTAAAGCTTAAAACAACGATTTCTATTCAAAATAAGCGTTTGTAGATAAAATATGTTTATGCACCGCTTTTTAAATTTTAAAACTCTTAGAATTATGATTTTATACAAAATCGTTGAAACTTCATTATCGTCCTATTTCCCACGTTTCCTACGTGAAGTTATGGCTCAAAACAACGATTTCTAGTCGCAATAAGCTCTGTGACATCACAATGATTATACTCGGCTTGTTCACTTTCAAAACTCTTAATTTGATTATTTGTATCAAAATGGGTGAAACTTCATTATAGTTCGATTTTCCCACGTTCCTAATATGAAGTTAAAGCTTAAAACAACGATTTCTATTCAAAATAAGCGTTTGTAGATAAAATATGTTTATGCACCGCTTTTTAAATTTTAAAACTCTTAGAATTATGATTTTATACAAAATCGTTGAAACTTCATTATCGTCCTATTTCCCACGTTTCCTACGTGAAGTTATGGCTCAAAACAACGATTTCTAGTCGCAATAAGCTCTGTGACATCACAATGATTATACTCGGCTTGTTCACTTTCAAAACTCTTAATTTGATTATTTGTATCAAAATGGGTGAAACTTCATTATAGTTCGATTTTCCACGTTCCTAATATGAAGTTAAAGCTTAAAACAACGATTTCTATTCAAAATAAGCGTTTGTAGATAAAATATGTTTATGCACCGCTTTTAAATTTTAAAACTCTTAGAATTATGATTTTATACAAAATCGTTGAAACTTCATTATCGTCCTATTTCCCACGTTTCCTACGTGAAGTTATGGCTCAAAACAACGATTTCTAGTCGCAATAAGCTCGTGACATCACAATGATTATACTCGGCTTGTTCACTTTCAAAACTCTTAATTTGATTATTTGTATCAAAATGGGTGAAACTTCATTATAGTTCGATTTCCCACGTTCCTAATATGAAGTTAAAGCTTAAAACAACGATTTCTATTCAAAATAAGCGTTTGTAGATAAAATATGTTTATGCACCGCTTTTTAAATTTTAAAACTCTTAGAATTATGATTTTATACAAAATCGTTGAAACTTCATTATCGTCCTATTTCCCACGTTTCCTACGTGAAGTTATGGCTCAAAACAACGATTTCTAGTCGCAATAAGCTCTGTGACATCACAATGATTATACTCGGCTTGTTCACTTTCAAAACTCTTAATTTGATTATTTGTATCAAAATGGGTGAAACTTCATTATAGTTCGATTTCCCACGTTCCTAATATGAAGTTAAAGCTTAAAACAACGATTTCTATTCAAAATAAGCGTTTGTAGATAAAATATGTTTATGCACCGCTTTTTAAATTTTAAAACTCTTAGAATTATGATTTTATACAAAATCGTTGAAACTTCATTATCGTCCTATTTCCCACGTTTCCTACGTGAAGTTATGGCTCAAAACAACGATTTCTAGTCGCAATAAGCTCTGTGACATCACAATGATTATACTCGGCTTGTTCACTTTCAAAACTCTTAATTTGATTATTTGTATCAAAATGGGTGAAACTTCATTATAGTTCGATTTCCCACGTTCCTAATATGAAGTTAAAGCTTAAAACAACGATTTCTATTCAAAATAAGCGTTTGTAGATAAAATATGTTTATGCACCGCTTTTTAAATTTTAAAACTCTTAGAATTATGATTTTATACAAAATCGTTGAAACTTCATTATCGTCCTATTTCCCACGTTTCCTACGTGAAGTTATGGCTCAAAACAACGATTTCTAGTCGCAATAAGCTCTGTGACATCACAATGATTATACTCGGCTTGTTCACTTTCAAAACTCTTAATTTGATTATTTGTATCAAAATGGGTGAAACTTCATTATAGTTCGATTTCCCACGTTCCTAATATGAAGTTAAAGCTTAAAACAACGATTTCTATTCAAAATAAGCGTTTGTAGATAAAATATGTTTATGCACCGCTTTTTAAATTTTAAAACTCTTAGAATTATGATTTTATACAAAATCGTTGAAACTTCATTATCGTCCTATTTCCCACGTTTCCTACGTGAAGTTATGGCTCAAAACAACGATTTCTAGTCGCAATAAGCTCTGTGACATCACAATGATTATACTCGGCTTGTTCACTTTCAAAACTCTTAATTTGATTATTTGTATCAAAATGGGTGAAACTTCATTATAGTTCGATTTTCCACGTTCCTAATATGAAGTTAAAGCTTAAAACAACGATTTCTATTCAAAATAAGCGTTTGTAGATAAAATATGTTTATGCACCGCTTTTTAAATTTTAAAACTCTTAGAATTATGATTTTATACAAAATCGTTGAAACTTCATTATCGTCCTATTTCCCACGTTTCCTACGTGAAGTTATGGCTCAAAACAACGATTTCTAGTCGCAATAAGCTCTGTGACATCACAATGATTATACTCGGCTTGTTCACTTTCAAAACTCTTAATTTGATTATTTGTATCAAAATGGGTGAAACTTCATTATAGTTCGATTTTCCACGTTCCTAATATGAAGTTAAAGCTTAAAACAACGATTTCTATTCAAAATAAGCGTTTGTAGATAAAATATGTTTATGCACCGCTTTTTAAATTTTAAAACTCTTAGAATTATGATTTTATACAAAATCGTTGAAACTTCATTATCGTCCTATTTCCCACGTTTCCTACGTGAAGTTATGGCTCAAAACAACGATTTCTAGTCGCAATAAGCTGTGACATCACAATGATTATACTCGGCTTGTTCACTTTCAAAACTCTTAATTTGATTATTTGTATCAAAATGGGTGAAACTTCATTATAGTTCGATTTCCCACGTTCCTAATATGAAGTTAAAGCTTAAAACAACGATTTCTATTCAAAATAAGCGTTTGTAGATAAAATATGTTTATGCACCGCTTTTTAAATTTTAAAACTCTTAGAATTATGATTTTATACAAAATCGTTGAAACTTCATTATCGTCCTATTTCCCACGTTTCCTACGTGAAGTTATGGCTCAAAACAACGATTTCTAGTCGCAATAAGCTCTGTGACATCACAATGATTATACTCGGCTTGTTCACTTTCAAAACTCTTAATTTGATTATTTGTATCAAAATGGGTGAAACTTCATTATAGTTCGATTTCCCACGTTCCTAATATGAAGTTAAAGCTTAAAACAACGATTTCTATTCAAAATAAGCGTTTGTAGATAAAATATGTTTATGCACCGCTTTTAAATTTTAAAACTCTTAGAATTATGATTTTATACAAAATCGTTGAAACTTCATTATCGTCCTATTTCCCACGTTTCCTACGTGAAGTTATGGCTCAAAACAACGATTTCTAGTCGCAATAAGCTCTGTGACATCACAATGATTATACTCGGCTTGTTCACTTTCAAAACTCTTAATTTGATTATTTGTATCAAAATGGGTGAAACTTCATTATAGTTCGATTTCCACGTTCCTAATATGAAGTTAAAGCTTAAAACAACGATTTCTATTCAAAATAAGCGTTTGTAGATAAAATATGTTTATGCACCGCTTTTTAAATTTTAAAACTCTTAGAATTATGATTTTATACAAAATCGTTGAAACTTCATTATCGTCCTATTTCCCACGTTTCCTACGTGAAGTTATGGCTCAAAACAACGATTTCTAGTCGCAATAAGCTCTGTGACATCACAATGATTATACTCGGCTTGTTCACTTTCAAAACTCTTAATTTGATTATTTGTATCAAAATGGGTGAAACTTCATTATAGTTCGATTTCCCACGTTCCTAATATGAAGTTAAAGCTTAAAACAACGATTTCTATTCAAAATAAGCGTTTGTAGATAAAATATGTTTATGCACCGCTTTTAAATTTTAAAACTCTTAGAATTATGATTTTATACAAAATCGTTGAAACTTCATTATCGTCCTATTTCCCACGTTTCCTACGTGAAGTTATGGCTCAAAACAACGATTTCTAGTCGCAATAAGCTCTGTGACATCACAATGATTATACTCGGCTTGTTCACTTTCAAAACTCTTAATTTGATTATTTGTATCAAAATGGGTGAAACTTCATTATAGTTCGATTTCCCACGTTCCTAATATGAAGTTAAAGCTTAAAACAACGATTTCTATTCAAAATAAGCGTTTGTAGATAAAATATGTTTATGCACCGCTTTTTAAATTTTAAAACTCTTAGAATTATGATTTTATACAAAATCGTTGAAACTTCATTATCATCCTATTTCCCACGTTTCCTACGTGAAGTTATGGCTCAAAACAACGATTTCTAGTCGCAATAAGCTCGTGACATCACAATGATTATACTCGGCTTGTTCACTTTCAAAACTCTTAATTTGATTATTTGTATCAAAATGGGTGAAACTTCATTATAGTTCGATTTTCCACGTTCCTAATATGAAGTTAAAGCTTAAAACAACGATTTCTATTCAAAATAAGCGTTTGTAGATAAAATATGTTTATGCACCGCTTTTTAAATTTTAAAACTCTTAGAATTATGATTTTATACAAAATCGTTGAAACTTCATTATCGTCCTATTTCCCACGTTTCCTACGTGAAGTTATGGCTCAAAACAACGATTTCTAGTCGCAATAAGCTCTGTGACATCACAATGATTATACTCGGCTTGTTCACTTTCAAAACTCTTAATTTGATTATTTGTATCAAAATGGGTGAAACTTCATTATAGTTCGATTTCCCACGTTCCTAATATGAAGTTAAAGCTTAAAACAACGATTTCTATTCAAAATAAGCGTTTGTAGATAAAATATGTTTATGCACCGCTTTTTAAATTTTAAAACTCTTAGAATTATGATTTTATACAAAATCGTTGAAACTTCATTATCGTCCTATTTCCCACGTTTCCTACGTGAAGTTATGGCTCAAAACAACGATTTCTAGTCGCAATAAGCTCTGTGACATCACAATGATTATACTCGGCTTGTTCACTTTCAAAACTCTTAATTTGATTATTTGTATCAAAATGGGTGAAACTTCATTATAGTTCGATTTCCCACGTTCCTAATATGAAGTTAAAGCTTAAAACAACGATTTCTATTCAAAATAAGCGTTTGTAGATAAAATATGTTTATGCACCGCTTTTTAAATTTTAAAACTCTTAGAATTATGATTTTATACAAAATCGTTGAAACTTCATTATCGTCCTATTTCCCACGTTTCCTACGTGAAGTTATGGCTCAAAACAACGATTTCTAGTCGCAATAAGCTCTGTGACATCACAATGATTATACTCGGCTTGTTCACTTTCAAAACTCTTAATTTGATTATTTGTATCAAAATGGGTGAAACTTCATTATAGTTCGATTTCCCACGTTCCTAATATGAAGTTAAAGCTTAAAACAACGATTTCTATTCAAAATAAGCGTTTGTAGATAAAATATGTTTATGCACCGCTTTTAAATTTTAAAACTCTTAGAATTATGATTTTATACAAAATCGTTGAAACTTCATTATCGTCCTATTTCCCACGTTTCCTACGTGAAGTTATGGCTCAAAACAACGATTTCTAGTCGCAATAAGCTGTGACATCACAATGATTATACTCGGCTTGTTCACTTTCAAAACTCTTAATTTGATTATTTGTATCAAAATGGGTGAAACTTCATTATAGTTCGATTTCCCACGTTCCTAATATGAAGTTAAAGCTTAAAACAACGATTTCTATTCAAAATAAGCGTTTGTAGATAAAATATGTTTATGCACCGCTTTTTAAATTTTAAAACTCTTAGAATTATGATTTTATACAAAATCGTTGAAACTTCATTATCGTCCTATTTCCCACGTTTCCTACGTGAAGTTATGGCTCAAAACAACGATTTCTAGTCGCAATAAGCTCTGTGACATCACAATGATTATACTCGGCTTGTTCACTTTCAAAACTCTTAATTTGATTATTTGTATCAAAATGGGTGAAACTTCATTATAGTTCGATTTCCCACGTTCCTAATATGAAGTTAAAGCTTAAAACAACGATTTCTATTCAAAATAAGCGTTTGTAGATAAAATATGTTTATGCACCGCTTTTAAATTTTAAAACTCTTAGAATTATGATTTTATACAAAATCGTTGAAACTTCATTATCATCCTATTTCCCACGTTTCCTACGTGAAGTTATGGCTCAAAACAACGATTTCTAGTCGCAATAAGCTCTGTGACATCACAATGATTATACTCGGCTTGTTCACTTTCAAAACTCTTAATTTGATTATTTGTATCAAAATGGGTGAAACTTCATTATAGTTCGATTTCCACGTTCCTAATATGAAGTTAAAGCTTAAAACAACGATTTCTATTCAAAATAAGCGTTTGTAGATAAAATATGTTTATGCACCGCTTTTAAATTTTAAAACTCTTAGAATTATGATTTTATACAAAATCGTTGAAACTTCATTATCGTCCTATTTCCCACGTTTCCTACGTGAAGTTATGGCTCAAAACAACGATTTCTAGTCGCAATAAGCTCGTGACATCACAATGATTATACTCGGCTTGTTCACTTTCAAAACTCTTAATTTGATTATTTGTATCAAAATGGGTGAAACTTCATTATAGTTCGATTTCCACGTTCCTAATATGAAGTTAAAGCTTAAAACAACGATTTCTATTCAAAATAAGCGTTTGTAGATAAAATATGTTTATGCACCGCTTTTTAAATTTTAAAACTCTTAGAATTATGATTTTATACAAAATCGTTGAAACTTCATTATCGTCCTATTTCCCACGTTTCCTACGTGAAGTTATGGCTCAAAACAACGATTTCTAGTCGCAATAAGCTCTGTGACATCACAATGATTATACTCGGCTTGTTCACTTTCAAAACTCTTAATTTGATTATTTGTATCAAAATGGGTGAAACTTCATTATAGTTCGATTTCCCACGTTCCTAATATGAAGTTAAAGCTTAAAACAACGATTTCTATTCAAAATAAGCGTTTGTAGATAAAATATGTTTATGCACCGCTTTTTAAATTTTAAAACTCTTAGAATTATGATTTTATACAAAATCGTTGAAACTTCATTATCATCCTATTTCCCACGTTTCCTACGTGAAGTTATGGCTCAAAACAACGATTTCTAGTCGCAATAAGCTCGTGACATCACAATGATTATACTCGGCTTGTTCACTTTCAAAACTCTTAATTTGATTATTTGTATCAAAATGGGTGAAACTTCATTATAGTTCGATTTTCCACGTTCCTAATATGAAGTTAAAGCTTAAAACAACGATTTCTATTCAAAATAAGCGTTTGTAGATAAAATATGTTTATGCACCGCTTTTAAATTTTAAAACTCTTAGAATTATGATTTTATACAAAATCGTTGAAACTTCATTATCGTCCTATTTCCCACGTTTCCTACGTGAAGTTATGGCTCAAAACAACGATTTCTAGTCGCAATAAGCTCTGTGACATCACAATGATTATACTCGGCTTGTTCACTTTCAAAACTCTTAATTTGATTATTTGTATCAAAATGGGTGAAACTTCATTATAGTTCGATTTCCCACGTTCCTAATATGAAGTTAAAGCTTAAAACAACGATTTCTATTCAAAATAAGCGTTTGTAGATAAAATATGTTTATGCACCGCTTTTAAATTTTAAAACTCTTAGAATTATGATTTTATACAAAATCGTTGAAACTTCATTATCATCCTATTTCCCACGTTTCCTACGTGAAGTTATGGCTCAAAACAACGATTTCTAGTCGCAATAAGCTCTGTGACATCACAATGATTATACTCGGCTTGTTCACTTTCAAAACTCTTAATTTGATTATTTGTATCAAAATGGGTGAAACTTCATTATAGTTCGATTTCCCACGTTCCTAATATGAAGTTAAAGCTTAAAACAACGATTTCTATTCAAAATAAGCGTTTGTAGATAAAATATGTTTATGCACCGCTTTTTAAATTTTAAAACTCTTAGAATTATGATTTTATACAAAATCGTTGAAACTTCATTATCGTCCTATTTCCCACGTTTCCTACGTGAAGTTATGGCTCAAAACAACGATTTCTAGTCGCAATAAGCTCTGTGACATCACAATGATTATACTCGGCTTGTTCACTTTCAAAACTCTTAATTTGATTATTTGTATCAAAATGGGTGAAACTTCATTATAGTTCGATTTTCCACGTTCCTAATATGAAGTTAAAGCTTAAAACAACGATTTCTATTCAAAATAAGCGTTTGTAGATAAAATATGTTTATGCTCCGCTTTTTAAATTTTAAAACTCTTAGAATTATGATTTTATACAAAATCGTTGAAACTTCATTATCGTCCTATTTCCCACGTTTCCTACGTGAAGTTATGGCTCAAAACAACGATTTCTAGTCGCAATAAGCTCTGTGACATCACAATGATTATACTCGGCTTGTTCACTTTCAAAACTCTTAATTTGATTATTTGTATCAAAATGGGTGAAACTTCATTATAGTTCGATTTCCACGTTCCTAATATGAAGTTAAAGCTTAAAACAACGATTTCTATTCAAAATAAGCGTTTGTAGATAAAATATGTTTATGCACCGCTTTTTAAATTTTAAAACTCTTAGAATTATGATTTTATACAAAATCGTTGAAACTTCATTATCGTCCTATTTCCCACGTTTCCTACGTGAAGTTATGGCTCAAAACAACGATTTCTAGTCGCAATAAGCTCTGTGACATCACAATGATTATACTCGGCTTGTTCACTTTCAAAACTCTTAATTTGATTATTTGTATCAAAATGGGTGAAACTTCATTATAGTTCGATTTCCCACGTTCCTAATATGAAGTTAAAGCTTAAAACAACGATTTCTATTCAAAATAAGCGTTTGTAGATAAAATATGTTTATGCACCGCTTTTTAAATTTTAAAACTCTTAGAATTATGATTTTATACAAAATCGTTGAAACTTCATTATCGTCCTATTTCCCACGTTTCCTACGTGAAGTTATGGCTCAAAACAACGATTTCTAGTCGCAATAAGCTCTGTGACATCACAATGATTATACTCGGCTTGTTCACTTTCAAAACTCTTAATTTGATTATTTGTATCAAAATGGGTGAAACTTCATTATAGTTCGATTTCCCACGTTCCTAATATGAAGTTAAAGCTTAAAACAACGATTTCTATTCAAAATAAGCGTTTGTAGATAAAATATGTTTATGCTCCGCTTTTTAAATTTTAAAACTCTTAGAATTATGATTTTATACAAAATCGTTGAAACTTCATTATCGTCCTATTTCCCACGTTTCCTACGTGAAGTTATGGCTCAAAACAACGATTTCTAGTCGCAATAAGCTCTGTGACATCACAATGATTATACTCGGCTTGTTCACTTTCAAAACTCTTAATTTGATTATTTGTATCAAAATGGGTGAAACTTCATTATAGTTCGATTTCCCACGTTCCTAATATGAAGTTAAAGCTTAAAACAACGATTTCTATTCAAAATAAGCGTTTGTAGATAAAATATGTTTATGCACCGCTTTTTAAATTTTAAAACTCTTAGAATTATGATTTTATACAAAATCGTTGAAACTTCATTATCGTCCTATTTCCCACGTTTCCTACGTGAAGTTATGGCTCAAAACAACGATTTCTAGTCGCAATAAGCTCGTGACATCACAATGATTATACTCGGCTTGTTCACTTTCAAAACTCTTAATTTGATTATTTGTATCAAAATGGGTGAAACTTCATTATAGTTCGATTTTCCACGTTCCTAATATGAAGTTAAAGCTTAAAACAACGATTTCTATTCAAAATAAGCGTTTGTAGATAAAATATGTTTATGCACCGCTTTTTAAATTTTAAAACTCTTAGAATTATGATTTTATACAAAATCGTTGAAACTTCATTATCGTCCTATTTCCCACGTTTCCTACGTGAAGTTATGGCTCAAAACAACGATTTCTAGTCGCAATAAGCTCTGTGACATCACAATGATTATACTCGGCTTGTTCACTTTCAAAACTCTTAATTTGATTATTTGTATCAAAATGGGTGAAACTTCATTATAGTTCGATTTCCCACGTTCCTAATATGAAGTTAAAGCTTAAAACAACGATTTCTATTCAAAATAAGCGTTTGTAGATAAAATATGTTTATGCACCGCTTTTTAAATTTTAAAACTCTTAGAATTATGATTTTATACAAAATCGTTGAAACTTCATTATCGTCCTATTTCCCACGTTTCCTACGTGAAGTTATGGCTCAAAACAACGATTTCTAGTCGCAATAAGCTCGTGACATCACAATGATTATACTCGGCTTGTTCACTTTCAAAACTCTTAATTTGATTATTTGTATCAAAATGGGTGAAACTTCATTATAGTTCGATTTCCCACGTTCCTAATATGAAGTTAAAGCTTAAAACAACGATTTCTATTCAAAATAAGCGTTTGTAGATAAAATATGTTTATGCACCGCTTTTAAATTTTAAAACTCTTAGAATTATGATTTTATACAAAATCGTTGAAACTTCATTATCGTCCTATTTCCCACGTTTCCTACGTGAAGTTATGGCTCAAAACAACGATTTCTAGTCGCAATAAGCTCTGTGACATCACAATGATTATACTCGGCTTGTTCACTTTCAAAACTCTTAATTTGATTATTTGTATCAAAATGGGTGAAACTTCATTATAGTTCGATTTCCCACGTTCCTAATATGAAGTTAAAGCTTAAAACAACGATTTCTATTCAAAATAAGCGTTTGTAGATAAAATATGTTTATGCACCGCTTTTTAAATTTTAAAACTCTTAGAATTATGATTTTATACAAAATCGTTGAAACTTCATTATCATCCTATTTCCCACGTTTCCTACGTGAAGTTATGGCTCAAAACAACGATTTCTAGTCGCAATAAGCTTGTGACATCACAATGATTATACTCGGCTTGTTCACTTTCAAAACTCTTAATTTGATTATTTGTATCAAAATGGGTGAAACTTCATTATAGTTCGATTTTCCACGTTCCTAATATGAAGTTAAAGCTTAAAACAACGATTTCTATTCAAAATAAGCGTTTGTAGATAAAATATGTTTATGCACCGCTTTTAAATTTTAAAACTCTTAGAATTATGATTTTATACAAAATCGTTGAAACTTCATTATCGTCCTATTTCCCACGTTTCCTACGTGAAGTTATGGCTCAAAACAACGATTTCTAGTCGCAATAAGCTCTGTGACATCACAATGATTATACTCGGCTTGTTCACTTTCAAAACTCTTAATTTGATTATTTGTATCAAAATGGGTGAAACTTCATTATAGTTCGATTTTCCACGTTCCTAATATGAAGTTAAAGCTTAAAACAACGATTTCTATTCAAAATAAGCGTTTGTAGATAAAATATGTTTATGCACCGCTTTTTAAATTTTAAAACTCTTAGAATTATGATTTTATACAAAATCGTTGAAACTTCATTATCGTCCTATTTCCCACGTTTCCTACGTGAAGTTATGGCTCAAAACAACGATTTCTAGTCGCAATAAGCTCTGTGACATCACAATGATTATACTCGGCTTGTTCACTTTCAAAACTCTTAATTTGATTATTTGTATCAAAATGGGTGAAACTTCATTATAGTTCGATTTCCCACGTTCCTAATATGAAGTTAAAGCTTAAAACAACGATTTCTATTCAAAATAAGCGTTTGTAGATAAAATATGTTTATGCACCGCTTTTTAAATTTTAAAACTCTTAGAATTATGATTTTATACAAAATCGTTGAAACTTCATTATCGTCCTATTTCCCACGTTTCCTACGTGAAGTTATGGCTCAAAACAACGATTTCTAGTCGCAATAAGCTCTGTGACATCACAATGATTATACTCGGCTTGTTCACTTTCAAAACTCTTAATTTGATTATTTGTATCAAAATGGGTGAAACTTCATTATAGTTCGATTTCCCACGTTCCTAATATGAAGTTAAAGCTTAAAACAACGATTTCTATTCAAAATAAGCGTTTGTAGATAAAATATGTTTATGCACCGCTTTTTAAATTTTAAAACTCTTAGAATTATGATTTTATACAAAATCGTTGAAACTTCATTATCGTCCTATTTCCCACGTTTCCTACGTGAAGTTATGGCTCAAAACAACGATTTCTAGTCGCAATAAGCTCTGTGACATCACAATGATTATACTCGGCTTGTTCACTTTCAAAACTCTTAATTTGATTATTTGTATCAAAATGGGTGAAACTTCATTATAGTTCGATTTCCCACGTTCCTAATATGAAGTTAAAGCTTAAAACAACGATTTCTATTCAAAATAAGCGTTTGTAGATAAAATATGTTTATGCACCGCTTTTAAATTTTAAAACTCTTAGAATTATGATTTTATACAAAATCGTTGAAACTTCATTATCATCCTATTTCCCACGTTTCCTACGTGAAGTTATGGCTCAAAACAACGATTTCTAGTCGCAATAAGCTCTGTGACATCACAATGATTATACTCGGCTTGTTCACTTTCAAAACTCTTAATTTGATTATTTGTATCAAAATGGGTGAAACTTCATTATAGTTCGATTTCCCACGTTCCTAATATGAAGTTAAAGCTTAAAACAACGATTTCTATTCAAAATAAGCGTTTGTAGATAAAATATGTTTATGCACCGCTTTTAAATTTTAAAACTCTTAGAATTATGATTTTATACAAAATCGTTGAAACTTCATTATCATCCTATTTCCCACGTTTCCTACGTGAAGTTATGGCTCAAAACAACGATTTCTAGTCGCAATAAGCTGTGACATCACAATGATTATACTCGGCTTGTTCACTTTCAAAACTCTTAATTTGATTATTTGTATCAAAATGGGTGAAACTTCATTATAGTTCGATTTTCCACGTTCCTAATATGAAGTTAAAGCTTAAAACAACGATTTCTATTCAAAATAAGCGTTTGTAGATAAAATATGTTTATGCACCGCTTTTAAATTTTAAAACTCTTAGAATTATGATTTTATACAAAATCGTTGAAACTTCATTATCGTCCTATTTCCCACGTTTCCTACGTGAAGTTATGGCTCAAAACAACGATTTCTAGTCGCAATAAGCTCTGTGACATCACAATGATTATACTCGGCTTGTTCACTTTCAAAACTCTTAATTTGATTATTTGTATCAAAATGGGTGAAACTTCATTATAGTTCGATTTCCCACGTTCCTAATATGAAGTTAAAGCTTAAAACAACGATTTCTATTCAAAATAAGCGTTTGTAGATAAAATATGTTTATGCACCGCTTTTTAAATTTTAAAACTCTTAGAATTATGATTTTATACAAAATCGTTGAAACTTCATTATCATCCTATTTCCCACGTTTCCTACGTGAAGTTATGGCTCAAAACAACGATTTCTAGTCGCAATAAGCTCTGTGACATCACAATGATTATACTCGGCTTGTTCACTTTCAAAACTCTTAATTTGATTATTTGTATCAAAATGGGTGAAACTTCATTATAGTTCGATTTTCCACGTTCCTAATATGAAGTTAAAGCTTAAAACAACGATTTCTATTCAAAATAAGCGTTTGTAGATAAAATATGTTTATGCTCCGCTTTTTAAATTTTAAAACTCTTAGAATTATGATTTTATACAAAATCGTTGAAACTTCATTATCGTCCTATTTCCCACGTTTCCTACGTGAAGTTATGGCTCAAAACAACGATTTCTAGTCGCAATAAGCTCTGTGACATCACAATGATTATACTCGGCTTGTTCACTTTCAAAACTCTTAATTTGATTATTTGTATCAAAATGGGTGAAACTTCATTATAGTTCGATTTTCCACGTTCCTAATATGAAGTTAAAGCTTAAAACAACGATTTCTATTCAAAATAAGCGTTTGTAGATAAAATATGTTTATGCACCGCTTTTTAAATTTTAAAACTCTTAGAATTATGATTTTATACAAAATCGTTGAAACTTCATTATCGTCCTATTTCCCACGTTTCCTACGTGAAGTTATGGCTCAAAACAACGATTTCTAGTCGCAATAAGCTCTGTGACATCACAATGATTATACTCGGCTTGTTCACTTTCAAAACTCTTAATTTGATTATTTGTATCAAAATGGGTGAAACTTCATTATAGTTCGATTTCCCACGTTCCTAATATGAAGTTAAAGCTTAAAACAACGATTTCTATTCAAAATAAGCGTTTGTAGATAAAATATGTTTATGCACCGCTTTTTAAATTTTAAAACTCTTAGAATTATGATTTTATACAAAATCGTTGAAACTTCATTATCGTCCTATTTCCCACGTTTCCTACGTGAAGTTATGGCTCAAAACAACGATTTCTAGTCGCAATAAGCTCTGTGACATCACAATGATTATACTCGGCTTGTTCACTTTCAAAACTCTTAATTTGATTATTTGTATCAAAATGGGTGAAACTTCATTATAGTTCGATTTCCCACGTTCCTAATATGAAGTTAAAGCTTAAAACAACGATTTCTATTCAAAATAAGCGTTTGTAGATAAAATATGTTTATGCACCGCTTTTTAAATTTTAAAACTCTTAGAATTATGATTTTATACAAAATCGTTGAAACTTCATTATCATCCTATTTCCCACGTTTCCTACGTGAAGTTATGGCTCAAAACAACGATTTCTAGTCGCAATAAGCTCTGTGACATCACAATGATTATACTCGGCTTGTTCACTTTCAAAACTCTTAATTTGATTATTTGTATCAAAATGGGTGAAACTTCATTATAGTTCGATTTTCCACGTTCCTAATATGAAGTTAAAGCTTAAAACAACGATTTCTATTCAAAATAAGCGTTTGTAGATAAAATATGTTTATGCACCGCTTTTAAATTTTAAAACTCTTAGAATTATGATTTTATACAAAATCGTTGAAACTTCATTATCGTCCTATTTCCCACGTTTCCTACGTGAAGTTATGGCTCAAAACAACGATTTCTAGTCGCAATAAGCTCTGTGACATCACAATGATTATACTCGGCTTGTTCACTTTCAAAACTCTTAATTTGATTATTTGTATCAAAATGGGTGAAACTTCATTATAGTTCGATTTCCCACGTTCCTAATATGAAGTTAAAGCTTAAAACAACGATTTCTATTCAAAATAAGCGTTTGTAGATAAAATATGTTTATGCACCGCTTTTAAATTTTAAAACTCTTAGAATTATGATTTTATACAAAATCGTTGAAACTTCATTATCGTCCTATTTCCCACGTTTCCTACGTGAAGTTATGGCTCAAAACAACGATTTCTAGTCGCAATAAGCTCTGTGACATCACAATGATTATACTCGGCTTGTTCACTTTCAAAACTCTTAATTTGATTATTTGTATCAAAATGGGTGAAACTTCATTATAGTTCGATTTCCCACGTTCCTAATATGAAGTTAAAGCTTAAAACAACGATTTCTATTCAAAATAAGCGTTTGTAGATAAAATATGTTTATGCACCGCTTTTTAAATTTTAAAACTCTTAGAATTATGATTTTATACAAAATCGTTGAAACTTCATTATCGTCCTATTTCCCACGTTTCCTACGTGAAGTTATGGCTCAAAACAACGATTTCTAGTCGCAATAAGCTCTGTGACATCACAATGATTATACTCGGCTTGTTCACTTTCAAAACTCTTAATTTGATTATTTGTATCAAAATGGGTGAAACTTCATTATAGTTCGATTTCCACGTTCCTAATATGAAGTTAAAGCTTAAAACAACGATTTCTATTCAAAATAAGCGTTTGTAGATAAAATATGTTTATGCACCGCTTTTTAAATTTTAAAACTCTTAGAATTATGATTTTATACAAAATCGTTGAAACTTCATTATCGTCCTATTTCCCACGTTTCCTACGTGAAGTTATGGCTCAAAACAACGATTTCTAGTCGCAATAAGCTCTGTGACATCACAATGATTATACTCGGCTTGTTCACTTTCAAAACTCTTAATTTGATTATTTGTATCAAAATGGGTGAAACTTCATTATAGTTCGATTTCCCACGTTCCTAATATGAAGTTAAAGCTTAAAACAACGATTTCTATTCAAAATAAGCGTTTGTAGATAAAATATGTTTATGCACCGCTTTTTAAATTTTAAAACTCTTAGAATTATGATTTTATACAAAATCGTTGAAACTTCATTATCGTCCTATTTCCCACGTTTCCTACGTGAAGTTATGGCTCAAAACAACGATTTCTAGTCGCAATAAGCTCTGTGACATCACAATGATTATACTCGGCTTGTTCACTTTCAAAACTCTTAATTTGATTATTTGTATCAAAATGGGTGAAACTTCATTATAGTTCGATTTCCCACGTTCCTAATATGAAGTTAAAGCTTAAAACAACGATTTCTATTCAAAATAAGCGTTTGTAGATAAAATATGTTTATGCACCGCTTTTTAAATTTTAAAACTCTTAGAATTATGATTTTATACAAAATCGTTGAAACTTCATTATCATCCTATTTCCCACGTTTCCTACGTGAAGTTATGGCTCAAAACAACGATTTCTAGTCGCAATAAGCTGTGACATCACAATGATTATACTCGGCTTGTTCACTTTCAAAACTCTTAATTTGATTATTTGTATCAAAATGGGTGAAACTTCATTATAGTTCGATTTCCCACGTTCCTAATATGAAGTTAAAGCTTAAAACAACGATTTCTATTCAAAATAAGCGTTTGTAGATAAAATATGTTTATGCACCGCTTTTTAAATTTTAAAACTCTTAGAATTATGATTTTATACAAAATCGTTGAAACTTCATTATCGTCCTATTTCCCACGTTTCCTACGTGAAGTTATGGCTCAAAACAACGATTTCTAGTCGCAATAAGCCCTGTGACATCACAATGATTATAGTCGGCTTGTTCACTTTCAAAAACTCTTAATTTGATTATTCGTATCAAAATGGGTGAAACTTCATTATAGTTCGATTTTCCACGTTCCTAATATGAAGTTAAAGCTTAAAACAACGATTTCTATTCAAAATATGCGTTTGTAGATAAAATATGTTTATGCACCGCTTTTAAATTTTAAAACTCTTAGAATTATGATTTTATACAAAATCGTTGAAACTTCATTATCGTCCTATTTCCCACGTTTCCTACGTGAAGTTATGGCTCAAAACAACGATTTCTAGTCGCAATAAGCTCTGTGACATCACAATGATTATACTCGGCTTGTTCACTTTCAAAACTCTTAATTTGATTATTTGTATCAAAATGGGTGAAACTTCATTATAGTTCGATTTCCCACGTTCCTAATATGAAGTTAAAGCTTAAAACAACGATTTCTATTCAAAATAAGCGTTTGTAGATAAAATATGTTTATGCACCGCTTTTTAAATTTTAAAACTCTTAGAATTATGATTTTATACAAAATCGTTGAAACTTCATTATCGTCCTATTTCCCACGTTTCCTACGTGAAGTTATGGCTCAAAACAACGATTTCTAGTCGCAATAAGCTCTGTGACATCACAATGATTATACTCGGCTTGTTCACTTTCAAAACTCTTAATTTGATTATTTGTATCAAAATGGGTGAAACTTCATTATAGTTCGATTTTCCACGTTCCTAATATGAAGTTAAAGCTTAAAACAACGATTTCTATTCAAAATAAGCGTTTGTAGATAAAATATGTTTATGCACCGCTTTTTAAATTTTAAAACTCTTAGAATTATGATTTTATACAAAATCGTTGAAACTTCATTATCGTCCTATTTCCCACGTTTCCTACGTGAAGTTATGGCTCAAAACAACGATTTCTAGTCGCAATAAGCTCGTGACATCACAATGATTATACTCGGCTTGTTCACTTTCAAAACTCTTAATTTGATTATTTGTATCAAAATGGGTGAAACTTCATTATAGTTCGATTCCCACGTTCCTAATATGAAGTTAAAGCTTAAAACAACGATTTCTATTCAAAATAAGCGTTTGTAGATAAAATATGTTTATGCACCGCTTTTAAATTTTAAAACTCTTAGAATTATGATTTTATACAAAATCGTTGAAACTTCATTATCATCCTATTTCCCACGTTTCCTACGTGAAGTTATGGCTCAAAACAACGATTTCTAGTCGCAATAAGCTCTGTGACATCACAATGATTATACTCGGCTTGTTCACTTTCAAAACTCTTAATTTGATTATTTGTATCAAAATGGGTGAAACTTCATTATAGTTCGATTTTCCACGTTCCTAATATGAAGTTAAAGCTTAAAACAACGATTTCTATTCAAAATAAGCGTTTGTAGATAAAATATGTTTATGCACCGCTTTTTAAATTTTAAAACTCTTAGAATTATGATTTTATACAAAATCGTTGAAACTTCATTATCGTCCTATTTCCCACGTTTCCTACGTGAAGTTATGGCTCAAAACAACGATTTCTAGTCGCAATAAGCTCTGTGACATCACAATGATTATACTCGGCTTGTTCACTTTCAAAACTCTTAATTTGATTATTTGTATCAAAATGGGTGAAACTTCATTATAGTTCGATTTTTCCACGTTCCTAATATGAAGTTAAAGCTTAAAACAACGATTTCTATTCAAAATAAGCGTTTGTAGATAAAATATGTTTATGCTCCGCTTTTTAAATTTTAAAACTCTTAGAATTATGATTTTATACAAAATCGTTGAAACTTCATTATCGTCCTATTTCCCACGTTTCCTACGTGAAGTTATGGCTCAAAACAACGATTTCTAGTCGCAATAAGCTGTGACATCACAATGATTATACTCGGCTTGTTCACTTTCAAAACTCTTAATTTGATTATTTGTATCAAAATGGGTGAAACTTCATTATAGTTCGATTTCCCACGTTCCTAATATGAAGTTAAAGCTTAAAACAACGATTTCTATTCAAAATAAGCGTTTGTAGATAAAATATGTTTATGCACCGCTTTTTAAATTTTAAAACTCTTAGAATTATGATTTTATACAAAATCGTTGAAACTTCATTATCGTCCTATTTCCCACGTTTCCTACGTGAAGTTATGGCTCAAAACAACGATTTCTAGTCGCAATAAGCTCTGTGACATCACAATGATTATACTCGGCTTGTTCACTTTCAAAACTCTTAATTTGATTATTTGTATCAAAATGGGTGAAACTTCATTATAGTTCGATTTCCCACGTTCCTAATATGAAGTTAAAGCTTAAAACAACGATTTCTATTCAAAATAAGCGTTTGTAGATAAAATATGTTTATGCACCGCTTTTTAAATTTTAAAACTCTTAGAATTATGATTTTATACAAAATCGTTGAAACTTCATTATCGTCCTATTTCCCACGTTTCCTACGTGAAGTTATGGCTCAAAACAACGATTTCTAGTCGCAATAAGCTCGTGACATCACAATGATTATACTCGGCTTGTTCACTTTCAAAACTCTTAATTTGATTATTTGTATCAAAATGGGTGAAACTTCATTATAGTTCGATTTCCCACGTTCCTAATATGAAGTTAAAGCTTAAAACAACGATTTCTATTCAAAATAAGCGTTTGTAGATAAAATATGTTTATGCACCGCTTTTAAATTTTAAAACTCTTAGAATTATGATTTTATACAAAATCGTTGAAACTTCATTATCGTCCTATTTCCCACGTTTCCTACGTGAAGTTATGGCTCAAAACAACGATTTCTAGTCGCAATAAGCTCTGTGACATCACAATGATTATACTCGGCTTGTTCACTTTCAAAACTCTTAATTTGATTATTTGTATCAAAATGGGTGAAACTTCATTATAGTTCGATTTTCCACGTTCCTAATATGAAGTTAAAGCTTAAAACAACGATTTCTATTCAAAATAAGCGTTTGTAGATAAAATATGTTTATGCACCGCTTTTTAAATTTTAAAACTCTTAGAATTATGATTTTATACAAAATCGTTGAAACTTCATTATCATCCTATTTCCCACGTTTCCTACGTGAAGTTATGGCTCAAAACAACGATTTCTAGTCGCAATAAGCTCGTGACATCACAATGATTATACTCGGCTTGTTCACTTTCAAAACTCTTAATTTGATTATTTGTATCAAAATGGGTGAAACTTCATTATAGTTCGATTTCCCACGTTCCTAATATGAAGTTAAAGCTTAAAACAACGATTTCTATTCAAAATAAGCGTTTGTAGATAAAATATGTTTATGCACCGCTTTTTAAATTTTAAAACTCTTAGAATTATGATTTTATACAAAATCGTTGAAACTTCATTATCGTCCTATTTCCCACGTTTCCTACGTGAAGTTATGGCTCAAAACAACGATTTCTAGTCGCAATAAGCTCTGTGACATCACAATGATTATACTCGGCTTGTTCACTTTCAAAACTCTTAATTTGATTATTTGTATCAAAATGGGTGAAACTTCATTATAGTTCGATTTTCCACGTTCCTAATATGAAGTTAAAGCTTAAAACAACGATTTCTATTCAAAATAAGCGTTTGTAGATAAAATATGTTTATGCTCCGCTTTTTAAATTTTAAAACTCTTAGAATTATGATTTTATACAAAATCGTTGAAACTTCATTATCGTCCTATTTCCCACGTTTCCTACGTGAAGTTATGGCTCAAAACAACGATTTCTAGTCGCAATAAGCTCTGTGACATCACAATGATTATACTCGGCTTGTTCACTTTCAAAACTCTTAATTTGATTATTTGTATCAAAATGGGTGAAACTTCATTATAGTTCGATTTTCCACGTTCCTAATATGAAGTTAAAGCTTAAAACAACGATTTCTATTCAAAATAAGCGTTTGTAGATAAAATATGTTTATGCACCGCTTTTTAAATTTTAAAACTCTTAGAATTATGATTTTATACAAAATCGTTGAAACTTCATTATCGTCCTATTTCCCACGTTTCCTACGTGAAGTTATGGCTCAAAACAACGATTTCTAGTCGCAATAAGCTCGTGACATCACAATGATTATACTCGGCTTGTTCACTTTCAAAACTCTTAATTTGATTATTTGTATCAAAATGGGTGAAACTTCATTATAGTTCGATTTCCCACGTTCCTAATATGAAGTTAAAGCTTAAAACAACGATTTCTATTCAAAATAAGCGTTTGTAGATAAAATATGTTTATGCACCGCTTTTAAATTTTAAAACTCTTAGAATTATGATTTTATACAAAATCGTTGAAACTTCATTATCATCCTATTTCCCACGTTTCCTACGTGAAGTTATGGCTCAAAACAACGATTTCTAGTCGCAATAAGCTCTGTGACATCACAATGATTATACTCGGCTTGTTCACTTTCAAAACTCTTAATTTGATTATTTGTATCAAAATGGGTGAAACTTCATTATAGTTCGATTTCCACGTTCCTAATATGAAGTTAAAGCTTAAAACAACGATTTCTATTCAAAATAAGCGTTTGTAGATAAAATATGTTTATGCACCGCTTTTAAATTTTAAAACTCTTAGAATTATGATTTTATACAAAATCGTTGAAACTTCATTATCGTCCTATTTCCCACGTTTCCTACGTGAAGTTATGGCTCAAAACAACGATTTCTAGTCGCAATAAGCTCTGTGACATCACAATGATTATACTCGGCTTGTTCACTTTCAAAACTCTTAATTTGATTATTTGTATCAAAATGGGTGAAACTTCATTATAGTTCGATTTTCCACGTTCCTAATATGAAGTTAAAGCTTAAAACAACGATTTCTATTCAAAATAAGCGTTTGTAGATAAAATATGTTTATGCACCGCTTTTTAAATTTTAAAACTCTTAGAATTATGATTTTATACAAAATCGTTGAAACTTCATTATCGTCCTATTTCCCACGTTTCCTACGTGAAGTTATGGCTCAAAACAACGATTTCTAGTCGCAATAAGCTCTGTGACATCACAATGATTATACTCGGCTTGTTCACTTTCAAAACTCTTAATTTGATTATTTGTATCAAAATGGGTGAAACTTCATTATAGTTCGATTTCCCACGTTCCTAATATGAAGTTAAAGCTTAAAACAACGATTTCTATTCAAAATAAGCGTTTGTAGATAAAATATGTTTATGCACCGCTTTTTAAATTTTAAAACTCTTAGAATTATGATTTTATACAAAATCGTTGAAACTTCATTATCGTCCTATTTCCCACGTTTCCTACGTGAAGTTATGGCTCAAAACAACGATTTCTAGTCGCAATAAGCTCTGTGACATCACAATGATTATACTCGGCTTGTTCACTTTCAAAACTCTTAATTTGATTATTTGTATCAAAATGGGTGAAACTTCATTATAGTTCGATTTCCCACGTTCCTAATATGAAGTTAAAGCTTAAAACAACGATTTCTATTCAAAATAAGCGTTTGTAGATAAAATATGTTTATGCACCGCTTTTAAATTTTAAAACTCTTAGAATTATGATTTTATACAAAATCGTTGAAACTTCATTATCGTCCTATTTCCCACGTTTCCTACGTGAAGTTATGGCTCAAAACAACGATTTCTAGTCGCAATAAGCTCGTGACATCACAATGATTATACTCGGCTTGTTCACTTTCAAAACTCTTAATTTGATTATTTGTATCAAAATGGGTGAAACTTCATTATAGTTCGATTTCCCACGTTCCTAATATGAAGTTAAAGCTTAAAACAACGATTTCTATTCAAAATAAGCGTTTGTAGATAAAATATGTTTATGCACCGCTTTTTAAATTTTAAAACTCTTAGAATTATGATTTTATACAAAATCGTTGAAACTTCATTATCGTCCTATTTCCCACGTTTCCTACGTGAAGTTATGGCTCAAAACAACGATTTCTAGTCGCAATAAGCTCTGTGACATCACAATGATTATACTCGGCTTGTTCACTTTCAAAACTCTTAATTTGATTATTTGTATCAAATGGGTGAAACTTCATTATAGTTCGATTTTCCACGTTCCTAATATGAAGTTAAAGCTTAAAACAACGATTTCTATTCAAAATAAGCGTTTGTAGATAAAATATGTTTATGCACCGCTTTTTAAATTTTAAAACTCTTAGAATTATGATTTTATACAAAATCGTTGAAACTTCATTATCGTCCTATTTCCCACGTTTCCTACGTGAAGTTATGGCTCAAAACAACGATTTCTAGTCGCAATAAGCTCTGTGACATCACAATGATTATACTCGGCTTGTTCACTTTCAAAACTCTTAATTTGATTATTTGTATCAAAATGGGTGAAACTTCATTATAGTTCGATTTCCACGTTCCTAATATGAAGTTAAAGCTTAAAACAACGATTTCTATTCAAAATAAGCGTTTGTAGATAAAATATGTTTATGCTCCGCTTTTTAAATTTTAAAACTCTTAGAATTATGATTTTATACAAAATCGTTGAAACTTCATTATCGTCCTATTTCCCACGTTTCCTACGTGAAGTTATGGCTCAAAACAACGATTTCTAGTCGCAATAAGCTTTGTGACATCACAATGATTATACTCGGCTTGTTCACTTTCAAAACTCTTAATTTGATTATTTGTATCAAAATGGGTGAAACTTCATTATAGTTCGATTTTCCACGTTCCTAATATGAAGTTAAAGCTTAAAACAACGATTTCTATTCAAAATAAGCGTTTGTAGATAAAATATGTTTATGCTCGCTTTTAAATTTTAAAACTCTTAGAATTATGATTTTATACAAAATCGTTGAAACTTCATTATCATCCTATTTCCCACGTTTCCTACGTGAAGTTATGGCTCAAAACAACGATTTCTAGTCGCAATAAGCTGTGACATCACAATGATTATACTCGGCTTGTTCACTTTCAAAACTCTTAATTTGATTATTTGTATCAAAATGGGTGAAACTTCATTATAGTTCGATTTCCCACGTTCCTAATATGAAGTTAAAGCTTAAAACAACGATTTCTATTCAAAATAAGCGTTTGTAGATAAAATATGTTTATGCACCGCTTTTAAATTTTAAAACTCTTAGAATTATGATTTTATACAAAATCGTTGAAACTTCATTATCGTCCTATTTCCCACGTTTCCTACGTGAAGTTATGGCTCAAAACAACGATTTCTAGTCGCAATAAGCTCTGTGACATCACAATGATTATACTCGGCTTGTTCACTTTCAAAACTCTTAATTTGATTATTTGTATCAAAATGGGTGAAACTTCATTATAGTTCGATTTCCCACGTTCCTAATATGAAGTTAAAGCTTAAAACAACGATTTCTATTCAAAATAAGCGTTTGTAGATAAAATATGTTTATGCACCGCTTTTTAAATTTTAAAACTCTTAGAATTATGATTTTATACAAAATCGTTGAAACTTCATTATCGTCCTATTTCCCACGTTTCCTACGTGAAGTTATGGCTCAAAACAACGATTTCTAGTCGCAATAAGCTCGTGACATCACAATGATTATACTCGGCTTGTTCACTTTCAAAACTCTTAATTTGATTATTTGTATCAAAATGGGTGAAACTTCATTATAGTTCGATTTCCACGTTCCTAATATGAAGTTAAAGCTTAAAACAACGATTTCTATTCAAAATAAGCGTTTGTAGATAAAATATGTTTATGCACCGCTTTTTAAATTTTAAAACTCTTAGAATTATGATTTTATACAAAATCGTTGAAACTTCATTATCGTCCTATTTCCCACGTTTCCTACGTGAAGTTATGGCTCAAAACAACGATTTCTAGTCGCAATAAGCTCTGTGACATCACAATGATTATACTCGGCTTGTTCACTTTCAAAACTCTTAATTTGATTATTTGTATCAAAATGGGTGAAACTTCATTATAGTTCGATTTCCCACGTTCCTAATATGAAGTTAAAGCTTAAAACAACGATTTCTATTCAAAATAAGCGTTTGTAGATAAAATATGTTTATGCTCCGCTTTTTAAATTTTAAAACTCTTAGAATTATGATTTTATACAAAATCGTTGAAACTTCATTATCGTCCTATTTCCCACGTTTCCTACGTGAAGTTATGGCTCAAAACAACGATTTCTAGTCGCAATAAGCTTGTGACATCACAATGATTATACTCGGCTTGTTCACTTTCAAAACTCTTAATTTGATTATTTGTATCAAAATGGGTGAAACTTCATTATAGTTCGATTTCCCACGTTCCTAATATGAAGTTAAAGCTTAAAACAACGATTTCTATTCAAAATAAGCGTTTGTAGATAAAATATGTTTATGCACCGCTTTTAAATTTTAAAACTCTTAGAATTATGATTTTATACAAAATCGTTGAAACTTCATTATCGTCCTATTTCCCACGTTTCCTACGTGAAGTTATGGCTCAAAACAACGATTTCTAGTCGCAATAAGCTTGTGACATCACAATGATTATACTCGGCTTGTTCACTTTCAAAACTCTTAATTTGATTATTTGTATCAAAATGGGTGAAACTTCATTATAGTTCGATTTCCCACGTTCCTAATATGAAGTTAAAGCTTAAAACAACGATTTCTATTCAAAATAAGCGTTTGTAGATAAAATATGTTTATGCACCGCTTTTTAAATTTTAAAACTCTTAGAATTATGATTTTATACAAAATCGTTGAAACTTCATTATCATCCTATTTCCCACGTTTCCTACGTGAAGTTATGGCTCAAAACAACGATTTCTAGTCGCAATAAGCTCTGTGACATCACAATGATTATACTCGGCTTGTTCACTTTCAAAACTCTTAATTTGATTATTTGTATCAAAATGGGTGAAACTTCATTATAGTTCGATTTTCCACGTTCCTAATATGAAGTTAAAGCTTAAAACAACGATTTCTATTCAAAATAAGCGTTTGTAGATAAAATATGTTTATGCTCCGCTTTTTAAATTTTAAAACTCTTAGAATTATGATTTTATACAAAATCGTTGAAACTTCATTATCGTCCTATTTCCCACGTTTCCTACGTGAAGTTATGGCTCAAAACAACGATTTCTAGTCGCAATAAGCTCTGTGACATCACAATGATTATACTCGGCTTGTTCACTTTCAAAACTCTTAATTTGATTATTTGTATCAAAATGGGTGAAACTTCATTATAGTTCGATTTCCCACGTTCCTAATATGAAGTTAAAGCTTAAAACAACGATTTCTATTCAAAATAAGCGTTTGTAGATAAAATATGTTTATGCACCGCTTTTTAAATTTTAAAACTCTTAGAATTATGATTTTATACAAAATCGTTGAAACTTCATTATCGTCCTATTTCCCACGTTTCCTACGTGAAGTTATGGCTCAAAACAACGATTTCTAGTCGCAATAAGCTCTGTGACATCACAATGATTATACTCGGCTTGTTCACTTTCAAAACTCTTAATTTGATTATTTGTATCAAAATGGGTGAAACTTCATTATAGTTCGATTTCCACGTTCCTAATATGAAGTTAAAGCTTAAAACAACGATTTCTATTCAAAATAAGCGTTTGTAGATAAAATATGTTTATGCACCGCTTTTAAATTTTAAAACTCTTAGAATTATGATTTTATACAAAATCGTTGAAACTTCATTATCGTCCTATTTCCCACGTTTCCTACGTGAAGTTATGGCTCAAAACAACGATTTCTAGTCGCAATAAGCTTGTGACATCACAATGATTATACTCGGCTTGTTCACTTTCAAAACTCTTAATTTGATTATTTGTATCAAAATGGGTGAAACTTCATTATAGTTCGATTTCCCACGTTCCTAATATGAAGTTAAAGCTTAAAACAACGATTTCTATTCAAAATAAGCGTTTGTAGATAAAATATGTTTATGCACCGCTTTTAAATTTTAAAACTCTTAGAATTATGATTTTATACAAAATCGTTGAAACTTCATTATCGTCCTATTTCCCACGTTTCCTACGTGAAGTTATGGCTCAAAACAACGATTTCTAGTCGCAATAAGCTCTGTGACATCACAATGATTATACTCGGCTTGTTCACTTTCAAAACTCTTAATTTGATTATTTGTATCAAAATGGGTGAAACTTCATTATAGTTCGATTTTCCACGTTCCTAATATGAAGTTAAAGCTTAAAACAACGATTTCTATTCAAAATAAGCGTTTGTAGATAAAATATGTTTATGCTCCGCTTTTTAAATTTTAAAACTCTTAGAATTATGATTTTATACAAAATCGTTGAAACTTCATTATCGTCCTATTTCCCACGTTTCCTACGTGAAGTTATGGCTCAAAACAACGATTTCTAGTCGCAATAAGCTCTGTGACATCACAATGATTATACTCGGCTTGTTCACTTTCAAAACTCTTAATTTGATTATTTGTATCAAAATGGGTGAAACTTCATTATAGTTCGATTTTCCACGTTCCTAATATGAAGTTAAAGCTTAAAACAACGATTTCTATTCAAAATAAGCGTTTGTAGATAAAATATGTTTATGCACCGCTTTTAAATTTTAAAACTCTTAGAATTATGATTTTATACAAAATCGTTGAAACTTCATTATCGTCCTATTTCCCACGTTTCCTACGTGAAGTTATGGCTCAAAACAACGATTTCTAGTCGCAATAAGCTCTGTGACATCACAATGATTATACTCGGCTTGTTCACTTTCAAAACTCTTAATTTGATTATTTGTATCAAAATGGGTGAAACTTCATTATAGTTCGATTTCCCACGTTCCTAATATGAAGTTAAAGCTTAAAACAACGATTTCTATTCAAAATAAGCGTTTGTAGATAAAATATGTTTATGCTCGCTTTTTAAATTTTAAAACTCTTAGAATTATGATTTTATACAAAATCGTTGAAACTTCATTATCGTCCTATTTCCCACGTTTCCTACGTGAAGTTATGGCTCAAAACAACGATTTCTAGTCGCAATAAGCTCTGTGACATCACAATGATTATACTCGGCTTGTTCACTTTCAAAACTCTTAATTTGATTATTTGTATCAAAATGGGTGAAACTTCATTATAGTTCGATTTTCCACGTTCCTAATATGAAGTTAAAGCTTAAAACAACGATTTCTATTCAAAATAAGCGTTTGTAGATAAAATATGTTTATGCACCGCTTTTTAAATTTTAAAACTCTTAGAATTATGATTTTATACAAAATCGTTGAAACTTCATTATCGTCCTATTTCCCACGTTTCCTACGTGAAGTTATGGCTCAAAACAACGATTTCTAGTCGCAATAAGCTCTGTGACATCACAATGATTATACTCGGCTTGTTCACTTTCAAAACTCTTAATTTGATTATTTGTATCAAAATGGGTGAAACTTCATTATAGTTCGATTTCCCACGTTCCTAATATGAAGTTAAAGCTTAAAACAACGATTTCTATTCAAAATAAGCGTTTGTAGATAAAATATGTTTATGCACCGCTTTTTAAATTTTAAAACTCTTAGAATTATGATTTTATACAAAATCGTTGAAACTTCATTATCGTCCTATTTCCCACGTTTCCTACGTGAAGTTATGGCTCAAAACAACGATTTCTAGTCGCAATAAGCTCTGTGACATCACAATGATTATACTCGGCTTGTTCACTTTCAAAACTCTTAATTTGATTATTTGTATCAAAATGGGTGAAACTTCATTATAGTTCGATTTTCCACGTTCCTAATATGAAGTTAAAGCTTAAAACAACGATTTCTATTCAAAATAAGCGTTTGTAGATAAAATATGTTTATGCACCGCTTTTTAAATTTTAAAACTCTTAGAATTATGATTTTATACAAAATCGTTGAAACTTCATTATCGTCCTATTTCCCACGTTTCCTACGTGAAGTTATGGCTCAAAACAACGATTTCTAGTCGCAATAAGCTCTGTGACATCACAATGATTATACTCGGCTTGTTCACTTTCAAAACTCTTAATTTGATTATTTGTATCAAAATGGGTGAAACTTCATTATAGTTCGATTTCCCACGTTCCTAATATGAAGTTAAAGCTTAAAACAACGATTTCTATTCAAAATAAGCGTTTGTAGATAAAATATGTTTATGCACCGCTTTTTAAATTTTAAAACTCTTAGAATTATGATTTTATACAAAATCGTTGAAACTTCATTATCGTCCTATTTCCCACGTTTCCTACGTGAAGTTATGGCTCAAAACAACGATTTCTAGTCGCAATAAGCTCTGTGACATCACAATGATTATACTCGGCTTGTTCACTTTCAAAACTCTTAATTTGATTATTTGTATCAAAATGGGTGAAACTTCATTATAGTTCGATTTCCACGTTCCTAATATGAAGTTAAAGCTTAAAACAACGATTTCTATTCAAAATAAGCGTTTGTAGATAAAATATGTTTATGCACCGCTTTTTAAATTTTAAAACTCTTAGAATTATGATTTTATACAAAATCGTTGAAACTTCATTATCGTCCTATTTCCCACGTTTCCTACGTGAAGTTATGGCTCAAAACAACGATTTCTAGTCGCAATAAGCTCTGTGACATCACAATGATTATACTCGGCTTGTTCACTTTCAAAACTCTTAATTTGATTATTTGTATCAAAATGGGTGAAACTTCATTATAGTTCGATTTCCCACGTTCCTAATATGAAGTTAAAGCTTAAAACAACGATTTCTATTCAAAATAAGCGTTTGTAGATAAAATATGTTTATGCACCGCTTTTAAATTTTAAAACTCTTAGAATTATGATTTTATACAAAATCGTTGAAACTTCATTATCGTCCTATTTCCCACGTTTCCTACGTGAAGTTATGGCTCAAAACAACGATTTCTAGTCGCAATAAGCTCTGTGACATCACAATGATTATACTCGGCTTGTTCACTTTCAAAACTCTTAATTTGATTATTTGTATCAAAATGGGTGAAACTTCATTATAGTTCGATTTTCCACGTTCCTAATATGAAGTTAAAGCTTAAAACAACGATTTCTATTCAAAATAAGCGTTTGTAGATAAAATATGTTTATGCTCCGCTTTTAAATTTTAAAACTCTTAGAATTATGATTTTATACAAAATCGTTGAAACTTCATTATCGTCCTATTTCCCACGTTTCCTACGTGAAGTTATGGCTCAAAACAACGATTTCTAGTCGCAATAAGCTCTGTGACATCACAATGATTATACTCGGCTTGTTCACTTTCAAAACTCTTAATTTGATTATTTGTATCAAAATGGGTGAAACTTCATTATAGTTCGATTTTCCACGTTCCTAATATGAAGTTAAAGCTTAAAACAACGATTTCTATTCAAAATAAGCGTTTGTAGATAAAATATGTTTATGCTCGCTTTTTAAATTTTAAAACTCTTAGAATTATGATTTTATACAAAATCGTTGAAACTTCATTATCGTCCTATTTCCCACGTTTCCTACGTGAAGTTATGGCTCAAAACAACGATTTCTAGTCGCAATAAGCTCTGTGACATCACAATGATTATACTCGGCTTGTTCACTTTCAAAACTCTTAATTTGATTATTTGTATCAAAATGGGTGAAACTTCATTATAGTTCGATTTCCCACGTTCCTAATATGAAGTTAAAGCTTAAAACAACGATTTCTATTCAAAATAAGCGTTTGTAGATAAAATATGTTTATGCACCGCTTTTAAATTTTAAAACTCTTAGAATTATGATTTTATACAAAATCGTTGAAACTTCATTATCGTCCTATTTCCCACGTTTCCTACGTGAAGTTATGGCTCAAAACAACGATTTCTAGTCGCAATAAGCTTTGTGACATCACAATGATTATACTCGGCTTGTTCACTTTCAAAACTCTTAATTTGATTATTTGTATCAAAATGGGTGAAACTTCATTATAGTTCGATTTCCACGTTCCTAATATGAAGTTAAAGCTTAAAACAACGATTTCTATTCAAAATAAGCGTTTGTAGATAAAATATGTTTATGCACCGCTTTTTAAATTTTAAAACTCTTAGAATTATGATTTTATACAAAATCGTTGAAACTTCATTATCGTCCTATTTCCCACGTTTCCTACGTGAAGTTATGGCTCAAAACAACGATTTCTAGTCGCAATAAGCTCTGTGACATCACAATGATTATACTCGGCTTGTTCACTTTCAAAACTCTTAATTTGATTATTTGTATCAAAATGGGTGAAACTTCATTATAGTTCGATTTCCCACGTTCCTAATATGAAGTTAAAGCTTAAAACAACGATTTCTATTCAAAATAAGCGTTTGTAGATAAAATATGTTTATGCTCCGCTTTTTAAATTTTAAAACTCTTAGAATTATGATTTTATACAAAATCGTTGAAACTTCATTATCGTCCTATTTCCCACGTTTCCTACGTGAAGTTATGGCTCAAAACAACGATTTCTAGTCGCAATAAGCTCGTGACATCACAATGATTATACTCGGCTTGTTCACTTTCAAAACTCTTAATTTGATTATTTGTATCAAAATGGGTGAAACTTCATTATAGTTCGATTTTCCACGTTCCTAATATGAAGTTAAAGCTTAAAACAACGATTTCTATTCAAAATAAGCGTTTGTAGATAAAATATGTTTATGCACCGCTTTTTAAATTTTAAAACTCTTAGAATTATGATTTTATACAAAATCGTTGAAACTTCATTATCGTCCTATTTCCCACGTTTCCTACGTGAAGTTATGGCTCAAAACAACGATTTCTAGTCGCAATAAGCTCGTGACATCACAATGATTATACTCGGCTTGTTCACTTTCAAAACTCTTAATTTGATTATTTGTATCAAAATGGGTGAAACTTCATTATAGTTCGATTTCCACGTTCCTAATATGAAGTTAAAGCTTAAAACAACGATTTCTATTCAAAATAAGCGTTTGTAGATAAAATATGTTTATGCACCGCTTTTTAAATTTTAAAACTCTTAGAATTATGATTTTATACAAAATCGTTGAAACTTCATTATCGTCCTATTTCCCACGTTTCCTACGTGAAGTTATGGCTCAAAACAACGATTTCTAGTCGCAATAAGCTCGTGACATCACAATGATTATACTCGGCTTGTTCACTTTCAAAACTCTTAATTTGATTATTTGTATCAAAATGGGTGAAACTTCATTATAGTTCGATTTCCACGTTCCTAATATGAAGTTAAAGCTTAAAACAACGATTTCTATTCAAAATAAGCGTTTGTAGATAAAATATGTTTATGCACCGCTTTTAAATTTTAAAACTCTTAGAATTATGATTTTATACAAAATCGTTGAAACTTCATTATCGTCCTATTTCCCACGTTTCCTACGTGAAGTTATGGCTCAAAACAACGATTTCTAGTCGCAATAAGCTCTGTGACATCACAATGATTATACTCGGCTTGTTCACTTTCAAAACTCTTAATTTGATTATTTGTATCAAAATGGGTGAAACTTCATTATAGTTCGATTTTCCACGTTCCTAATATGAAGTTAAAGCTTAAAACAACGATTTCTATTCAAAATAAGCGTTTGTAGATAAAATATGTTTATGCACCGCTTTTTAAATTTTAAAACTCTTAGAATTATGATTTTATACAAAATCGTTGAAACTTCATTATCGTCCTATTTCCCACGTTTCCTACGTGAAGTTATGGCTCAAAACAACGATTTCTAGTCGCAATAAGCTCTTGTGACATCACAATGATTATACTCGGCTTGTTCACTTTCAAAACTCTTAATTTGATTATTTGTATCAAAATGGGTGAAACTTCATTATAGTTCGATTTTCCACGTTCCTAATATGAAGTTAAAGCTTAAAACAACGATTTCTATTCAAAATAAGTGTTTGTAGATAAAATATGTTTATGCTCCGCGCTTTTAAATTTTAAAACTCTTAGAATTATGATTTTATACAAAATCGTTGAAACTTCATTATCGTCCTATTTCCCACGTTTCCTACGTGAAGTTATGGCTCAAAACAACGATTTCTAGTCGCAATAAGCTCTGTGACATCACAATGATTATACTCGGCTTGTTCACTTTCAAAACTCTTAATTTGATTATTTGTATCAAAATGGGTGAAACTTCATTATAGTTCGATTTTTCCACGTTCCTAATATGAAGTTAAAGCTTAAAACAACGATTTCTATTCAAAATAAGCGTTTGTAGATAAAATATGTTTATGCTCGCTTTTTAAATTTTAAAACTCTTAGAATTATGATTTTATACAAAATCGTTGAAACTTCATTATCGTCCTATTTCCCACGTTTCCTACGTGAAGTTATGGCTCAAAACAACGATTTCTAGTCGCAATAAGCTCTGTGACATCACAATGATTATACTCGGCTTGTTCACTTTCAAAACTCTTAATTTGATTATTTGTATCAAAATGGGTGAAACTTCATTATAGTTCGATTTTCCACGTTCCTAATATGAAGTTAAAGCTTAAAACAACGATTTCTATTCAAAATAAGCGTTTGTAGATAAAATATGTTTATGCACCGCTTTTTAAATTTTAAAACTCTTAGAATTATGATTTTATACAAAATCGTTGAAACTTCATTATCGTCCTATTTCCCACGTTTCCTACGTGAAGTTATGGCTCAAAACAACGATTTCTAGTCGCAATAAGCTCTGTGACATCACAATGATTATACTCGGCTTGTTCACTTTCAAAACTCTTAATTTGATTATTTGTATCAAAATGGGTGAAACTTCATTATAGTTCGATTTCCACGTTCCTAATATGAAGTTAAAGCTTAAAACAACGATTTCTATTCAAAATAAGCGTTTGTAGATAAAATATGTTTATGCACCGCTTTTTAAATTTTAAAACTCTTAGAATTATGATTTTATACAAAATCGTTGAAACTTCATTATCGTCCTATTTCCCACGTTTCCTACGTGAAGTTATGGCTCAAAACAACGATTTCTAGTCGCAATAAGCTCTGTGACATCACAATGATTATACTCGGCTTGTTCACTTTCAAAACTCTTAATTTGATTATTTGTATCAAAATGGGTGAAACTTCATTATAGTTCGATTTTCCACGTTCCTAATATGAAGTTAAAGCTTAAAACAACGATTTCTATTCAAAATAAGCGTTTGTAGATAAAATATGTTTATGCACCGCTTTTAAATTTTAAAACTCTTAGAATTATGATTTTATACAAAATCGTTGAAACTTCATTATCGTCCTATTTCCCACGTTTCCTACGTGAAGTTATGGCTCAAAACAACGATTTCTAGTCGCAATAAGCTCGTGACATCACAATGATTATACTCGGCTTGTTCACTTTCAAAACTCTTAATTTGATTATTTGTATCAAAATGGGTGAAACTTCATTATAGTTCGATTTTCCACGTTCCTAATATGAAGTTAAAGCTTAAAACAACGATTTCTATTCAAAATAAGCGTTTGTAGATAAAATATGTTTATGCACCGCTTTTAAATTTTAAAACTCTTAGAATTATGATTTTATACAAAATCGTTGAAACTTCATTATCGTCCTATTTCCCACGTTCCTACGTGAAGTTATGGCTCAAAACAACGATTTCTAGTCGCAATAAGCTCTGTGACATCACAATGATTATACTCGGCTTGTTCACTTTCAAAACTCTTAATTTGATTATTTGTATCAAAATGGGTGAAACTTCATTATAGTTCGATTTTCCACGTTCCTAATATGAAGTTAAAGCTTAAAACAACGATTTCTATTCAAAATAAGCGTTTGTAGATAAAATATGTTTATGCACCGCTTTTTAAATTTTAAAACTCTTAGAATTATGATTTTATACAAAATCGTTGAAACTTCATTATCGTCCTATTTCCCACGTTTCCTACGTGAAGTTATGGCTCAAAACAACGATTTCTAGTCGCAATAAGCTCTGTGACATCACAATGATTATACTCGGCTTGTTCACTTTCAAAACTCTTAATTTGATTATTTGTATCAAAATGGGTGAAACTTCATTATAGTTCGATTTTCCACGTTCCTAATATGAAGTTAAAGCTTAAAACAACGATTTCTATTCAAAATAAGCGTTTGTAGATAAAATATGTTTATGCTCCGCTTTTAAATTTTAAAACTCTTAGAATTATGATTTTATACAAAATCGTTGAAACTTCATTATCGTCCTATTTCCCACGTTTCCTACGTGAAGTTATGGCTCAAAACAACGATTTCTAGTCGCAATAAGCTCTGTGACATCACAATGATTATACTCGGCTTGTTCACTTTCAAAACTCTTAATTTGATTATTTGTATCAAAATGGGTGAAACTTCATTATAGTTCGATTTTCCACGTTCCTAATATGAAGTTAAAGCTTAAAACAACGATTTCTATTCAAAATAAGCGTTTGTAGATAAAATATGTTTATGCTCCGCTTTTTAAATTTTAAAACTCTTAGAATTATGATTTTATACAAAATCGTTGAAACTTCATTATCGTCCTATTTCCCACGTTTCCTACGTGAAGTTATGGCTCAAAACAACGATTTCTAGTCGCAATAAGCTGTGACATCACAATGATTATACTCGGCTTGTTCACTTTCAAAACTCTTAATTTGATTATTTGTATCAAAATGGGTGAAACTTCATTATAGTTCGATTTCCCACGTTCCTAATATGAAGTTAAAGCTTAAAACAACGATTTCTATTCAAAATAAGCGTTTGTAGATAAAATATGTTTATGCACCGCTTTTTAAATTTTAAAACTCTTAGAATTATGATTTTATACAAAATCGTTGAAACTTCATTATCGTCCTATTTCCCACGTTTCCTACGTGAAGTTATGGCTCAAAACAACGATTTCTAGTCGCAATAAGCTCTGTGACATCACAATGATTATACTCGGCTTGTTCACTTTCAAAACTCTTAATTTGATTATTTGTATCAAAATGGGTGAAACTTCATTATAGTTCGATTTTCCACGTTCCTAATATGAAGTTAAAGCTTAAAACAACGATTTCTATTCAAAATAAGCGTTTGTAGATAAAATATGTTTATGCTCCGCTTTTTAAATTTTAAAACTCTTAGAATTATGATTTTATACAAAATCGTTGAAACTTCATTATCGTCCTATTTCCCACGTTTCCTACGTGAAGTTATGGCTCAAAACAACGATTTCTAGTCGCAATAAGCTCTGTGACATCACAATGATTATACTCGGCTTGTTCACTTTCAAAACTCTTAATTTGATTATTTGTATCAAAATGGGTGAAACTTCATTATAGTTCGATTTCCCACGTTCCTAATATGAAGTTAAAGCTTAAAACAACGATTTCTATTCAAAATAAGCGTTTGTAGATAAAATATGTTTATGCACCGCTTTTTAAATTTTAAAACTCTTAGAATTATGATTTTATACAAAATCGTTGAAACTTCATTATCATCCTATTTCCCACGTTTCCTACGTGAAGTTATGGCTCAAAACAACGATTTCTAGTCGCAATAAGCTCTGTGACATCACAATGATTATACTCGGCTTGTTCACTTTCAAAACTCTTAATTTGATTATTTGTATCAAAATGGGTGAAACTTCATTATAGTTCGATTTCCCACGTTCCTAATATGAAGTTAAAGCTTAAAACAACGATTTCTATTCAAAATAAGCGTTTGTAGATAAAATATGTTTATGCACCGCTTTTAAATTTTAAAACTCTTAGAATTATGATTTTATACAAAATCGTTGAAACTTCATTATCGTCCTATTTCCCACGTTTCCTACGTGAAGTTATGGCTCAAAACAACGATTTCTAGTCGCAATAAGCTCTGTGACATCACAATGATTATACTCGGCTTGTTCACTTTCAAAACTCTTAATTTGATTATTTGTATCAAAATGGGTGAAACTTCATTATAGTTCGATTTTCCACGTTCCTAATATGAAGTTAAAGCTTAAAACAACGATTTCTATTCAAAATAAGCGTTTGTAGATAAAATATGTTTATGCTCCGCTTTTTAAATTTTAAAACTCTTAGAATTATGATTTTATACAAAATCGTTGAAACTTCATTATCATCCTATTTCCCACGTATCCTACGTGAAGTTATGGCTCAAAACAACGATTTCTAGACGCAATAAGCTCTGTGACATCACAATGATTATACTCGGCTTGTTCACTTTCAAAACTCTTAATTTGATTATTTGTATCAAAATGGGTGAAACTTCATTATAGTTCGATTTTCCACGTTCCTAATATGAAGTTAAAGCTTAAAACAACGATTTCTATTCAAAATAAGCGTTTGTAGATAAAATATGTTTATGCTCGCTTTTTAAATTTTAAAACTCTTAGAATTATGATTTTATACAAAATCGTTGAAACTTCATTATCGTCCTATTTCCCACGTTTCCTACGTGAAGTTATGGCTCAAAACAACGATTTCTAGTCGCAATAAGCTGTGACATCACAATGATTATACTCGGCTTGTTCACTTTCAAAACTCTTAATTTGATTATTTGTATCAAAATGGGTGAAACTTCATTATAGTTCGATTTTCCACGTTCCTAATATGAAGTTAAAGCTTAAAACAACGATTTCTATTCAAAATAAGCGTTTGTAGATAAAATATGTTTATGCACTCGCTTTTAAATTTTAAAACTCTTAGAATTATGATTTTATACAAAATCGTTGAAACTTCATTATCATCCTATTTCCCACGTTTCCTACGTGAAGTTATGGCTCAAAACAACGATTTCTAGTCGCAATAAGCTTTGTGACATCACAATGATTATACTCGGCTTGTTCACTTTCAAAACTCTTAATTTGATTATTTGTATCAAAATGGGTGAAACTTCATTATAGTTCGATTTTCCACGTTCCTAATATGAAGTTAAAGCTTAAAACAACGATTTCTATTCAAAATAAGCGTTTGTAGATAAAATATGTTTATGCTCCGCTTTTTAAATTTTAAAACTCTTAGAATTATGATTTTATACAAAATCGTTGAAACTTCATTATCGTCCTATTTCCCACGTTTCCTACGTGAAGTTATGGCTCAAAACAACGATTTCTAGTCGCAATAAGCTCTGTGACATCACAATGATTATACTCGGCTTGTTCACTTTCAAAACTCTTAATTTGATTATTTGTATCAAAATGGGTGAAACTTCATTATAGTTCGATTTCCCACGTTCCTAATATGAAGTTAAAGCTTAAAACAACGATTTCTATTCAAAATAAGCGTTTGTAGATAAAATATGTTTATGCTCCGCTTTTTAAATTTTAAAACTCTTAGAATTATGATTTTATACAAAATCGTTGAAACTTCATTATCGTCCTATTTCCCACGTTTCCTACGTGAAGTTATGGCTCAAAACAACGATTTCTAGTCGCAATAAGCTCTGTGACATCACAATGATTATACTCGGCTTGTTCACTTTCAAAACTCTTAATTTGATTATTTGTATCAAAATGGGTGAAACTTCATTATAGTTCGATTTCCCACGTTCCTAATATGAAGTTAAAGCTTAAAACAACGATTTCTATTCAAAATAAGCGTTTGTAGATAAAATATGTTTATGCACCGCTTTTTAAATTTTAAAACTCTTAGAATTATGATTTTATACAAAATCGTTGAAACTTCATTATCGTCCTATTTCCCACGTTTCCTACGTGAAGTTATGGCTCAAAACAACGATTTCTAGTCGCAATAAGCTGTGACATCACAATGATTATACTCGGCTTGTTCACTTTCAAAACTCTTAATTTGATTATTTGTATCAAAATGGGTGAAACTTCATTATAGTTCGATTTTCCACGTTCCTAATATGAAGTTAAAGCTTAAAACAACGATTTCTATTCAAAATAAGCGTTTGTAGATAAAATATGTTTATGCACCGCTTTTAAATTTTAAAACTCTTAGAATTATGATTTTATACAAAATCGTTGAAACTTCATTATCGTCCTATTTCCCACGTTTCCTACGTGAAGTTATGGCTCAAAACAACGATTTCTAGTCGCAATAAGCTGTGATCACAATGATTATACTCGGCTTGTTCACTTTCAAAACTCTTAATTTGATTATTTGTATCAAAATGGGTGAAACTTCATTATAGTTCGATTTCCCACGTTCCTAATATGAAGTTAAAGCTTAAAACAACGATTTCTATTCAAAATAAGCGTTTGTAGATAAAATATGTTTATGCTCGCTTTTTAAATTTTAAAACTCTTAGAATTATGATTTTATACAAAATCGTTGAAACTTCATTATCGTCCTATTTCCCACGTTTCCTACGTGAAGTTATGGCTCAAAACAACGATTTCTAGTCGCAATAAGCTTTGTGACATCACAATGATTATACTCGGCTTGTTCACTTTCAAAACTCTTAATTTGATTATTTGTATCAAAATGGGTGAAACTTCATTATAGTTCGATTTTCCACGTTCCTAATATGAAGTTAAAGCTTAAAACAACGATTTCTATTCAAAATAAGCGTTTGTAGATAAAATATGTTTATGCTCGCTTTTTAAATTTTAAAACTCTTAGAATTATGATTTTATACAAAATCGTTGAAACTTCATTATCGTCCTATTTCCCACGTTTCCTACGTGAAGTTATGGCTCAAAACAACGATTTCTAGTCGCAATAAGCTCGTGACATCACAATGATTATACTCGGCTTGTTCACTTTCAAAACTCTTAATTTGATTATTTGTATCAAAATGGGTGAAACTTCATTATAGTTCGATTTTCCACGTTCCTAATATGAAGTTAAAGCTTAAAACAACGATTTCTATTCAAAATAAGCGTTTGTAGATAAAATATGTTTATGCTCCGCTTTTTAAATTTTAAAACTCTTAGAATTATGATTTTATACAAAATCGTTGAAACTTCATTATCGTCCTATTTCCCACGTTTCCTACGTGAAGTTATGGCTCAAAACAACGATTTCTAGTCGCAATAAGCTCGTGACATCACAATGATTATACTCGGCTTGTTCACTTTCAAAACTCTTAATTTGATTATTTGTATCAAAATGGGTGAAACTTCATTATAGTTCGATTTTCCACGTTCCTAATATGAAGTTAAAGCTTAAAACAACGATTTCTATTCAAAATAAGCGTTTGTAGATAAAATATGTTTATGCTCCGCTTTTTAAATTTTAAAACTCTTAGAATTATGATTTTATACAAAATCGTTGAAACTTCATTATCGTCCTATTTCCCACGTTTCCTACGTGAAGTTATGGCTCAAAACAACGATTTCTAGTCGCAATAAGCTCTGTGACATCACAATGATTATACTCGGCTTGTTCACTTTCAAAACTCTTAATTTGATTATTTGTATCAAAATGGGTGAAACTTCATTATAGTTCGATTTTCCACGTTCCTAATATGAAGTTAAAGCTTAAAACAACGATTTCTATTCAAAATAAGCGTTTGTAGATAAAATATGTTTATGCACCGCTTTTTAAATTTTAAAACTCTTAGAATTATGATTTTATACAAAATCGTTGAAACTTCATTATCGTCCTATTTCCCACGTTTCCTACGTGAAGTTATGGCTCAAAACAACGATTTCTAGTCGCAATAAGCTCTGTGACATCACAATGATTATACTCGGCTTGTTCACTTTCAAAACTCTTAATTTGATTATTTGTATCAAAATGGGTGAAACTTCATTATAGTTCGATTTTCCACGTTCCTAATATGAAGTTAAAGCTTAAAACAACGATTTCTATTCAAAATAAGCGTTTGTAGATAAAATATGTTTATGCTCCGCTTTTAAATTTTAAAACTCTTAGAATTATGATTTTATACAAAATCGTTGAAACTTCATTATCGTCCTATTTCCCACGTTTCCTACGTGAAGTTATGGCTCAAAACAACGATTTCTAGTCGCAATAAGCTCTGTGACATCACAATGATTATACTCGGCTTGTTCACTTTCAAAACTCTTAATTTGATTATTTGTATCAAAATGGGTGAAACTTCATTATAGTTCGATTTCCCACGTTCCTAATATGAAGTTAAAGCTTAAAACAACGATTTCTATTCAAAATAAGCGTTTGTAGATAAAATATGTTTATGCACCGCTTTTTAAATTTTAAAACTCTTAGAATTATGATTTTATACAAAATCGTTGAAACTTCATTATCGTCCTATTTCCCACGTTTCCTACGTGAAGTTATGGCTCAAAACAACGATTTCTAGTCGCAATAAGCTCTGTGACATCACAATGATTATACTCGGCTTGTTCACTTTCAAAACTCTTAATTTGATTATTTGTATCAAAATGGGTGAAACTTCATTATAGTTCGATTTCCCACGTTCCTAATATGAAGTTAAAGCTTAAAACAACGATTTCTATTCAAAATAAGCGTTTGTAGATAAAATATGTTTATGCTCCGCTTTTTAAATTTTAAAACTCTTAGAATTATGATTTTATACAAAATCGTTGAAACTTCATTATCGTCCTATTTCCCACGTTTCCTACGTGAAGTTATGGCTCAAAACAACGATTTCTAGTCGCAATAAGCTCTGTGACATCACAATGATTATACTCGGCTTGTTCACTTTCAAAACTCTTAATTTGATTATTTGTATCAAAATGGGTGAAACTTCATTATAGTTCGATTTTCCACGTTCCTAATATGAAGTTAAAGCTTAAAACAACGATTTCTATTCAAAATAAGCGTTTGTAGATAAAATATGTTTATGCTCGCTTTTAAATTTTAAAACTCTTAGAATTATGATTTTATACAAAATCGTTGAAACTTCATTATCGTCCTATTTCCCACGTTTCCTACGTGAAGTTATGGCTCAAAACAACGATTTCTAGTCGCAATAAGCTCTGTGACATCACAATGATTATACTCGGCTTGTTCACTTTCAAAACTCTTAATTTGATTATTTGTATCAAAATGGGTGAAACTTCATTATAGTTCGATTTTCCACGTTCCTAATATGAAGTTAAAGCTTAAAACAACGATTTCTATTCAAAATAAGCGTTTGTAGATAAAATATGTTTATGCTCCGCTTTTAAATTTTAAAACTCTTAGAATTATGATTTTATACAAAATCGTTGAAACTTCATTATCGTCCTATTTCCCACGTTTCCTACGTGAAGTTATGGCTCAAAACAACGATTTCTAGTCGCAATAAGCTCTGTGACATCACAATGATTATACTCGGCTTGTTCACTTTCAAAACTCTTAATTTGATTATTTGTATCAAAATGGGTGAAACTTCATTATAGTTCGATTTCCACGTTCCTAATATGAAGTTAAAGCTTAAAACAACGATTTCTATTCAAAATAAGCGTTTGTAGATAAAATATGTTTATGCTCGCTTTTAAATTTTAAAACTCTTAGAATTATGATTTTATACAAAATCGTTGAAACTTCATTATCGTCCTATTTCCCACGTTTCCTACGTGAAGTTATGGCTCAAAACAACGATTTCTAGTCGCAATAAGCTTGTGACATCACAATGATTATACTCGGCTTGTTCACTTTCAAAACTCTTAATTTGATTATTTGTATCAAAATGGGTGAAACTTCATTATAGTTCGATTTTCCACGTTCCTAATATGAAGTTAAAGCTTAAAACAACGATTTCTATTCAAAATAAGCGTTTGTAGATAAAATATGTTTATGCACTCGCTTTTAAATTTTAAAACTCTTAGAATTATGATTTTATACAAAATCGTTGAAACTTCATTATCGTCCTATTTCCCACGTTTCCTACGTGAAGTTATGGCTCAAAACAACGATTTCTAGTCGCAATAAGCTGTGACATCACAATGATTATACTCGGCTTGTTCACTTTCAAAACTCTTAATTTGATTATTTGTATCAAAATGGGTGAAACTTCATTATAGTTCGATTTTCCACGTTCCTAATATGAAGTTAAAGCTTAAAACAACGATTTCTATTCAAAATAAGCGTTTGTAGATAAAATATGTTTATGCTCCGCTTTTTAAATTTTAAAACTCTTAGAATTATGATTTTATACAAAATCGTTGAAACTTCATTATCGTCCTATTTCCCACGTTTCCTACGTGAAGTTATGGCTCAAAACAACGATTTCTAGTCGCAATAAGCTCTGTGACATCACAATGATTATACTCGGCTTGTTCACTTTCAAAACTCTTAATTTGATTATTTGTATCAAAATGGGTGAAACTTCATTATAGTTCGATTTCCCACGTTCCTAATATGAAGTTAAAGCTTAAAACAACGATTTCTATTCAAAATAAGCGTTTGTAGATAAAATATGTTTATGCACCGCTTTTAAATTTTAAAACTCTTAGAATTATGATTTTATACAAAATCGTTGAAACTTCATTATCATCCTATTTCCCACGTTTCCTACGTGAAGTTATGGCTCAAAACAACGATTTCTAGTCGCAATAAGCTCTGTGACATCACAATGATTATACTCGGCTTGTTCACTTTCAAAACTCTTAATTTGATTATTTGTATCAAAATGGGTGAAACTTCATTATAGTTCGATTTTCCACGTTCCTAATATGAAGTTAAAGCTTAAAACAACGATTTCTATTCAAAATAAGCGTTTGTAGATAAAATATGTTTATGCTCCGCTTTTTAAATTTTAAAACTCTTAGAATTATGATTTTATACAAAATCGTTGAAACTTCATTATCGTCCTATTTCCCACGTTTCCTACGTGAAGTTATGGCTCAAAACAACGATTTCTAGTCGCAATAAGCTCTGTGACATCACAATGATTATACTCGGCTTGTTCACTTTCAAAACTCTTAATTTGATTATTTGTATCAAAATGGGTGAAACTTCATTATAGTTCGATTTCCCACGTTCCTAATATGAAGTTAAAGCTTAAAACAACGATTTCTATTCAAAATAAGCGTTTGTAGATAAAATATGTTTATGCACCGCTTTTAAATTTTAAAACTCTTAGAATTATGATTTTATACAAAATCGTTGAAACTTCATTATCGTCCTATTTCCCACGTTTCCTACGTGAAGTTATGGCTCAAAACAACGATTTCTAGTCGCAATAAGCTCTGTGACATCACAATGATTATACTCGGCTTGTTCACTTTCAAAACTCTTAATTTGATTATTTGTATCAAAATGGGTGAAACTTCATTATAGTTCGATTTTCCACGTTCCTAATATGAAGTTAAAGCTTAAAACAACGATTTCTATTCAAAATAAGCGTTTGTAGATAAAATATGTTTATGCTCGCTTTTTAAATTTTAAAACTCTTAGAATTATGATTTTATACAAAATCGTTGAAACTTCATTATCGTCCTATTTCCCACGTTTCCTACGTGAAGTTATGGCTCAAAACAACGATTTCTAGTCGCAATAAGCTCTGTGACATCACAATGATTATACTCGGCTTGTTCACTTTCAAAACTCTTAATTTGATTATTTGTATCAAAATGGGTGAAACTTCATTATAGTTCGATTTTCCACGTTCCTAATATGAAGTTAAAGCTTAAAACAACGATTTCTATTCAAAATAAGCGTTTGTAGATAAAATATGTTTATGCTCCGCTTTTTAAATTTTAAAACTCTTAGAATTATGATTTTATACAAAATCGTTGAAACTTCATTATCGTCCTATTTCCCACGTTTCCTACGTGAAGTTATGGCTCAAAACAACGATTTCTAGTCGCAATAAGCTCTGTGACATCACAATGATTATACTCGGCTTGTTCACTTTCAAAACTCTTAATTTGATTATTTGTATCAAAATGGGTGAAACTTCATTATAGTTCGATTTTCCACGTTCCTAATATGAAGTTAAAGCTTAAAACAACGATTTCTATTCAAAATAAGCGTTTGTAGATAAAATATGTTTATGCTCCGCTTTTAAAATTTTAAAACTCTTAGAATTATGATTTTATACAAAATCGTTGAAACTTCATTATCATCCTATTTCCCACGTATCCTACGTGAAGTTATGGCTCAAAACAACGATTTCTAGTCGCAATAAGCTCGTGACATCACAATGATTATACTCGGCTTGTTCACTTTCAAAACTCTTAATTTGATTATTTGTATCAAAATGGGTGAAACTTCATTATAGTTCGATTTTCCACGTTCCTAATATGAAGTTAAAGCTTAAAACAACGATTTCTATTCAAAATAAGCGTTTGTAGATAAAATATGTTTATGCACCGCTTTTTAAATTTTAAAACTCTTAGAATTATGATTTTATACAAAATCGTTGAAACTTCATTATCGTCCTATTTCCCACGTTTCCTACGTGAAGTTATGGCTCAAAACAACGATTTCTAGTCGCAATAAGCTCGTGACATCACAATGATTATACTCGGCTTGTTCACTTTCAAAACTCTTAATTTGATTATTTGTATCAAAATGGGTGAAACTTCATTATAGTTCGATTTCCCACGTTCCTAATATGAAGTTAAAGCTTAAAACAACGATTTCTATTCAAAATAAGCGTTTGTAGATAAAATATGTTTATGCACCGCTTTTAAATTTTAAAACTCTTAGAATTATGATTTTATACAAAATCGTTGAAACTTCATTATCGTCCTATTTCCCACGTTTCCTACGTGAAGTTATGGCTCAAAACAACGATTTCTAGTCGCAATAAGCTCTGTGACATCACAATGATTATACTCGGCTTGTTCACTTTCAAAACTCTTAATTTGATTATTTGTATCAAAATGGGTGAAACTTCATTATAGTTCGATTTTCCACGTTCCTAATATGAAGTTAAAGCTTAAAACAACGATTTCTATTCAAAATAAGCGTTTGTAGATAAAATATGTTTATGCACCGCTTTTAAATTTTAAAACTCTTAGAATTATGATTTTATACAAAATCGTTGAAACTTCATTATCGTCCTATTTCCCACGTTTCCTACGTGAAGTTATGGCTCAAAACAACGATTTCTAGTCGCAATAAGCTCTGTGACATCACAATGATTATACTCGGCTTGTTCACTTTCAAAACTCTTAATTTGATTATTTGTATCAAAATGGGTGAAACTTCATTATAGTTCGATTTTCCACGTTCCTAATATGAAGTTAAAGCTTAAAACAACGATTTCTATTCAAAATAAGCGTTTGTAGATAAAATATGTTTATGCACCGCTTTTTAAATTTTAAAACTCTTAGAATTATGATTTTATACAAAATCGTTGAAACTTCATTATCGTCCTATTTCCCACGTTTCCTACGTGAAGTTATGGCTCAAAACAACGATTTCTAGTCGCAATAAGCTCTGTGACATCACAATGATTATACTCGGCTTGTTCACTTTCAAAACTCTTAATTTGATTATTTGTATCAAAATGGGTGAAACTTCATTATAGTTCGATTTTCCACGTTCCTAATATGAAGTTAAAGCTTAAAACAACGATTTCTATTCAAAATAAGCGTTTGTAGATAAAATATGTTTATGCTCCGCTTTTTAAATTTTAAAACTCTTAGAATTATGATTTTATACAAAATCGTTGAAACTTCATTATCGTCCTATTTCCCACGTTTCCTACGTGAAGTTATGGCTCAAAACAACGATTTCTAGTCGCAATAAGCTCTGTGACATCACAATGATTATACTCGGCTTGTTCACTTTCAAAACTCTTAATTTGATTATTTGTATCAAAATGGGTGAAACTTCATTATAGTTCGATTTCCCACGTTCCTAATATGAAGTTAAAGCTTAAAACAACGATTTCTATTCAAAATAAGCGTTTGTAGATAAAATATGTTTATGCTCCGCCTTTTAAATTTTAAAACTCTTAGAATTATGATTTTATACAAAATCGTTGAAACTTCATTATCGTCCTATTTCCCACGTTTCCTACGTGAAGTTATGGCTCAAAACAACGATTTCTAGTCGCAATAAGCTCTGTGACATCACAATGATTATACTCGGCTTGTTCACTTTCAAAACTCTTAATTTGATTATTTGTATCAAAATGGGTGAAACTTCATTATAGTTCGATTTCCCACGTTCCTAATATGAAGTTAAAGCTTAAAACAACGATTTCTATTCAAAATAAGCGTTTGTAGATAAAATATGTTTATGCACCGCTTTTTAAATTTTAAAACTCTTAGAATTATGATTTTATACAAAATCGTTGAAACTTCATTATCGTCCTATTTCCCACGTTTCCTACGTGAAGTTATGGCTCAAAACAACGATTTCTAGTCGCAATAAGCTCTGTGACATCACAATGATTATACTCGGCTTGTTCACTTTCAAAACTCTTAATTTGATTATTTGTATCAAAATGGGTGAAACTTCATTATAGTTCGATTTTCCACGTTCCTAATATGAAGTTAAAGCTTAAAACAACGATTTCTATTCAAAATAAGCGTTTGTAGATAAAATATGTTTATGCTCCGCTTTTTAAATTTTAAAACTCTTAGAATTATGATTTTATACAAAATCGTTGAAACTTCATTATCGTCCTATTTCCCACGTTTCCTACGTGAAGTTATGGCTCAAAACAACGATTTCTAGTCGCAATAAGCTCGTGACATCACAATGATTATACTCTGCTTGTTCACTTTCAAAACTCTTAATTTGATTATTTTGTATCAAAATGGGTGAAACTTCATTATAGTTCGATTTTCCACGTTCCTAATATGAAGTTAAAGCTTAAAACAACGATTTCTATTCAAAATAAGCGTTTGTAGATAAAATATGTTTATGCACCGCTTTTTAAATTTTAAAACTCTTAGAATTATGATTTTATACAAAATCGTTGAAACTTCATTATCGTCCTATTTCCCACGTTTCCTACGTGAAGTTATGGCTCAAAACAACGATTTCTAGTCGCAATAAGCTCTGTGACATCACAATGATTATACTCGGCTTGTTCACTTTCAAAACTCTTAATTTGATTATTTGTATCAAAATGGGTGAAACTTCATTATAGTTCGATTTTCCACGTTCCTAATATGAAGTTAAAGCTTAAAACAACGATTTCTATTCAAAATAAGCGTTTGTAGATAAAATATGTTTATGCTCGCTTTTTAAATTTTAAAACTCTTAGAATTATGATTTTATACAAAATCGTTGAAACTTCATTATCATCCTATTTCCCACGTTTCCTACGTGAAGTTATGGCTCAAAACAACGATTTCTAGTCACAATATGCTTTGTGAGATCACAATGATTATACTCGGCTTGTTCACTTTCAAAACTCTTAATTTGATTATTTGTATCAAAATGGGTGAAACTTCATTATAGTTCGATTTTCCACGTTCCTAATATGAAGTTAAAGCTTAAAACAACGATTTCTATTCAAAATAAGCGTTTGTAGATAAAATATGTTTATGCTCCGCTTTTTAAATTTTAAAACTCTTAGAATTATGATTTTATACAAAATCGTTGAAACTTCATTATCGTCCTATTTCCCACGTTTCCTACGTGAAGTTATGGCTCAAAACAACGATTTCTAGTCGCAATAAGCTGTGACATCACAATGATTATACTCGGCTTGTTCACTTTCAAAACTCTTAATTTGATTATTTGTATCAAAATGGGTGAAACTTCATTATAGTTCGATTTCCACGTTCCTAATATGAAGTTAAAGCTTAAAACAACGATTTCTATTCAAAATAAGCGTTTGTAGATAAAATATGTTTATGCTCCGCTTTTAAATTTTAAAACTCTTAGAATTATGATTTTATACAAAATCGTTGAAACTTCATTATCGTCCTATTTCCCACGTTTCCTACGTGAAGTTATGGCTCAAAACAACGATTTCTAGTCGCAATAAGCTTTGTGACATCACAATGATTATACTCGGCTTGTTCACTTTCAAAACTCTTAATTTGATTATTTGTATCAAAATGGGTGAAACTTCATTATAGTTCGATTTCCCACGTTCCTAATATGAAGTTAAAGCTTAAAACAACGATTTCTATTCAAAATAAGCGTTTGTAGATAAAATATGTTTATGCACCGCTTTTAAATTTTAAAACTCTTAGAATTATGATTTTATACAAAATCGTTGAAACTTCATTATCGTCCTATTTCCCACGTTTCCTACGTGAAGTTATGGCTCAAAACAACGATTTCTAGTCGCAATAAGCTCTGTGACATCACAATGATTATACTCGGCTTGTTCACTTTCAAAACTCTTAATTTGATTATTTGTATCAAAATGGGTGAAACTTCATTATAGTTCGATTTTCCCACGTTCCTAATATGAAGTTAAAGCTTAAAACAACGATTTCTATTCAAAATAAGCGTTTGTAGATAAAATATGTTTATGCTCCGCTTTTTAAATTTTAAAACTCTTAGAATTATGATTTTATACAAAATCGTTGAAACTTCATTATCATCCTATTTCCCACGTTTCCTACGTGAAGTTATGGCTCAAAACAACGATTTCTAGTCACAATAAGCTTTGTGAGATCACAATGATTATACTCGGCTTGTTCACTTTCAAAACTCTTAATTTGATTATTTGTATCAAAATGGGTGAAACTTCATTATAGTTCGATTTCCCACGTTCCTAATATGAAGTTAAAGCTTAAAACAACGATTTCTATTCAAAATAAGCGTTTGTAGATAAAAACAAGTTTATGCACCGCTTTCTAAATTTTAAAACTCTTAGAATTATGATTTTATACAAAATCGTTGAAAGTTCATTATCATACTATTTTCCACGTTTCCTACGTGAAGTTATGGCTCAAAACAACGATTTCTAGTCGCAATAAGCTTTGTGACATCACAATGATTATACTCGGCTTGTTCACTTTCAAAACTCTTAATTTGATTATTTGTATCAAAATGGGTGAAACTTCATTATAGTTCGATTTCCCACGTTCCTAATATGAAGTTAAAGCTTAAAACAACGATTTCTATTCAAAATAAGCGTTTGTAGATAAAATATGTTTATGCTCGCTTTTTAAATTTTAAAACTCTTAGAATTATGATTTTATACAAAATCGTTGAAACTTCATTATCGTCCTATTTTCCACGTTTCCTACGTGAAGTTATGGCTCAAAACAACGATTTCTAGTCGCAATAAGCTCTGTGACATCACAATGATTATACTCGGCTTGTTCACTTTCAAAACTCTTAATTTGATTATTTGTATCAAAATGGGTGAAACTTCATTATAGTTCGATTTTCCACGTTCCTAATATGAAGTTAAAGCTTAAAACAACGATTTCTATTCAAAATAAGCGTTTGTAGATAAAATATGTTTATGCTCCGCTTTTTAAATTTTAAAACTCTTAGAATTATGATTTTATACAAAATCGTTGAAACTTCATTATCGTCCTATTTCCCACGTTTCCTACGTGAAGTTATGGCTCAAAACAACGATTTCTAGTCGCAATAAGCTCTGTGACATCACAATGATTATACTCGGCTTGTTCACTTTCAAAACTCTTAATTTGATTATTTGTATCAAAATGGGTGAAACTTCATTATAGTTCGATTTCCCACGTTCCTAATATGAAGTTAAAGCTTAAAACAACGATTTCTATTCAAAATAAGCGTTTGTAGATAAAATATGTTTATGCACCGCTTTTTAAATTTTAAAACTCTTAGAATTATGATTTTATACAAAAAATCGTTGAAACTTCATTATCGTCCTATTTCCCACGTTTCCTACGTGAAGTTATGGCTCAAAACAACGATTTCTAGTCGCAATAAGCTCTGTGACATCACAATGATTATACTCGGCTTGTTCACTTTCAAAACTCTTAATTTGATTATTTGTATCAAAATGGGTGAAACTTCATTATAGTTCGATTTCCCACGTTCCTAATATGAAGTTAAAGCTTAAAACAACGATTTCTATTCAAAATAAGCGTTTGTAGATAAAATATGTTTATGCTCGACTTGTTAAATTTTAAAACTCTTAGAATTATGATTTTATACAAAATCGTTGAAACTTCATTATCGTCCTATTTCCCACGTTTCCTACGTGAAGTTATGGCTCAAAACAACGATTTCTAGTCGCAATAAGCTCTGTGACATCACAATGATTATACTCGGCTTGTTCACTTTCAAAACTCTTAATTTGATTATTTGTATCAAAATGGGTGAAACTTCATTATAGTTCGATTTCCCACGTTCCTAATATGAAGTTAAAGCTTAAAACAACGATTTCTATTCAAAATAAGCGTTTGTAGATAAAATATGTTTATGCACCGCTTTTTAAATTTTAAAACTCTTAGAATTATGATTTTATACAAAATCGTTGAAACTTCATTATCGTCCTATTTCCCACGTTTCCTACGTGAAGTTATGGCTCAAAACAACGATTTCTAGTCGCAATAAGCTCTGTGACATCACAATGATTATACTCGGCTTGTTCACTTTCAAAACTCTTAATTTGATTATTTGTATCAAAATGGGTGAAACTTCATTATAGTTCGATTTTCCACGTTCCTAATATGAAGTTAAAGCTTAAAACAACGATTTCTATTCAAAATAAGCGTTTGTAGATAAAATATGTTTATGCACCGCTTTTAAATTTTAAAACTCTTAGAATTATGATTTTATACAAAATCGTTGAAACTTCATTATCATCCTATTTCCCACGTTTCCTACGTGAAGTTATGGCTCAAAACAACGATTTCTAGTCGCAATAAGCTTTGTGACATCACAATGATTATACTCGGCTTGTTCACTTTCAAAACTCTTAATTTGATTATTTGTATCAAAATGGGTGAAACTTCATTATAGTTCGATTTTCCACGTTCCTAATATGAAGTTAAAGCTTAAAACAACGATTTCTATTCAAAATAAGCGTTTGTAGATAAAATATGTTTATGCTCCGCTTTTAAATTTTAAAACTCTTAGAATTATGATTTTATACAAAATCGTTGAAACTTCATTATCGTCCTATTTCCCACGTTTCCTACGTGAAGTTATGGCTCAAAACAACGATTTCTAGTCGCAATAAGCTCTGTGACATCACAATGATTATACTCGGCTTGTTCACTTTCAAAACTCTTAATTTGATTATTTGTATCAAAATGGGTGAAACTTCATTATAGTTCGATTTTCCCACGTTCCTAATATGAAGTTAAAGCTTAAAACAACGATTTCTATTCAAAATAAGCGTTTGTAGATAAAATATGTTTATGCTCCGCTTTTTAAATTTTAAAACTCTTAGAATTATGATTTTATACAAAATCGTTGAAACTTCATTATCGTCCTATTTCCCACGTTTCCTACGTGAAGTTATGGCTCAAAACAACGATTTCTAGTCGCAATAAGCTCTGTGACATCACAATGATTATACTCGGCTTGTTCACTTTCAAAACTCTTAATTTGATTATTTGTATCAAAATGGGTGAAACTTCATTATAGTTCGATTTCCACGTTCCTAATATGAAGTTAAAGCTTAAAACAACGATTTCTATTCAAAATAAGCGTTTGTAGATAAAATATGTTTATGCACCGCTTTTTAAATTTTAAAACTCTTAGAATTATGATTTTATACAAAATCGTTGAAACTTCATTATCGTCCTATTTCCCACGTTTCCTACGTGAAGTTATGGCTCAAAACAACGATTTCTAGTCGCAATAAGCTTCTGTGACATCACAATGATTATACTCGGCTTGTTCACTTTCAAAACTCTTAATTTGATTATTTGTATCAAAATGGGTGAAACTTCATTATAGTTCGATTTTCCACGTTCCTAATATGAAGTTAAAGCTTAAAACAACGATTTCTATTCAAAATAAGCGTTTGTAGATAAAATATGTTTATGCACCGCTTTTAAATTTTAAAACTCTTAGAATTATGATTTTATACAAAATCGTTGAAACTTCATTATCATCCTATTTCCCACGTTTCCTACGTGAAGTTATGGCTCAAAACAACGATTTCTCTAGTCGCAATAAGCTCTGTGACATCACAATGATTATACTCGGCTTGTTCACTTTCAAAACTCTTAATTTGATTATTTGTATCAAAATGGGTGAAACTTCATTATAGTTCGATTTTCCACGTTCCTAATATGAAGTTAAAGCTTAAAACAACGATTTCTATTCAAAATAAGCGTTTGTAGATAAAATATGTTTATGCTCCGCTTTTAAATTTTAAAACTCTTAGAATTATGATTTTATACAAAATCGTTGAAACTTCATTATCGTCCTATTTCCCACGTTTCCTACGTGAAGTTATGGCTCAAAACAACGATTTCTAGTCGCAATAAGCTCTGTGACATCACAATGATTATACTCGGCTTGTTCACTTTCAAAACTCTTAATTTGATTATTTGTATCAAAATGGGTGAAACTTCATTATAGTTCGATTTTCCACGTTCCTAATATGAAGTTAAAGCTTAAAACAACGATTTCTATTCAAAATAAGCGTTTGTAGATAAAATATGTTTATGCTCCGCTTTTTAAATTTTAAAACTCTTAGAATTATGATTTTATACAAAATCGTTGAAACTTCATTATCGTCCTATTTCCCACGTTTCCTACGTGAAGTTATGGCTCAAAACAACGATTTCTAGTCGCAATAAGCTCTGTGACATCACAATGATTATACTCGGCTTGTTCACTTTCAAAACTCTTAATTTGATTATTTGTATCAAAATGGGTGAAACTTCATTATAGTTCGATTTCCCACGTTCCTAATATGAAGTTAAAGCTTAAAACAACGATTTCTATTCAAAATAAGCGTTTGTAGATAAAATATGTTTATGCTCGCTTTTAAATTTTAAAACTCTTAGAATTATGATTTTATACAAAATCGTTGAAACTTCATTATCGTCCTATTTCCCACGTTTCCTACGTGAAGTTATGGCTCAAAACAACGATTTCTAGTCGCAATAAGCTTGTGACATCACAATGATTATACTCGGCTTGTTCACTTTCAAAACTCTTAATTTGATTATTTGTATCAAAATGGGTGAAACTTCATTATAGTTCGATTTTCCACGTTCCTAATATGAAGTTAAAGCTTAAAACAACGATTTCTATTCAAAATAAGCGTTTGTAGATAAAATATGTTTATGCTCCGCTTTTTAAATTTTAAAACTCTTAGAATTATGATTTTATACAAAATCGTTGAAACTTCATTATCGTCCTATTTCCCCACGTTCCTACGTGAAGTTATGGCTCAAAACAACGATTTCTAGTCGCAATAAGCTCTGTGACATCACAATGATTATACTCGGCTTGTTCACTTTCAAAACTCTTAATTTGATTATTTGTATCAAAATGGGTGAAACTTCATTATAGTTCGATTTCCCACGTTCCTAATATGAAGTTAAAGCTTAAAACAACGATTTCTATTCAAAATAAGCGTTTGTAGATAAAATATGTTTATGCACCGCTTTTTAAATTTTAAAACTCTTAGAATTATGATTTTATACAAAATCGTTGAAACTTCATTATCGTCCTATTTCCCACGTTTCCTACGTGAAGTTATGGCTCAAAACAACGATTTCTAGTCGCAATAAGCTTTGTGACATCACAATGATTATACTCGGCTTGTTCACTTTCAAAACTCTTAATTTGATTATTTGTATCAAAATGGGTGAAACTTCATTATAGTTCGATTTTCCACGTTCCTAATATGAAGTTAAAGCTTAAAACAACGATTTCTATTCAAAATAAGCGTTTGTAGATAAAATATGTTTATGCTCCGCTTTTTAAATTTTAAAACTCTTAGAATTATGATTTTATACAAAATCGTTGAAACTTCATTATCGTCCTATTTCCCACGTTTCCTACGTGAAGTTATGGCTCAAAACAACGATTTCTAGTCGCAATAAGCTCTGTGACATCACAATGATTATACTCGGCTTGTTCACTTTCAAAACTCTTAATTTGATTATTTGTATCAAAATGGGTGAAACTTCATTATAGTTCGATTTTCCACGTTCCTAATATGAAGTTAAAGCTTAAAACAACGATTTCTATTCAAAATAAGCGTTTGTAGATAAAATATGTTTATGCACCGCTTTTTAAATTTTAAAACTCTTAGAATTATGATTTTATACAAAATCGTTGAAACTTCATTATCGTCCTATTTCCCACGTTTCCTACGTGAAGTTATGGCTCAAAACAACGATTTCTAGTCGCAATAAGCTCTGTGACATCACAATGATTATACTCGGCTTGTTCACTTTCAAAACTCTTAATTTGATTATTTGTATCAAAATGGGTGAAACTTCATTATAGTTCGATTTCCCACGTTCCTAATATGAAGTTAAAGCTTAAAACAACGATTTCTATTCAAAATAAGCGTTTGTAGATAAAATATGTTTATGCTCGCTTTTAAATTTTAAAACTCTTAGAATTATGATTTTATACAAAATCGTTGAAACTTCATTATCATCCTATTTCCCACGTTTCCTACGTGAAGTTATGGCTCAAAACAACGATTTCTAGTCGCAATAAGCTTGTGACATCACAATGATTATACTCGGCTTGTTCACTTTCAAAACTCTTAATTTGATTATTTGTATCAAAATGGGTGAAACTTCATTATAGTTCGATTTCCCACGTTCCTAATATGAAGTTAAAGCTTAAAACAACGATTTCTATTCAAAATAAGCGTTTGTAGATAAAATATGTTTATGCTCGCTTTTAAATTTAAAACTCTTAGAATTATGATTTTATACAAAATCGTTGAAACTTCATTATCGTCCTATTTCCCACGTTTCCTACGTGAAGTTATGGCTCAAAACAACGATTTCTAGTCGCAATAAGCTCTGTGACATCACAATGATTATACTCGGCTTGTTCACTTTCAAAACTCTTAATTTGATTATTTGTATCAAAATGGGTGAAACTTCATTATAGTTCGATTTTCCACGTTCCTAATATGAAGTTAAAGCTTAAAACAACGATTTCTATTCAAAATAAGCGTTTGTAGATAAAATATGTTTATGCTCCGCTTTTAAATTTTAAAACTCTTAGAATTATGATTTTATACAAAATCGTTGAAACTTCATTATCGTCCTATTTCCCACGTTTCCTACGTGAAGTTATGGCTCAAAACAACGATTTCTAGTCGCAATAAGCTCTGTGACATCACAATGATTATACTCGGCTTGTTCACTTTCAAAACTCTTAATTTGATTATTTGTATCAAAATGGGTGAAACTTCATTATAGTTCGATTTTCCCACGTTCCTAATATGAAGTTAAAGCTTAAAACAACGATTTCTATTCAAAATAAGCGTTTGTAGATAAAATATGTTTATGCACCGCTTTTTAAATTTTAAAACTCTTAGAATTATGATTTTATACAAAATCGTTGAAACTTCATTATCGTCCTATTTCCCACGTTTCCTACGTGAAGTTATGGCTCAAAACAACGATTTCTAGTCGCAATAAGCTCGTGACATCACAATGATTATACTCGGCTTGTTCACTTTCAAAACTCTTAATTTGATTATTTGTATCAAATTGGGTGAAACTTCATTATAGTTCGATTTTCCACGTTCCTAATATGAAGTTAAAGCTTAAAACAACGATTTCTATTCAAAATAAGCGTTTGTAGATAAAATATGTTTATGCACCGCTTTTTAAATTTTAAAACTCTTAGAATTATGATTTTATACAAAATCGTTGAAACTTCATTATCGTCCTATTTCCCACGTTTCCTACGTGAAGTTATGGCTCAAAACAACGATTTCTAGTCGCAATAATAAGCTCTGTGACATCACAATGATTATACTCGGCTTGTTCACTTTCAAAACTCTTAATTTGATTATTTGTATCAAAATGGGTGAAACTTCATTATAGTTCGATTTCCACGTTCCTAATATGAAGTTAAAGCTTAAAACAACGATTTCTATTCAAAATAAGCGTTTGTAGATAAAATATGTTTATGCTCGCTTTTAAATTTTAAAACTCTTAGAATTATGATTTTATACAAAATCGTTGAAAGTTCATTATCATCCTATTTCCCACGTTTCCTACGTGAAGTTATGGCTCAAAACAACGATTTCTAGTCGCAATAAGCTCTGTGACATCACAATGATTATACTCGGCTTGTTCACTTTCAAAACTCTTAATTTGATTATTTGTATCAAAATGGGTGAAACTTCATTATAGTTCGATTTTCCACGTTCCTAATATGAAGTTAAAGCTTAAAACAACGATTTCTATTCAAAATAAGCGTTTGTAGATAAAATATGTTTATGCTCCGCTTTTAAATTTTAAAACTCTTAGAATTATGATTTTATACAAAATCGTTGAAACTTCATTATCGTCCTATTTCCCACGTTTCCTACGTGAAGTTATGGCTCAAAACAACGATTTCTAGTCGCAATAAGCTCTGTGACATCACAATGATTATACTCGGCTTGTTCACTTTCAAAACTCTTAATTTGATTATTTGTATCAAAATGGGTGAAACTTCATTATAGTTCGATTTTCCACGTTCCTAATATGAAGTTAAAGCTTAAAACAACGATTTCTATTCAAAATAAGCGTTTGTAGATAAAATATGTTTATGCTCCGCTTTTAAAATTTTAAAACTCTTAGAATTATGATTTTATACAAAATCGTTGAAACTTCATTATCGTCCTATTTCCCACGTTTCCTACGTGAAGTTATGGCTCAAAACAACGATTTCTAGTCGCAATAAGCTCTGTGACATCACAATGATTATACTCGGCTTGTTCACTTTCAAAACTCTTAATTTGATTATTTGTATCAAAATGGGTGAAACTTCATTATAGTTCGATTTTCCCACGTTCCTAATATGAAGTTAAAGCTTAAAACAACGATTTCTATTCAAAATAAGCGTTTGTAGATAAAATATGTTTATGCTCCGCTTTTAAATTTTAAAACTCTTAGAATTATGATTTTATACAAAATCGTTGAAACTTCATTATCGTCCTATTTCCCACGTTTCCTACGTGAAGTTATGGCTCAAAACAACGATTTCTAGTCGCAATAAGCTCTGTGACATCACAATGATTATACTCGGCTTGTTCACTTTCAAAACTCTTAATTTGATTATTTGTATCAAAATGGGTGAAACTTCATTATAGTTCGATTTTCCACGTTCCTAATATGAAGTTAAAGCTTAAAACAACGATTTCTATTCAAAATAAGCGTTTGTAGATAAAATATGTTTATGCACCGCTTTTTAAATTTTAAAACTCTTAGAATTATGATTTTATACAAAATCGTTGAAACTTCATTATCGTCCTATTTCCCACGTTTCCTACGTGAAGTTATGGCTCAAAACAACGATTTCTAGTCGCAATAAGCTCTGTGACATCACAATGATTATACTCGGCTTGTTCACTTTCAAAACTCTTAATTTGATTATTTGTATCAAAATGGGTGAAACTTCATTATAGTTCGATTTTCCACGTTCCTAATATGAAGTTAAAGCTTAAAACAACGATTTCTATTCAAAATAAGCGTTTGTAGATAAAATATGTTTATGCTCCGCTTTTAAAATTTTAAAACTCTTAGAATTATGATTTTATACAAAATCGTTGAAACTTCATTATCGTCCTATTTCCCACGTTTCCTACGTGAAGTTATGGCTCAAAACAACGATTTCTAGTCGCAATAAGCTCTGTGACATCACAATGATTATACTCGGCTTGTTCACTTTCAAAACTCTTAATTTGATTATTTGTATCAAAATGGGTGAAACTTCATTATAGTTCGATTTCCCACGTTCCTAATATGAAGTTAAAGCTTAAAACAACGATTTCTATTCAAAATAAGCGTTTGTAGATAAAATATGTTTATGCACCGCTTTTTAAATTTTAAAACTCTTAGAATTATGATTTTATACAAAATCGTTGAAACTTCATTATCGTCCTATTTCCCACGTTTCCTACGTGAAGTTATGGCTCAAAACAACGATTTCTAGTCGCAATAAGCTCTGTGACATCACAATGATTATACTCGGCTTGTTCACTTTCAAAACTCTTAATTTGATTATTTGTATCAAAATGGGTGAAACTTCATTATAGTTCGATTTTCCACGTTCCTAATATGAAGTTAAAGCTTAAAACAACGATTTCTATTCAAAATAAGCGTTTGTAGATAAAATATGTTTATGCTCCGCTTTTAAATTTTAAAACTCTTAGAATTATGATTTTATACAAAATCGTTGAAACTTCATTATCGTCCTATTTCCCACGTTTCCTACGTGAAGTTATGGCTCAAAACAACGATTTCTAGTCGCAATAAGCTCTGTGACATCACAATGATTATACTCGGCTTGTTCACTTTCAAAACTCTTAATTTGATTATTTGTATCAAAATGGGTGAAACTTCATTATAGTTCGATTTTCCACGTTCCTAATATGAAGTTAAAGCTTAAAACAACGATTTCTATTCAAAATAAGCGTTTGTAGATAAAATATGTTTATGCTCCGCTTTTAAATTTTAAAACTCTTAGAATTATGATTTTATACAAAATCGTTGAAACTTCATTATCGTCCTATTTCCCCGTTTCCTACGTGAAGTTATGGCTCAAAACAACGATTTCTAGTCGCAATAAAGCTTGTGACATCACAATGATTATACTCGGCTTGTTCACTTTCAAAACTCTTAATTTGATTATTTGTATCAAAATGGGTGAAACTTCATTATAGTTCGATTTTCCACGTTTCTAATATGAAGTTAAAGCTTAAAACAACGATTTCTATTCAAAATATGCGTTTGTAGATAAAATATGTTTATGCTCGCTTTTAAATTTTAAAACTCTTAGAATTATGATTTTATACAAAATCGTTGAAACTTCATTATCGTCCTATTTCCCACGTTTCCTACGTGAAGTTATGGCTCAAAACAACGATTTCTAGTCGCAATAAGCTCTGTGACATCACAATGATTATACTCGGCTTGTTCACTTTCAAAACTCTTAATTTGATTATTTGTATCAAAATGGGTGAAACTTCATTATAGTTCGATTTCCCACGTTCCTAATATGAAGTTAAAGCTTAAAACAACGATTTCTATTCAAAATAAGCGTTTGTAGATAAAATATGTTTATGCTCGCTTTTAAATTTTAAAACTCTTAGAATTATGATTTTATACAAAATCGTTGAAACTTCATTATCATCCTATTTCCCACGTTTCCTACGTGAAGTTATGGCTCAAAACAACAACGATTTCTAGTCGCAATAAGCTCTGTGACATCACAATGATTATACTCGGCTTGTTCACTTTCAAAACTCTTAATTTGATTATTTGTATCAAAATGGGTGAAACTTCATTATAGTTCGATTTTCCACGTTCCTAATATGAAGTTAAAGCTTAAAACAACGATTTCTATTCAAAATAAGCGTTTGTAGATAAAATATGTTTATGCTTCGCTTTTTAAATTTTAAAACTCTTAGAATTATGATTTTATACAAAATCGTTGAAACTTCATTATCGTCCTATTTCCCACGTTTCCTACGTGAAGTTATGGCTCAAAACAACGATTTCTAGTCGCAATAAGCTCTGTGACATCACAATGATTATACTCGGCTTGTTCACTTTCAAAACTCTTAATTTGATTATTTGTATCAAAATGGGTGAAACTTCATTATAGTTCGATTTTCCACGTTCCTAATATGAAGTTAAAGCTTAAAACAACGATTTCTATTCAAAATAAGCGTTTGTAGATAAAATATGTTTATGCACCGCTTTTAAATTTTAAAACTCTTAGAATTATGATTTTATACAAAATCGTTGAAACTTCATTATCGTCCTATTTCCCACGTTTCCTACGTGAAGTTATGGCTCAAAACAACGATTTCTAGTCGCAATAAGCTCTGTGACATCACAATGATTATACTCGGCTTGTTCACTTTCAAAACTCTTAATTTGATTATTTGTATCAAAATGGGTGAAACTTCATTATAGTTCGATTTTCCACGTTCCTAATATGAAGTTAAAGCTTAAAACAACGATTTCTATTCAAAATAAGCGTTTGTAGATAAAATATGTTTATGCTCGCTTTTTAAATTTTAAAACTCTTAGAATTATGATTTTATACAAAATCGTTGAAACTTCATTATCGTCCTATTTCCCACGTTTCCTACGTGAAGTTATGGCTCAAAACAACGATTTCTAGTCGCAATAAGCTTGTGACATCACAATGATTATACTCGGCTTGTTCACTTTCAAAACTCTTAATTTGATTATTTGTATCAAAATGGGTGAAACTTCATTATAGTTCGATTTCCACGTTCCTAATATGAAGTTAAAGCTTAAAACAACGATTTCTATTCAAAATAAGCGTTTGTAGATAAAATATGTTTATGCACTCGCTTTTAAATTTTAAAACTCTTAGAATTATGATTTTATACAAAATCGTTGAAACTTCATTATCATCCTATTTCCCACGTTTCCTACGTGAAGTTATGGCTCAAAACAACGATTTCTAGTCGCAATAAGCTCTGTGACATCACAATGATTATACTCGGCTTGTTCACTTTCAAAACTCTTAATTTGATTATTTGTATCAAAATGGGTGAAACTTCATTATAGTTCGATTTCCACGTTCCTAATATGAAGTTAAAGCTTAAAACAACGATTTCTATTCAAAATAAGCGTTTGTAGATAAAATATGTTTATGCACCGCTTTTTAAATTTTAAAACTCTTAGAATTATGATTTTATACAAAATCGTTGAAACTTCATTATCGTCCTATTTCCCACGTTTCCTACGTGAAGTTATGGCTCAAAACAACGATTTCTAGTCGCAATAAGCTCTGTGACATCACAATGATTATACTCGGCTTGTTCACTTTCAAAACTCTTAATTTGATTATTTGTATCAAAATGGGTGAAACTTCATTATAGTTCGATTTTCCACGTTCCTAATATGAAGTTAAAGCTTAAAACAACGATTTCTATTCAAAATAAGCGTTTGTAGATAAAATATGTTTATGCTCCGCTTTTAAAATTTTAAAACTCTTAGAATTATGATTTTATACAAAATCGTTGAAACTTCATTATCGTCCTATTTCCCACGTTTCCTACGTGAAGTTATGGCTCAAAACAACGATTTCTAGTCGCAATAAGCTCTGTGACATCACAATGATTATACTCGGCTTGTTCACTTTCAAAACTCTTAATTTGATTATTTGTATCAAAATGGGTGAAACTTCATTATAGTTGATTTCCCACGTTCCTAATATGAAGTTAAAGCTTAAAACAACGATTTCTATTCAAAATAAGCGTTTGTAGATAAAATATGTTTATGCACCGCTTTTTAAATTTTAAAACTCTTAGAATTATGATTTTATACAAAATCGTTGAAACTTCATTATCGTCCTATTTCCCACGTTTCCTACGTGAAGTTATGGCTCAAAACAACGATTTCTAGTCGCAATAAGCTCTGTGACATCACAATGATTATACTCGGCTTGTTCACTTTCAAAACTCTTAATTTGATTATTTGTATCAAAATGGGTGAAACTTCATTATAGTTCGATTTTCCACGTTCCTAATATGAAGTTAAAGCTTAAAACAACGATTTCTATTCAAAATAAGCGTTTGTAGATAAAATATGTTTATGCACCGCTTTTTAAATTTTAAAACTCTTAGAATTATGATTTTATACAAAATCGTTGAAACTTCATTATCATCCTATTTCCCACGTTTCCTACGTGAAGTTATGGCTCAAAACAACGATTTCTAGTCGCAATAAGCTCTGTGACATCACAATGATTATACTCGGCTTGTTCACTTTCAAAACCCTTAATTTGATTATTTGTATCAAAATGGGTGAAACTTCATTATAGTTCGATTTTCCACGTTCCTAATATGAAGTTAAAGCTTAAAACAACGATTTCTATTCAAAATAAGCGTTTGTAGATAAAATATGTTTATGCATCGCTTTTTAAATTTTAAAACTCTTAGAATTATGATTTTATACAAAATCGTTGAAACTTCATTATCGTCCTATTTCCCACGTTTCCTACGTGAAGTTATGGCTCAAAACAACGATTTCTAGTCGCAATAAGCTCTGTGACATCACAATGATTATACTCGGCTTGTTCACTTTCAAAACTCTTAATTTGATTATTTGTATCAAAATGGGTGAAACTTCATTATAGTTCGATTTTCCACGTTCCTAATATGAAGTTAAAGCTTAAAACAACGATTTCTATTCAAAATAAGCGTTTGTAGATAAAATATGTTTATGCTCGGCTTGTTAAATTTTAAAACTCTTAGAATTATGATTTTATACAAAATCGTTGAAACTTCATTATCGTCCTATTTCCCACGTTTCCTACGTGAAGTTATGGCTCAAAACAACGATTTCTAGTCGCAATAAGCTGTGACATCACAATGATTATACTCGGCTTGTTCACTTTCAAAACTCTTAATTTGATTATTTGTATCAAAATGGGTGAAACTTCATTATAGTTCGATTTTCCACATTCCTAATATGAAGTTAAAGCTTAAAACAACGATTTTTATTCAAAATAAGCGTTTGTAGATAAAATATGTTTATGCTCCGCTTTTAAAATTTTAAAACTCTTAGAATTATGATTTTATACAAAATCGTTGAAACTTCATTATCATCCTATTTCCCACGTATCCTACGTGAAGTTATGGCTCAAAACAACGATTTCTAGACGCAATAAGCTCTGTGACATCACAATGATTATACTGCTTGTTCACTTTCAAAACTCTTAATTTGATTATTTGTATCAAAATGGGTGAAACTTCATTATAGTTCGATTTTCCACGTTCCTAATATGAAGTTAAAGCTTAAAACAACGATTTCTATTCAAAATAAGCGTTTGTAGATAAAATATGTTTATGCACCGCTTTTTAAATTTTAAAACTCTTAGAATTATGATTTTATACAAAATCGTTGAAACTTCATTATCGTCCTATTTCCCACGTTTCCTACGTGAAGTTATGGCTCAAAACAACGATTTCTAGTCGCAATAAGCTCTGTGACATCACAATGATTATACTCGGCTTGTTCACTTTCAAAACTCTTAATTTGATTATTTGTATCAAAATGGGTGAAACTTCATTATAGTTCGATTTTCCACGTTCCTAATATGAAGTTAAAGCTTAAAACAACGATTTCTATTCAAAATAAGCGTTTGTAGATAAAATATGTTTATGCTCCGCTTTTTAAATTTTAAAACTCTTAGAATTATGATTTTATACAAAATCGTTGAAACTTCATTATCGTCCTATTTCCCACGTTTCCTACGTGAAGTTATGGCTCAAAACAACGATTTCTAGTCGCAATAAGCTCTGTGACATCACAATGATTATACTCGGCTTGTTCACTTTCAAAACTCTTAATTTGATTATTTGTATCAAAATGGGTGAAACTTCATTATAGTTCGATTTTCCACGTTCCTAATATGAAGTTAAAGCTTAAAACAACGATTTCTATTCAAAATAAGCGTTTGTAGATAAAATATGTTTATGCACCGCTTTTTAAATTTTAAAACTCTTAGAATTATGATTTTATACAAAATCGTTGAAACTTCATTATCATCCTATTTCCCACGTTCCTACGTGAAGTTATGGCTCAAAACAACGATTTCTAGTCGCAATAAGCTCTGTGACATCACAATGATTATACTCGGCTTGTTCACTTTCAAAACTCTTAATTTGATTATTTGTATCAAAATGGGTGAAACTTTTCATTATAGTTCGATTTTCCACGTTCCTAATATGAAGTTAAAGCTTAAAACAACGATTTCTATTCAAAATAAGCGTTTGTAGATAAAATATGTTTATGCTCGCTTTTTAAATTTTAAAACTCTTAGAATTATGATTTTATACAAAATCGTTGAAACTTCATTATCGTCCTATTTCCCACGTTTCCTACGTGAAGTTATGGCTCAAAACAACGATTTCTAGTCGCAATAAGCTCTGTGACATCACAATGATTATACTCGGCTTGTTCACTTTCAAAACTCTTAATTTGATTATTTGTATCAAAATGGGTGAAACTTCATTATAGTTCGATTTCCACGTTCCTAATATGAAGTTAAAGCTTAAAACAACGATTTCTATTCAAAATAAGCGTTTGTAGATAAAATATGTTTATGCTCGCTTTTAAATTTTAAAACTCTTAGAATTATGATTTTATACAAAATCGTTGAAACTTCATTATCGTCCTATTTCCCACGTTTCCTCGTGAAGTTATGGCTCAAAAAAACGATTTCTAGTCGCAATAAGCTGTGACATCACAATGATTATACTCGGCTTGTTCACTTTCAAAACTCTTAATTTGATTATTTGTATCAAAATGGGTGAAACTTCATTATAGTTCGATTTTCCACGTTCCTAATATGAAGTTAAAGCTTAAAACAACGATTTCTATTCAAAATAAGCGTTTGTAGATAAAATATGTTTATGCTCCGCTTTTAAATTTTAAAACTCTTAGAATTATGATTTTATACAAAATCGTTGAAACTTCATTATCGTCCTATTTCCCACGTTTCCTACGTGAAGTTATGGCTCAAAACAACGATTTCTAGTCGCAATAAGCTCTGTGACATCACAATGATTATACTCGGCTTGTTCACTTTCAAAACTCTTAATTTGATTATTTGTATCAAAATGGGTGAAACTTCATTATAGTTCGATTTTCCACGTTCCTAATATGAAGTTAAAGCTTAAAACAACGATTTCTATTCAAAATAAGCGTTTGTAGATAAAATATGTTTATGCACCGCTTTTAAATTTTAAAACTCTTAGAATTATGATTTTATACAAAATCGTTGAAACTTCATTATCGTCCTATTTCCCACGTTTCCTACGTGAAGTTATGGCTCAAAACAACGATTTCTAGTCGCAATAAGCTTGTGACATCACAATGATTATACTCGGCTTGTTCACTTTCAAAACTCTTAATTTGATTATTTGTATCAAAATGGGTGAAACTTCATTATAGTTCGATTTTCCACGTTCCTAATATGAAGTTAAAGCTTAAAACAACGATTTCTATTCAAAATAAGCGTTTGTAGATAAAATATGTTTATGCACCGCTTTTTAAATTTTAAAACTCTTAGAATTATGATTTTATACAAAATCGTTGAAACTTCATTATCGTCCTATTTCCCACGTTTCCTACGTGAAGTTATGGCTCAAAACAACGATTTCTAGTCGCAATAAGCTCTGTGACATCACAATGATTATACTCGGCTTGTTCACTTTCAAAACTCTTAATTTGATTATTTGTATCAAAATGGGTGAAACTTCATTATAGTTCGATTTTCCACGTTCCTAATATGAAGTTAAAGCTTAAAACAACGATTTCTATTCAAAATAAGCGTTTGTAGATAAAATATGTTTATGCTCCGCTTTTTAAATTTTAAAACTCTTAGAATTATGATTTTATACAAAATCGTTGAAACTTCATTATCGTCCTATTTCCCACGTTTCCTACGTGAAGTTATGGCTCAAAACAACGATTTCTAGTCGCAATAAGCTCTGTGACATCACAATGATTATACTCGGCTTGTTCACTTTCAAAACTCTTAATTTGATTATTTGTATCAAAATGGGTGAAACTTCATTATAGTTCGATTTTCCACGTTCCTAATATGAAGTTAAAGCTTAAAACAACGATTTCTATTCAAAATAAGCGTTTGTAGATAAAATATGTTTATGCACCGCTTTTTAAATTTTAAAACTCTTAGAATTATGATTTTATACAAAATCGTTGAAACTTCATTATCGTCCTATTTCCCACGTTCCTACGTGAAGTTATGGCTCAAAACAACGATTTCTAGTCGCAATAAGCTCTGTGACATCACAATGATTATACTCGGCTTGTTCACTTTCAAAACCCTTAATTTGATTATTTGTATCAAAATGGGTGAAACTTCATTATAGTTCGATTTTCCACGTTCCTAATATGAAGTTAAAGCTTAAAACAACGATTTCTATTCAAAATAAGCGTTTGTAGATAAAATATGTTTATGCTCCGCTTTTTAAATTTTAAAACTCTTAGAATTATGATTTTATACAAAATCGTTGAAACTTCATTATCGTCCTATTTCCCACGTTTCCTACGTGAAGTTATGGCTCAAAACAACGATTTCTAGTCGCAATAAGCTCTGTGACATCACAATGATTATACTCGGCTTGTTCACTTTCAAAACTCTTAATTTGATTATTTGTATCAAAATGGGTGAAACTTCATTATAGTTCGATTTTCCACGTTCCTAATATGAAGTTAAAGCTTAAAACAACGATTTCTATTCAAAATAAGCGTTTGTAGATAAAATATGTTTATGCACCGCTTTTAAATTTTAAAACTCTTAGAATTATGATTTTATACAAAATCGTTGAAACTTCATTATCGTCCTATTTCCCACGTTTCCTACGTGAAGTTATGGCTCAAAACAACGATTTCTAGTCGCAATAAGCTGTGACATCACAATGATTATACTCGGCTTGTTCACTTTCAAAACTCTTAATTTGATTATTTGTATCAAAATGGGTGAAACTTCATTATAGTTCGATTTCCCACGTTCCTAATATGAAGTTAAAGCTTAAAACAACGATTTCTATTCAAAATAAGCGTTTGTAGATAAAATATGTTTATGCACCGCTTTTAAATTTTAAAACTCTTAGAATTATGATTTTATACAAAATCGTTGAAACTTCATTATCATCCTATTTCCCACGTTTCCTACGTGAAGTTATGGCTCAAAACAACGATTTCTAGTCGCAATAAGCTCTGTGACATCACAATGATTATACTCGGCTTGTTCACTTTCAAAACTCTTAATTTGATTATTTGTATCAAAATGGGTGAAACTTCATTATAGTTCGATTTTCCACGTTCCTAATATGAAGTTAAAGCTTAAAACAACGATTTCTATTCAAAATAAGCGTTTGTAGATAAAATATGTTTATGCTCCGCTTTTTAAATTTTAAAACTCTTAGAATTATGATTTTATACAAAATCGTTGAAACTTCATTATCGTCCTATTTCCCACGTTTCCTACGTGAAGTTATGGCTCAAAACAACGATTTCTAGTCGCAATAAGCTCTGTGACATCACAATGATTATACTCGGCTTGTTCACTTTCAAAACTCTTAATTTGATTATTTGTATCAAAATGGGTGAAACTTCATTATAGTTCGATTTTCCACGTTCCTAATATGAAGTTAAAGCTAAAACAACGATTTCTATTCAAAATAAGCGTTTGTAGATAAAATATGTTTATGCTCCGCTTTTTAAATTTTAAAACTCTTAGAATTATGATTTTATACAAAATCGTTGAAACTTCATTATCGTCCTATTTCCCACGTTTCCTACGTGAAGTTATGGCTCAAAACAACGATTTCTAGTCGCAATAAGCTCTGTGACATCACAATGATTATACTCGGCTTGTTCACTTTCAAAACTCTTAATTTGATTATTTGTATCAAAATGGGTGAAACTTCATTATAGTTCGATTTTCCACGTTCCTAATATGAAGTTAAAGCTTAAAACAACGATTTCTATTCAAAATAAGCGTTTGTAGATAAAATATGTTTATGCACCGCTTTTAAATTTTAAAACTCTTAGAATTATGATTTTATACAAAATCGTTGAAACTTCATTATCGTCCTATTTCCCACGTTTCCTACGTGAAGTTATGGCTCAAAACAACGATTTCTAGTCGCAATAAGCTCTGTGACATCACAATGATTATACTCGGCTTGTTCACTTTCAAAACCCTTAATTTGATTATTTGTATCAAAATGGGTGAAACTTCATTATAGTTCGATTTTCCACGTTCCTAATATGAAGTTAAAGCTTAAAACAACGATTTCTATTCAAAATAAGCGTTTGTAGATAAAATATGTTTATGCTCCGCTTTTAAATTTTAAAACTCTTAGAATTATGATTTTATACAAAATCGTTGAAACTTCATTATCGTCCTATTTCCCACGTTTCCTACGTGAAGTTATGGCTCAAAACAACGATTTCTAGTCGCAATAAGCTCTGTGACATCACAATGATTATACTCGGCTTGTTCACTTTCAAAACTCTTAATTTGATTATTTGTATCAAAATGGGTGAAACTTCATTATAGTTCGATTTTCCACGTTCCTAATATGAAGTTAAAGCTTAAAACAACGATTTCTATTCAAAATAAGCGTTTGTAGATAAAATATGTTTATGCTCCGCTTTTTAAATTTTAAAACTCTTAGAATTATGATTTTATACAAAATCGTTGAAACTTCATTATCATCCTATTTCCCACGTATCCTACGTGAAGTTATGGCTCAAAACAACGATTTCTAGTCACAATAAGCTTGTGACATCACAATGATTATACTCGGCTTGTTCACTTTCAAAACTCTTAATTTGATTATTTGTATCAAAATGGGTGAAACTTCATTATAGTTCGATTTTCCACGTTCCTAATATGAAGTTAAAGCTTAAAACAACGATTTCTATTCAAAATAAGCGTTTGTAGATAAAATATGTTTATGCTCGCGCTTTTAAATTTTAAAACTCTTAGAATTATGATTTTATACAAAATCGTTGAAACTTCATTATCGTCCTATTTCCCACGTTTCCTACGTGAAGTTATGGCTCAAAACAACGATTTCTAGTCGCAATAAGCTCTGTGACATCACAATGATTATACTCGGCTTGTTCACTTTCAAAACTCTTAATTTGATTATTTGTATCAAAATGGGTGAAACTTCATTATAGTTCGATTTTCCACGTTCCTAATATGAAGTTAAAGCTTAAAACAACGATTTCTATTCAAAATAAGCGTTTGTAGATAAAATATGTTTATGCTCCGCTTTTTAAATTTTAAAACTCTTAGAATTATGATTTTATACAAAATCGTTGAAACTTCATTATCGTCCTATTTCCCACGTTTCCTACGTGAAGTTATGGCTCAAAACAACGATTTCTAGTCGCAATAAGCTCTGTGACATCACAATGATTATACTCGGCTTGTTCACTTTCAAAACTCTTAATTTGATTATTTGTATCAAAATGGGTGAAACTTCATTATAGTTCGATTTTCCACGTTCCTAATATGAAGTTAAAGCTTAAAACAACGATTTCTATTCAAAATAAGCGTTTGTAGATAAAATATGTTTATGCACCGCTTTTTAAATTTTAAAACTCTTAGAATTATGATTTTATACAAAATCGTTGAAACTTCATTATCGTCCTATTTCCCACGTTTCCTACGTGAAGTTATGGCTCAAAACAACGATTTCTAGTCGCAATAAGCTCTGTGACATCACAATGATTATACTCGGCTTGTTCACTTTCAAAACTCTTAATTTGATTATTTGTATCAAAATGGGTGAAACTTCATTATAGTTCGATTTTCCACGTTCCTAATATGAAGTTAAAGCTTAAAACAACGATTTCTATTCAAAATAAGCGTTTGTAGATAAAATATGTTTATGCACCGCTTTTTAAATTTTAAAACTCTTAGAATTATGATTTTATACAAAATCGTTGAAACTTCATTATCATCCTATTTTCCACGTTCCTACGTGAAGTTATGGCTCAAAACAACGATTTCTAGTCGCAATAAGCTCTGTGACATCACAATGATTATACTCGGCTTGTTCACTTTCAAAACCCTTAATTTGATTATTTGTATCAAAATGGGTGAAACTTCATTATAGTTCGATTTTCCACGTTCCTAATATGAAGTTAAAGCTTAAAACAACGATTTCTATTCAAAATAAGCGTTTGTAGATAAAATATGTTTATGCTCCGCTTTTTAAATTTTAAAACTCTTAGAATTATGATTTTATACAAAATCGTTGAAACTTCATTATCGTCCTATTTCCCACGTTTCCTACGTGAAGTTATGGCTCAAAACAACGATTTCTAGTCGCAATAAGCTCTGTGACATCACAATGATTATACTCGGCTTGTTCACTTTCAAAACTCTTAATTTGATTATTTGTATCAAAATGGGTGAAACTTCATTATAGTTCGATTTTCCACGTTCCTAATATGAAGTTAAAGCTTAAAACAACGATTTCTATTCAAAATAAGCGTTTGTAGATAAAATATGTTTATGCTCCGCTTTTTAAATTTTAAAACTCTTAGAATTATGATTTTATACAAAATCGTTGAAACTTCATTATCGTCCTATTTCCCACGTTTCCTACGTGAAGTTATGGCTCAAAACAACGATTTCTAGTCGCAATAAGCTGTGACATCACAATGATTATACTCGGCTTGTTCACTTTCAAAACTCTTAATTTGATTATTTGTATCAAAATGGGTGAAACTTCATTATAGTTCGATTTTCCACGTTCCTAATATGAAGTTAAAGCTTAAAACAACGATTTCTATTCAAAATAAGCGTTTGTAGATAAAATATGTTTATGCTCGCTTTTAAATTTTAAAACTCTTAGAATTATGATTTTATACAAAATCGTTGAAACTTCATTATCGTCCTATTTCCCACGTTTCCTACGTGAAGTTATGGCTCAAAACAACGATTTTTCTAGTCGCAATAAGCTGTGACATCACAATGATTATACTCGGCTTGTTCACTTTCAAAACTCTTAATTTGATTATTTGTATCAAAATGGGTGAAACTTCATTATAGTTCGATTTTCCACATTCCTAATATGAAGTTATAGCTTAAAACAACGATTTTTATTCAAAATAAGCGTTTGTAGATAAAATATGTTTATGCTCCGCTTTTAAAATTTTAAAACTCTTAGAATTATGATTTTATACAAAATCGTTGAAACTTCATTATCATCCTATTTCCCACGTTTCCTACGTGAAGTTATGGCTCAAAACAACGATTTCTAGTCGCAATAAGCTCTGTGACATCACAATGATTATACTCGGCTTGTTCACTTTCAAAACTCTTAATTTGATTATTTGTATCAAAATGGGTGAAACTTCATTATAGTTCGATTTTCCACGTTCCTAATATGAAGTTAAAGCTTAAAACAACGATTTCTATTCAAAATAAGCGTTTGTAGATAAAATATGTTTATGCTCCGCTTTTAAATTTTAAAACTCTTAGAATTATGATTTTATACAAAATCGTTGAAACTTCATTATCGTCCTATTTCCCACGTTTCCTACGTGAAGTTATGGCTCAAAACAACGATTTCTAGTCGCAATAAGCTCTGTGACATCACAATGATTATACTCGGCTTGTTCACTTTCAAAACTCTTAATTTGATTATTTGTATCAAAATGGGTGAAACTTCATTATAGTTCGATTTTCCACGTTCCTAATATGAAGTTAAAGCTTAAAACAACGATTTCTATTCAAAATAAGCGTTTGTAGATAAAATATGTTTATGCTCCGCTTTTAAAATTTTAAAACTCTTAGAATTATGATTTTATACAAAATCGTTGAAACTTCATTATCGTCCTATTTCCCACGTTTCCTACGTGAAGTTATGGCTCAAAACAACGATTTCTAGTCGCAATAAGCTCTGTGACATCACAATGATTATACTCGGCTTGTTCACTTTCAAAACTCTTAATTTGATTATTTGTATCAAAATGGGTGAAACTTCATTATAGTTCGATTTTCCACGTTCCTAATATGAAGTTAAAGCTTAAAACAACGATTTCTATTCAAAATAAGCGTTTGTAGATAAAATATGTTTATGCTCCGCTTTTTAAATTTTAAAACTCTTAGAATTATGATTTTTATACAAAATCGTCGTTGAAACTTCATTATCGTCCTATTTCCCACGTTTCCTACGTGAAGTTATGGCTCAAAACAACGATTTCTAGTCGCAATAAGCTCTGTGACATCACAATGATTATACTCGGCTTGTTCACTTTCAAAACTCTTAATTTGATTATTTGTATCAAAATGGGTGAAACTTCATTATAGTTCGATTTTCCACGTTCCTAATATGAAGTTAAAGCTTAAAACAACGATTTCTATTCAAAATAAGCGTTTGTAGATAAAATATGTTTATGCACCGCTTTTAAATTTTAAAACTCTTAGAATTATGATTTTATACAAAATCGTTGAAACTTCATTATCGTCCTATTTCCCACGTTTCCTACGTGAAGTTATGGCTCAAAACAACGATTTCTAGTCGCAATAAGCTCTGTGACATCACAATGATTATACTCGGCTTGTTCACTTTCAAAACTCTTAATTTGATTATTTGTATCAAAATGGGTGAAACTTCATTATAGTTCGATTTCCACGTTCCTAATATGAAGTTAAAGCTTAAAACAACGATTTCTATTCAAAATAAGCGTTTGTAGATAAAATATGTTTATGCTCCGCTTTTTAAATTTTAAAACTCTTAGAATTATGATTTTATACAAAATCGTTGAAACTTCATTATCGTCCTATTTCCCACGTTTCCTACGTGAAGTTATGGCTCAAAACAACGATTTCTAGTCGCAATAAGCTCTGTGACATCACAATGATTATACTCGGCTTGTTCACTTTCAAAACTCTTAATTTGATTATTTGTATCAAAATGGGTGAAACTTCATTATAGTTCGATTTTCCACGTTCCTAATATGAAGTTAAAGCTTAAAACAACGATTTCTATTCAAAATAAGCGTTTGTAGATAAAATATGTTTTATGCTCCGCTTTTTAAATTTTAAAACTCTTAGAATTATGATTTTATACAAAATCGTTGAAACTTCATTATCGTCCTATTTCCCACGTTTCCTACGTGAAGTTATGGCTCAAAACAACGATTTCTAGTCGCAATAAGCTCTGTGACATCACAATGATTATACTCGGCTTGTTCACTTTCAAAACTCTTAATTTGATTATTTGTATCAAAATGGGTGAAACTTCATTATAGTTCGATTTTCCACGTTCCTAATATGAAGTTAAAGCTTAAAACAACGATTTCTATTCAAAATAAGCGTTTGTAGATAAAATATGTTTATGCACCGCTTTTTAAATTTTAAAACTCTTAGAATTATGATTTTATACAAAATCGTTGAAACTTCATTATCGTCCTATTTCCCACGTTTCCTACGTGAAGTTATGGCTCAAAACAACGATTTCTAGTCGCAATAAGCTCTGTGACATCACAATGATTATACTCGGCTTGTTCACTTTCAAAACTCTTAATTTGATTATTTGTATCAAAATGGGTGAAACTTCATTATAGTTCGATTTCCCACGTTCCTAATATGAAGTTAAAGCTTAAAACAACGATTTCTATTCAAAACATGCGTTTGTAGATAAAATATGTTTATGCTCCGCTTTTTAAATTTTAAAACTCTTAGAATTATGATTTTATACAAAATCGTTGAAACTTCATTATCGTCCTATTTCCCACGTTTCCTACGTGAAGTTATGGCTCAAAACAACGATTTCTAGTCGCAATAAGCTCTGTGACATCACAATGATTATACTCGGCTTGTTCACTTTCAAAACTCTTAATTTGATTATTTGTATCAAAATGGGTGAAACTTCATTATAGTTCGATTTCCACGTTCCTAATATGAAGTTAAAGCTTAAAACAACGATTTCTATTCAAAATAAGCGTTTGTAGATAAAATATGTTTATGCTCCGCTTTTAAATTTTAAAACTCTTAGAATTATGATTTTATACAAAATCGTTGAAACTTCATTATCGTCCTATTTCCCACGTTTCCTACGTGAAGTTATGGCTCAAAACAACGATTTCTAGTCGCAATAAGCTCTGTGACATCACAATGATTATACGCTTGTTCACTTTCAAAACTCTTAATTTGATTATTTGTATCAAAATGGGTGAAACTTCATTATAGTTCGATTTTCCACGTTCCTAATATGAAGTTAAAGCTTAAAACAACGATTTCTATTCAAAATAAGCGTTTGTAGATAAAATATGTTTATGCTCCGCTTTTTAAATTTTAAAACTCTTAGAATTATGATTTTATACAAAATCGTTGAAACTTCATTATCGTCCTATTTCCCACGTTTCCTACGTGAAGTTATGGCTCAAAACAACGATTTCTAGTCGCAATAAGCTCTGTGACATCACAATGATTATACTCGGCTTGTTCACTTTCAAAACTCTTAATTTGATTATTTGTATCAAAATGGGTGAAACTTCATTATAGTTCGATTTTCCACGTTCCTAATATGAAGTTAAAGCTTAAAACAACGATTTCTATTCAAAATAAGCGTTTGTAGATAAAATATGTTTATGCACCGCTTTTAAATTTTAAAACTCTTAGAATTATGATGATTTTATACAAAATCGTTGAAACTTCATTATCGTCCTATTTCCCACGTTTCCTACGTGAAGTTATGGCTCAAAACAACGATTTCTAGTCGCAATAAGCTGTGACATCACAATGATTATACTCGGCTTGTTCACTTTCAAAACTCTTAATTTGATTATTTGTATCAAAATGGGTGAAACTTCATTATAGTTCGATTTTCCACGTTCCTAATATGAAGTTAAAGCTTAAAACAACGATTTCTATTCAAAATAAGCGTTTGTAGATAAAATATGTTTATGCTCCGCTTTTAAATTTTAAAACTCTTAGAATTATGATTTTATACAAAATCGTTGAAACTTCATTATCGTCCTATTTCCCACGTTTCCTACGTGAAGTTATGCCTCAAAACAACGATTTCTAGTCGCAATAAAGCTCGTGACATCACAATGATTATACTCGGCTTGTTCACTTTCAAAACTCTTAATTTGATTATTTGTATCAAAATGGGTGAAACTTCATTATAGTTCGATTTTCCACGTTCCTAATATGAAGTTAAAGCTTAAAACAACGATTTCTATTCAAAATAAGCGTTTGTAGATAAAATATGTTTATGCTCCGCTTTTTAAATTTTAAAACTCTTAGAATTATGATTTTATACAAAATCGTTGAAACTTCATTATCGTCCTATTTCCCACGTTTCCTACGTGAAGTTATGGCTCAAAACAACGATTTCTAGTCGCAATAAGCTCTGTGACATCACAATGATTATACTCGGCTTGTTCACTTTCAAAACTCTTAATTTGATTATTTGTATCAAAATGGGTGAAACTTCATTATAGTTCGATTTTCCACGTTCCTAATATGAAGTTAAAGCTTAAAACAACGATTTCTATTCAAAATAAGCGTTTGTAGATAAAATATGTTTATGCACCGCTTTTAAATTTTAAAACTCTTAGAATTATGATTTTATACAAAATCGTTGAAACTTCATTATCGTCCTATTTCCCACGTTTCCTAGTGAAGTTATGGCTCAAAACAACGATTTCTAGTCGCAATAAGCTCTGTGACATCACAATGATTATACTCGGCTTGTTCACTTTCAAAACTCTTAATTTGATTATTTGTATCAAAATGGGTGAAACTTCATTATAGTTCGATTTTCCACGTTCCTAATATGAAGTTAAAGCTTAAAACAACGATTTCTATTCAAAATAAGCGTTTGTAGATAAAATATGTTTATGCACCGCTTTTTAAATTTTAAAACTCTTAGAATTATGATTTTATACAAAATCGTTGAAACTTCATTATCATCCTATTTCCCACGTTTCCTACGTGAAGTTATGGCTCAAAACAACGATTTCTAGTCGCAATAAGCTCTGTGACATCACAATGATTATACTCGGCTTGTTCACTTTCAAAACTCTTAATTTGATTATTTGTATCAAAATGGGTGAAACTTCATTATAGTTCGATTTTCCACGTTCCTAATATGAAGTTAAAGCTTAAAACAACGATTTCTCTATTCAAAATAAGCGTTTGTAGATAAAATATGTTTATGCTCGCTTTTAAATTTTAAAACTCTTAGAATTATGATTTTATACAAAATCGTTGAAACTTCATTATCGTCCTATTTCCCACGTTTCCTACGTGAAGTTATGGCTCAAAACAACGATTTCTAGTCGCAATAAGCTCTGTGACATCACAATGATTATACTCGGCTTGTTCACTTTCAAAACTCTTAATTTGATTATTTGTATCAAAATGGGTGAAACTTCATTATAGTTCGATTTTCCACGTTCCTAATATGAAGTTAAAGCTTAAAACAACGATTTCTATTCAAAATAAGCGTTTGTAGATAAAATATGTTTATTATGCACCGCTTTTTAAATTTTAAAACTCTTAGAATTATGATTTTATACAAAATCGTTGAAACTTCATTATCGTCCTATTTCCCACGTTTCCTACGTGAAGTTATGGCTCAAAACAACGATTTCTAGTCGCAATAAGCTCTGTGACATCACAAGATTATACTCGGCTTGTTCACTTTCAAAACTCTTAATTTGATTATTTGTATCAAAATGGGTGAAACTTCATTATAGTTCGATTTCCCACGTTCCTAATATGAAGTTAAAGCTTAAAACAACGATTTCTATTCAAAATAAGCGTTTGTAGATAAAATATGTTTATGCACCGCTTTTTAAATTTTAAAACTCTTAGAATTATGATTTTATACAAAATCGTTGAAACTTCATTATCATCCTATTTCCCACGTATCCTACGTGAAGTTATGGCTCAAAACAACGATTTCTAGTCGCAATAAGCTCGTGACATCACAATGATTATACTCGGCTTGTTCACTTTCAAAACCCTTAATTTGATTATTTGTATCAAAATGGGTGAAACTTCATTATAGTTCGATTTTCCACGTTCCTAATATGAAGTTAAAGCTTAAAACAACGATTTCTATTCAAAATAAGCGTTTGTAGATAAAATATGTTTATGCTCCGCTTTTTAAATTTTAAAACTCTTAGAATTATGATTTTATACAAAATCGTTGAAACTTCATTATCGTCCTATTTCCCACGTTTCCTACGTGAAGTTATGGCTCAAAACAACGATTTCTAGTCGCAATAAGCTCTGTGACATCACAATGATTATACTCGGCTTGTTCACTTTCAAAACTCTTAATTTGATTATTTGTATCAAAATGGGTGAAACTTCATTATAGTTCGATTTTCCACGTTCCTAATATGAAGTTAAAGCTTAAAACAACGATTTCTATTCAAAATAAGCGTTTGTAGATAAAATATGTTTATGCACCGCTTTTTAAATTTTAAAACTCTTAGAATTATGATTTTATACAAAATCGTTGAAACTTCATTATCATCCTATTTCCCACGTTTCCTACGTGAAGTTATGGCTCAAAACAACGATTTCTAGACGCAATAAGCTCTGTGACATCACAATGATTATACTCGGCTTGTTCACTTTCAAAACTCTTAATTTGATTATTTGTATCAAAATGGGTGAAACTTTCATTATAGTTCGATTTTCCACGTTCCTAATATGAAGTTAAAGCTTAAAACAACGATTTCTATTCAAAATAAGCGTTTGTAGATAAAATATGTTTATGCCGCTTTTAAATTTTAAAACTCTTAGAATTATGATTTTATACAAAATCGTTGAAACTTCATTATCGTCCTATTTCCCACGTTTCCTACGTGAAGTTATGGCTCAAAACAACGATTTCTAGTCGCAATAAGCTCTGTGACATCACAATGATTATACTCGGCTTGTTCACTTTCAAAACTCTTAATTTGATTATTTGTATCAAAATGGGTGAAACTTCATTATAGTTCGATTTCCACGTTCCTAATATGAAGTTAAAGCTTAAAACAACGATTTCTATTCAAAATAAGCGTTTGTAGATAAAATATGTTTATGCTCCGCTTTTAAATTTTAAAACTCTTAGAATTATGATTTTATACAAAATCGTTGAAACTTCATTATCATCCTATTTCCCACGTTTCCCGTGAAGTTATGGCTCAAAACAACGATTTCTAGTCGCAATAAGCTCTGTGACATCACAATGATTATACTCGGCTTGTTCACTTTCAAAACTCTTAATTTGATTATTTGTATCAAAATGGGTGAAACTTCATTATAGTTCGATTTTCCACGTTCCTAATATGAAGTTAAAGCTTAAAACAACGATTTCTATTCAAAATAAGCGTTTGTAGATAAAATATGTTTATGCTCCGCTTTTTAAATTTTAAAACTCTTAGAATTATGATTTTATACAAAATCGTTGAAACTTCATTATCGTCCTATTTCCCACGTTTCCTACGTGAAGTTATGGCTCAAAACAACGATTTCTAGTCGCAATAAGCTCTGTGACATCACAATGATTATACTCGGCTTGTTCACTTTCAAAACTCTTAATTTGATTATTTGTATCAAAATGGGTGAAACTTCATTATAGTTCGATTTTCCACGTTCCTAATATGAAGTTAAAGCTTAAAACAACGATTTCTATTCAAAATAAGCGTTTGTAGATAAAATATGTTTATGCTCCGCTTTTTAAATTTTAAAACTCTTAGAATTATGATTTTATACAAAATCGTTGAAACTTCATTATCGTCCTATTTCCCACGTTTCCTACGTGAAGTTATGGCTCAAAACAACGATTTCTAGTCGCAATAAGCTCTGTGACATCACAATGATTATACTCGGCTTGTTCACTTTCAAAACTCTTAATTTGATTATTTGTATCAAAATGGGTGAAACTTCATTATAGTTCGATTTTCCACGTTCCTAATATGAAGTTAAAGCTTAAAACAACGATTTCTATTCAAAATAAGCGTTTGTAGATAAAATATGTTTATGCTCCGCTTTTAAATTTTAAAACTCTTAGAATTATGATTTTATACAAAATCGTTGAAACTTCATTATCGTCCTATTTCCCACGTTTCCTACGTGAAGTTATGGCTCAAAACAACGATTTCTAGTCGCAATAAGCTCTGTGACATCACAATGATTATACTCGGCTTGTTCACTTTCAAAACTCTTAATTTGATTATTTGTATCAAAATGGGTGAAACTTCATTATAGTTCGATTTTCCACGTTCCTAATATGAAGTTAAAGCTTAAAACAACGATTTCTATTCAAAATAAGCGTTTGTAGATAAAATATGTTTATGCACCGCTTTTTAAATTTTAAAACTCTTAGAATTATGATTTTATACAAAATCGTTGAAACTTCATTATCATCCTATTTCCCACGTTTCCTACGTGAAGTTATGGCTCAAAACAACGATTTCTAGTCGCAATAAGCTCTGTGACATCACAATGATTATACTCGGCTTGTTCACTTTCAAAACTCTTAATTTGATTATTTGTATCAAAATGGGTGAAACTTCATTATAGTTCGATTTTCCACGTTCCTAATATGAAGTTAAAGCTTAAAACAACGATTTCTATTCAAAATAAGCGTTTGTAGATAAAATATGTTTATGCTCCGCTTTTTAAATTTTAAAACTCTTCTTAGAATTATGATTTTATACAAAATCGTTGAAACTTCATTATCGTCCTATTTCCCACGTTTCCTACGTGAAGTTATGGCTCAAAACAACGATTTCTAGTCGCAATAAGCTCTGTGACATCACAATGATTATACTCGGCTTGTTCACTTTCAAAACTCTTAATTTGATTATTTGTATCAAAATGGGTGAAACTTCATTATAGTTCGATTTTCCACGTTCCTAATATGAAGTTAAAGCTTAAAACAACGATTTCTATTCAAAATAAGCGTTTGTAGATAAAATATGTTTATGCTCCGCTTTTTAAATTTTAAAACTCTTAGAATTATGATTTTATACAAAATCGTTGAAACTTCATTATCGTCCTATTTCCCACGTTTCCTACGTGAAGTTATGGCTCAAAACAACGATTTCTAGTCGCAATAAGCTCGTGACATCACAATGATTATACTCGGCTTGTTCACTTTCAAAACTCTTAATTTGATTATTTGTATCAAAATGGGTGAAACTTCATTATAGTTCGATTTTCCACGTTCCTAATATGAAGTTAAAGCTTAAAACAACGATTTCTATTCAAAATAAGCGTTTGTAGATAAAATATGTTTATGCTCCGCTTTTAAATTTTAAAACTCTTAGAATTATGATTTTATACAAAATCGTTGAAACTTCATTATCGTCCTATTTCCCACGTTTCCTACGTGAAGTTATGGCTCAAAACAACGATTTCTAGTCGCAATAAGCTCTGTGACATCACAATGATTATACTCGGCTTGTTCACTTTCAAAACTCTTAATTTGATTATTTGTATCAAAATGGGTGAAACTTCATTATAGTTCGATTTTCCACGTTCCTAATATGAAGTTAAAGCTTAAAACAACGATTTCTATTCAAAATAAGCGTTTGTAGATAAAATATGTTTATGCTCCGCTTTTAAAATTTTAAAACTCTTAGAATTATGATTTTATACAAAATCGTTGAAACTTCATTATCGTCCTATTTCCCACGTTTCCTACGTGAAGTTATGGCTCAAAACAACGATTTCTAGTCGCAATAAGCTCTGTGACATCACAATGATTATACTCGGCTTGTTCACTTTCAAAACTCTTAATTTGATTATTTGTATCAAAATGGGTGAAACTTCATTATAGTTCGATTTTCCACGTTCCTAATATGAAGTTAAAGCTTAAAACAACGATTTCTATTCAAAATAAGCGTTTGTAGATAAAATATGTTTATGCTCCGCTTTTAAATTTTAAAACTCTTAGAATTATGATTTTATACAAAATCGTTGAAACTTCATTATCGTCCTATTTCCCACGTTTCCTACGTGAAGTTATGGCTCAAAACAACGATTTCTAGTCGCAATAAGCTGTGACATCACAATGATTATACTCGGCTTGTTCACTTTCAAAACTCTTAATTTGATTATTTGTATCAAAATGGGTGAAACTTCATTATAGTTCGATTTTCCACGTTCCTAATATGAAGTTAAAGCTTAAAACAACGATTTCTATTCAAAATAAGCGTTTGTAGATAAAATATGTTTATGCACCGCTTTTTAAATTTTAAAACTCTTAGAATTATGATTTTATACAAAATCGTTGAAACTTCATTATCGTCCTATTTCCCACCACGTTTCCTACGTGAAGTTATGGCTCAAAACAACGATTTCTAGTCGCAATAAGCTCGTGACATCACAATGATTATACTCGGCTTGTTCACTTTCAAAACTCTTAATTTGATTATTTGTATCAAAATGGGTGAAACTTCATTATAGTTCGATTTTCCACGTTCCTAATATGAAGTTAAAGCTTAAAACAACGATTTCTATTCAAAATAAGCGTTTGTAGATAAAATATGTTTATGCACCGCTTTTTAAATTTTAAAACTCTTAGAATTATGATTTTATACAAAATCGTTGAAACTTCATTATCATCCTATTTTCCACGTTCCTACGTGAAGTTATGGCTCAAAACAACGATTTCTAGTCGCAATAAGCTCTGTGACATCACAATGATTATACTCGGCTTGTTCACTTTCAAAACCCTTAATTTGATTATTTGTATCAAAATGGGTGAAACTTCATTATAGTTCGATTTTCCACGTTCCTAATATGAAGTTAAAGCTTAAAACAACGATTTCTATTCAAAATAAGCGTTTGTAGATAAAATATGTTTATGCTCCGCTTTTTAAATTTTAAAACTCTTAGAATTATGATTTTATACAAAATCGTTGAAACTTCATTATCGTCCTATTTCCCACGTTTCCTACGTGAAGTTATGGCTCAAAACAACGATTTCTAGTCGCAATAAGCTCTGTGACATCACAATGATTATACTCGGCTTGTTCACTTTCAAAACTCTTAATTTGATTATTTGTATCAAAATGGGTGAAACTTCATTATAGTTCGATTTTCCACGTTCCTAATATGAAGTTAAAGCTTAAAACAACGATTTCTATTCAAAATAAGCGTTTGTAGATAAAATATGTTTATGCTCGCGCTTTTTTAAATTTTAAAACTCTTAGAATTATGATTTTATACAAAATCGTTGAAACTTCATTATCGTCCTATTTCCCACGTTTCCTACGTGAAGTTATGGCTCAAAACAACGATTTCTAGTCGCAATAAGCTGTGACATCACAATGATTATACTCGGCTTGTTCACTTTCAAAACTCTTAATTTGATTATTTGTATCAAAATGGGTGAAACTTCATTATAGTTCGATTTTCCACGTTCCTAATATGAAGTTAAAGCTTAAAACAACGATTTCTATTCAAAATAAGCGTTTGTAGATAAAATATGTTTATGCTCCGCTTTTTAAATTTTAAAACTCTTAGAATTATGATTTTATACAAAATCGTTGAAACTTCATTATCGTCCTATTTCCCACGTTTCCTACGTGAAGTTATGGCTCAAAACAACGATTTCTAGTCGCAATAAGCTCTGTGACATCACAATGATTATACTCGGCTTGTTCACTTTCAAAACTCTTAATTTGATTATTTGTATCAAAATGGGTGAAACTTCATTATAGTTCGATTTTCCACGTTCCTAATATGAAGTTAAAGCTTAAAACAACGATTTCTATTCAAAATAAGCGTTTGTAGATAAAATATGTTTATGCTCCGCTTTTAAAATTTTAAAACTCTTAGAATTATGATTTTATACAAAATCGTTGAAACTTCATTATCATCCTATTTCCCACGTATCCTACGTGAAGTTATGGCTCAAAACAACGATTTCTAGACGCAATAAGCTCTGTGACATCACAATGATTATACTCGGCTTGTTCACTTTCAAAACTCTTAATTTGATTATTTGTATCAAAATGGGTGAAACTTCATTATAGTTCGATTTTCCACGTTCCTAATATGAAGTTAAAGCTTAAAACAACGATTTCTATTCAAAATAAGCGTTTGTAGATAAAATATGTTTATGCTCGCTTTTTAAATTTTAAAACTCTTAGAATTATGATTTTATACAAAATCGTTGAAACTTCATTATCATTATCGTCCTATTTCCCACGTTTCCTACGTGAAGTTATGGCTCAAAACAACGATTTCTAGTCGCAATAAGCTCTGTGACATCACAATGATTATACTCGGCTTGTTCACTTTCAAAACTCTTAATTTGATTATTTGTATCAAAATGGGTGAAACTTCATTATAGTTCGATTTTCCACGTTCCTAATATGAAGTTAAAGCTTAAAACAACGATTTCTATTCAAAATAAGCGTTTGTAGATAAAATATGTTTATGCACCTTTTTAAATTTTAAAACTCTTAGAATTATGATTTTATACAAAATCGTTGAAACTTCATTATCGTCCTATTTCCCACGTTTCCTACGTGAAGTTATGGCTCAAAACAACGATTTCTAGTCGCAATAAGCTCTGTGACATCACAATGATTATACTCGGCTTGTTCACTTTCAAAACTCTTAATTTGATTATTTGTATCAAAATGGGTGAAACTTCATTATAGTTCGATTTTCCACGTTCCTAATATGAAGTTAAAGCTAAAAACAACGATTTCTATTCAAAATAAGCGTTTGTAGATAAAATATGTTTATGCACCGCTTTTTAAATTTTAAAACTCTTAGAATTATGATTTTATACAAAATCGTTGAAACTTCATTATCGTCCTATTTCCCACGTTTCCTACGTGAAGTTATGGCTCAAAACAACGATTTCTAGTCGCAATAAGCTCGTGACATCACAATGATTATACTCGGCTTGTTCACTTTCAAAACTCTTAATTTGATTATTTGTATCAAAATGGGTGAAACTTCATTATAGTTCGATTTTCCACGTTCCTAATATGAAGTTAAAGCTTAAAACAACGATTTCTATTCAAAATAAGCGTTTGTAGATAAAATATGTTTATGCTCCGCTTTTAAAATTTTAAAACTCTTAGAATTATGATTTTATACAAAATCGTTGAAACTTCATTATCGTCCTATTTCCCACGTTTCCTACGTGAAGTTATGGCTCAAAACAACGATTTCTAGTCGCAATAAGCTCTGTGACATCACAATGATTATACTCGGCTTGTTCACTTTCAAAACTCTTAATTTGATTATTTGTATCAAAATGGGTGAAACTTCATTATAGTTCGATTTTCCACGTTCCTAATATGAAGTTAAAGCTTAAAACAACGATTTCTATTCAAAATAAGCGTTTGTAGATAAAATATGTTTATGCTCCGCGTTTTAAATTTTAAAACTCTTAGAATTATGATTTTATACAAAATCGTTGAAACTTCATTATCGTCCTATTTCCCACGTTTCCTACGTGAAGTTATGGCTCAAAACAACGATTTCTAGTCGCAATAAGCTTTGTGACATCACAATGATTATACTCGGCTTGTTCACTTTCAAAACTCTTAATTTGATTATTTGTATCAAAATGGGTGAAACTTCATTATAGTTCGATTTTCCACGTTCCTAATATGAAGTTAAAGCTTAAAACAACGATTTCTATTCAAAATAAGCGTTTGTAGATAAAATATGTTTATGCTCGCTTTAAATTTTAAAACTCTTAGAATTATGATTTTATACAAAATCGTTGAAACTTCATTATCATCCTATTTCCCACGTTTCCTACGTGAAGTTATGGCTCAAAACAACGATTTCTAGTCGCAATAAGCTCTGTGACATCACAATGATTATACTCGGCTTGTTCACTTTCAAAACTCTTAATTTGATTATTTGTATCAAAATGGGTGAAACTTCATTATAGTTCGATTTTCCCACGTTCCTAATATGAAGTTAAAGCTTAAAACAACGATTTCTATTCAAAATAAGCGTTTGTAGATAAAATATGTTTATGCTCCGCTTTTAAATTTTAAAACTCTTAGAATTATGATTTTATACAAAATCGTTGAAACTTCATTATCGTCCTATTTCCCACGTTTCCTACGTGAAGTTATGGCTCAAAACAACGATTTCTAGTCGCAATAAGCTCTGTGACATCACAATGATTATACTCGGCTTGTTCACTTTCAAAACTCTTAATTTGATTATTTGTATCAAAATGGGTGAAACTTCATTATAGTTCGATTTTCCACGTTCCTAATATGAAGTTAAAGCTTAAAACAACGATTTCTATTCAAAATAAGCGTTTGTAGATAAAATATGTTTATGCACCGCTTTTAAATTTTAAAACTCTTAGAATTATGATTTTATACAAAATCGTTGAAACTTCATTATCGTCCTATTTCCCACGTTTCCTACGTGAAGTTATGGCTCAAAACAACGATTTCTAGTCGCAATAAGCTCTGTGACATCACAATGATTATACTCGGCTTGTTCACTTTCAAAACTCTTAATTTGATTATTTGTATCAAAATGGGTGAAACTTCATTATAGTTCGATTTTCACGTTCCTAATATGAAGTTAAAGCTTAAAACAACGATTTCTATTCAAAATAAGCGTTTGTAGATAAAATATGTTTATGCACCGCTTTTTAAATTTTAAAACTCTTAGAATTATGATTTTATACAAAATCGTTGAAACTTCATTATCATCCTATTTCCCACGTATCCTACGTGAAGTTATGGCTCAAAACAACGATTTCTAGACGCAATAAGCTCTGTGACATCACAATGATTATACTCGGCTTGTTCACTTTCAAAACCCTTAATTTGATTATTTGTATCAAAATGGGTGAAACTTCATTATAGTTCGATTTTCCACGTTCCTAATATGAAGTTAAAGCTTAAAACAACGATTTTTATTCAAAATAAGCGTTTGTAGATAAAATATGTTTATGCTCCGCTTTTTAAATTTTAAAACTCTTAGAATTATGATTTTATACAAAATCGTTGAAACTTCATTATCGTCCTATTTCCCACGTTTCCTACGTGAAGTTATGGCTCAAAACAACGATTTCTAGTCGCAATAAGCTCTGTGACATCACAATGATTATACTCGGCTTGTTCACTTTCAAAACTCTTAATTTGATTATTTGTATCAAAATGGGTGAAACTTCATTATAGTTCGATTTTCCACGTTCCTAATATGAAGAAGTTAAAGCTTAAAACAACGATTTTTATTCAAAATAAGCGTTTGTAGATAAAATATGTTTATGCTCCGCTTTTTAAATTTTAAAACTCTTAGAATTATGATTTTATACAAAATCGTTGAAACTTCATTATCATCCTATTTCCCACGTATCCTACGTGAAGTTATGGCTCAAAACAACGATTTCTAGACGCAATAAGCTCTGTGACATCACAATGATTATACTCGGCTTGTTCACTTTCAAAACTCTTAATTTGATTATTTGTATCAAAATGGGTGAAACTTCATTATAGTTCGATTTTCCACGTTCCTAATATGAAGTTAAAGCTTAAAACAACGATTTCTATTCAAAATAAGCGTTTGTAGATAAAATATGTTTATGCTCGCTTTTAAATTTTAAAACTCTTAGAATTATGATTTTATACAAAATCGTTGAAACTTCATTATCGTCCTATTTCCCACGTTTCCTACGTGAAGTTATGGCTCAAAACAACGATTTCTACGCAATAAGCTGTGACATCACAATGATTATACTCGGCTTGTTCACTTTCAAAACTCTTAATTTGATTATTTGTATCAAAATGGGTGAAACTTCATTATAGTTCGATTTTCCACGTTCCTAATATGAAGTTAAAGCTTAAAACAACGATTTCTATTCAAAATAAGCGTTTGTAGATAAAATATGTTTATGCACCGCTTTTTAAATTTTAAAACTCTTAGAATTATGATTTTATACAAAATCGTTGAAACTTCATTATCGTCCTATTTCCCACGTTTCCTACGTGAAGTTATGGCTCAAAACAACGATTTCTAGTCGCAATAAGCTCTGTGACATCACAATGATTATACTCGGCTTGTTCACTTTCAAAACTCTTAATTTGATTATTTGTATCAAAATGGGTGAAACTTCATTATAGTTCGATTTTCCACGTTCCTAATATGAAGTTAAAGCTTAAAACAACGATTTCTATTCAAAATAAGCGTTTGTAGATAAAATATGTTTATGCTCCGCTTTTAAAATTTTAAAACTCTTAGAATTATGATTTTATACAAAATCGTTGAAACTTCATTATCGTCCTATTTCCCACGTTTCCTACGTGAAGTTATGGCTCAAAACAACGATTTCTAGTCGCAATAAGCTCTGTGACATCACAATGATTATACTCGGCTTGTTCACTTTCAAAACTCTTAATTTGATTATTTGTATCAAAATGGGTGAAACTTCATTATAGTTCGATTTTCCACGTTCCTAATATGAAGTTAAAGCTTAAAACAACGATTTCTATTCAAAATAAGCGTTTGTAGATAAAATATGTTTATGCTCCGCTTTTAAAATTTTAAAACTCTTAGAATTATGATTTTATACAAAATCGTTGAAACTTCATTATCATCCTATTTCCCACGTATCCTACGTGAAGTTATGGCTCAAAACAACGATTTCTAGTCGCAATAAGCTGTGACATCACAATGATTATACTCGGCTTGTTCACTTTCAAAACTCTTAATTTTGATTATTTGTATCAAAATGGGTGAAACTTCATTATAGTTCGATTTTCCACGTTCCTAATATGAAGTTAAAGCTTAAAACAACGATTTCTATTCAAAATAAGCGTTTGTAGATAAAATATGTTTATGCTCGCTTTTAAATTTTAAAACTCTTAGAATTATGATTTTATACAAAATCGTTGAAACTTCATTATCGTCCTATTTCCCACGTTTCCTACGTGAAGTTATGGCTCAAAACAACGATTTCTAGTCGCAATAAGCTCTGTGACATCACAATGATTATACTCGGCTTGTTCACTTTCAAAACTCTTAATTTGATTATTTGTATCAAAATGGGTGAAACTTCATTATAGTTCGATTTTCCACGTTCCTAATATGAAGTTAAAGCTTAAAACAACGATTTCTATTCAAAATAAGCGTTTGTAGATAAAATATGTTTATGCTCCGCTTTTTAAATTTTAAAACTCTTAGAATTATGATTTTATACAAAATCGTTGAAACTTCATTATCGTCCTATTTCCCACGTTTCCTACGTGAAGTTATGGCTCAAAACAACGATTTCTAGTCGCAATAAGCTCTGTGACATCACAATGATTATACTCGGCTTGTTCACTTTCAAAACTCTTAATTTGATTATTTGTATCAAAATGGGTGAAACTTCATTATAGTTCGATTTTCCACGTTCCTAATATGAAGTTAAAGCTTAAAACAACGATTTCTATTCAAAATAAGCGTTTGTAGATAAAATATGTTTATGCACCGCTTTTTAAATTTTAAAACTCTTAGAATTATGATTTTATACAAAATCGTTGAAACTTCATTATCGTCCTATTTCCCACGTTTCCTACGTGAAGTTATGGCTCAAAACAACGATTTCTAGTCGCAATAAGCTCTGTGACATCACAATGATTATACTCGGCTTGTTCACTTTCAAAACTCTTAATTTGATTATTTGTATCAAAATGGGTGAAACTTCATTATAGTTCGATTTTCCACGTCCTAATATGAAGTTAAAGCTTAAAACAACGATTTCTATTCAAAATAAGCGTTTGTAGATAAAATATGTTTATGCTCCGCTTTTTAAATTTTAAAACTCTTAGAATTATGATTTTATACAAAATCGTTGAAACTTCATTATCGTCCTATTTCCCACGTTTCCTACGTGAAGTTATGGCTCAAAACAACGATTTCTAGTCGCAATAAGCTCTGTGACATCACAATGATTATACTCGGCTTGTTCACTTTCAAAACTCTTAATTTGATTATTTGTATCAAAATGGGTGAAACTTCATTATAGTTCGATTTTCCACGTTCCTAATATGAAGTTAAAGCTTAAAACAACGATTTCTATTCAAAATAAGCGTTTGTAGATAAAATATGTTTATGCACCGCTTTTAAATTTTAAAACTCTTAGAATTATGATTTTATACAAAATCGTTGAAACTTCATTATCGTCCTATTTCCCACGTTTCCTACGTGAAGTTATGGCTCAAAACAACGATTTCTAGTCGCAATAAGCTCTGTGACATCACAATGATTATACTCGGCTTGTTCACTTTCAAAACTCTTAATTTGATTATTTGTATCAAAATGGGTGAAACTTCATTATAGTTCGATTTCCCACGTTCCTAATATGAAGTTAAAGCTTAAAACAACGATTTCTATTCAAAATAAGCGTTTGTAGATAAAATATGTTTATGCACCGCTTTTTAAATTTTAAAACTCTTAGAATTATGATTTTATACAAAATCGTTGAAACTTCATTATCATCCTATTTCCCACGTATCCTACGTGAAGTTATGGCTCAAAACAACGATTTCTAGTCGCAATAAGCTCTGTGACATCACAATGATTATACTCGGCTTGTTCACTTTCAAAACCCTTAATTTGATTATTTGTATCAAAATGGGTGAAACTTCATTATAGTTCGATTTTCCACGTTCCTAATATGAAGTTAAAGCTTAAAACAACGATTTCTATTCAAAATAAGCGTTTGTAGATAAAATATGTTTATGCTCCGCTTTTTAAATTTTAAAACTCTTAGAATTATGATTTTATACAAAATCGTTGAAACTTCATTATCGTCCTATTTCCCACGTTTCCTACGTGAAGTTATGGCTCAAAACAACGATTTCTAGTCGCAATAAGCTCTGTGACATCACAATGATTATACTCGGCTTGTTCACTTTCAAAACTCTTAATTTGATTATTTGTATCAAAATGGGTGAAACTTCATTATAGTTCGATTTTCCCACGTTCCTAATATGAAGTTAAAGCTTAAAACAACGATTTCTATTCAAAATAAGCGTTTGTAGATAAAATATGTTTATGCTCGCTTTTAAATTTTAAAACTCTTAGAATTATGATTTTATACAAAATCGTTGAAACTTCATTATCGTCCTATTTCCCACGTTTCCTACGTGAAGTTATGGCTCAAAACAACGATTTCTAGTCGCAATAAGCTGTGACATCACAATGATTATACTCGGCTTGTCACTTTCAAAACTCTTAATTTGATTATTTGTATCAAAATGGGTGAAACTTCATTATAGTTCGATTTCCACGTTCCTAATATGAAGTTAAAGCTTAAAACAACGATTTCTATTCAAAATAAGCGTTTGTAGATAAAATATGTTTATGCTCCGCTTTTAAATTTTAAAACTCTTAGAATTATGATTTTATACAAAATCGTTGAAACTTCATTATCGTCCTATTTCCCACGTTTCCTACGTGAAGTTATGGCTCAAAACAACGATTTCTAGTCGCAATAAGCTGTGACATCACAATGATTATACTCGGCTTGTTCACTTTCAAAACTCTTAATTTGATTATTTGTATCAAAATGGGTGAAACTTCATTATAGTTCGATTTTCCACGTTCCTAATATGAAGTTAAAGCTTAAAACAACGATTTCTATTCAAAATAAGCGTTTGTAGATAAAATATGTTTATGCTCCGCTTTTAAATTTTAAAACTCTTAGAATTATGATTTTATACAAAATCGTTGAAACTTCATTATCATCCTATTTCCCACGTTCCTACGTGAAGTTATGGCTCAAAACAACGATTTCTAGTCGCAATAAGCTCTGTGACATCACAATGATTATACTCGGCTTGTTCACTTTCAAAACTCTTAATTTGATTATTTGTATCAAAATGGGTGAAACTTCATTATAGTTCGATTTTCCACGTTCCTAATATGAAGTTAAAGCTTAAAACAACGATTTCTATTCAAAATAAGCGTTTGTAGATAAAATATGTTTATGCTCCGCTTTTAAATTTTAAAACTCTTAGAATTATGATTTTATACAAAATCGTTGAAACTTCATTCATTATCGTCCTATTTCCCACGTTTCCTACGTGAAGTTATGGCTCAAAACAACGATTTCTAGTCGCAATAAGCTCTGTGACATCACAATGATTATACTCGGCTTGTTCACTTTCAAAACTCTTAATTTGATTATTTGTATCAAAATGGGTGAAACTTCATTATAGTTCGATTTTCCACGTTCCTAATATGAAGTTAAAGCTTAAAACAACGATTTCTATTCAAAATAAGCGTTTGTAGATAAAATATGTTTATGCTCCGCTTTTAAATTTTAAAACTCTTAGAATTATGATTTTATACAAAATCGTTGAAACTTCATTATCGTCCTATTTCCCACGTTTCCTACGTGAAGTTATGGCTCAAAACAACGATTTCTAGTCGCAATAAGCTCTGTGACATCACAATGATTATACTCGGCTTGTTCACTTTCAAAACTCTTAATTTGATTATTTGTATCAAAATGGGTGAAACTTCATTATAGTTCGATTTTCCACGTTCCTAATATGAAGTTAAAGCTTAAAACAACGATTTCTATTCAAAATAAGCGTTTGTAGATAAAATATGTTTATGCACCGCTTTTTAAATTTTAAAACTCTTAGAATTATGATTTTATACAAAATCGTTGAAACTTCATTATCATCCTATTTCCCACGTATTTCCTACGTGAAGTTATGGCTCAAAACAACGATTTCTAGTCGCAATAAGCTGTGACATCACAATGATTATACTCGGCTTGTTCACTTTCAAAACCCTTAATTTGATTATTTGTATCAAAATGGGTGAAACTTCATTATAGTTCGATTTTCCACGTTCCTAATATGAAGTTAAAGCTTAAAACAACGATTTCTATTCAAAATAAGCGTTTGTAGATAAAATATGTTTATGCTCCGCTTTTAAATTTTAAAACTCTTAGAATTATGATTTTATACAAAATCGTTGAAACTTCATTATCGTCCTATTTCCCACGTTTCCTACGTGAAGTTATGGCTCAAAACAACGATTTCTAGTCGCAATAAGCTCTGTGACATCACAATGATTATACTCGGCTTGTTCACTTTCAAAACTCTTAATTTGATTATTTGTATCAAAATGGGTGAAACTTCATTATAGTTCGATTTTCCACGTTCCTAATATGAAGTTAAAGCTTAAAACAAACGATTATTATTCAAAAATAAGCGTTTGTAGATAAAATATGTTTATGCTCCGCTTTTTAAATTTTAAAACTCTTAGAATTATGATTTTATACAAAATCGTTGAAACTTCATTATCATCCTATTTCCCACGTTTCCTACGTGAAGTTATGGCTCAAAACAACGATTTCTAGTCGCAATAAGCTCTGTGACATCACAATGATTATACTCGGCTTGTTCACTTTCAAAACTCTTAATTTGATTATTTGTATCAAAATGGGTGAAACTTCATTATAGTTCGATTTCCACGTTCCTAATATGAAGTTAAAGCTTAAAACAACGATTTCTATTCAAAATAAGCGTTTGTAGATAAAATATGTTTATGCACCGCTTTTAAATTTTAAAACTCTTAGAATTATGATTTTATACAAAATCGTTGAAACTTCATTATCGTCCTATTTCCCACGTTTCCTACGTGAAGTTATGGCTCAAAACAACGATTTCTAGTCGCAATAAGCTCTGTGACATCACAATGATTATACTCGGCTTGTTCACTTTCAAAACTCTTAATTTGATTATTTGTATCAAAATGGGTGAAACTTCATTATAGTTCGATTTTCCACGTTCCTAATATGAAGTTAAAGCTTAAAACAACGATTTCTATTCAAAATAAGCGTTTGTAGATAAAATATGTTTATGCTCCGCTTTTAAAATTTTAAAACTCTTAGAATTATGATTTTATACAAAATCGTTGAAACTTCATTATCGTCCTATTTCCCACGTTTCCTACGTGAAGTTATGGCTCAAAACAACGATTTCTAGTCGCAATAAGCTCTGTGACATCACAATGATTATACTCGGCTTGTTCACTTTCAAAACTCTTAATTTGATTATTTGTATCAAAATGGGTGAAACTTCATTATAGTTCGATTTTCCACGTTCCTAATATGAAGTTAAAGCTTAAAACAACGATTTCTATTCAAAATAAGCGTTTGTAGATAAAATATGTTTATGCTCCGCTTTTAAAATTTTAAAACTCTTAGAATTATGATTTTATACAAAATCGTTGAAACTTCATTATCGTCCTATTTCCCACGTTTCCTACGTGAAGTTATGGCTCAAAACAACGATTTCTAGTCGCAATAAGCTCTGTGACATCACAATGATTATACTCGGCTTGTTCACTTTCAAAACTCTTAATTTGATTATTTGTATCAAAATGGGTGAAACTTCATTATAGTTCGATTTTCCCACGTTAAATGAAGTTAAAGCTTAAAACAACGATTTCTATTCAAAATAAGCGTTTGTAGATAAAATATGTTTATGCACCGCTTTTAAATTTTAAAACTCTTAGAATTATGATTTTATACAAAATCGTTGAAACTTCATTATCGTCCTATTTCCCACGTTTCCTACGTGAAGTTATGGCTCAAAACAACGATTTCTAGTCGCAATAAGCTCTGTGACATCACAATGATTATACTCGGCTTGTTCACTTTCAAAACTCTTAATTTGATTATTTGTATCAAAATGGGTGAAACTTCATTATAGTTCGATTTTCCACGTTCCTAATATGAAGTTAAAGCTTAAAACAACGATTTCTATTCAAAATAAGCGTTTGTAGATAAAATATGTTTATGCTCCGCTTTTTAAATTTTAAAACTCTTAGAATTATGATTTTATACAAAATCGTTGAAACTTCATTATCGTCCTATTTCCCACGTTTCCTACGTGAAGTTATGGCTCAAAACAACGATTTCTAGTCGCAATAAGCTCTGTGACATCACAATGATTATACTCGGCTTGTTCACTTTCAAAACTCTTAATTTGATTATTTGTATCAAAATGGGTGAAACTTCATTATAGTTCGATTTTCCACGTTCCTAATATGAAGTTAAAGCTTAAAACAACGATTTCTATTCAAAATAAGCGTTTGTAGATAAAATATGTTTATGCTCCGCTTTTTAAATTTTAAAACTCTTAGAATTATGATTTTATACAAAATCGTTGAAACTTCATTATCGTCCTATTTCCCACGTCCTACGTGAAGTTATGGCTCAAAACAACGATTTCTAGTCGCAATAAGCTGTGACATCACAATGATTATACTCGGCTTGTTCACTTTCAAAACTCTTAATTTGATTATTTGTATCAAAATGGGTGAAACTTCATTATAGTTCGATTTTCCACGTTCCTAATATGAAGTTAAAGCTTAAAACAACGATTTCTATTCAAAATAAGCGTTTGTAGATAAAATATGTTTATGCACCGCTTTTTAAATTTTAAAACTCTTAGAATTATGATTTTATACAAAATCGTTGAAACTTCATTATCATCCTATTTCCCACGTTTCCTACGTGAAGTTATGGCTCAAAACAACGATTTCTAGTCGCAATAAGCTCTGTGACATCACAATGATTATACTCGGCTTGTTCACTTTCAAAACCCTTAATTTGATTATTTGTATCAAAATGGGTGAAACTTCATTATAGTTCGATTTTCCACGTTCCTAATATGAAGTTAAAGCTTAAAACAACGATTTCTATTCAAAATAAGCGTTTGTAGATAAAATATGTTTATGCTCCGCTTTTTAAATTTTAAAACTCTTAGAATTATGATTTTATACAAAATCGTTGAAACTTCATTATCGTCCTATTTCCCACGTTTCCTACGTGAAGTTATGGCTCAAAACAACGATTTCTAGTCGCAATAAGCTCGTGACATCACAATGATTATACTCGGCTTGTTCACTTTCAAAACTCTTAATTTGATTATTTGTATCAAAATGGGTGAAACTTCATTATAGTTCGATTTTCCACGTTCCTAATATGAAGTTAAAGCTTAAAACAACGATTTCTATTCAAAATAAGCGTTTGTAGATAAAATATGTTTATGCTCCGCTTTTTAAATTTTAAAACTCTTAGAATTATGATTTTATACAAAATCGTTGAAACTTCATTATCGTCCTATTTCCCACGTTTCCTACGTGAAGTTATGGCTCAAAACAACGATTTCTAGTCGCAATAAGCTCTGTGACATCACAATGATTATACTCGGCTTGTTCACTTTCAAAACTCTTAATTTGATTATTTGTATCAAAATGGGTGAAACTTCATTATAGTTCGATTTCCACGTTCCTAATATGAAGTTAAAGCTTAAAACAACGATTTCTATTCAAAATAAGCGTTTGTAGATAAAATATGTTTATGCACCGCTTTTAAATTTTAAAACTCTTAGAATTATGATTTTATACAAAATCGTTGAAACTTCATTATCGTCCTATTTCCCACGTTTCCTACGTGAAGTTATGGCTCAAAACAACGATTTCTAGTCGCAATAAGCTCTGTGACATCACAATGATTATACTCGGCTTGTTCACTTTCAAAACTCTTAATTTGATTATTTGTATCAAAATGGGTGAAACTTCATTATAGTTCGATTTTCCCACGTTCCTAATATGAAGTTAAAGCTTAAAACAACGATTTCTATTCAAAATAAGCGTTTGTAGATAAAATATGTTTATGCACCGCTTTTAAATTTTAAAACTCTTAGAATTATGATTTTATACAAAATCGTTGAAACTTCATTATCATCCTATTTCCCACGTTTCCTACGTGAAGTTATGGCTCAAAACAACGATTTCTAGTCGCAATAAGCTGTGACATCACAATGATTATACTCGGCTTGTTCACTTTCAAAACTCTTAATTTGATTATTTGTATCAAAATGGGTGAAACTTCATTATAGTTCGATTTTCCACGTTCCTAATATGAAGTTAAAGCTTAAAACAACGATTTCTATTCAAAATAAGCGTTTGTAGATAAAATATGTTTATGCTCGCTTTTAAATTTTAAAACTCTTAGAATTATGATTTTATACAAAATCGTTGAAACTTCATTATCGTCCTATTTCCCACGTTTCCTACGTGAAGTTATGGCTCAAAACAACGATTTCTAGTCACAATAAGCTCTGTGACATCACAATGATTATACTCGGCTTGTTCACTTTCAAAACTCTTAATTTGATTATTTGTATCAAAATGGGTGAAACTTCATTATAGTTCGATTTTCCACGTTCCTAATATGAAGTTAAAGCTTAAAACAACGATTTCTATTCAAAATAAGCGTTTGTAGATAAAATATGTTTATGCTCCGCTTGTTAAATTTTAAAACTCTTAGAATTATGATTTTATACAAAATCGTTGAAACTTCATTATCGTCCTATTTCCCACGTTTCCTACGTGAAGTTATGGCTCAAAACAACGATTTCTAGTCGCAATAAGCTCTGTGACATCACAATGATTATACTCGGCTTGTTCACTTTCAAAACTCTTAATTTGATTATTTGTATCAAAATGGGTGAAACTTCATTATAGTTCGATTTTCCACGTTCCTAATATGAAGTTAAAGCTTAAAACAACGATTTCTATTCAAAATAAGCGTTTGTAGATAAAATATGTTTATGCACCGCTTTTAAATTTTAAAACTCTTAGAATTATGATTTTATACAAAATCGTTGAAACTTCATTATCATCCTATTTCCACACGTTTCCTACGTGAAGTTATGGCTCAAAACAACGATTTCTAGACGCAATAAGCTCTGTGACATCACAATGATTATACTCGGCTTGTTCACTTTCAAAACCCTTAATTTGATTATTTGTATCAAAATGGGTGAAACTTCATTATAGTTCGATTTTCCACGTTCCTAATATGAAGTTAAAGCTTAAAACAACGATTTCTATTCAAAATAAGCGTTTGTAGATAAAATATGTTTATGCTCGCGCTTTTAAATTTTAAAACTCTTAGAATTATGATTTTATACAAAATCGTTGAAACTTCATTATCGTCCTATTTCCCACGTTTCCTACGTGAAGTTATGGCTCAAAACAACGATTTCTAGTCGCAATAAGCTCTGTGACATCACAATGATTATACTCGGCTTGTTCACTTTCAAAACTCTTAATTTGATTATTTGTATCAAAATGGGTGAAACTTCATTATAGTTCGATTTCCCACGTTCCTAATATGAAGTTAAAGCTTAAAACAACGATTTCTATTCAAAATAAGCGTTTGTAGATAAAATATGTTTATGCTCGCTTTTAAATTTTAAAACTCTTAGAATTATGATTTTATACAAAATCGTTGAAACTTCATTATCGTCCTATTTCCCACGTTTCCTACGTGAAGTTATGGCAAAAAAACGATTTCTAGTCGCAATAAGCTCTGTGACATCACAATGATTATACTCGGCTTGTTCACTTTCAAAACTCTTAATTTGATTATTTGTATCAAAATGGGTGAAACTTCATTATAGTTCGATTTTCCACGTTCCTAATATGAAGTTAAAGCTTAAAACAACGATTTCTATTCAAAATAAGCGTTTGTAGATAAAATATGTTTATGCTCCGCTTTTAAATTTTAAAACTCTTAGAATTATGATTTTATACAAAATCGTTGAAACTTCATTATCGTCCTATTTCCCACGTTTCCTACGTGAAGTTATGGCTCAAAACAACGATTTCTAGTCGCAATAAGCTTCTGACTGTGACATCACAATGATTATACTCGGCTTGTTCACTTTCAAAACTCTTAATTTGATTATTTGTATCAAAATGGGTGAAACTTCATTATAGTTCGATTTCCACGTTCCTAATATGAAGTTAAAGCTTAAAACAACGATTTCTATTCAAAATAAGCGTTTGTAGATAAAATATGTTTATGCTCCGCTTTTAAATTTTAAAACTCTTAGAATTATGATTTTATACAAAATCGTTGAAACTTCATTATCATCCAATTTCCCACCTTTCCTACGTGAAGTTATGGCTCAAAATAACGATTTCTAGTCACAATATGCTTTGTGAGATCACAATGATTATACTCGGCTTGTTCACTTTCAAAACTCTTAATTTGATTATTTGTATCAAAATGGGTGAAACTTCATTATAGTTCGATTTTCCACGTTCCTAATATGAAGTTAAGGCTTAAAACAACGATTTCTATTCAAAATAAGCGTTTGTAGATAAAATATGTTTATGCTTCGCTTTTTAAATTTTAAATCTCTTAGAATTATGATTTTATACAAAATCGTTGAAACTTCATTATCGTCCTATTTCCCACGTTTCCTACGTGAAGTTATGGCTCAAAACAACGATTTCTAGTCGCAATAAGCTCTGTGACATCACAATGATTATACTCGGCTTGTTCACTTTCAAAACTCTTAATTTGATTATTTGTATCAAAATGGGTGAAACTTCATTATAGTTCGATTTTCCACGTTCCTAATATGAAGTTAAAGCTTAAAACAACGATTTCTATTCAAAATAAGCGTTTGTAGATAAAATATGTTTATGCTCCGCTTTTTAAATTTTAAAACTCTTAGAATTATGATTTTATACAAAATCGTTGAAACTTCATTATCGTCCTATTTCCCACGTTTCCTACGTGAAGTTATGGCTCAAAACAACGATTTCTAGTCGCAATAAGCTCTGTGACATCACAATGATTATACTCGGCTTGTTCACTTTCAAAACTCTTAATTTGATTATTTGTATCAAAATGGGTGAAACTTCATTATAGTTCGATTTTCCACGTTCCTAATATGAAGTTAAAGCTTAAAACAACGATTTCTATTCAAAATAAGCGTTTGTAGATAAAATATGTTTATGCACCGCTTTTTAAATTTTAAAACTCTTAGAATTATGATTTTATACAAAATCGTTGAAACTTCATTATCGTCCTATTTCCCACGTTTCCTACGTGAAGTTATGGCTCAAAACAACGATTTCTAGTCGCAATAAGCTCTGTGACATCACAATGATTATACTCGGCTTGTTCACTTTCAAAACTCTTAATTTGATTATTTGTATCAAAATGGGTGAAACTTCATTATAGTTCGATTTTCCACGTTCCTAATATGAAGTTAAAGCTTAAAACAACGATTTCTATTCAAAATAAGCGTTTGTAGATAAAATATGTTTATGCTCCGCTTTTTAAATTTTAAAACTCTTAGAATTATGATTTTATACAAAATCGTTGAAACTTCATTATCGTCCTATTTCCCACGTTTCCTACGTGAAGTTATGGCTCAAAACAACGATTTCTAGTCGCAATAAGCTCTGTGACATCACAATGATTATACTCGGCTTGTTCACTTTCAAAACTCTTAATTTGATTATTTGTATCAAAATGGGTGAAACTTCATTATAGTTCGATTTTCCACGTTCCTAATATGAAGTTAAAGCTTAAAACAACGATTTCTATTCAAAATAAGCGTTTGTAGATAAAATATGTTTATGCTCCGCTTTTTAAATTTTAAAACTCTTAGAATTATGATTTTATACAAAATCGTTGAAACTTCATTATCGTCCTATTTCCCACGTTTCCTACGTGAAGTTATGGCTCAAAACAACGATTTCTAGTCGCAATAAGCTCTGTGACATCACAATGATTATACTCGGCTTGTTCACTTTCAAAACTCTTAATTTGATTATTTGTATCAAAATGGGTGAAACTTCATTATAGTTCGATTTTCCACGTTCCTAATATGAAGTTAAAGCTTAAAACAACGATTTCTATTCAAAATAAGCGTTTGTAGATAAAATATGTTTATGCACCGCTTTTAAATTTTAAAACTCTTAGAATTATGATTTTATACAAAATCGTTGAAACTTCATTATCGTCCTATTTCCCACGTTTCCTACGTGAAGTTATGGCTCAAAACAACGATTTCTAGTCGCAATAAGCTCTGTGACATCACAATGATTATACTCGGCTTGTTCACTTTCAAAACTCTTAATTTGATTATTTGTATCAAAATGGGTGAAACTTCATTATAGTTCGATTTCCCACGTTCCTAATATGAAGTTAAAGCTTAAAACAACGATTTCTATTCAAAATAAGCGTTTGTAGATAAAATATGTTTATGCTCGCTTTTAAATTTTAAAACTCTTAGAATTATGATTTTATACAAAATCGTTGAAACTTCATTATCATCCTATTTCCCACGTTTCCTACGTGAAGTTATGGCTCAAAACAACGATTTCTAGTCGAATAAGCTTGTGACATCACAATGATTATACTCGGCTTGTTCACTTTCAAAACTCTTAATTTGATTATTTGTATCAAAATGGGTGAAACTTCATTATAGTTCGATTTTCCACGTTCCTAATATGAAGTTAAAGCTTAAAACAACGATTTCTATTCAAAATAAGCGTTTGTAGATAAAATATGTTTATGCACCGCTTTTAAATTTTAAAACTCTTAGAATTATGATTTTATACAAAATCGTTGAAACTTCATTATCGTCCTATTTCCCACGTTTCCTACGTGAAGTTATGGCTCAAAACAACGATTTCTAGTCGCAATAAGCTTGTGACATCACAATGATTATACTCGGCTTGTTCACTTTCAAAACTCTTAATTTGATTATTTGTATCAAAATGGGTGAAACTTCATTATAGTTCGATTTCCACGTTCCTAATATGAAGTTAAAGCTTAAAACAACGATTTCTATTCAAAATAAGCGTTTGTAGATAAAATATGTTTATGCTCCGCTTTTAAATTTTAAAACTCTTAGAATTATGATTTTATACAAAATCGTTGAAACTTCATTATCATCCTATTTCCCACGTTTCCTACGTGAAGTTATGGCTCAAAACAACGATTTCTAGTCGCAATAAGCTCTGTGACATCACAATGATTATACTCGGCTTGTTCACTTTCAAAACTCTTAATTTGATTATTTGTATCAAAATGGGTGAAACTTCATTATAGTTCGATTTCCCACGTTCCTAATATGAAGTTAAAGCTTAAAACAACGATTTCTATTCAAAATAAGCGTTTGTAGATAAAATATGTTTATGCTCGCTTTTAAATTTTAAAACTCTTAGAATTATGATTTTATACAAAATCGTTGAAACTTCATTATCGTCCTATTTCCCACGTTTCCTACGTGAAGTTATGGCTCAAAACAACGATTTCTAGTCGCAATAAGCTCTGTGACATCACAATGATTATACTCGGCTTGTTCACTTTCAAAACTCTTAATTTGATTATTTGTATCAAAATGGGTGAAACTTCATTATAGTTCGATTTTCCACGTTCCTAATATGAAGTTAAAGCTTAAAACAACGATTTCTATTCAAAATAAGCGTTTGTAGATAAAATATGTTTATGCTCCGCTTTTTAAATTTTAAAACTCTTAGAATTATGATTTTATACAAAATCGTTGAAACTTCATTATCGTCCTATTTCCCACGTTTCCTACGTGAAGTTATGGCTCAAAACAACGATTTCTAGTCGCAATAAGCTCTGTGACATCACAATGATTATACTCGGCTTGTTCACTTTCAAAACTCTTAATTTGATTATTTGTATCAAAATGGGTGAAACTTCATTATAGTTCGATTTTCCCACGTTCCTAATATGAAGTTAAAGCTTAAAACAACGATTTCTATTCAAAATAAGCGTTTGTAGATAAAATATGTTTATGCTCCGCTTTTAAATTTTAAAACTCTTAGAATTATGATTTTATACAAAATCGTTGAAACTTCATCATTATCGTCCTATTTCCCACGTTTCCTACGTGAAGTTATGGCTCAAAACAACGATTTCTAGTCGCAATAAGCTCTGTGACATCACAATGATTATACTCGGCTTGTTCACTTTCAAAACTCTTAATTTGATTATTTGTATCAAAATGGGTGAAACTTCATTATAGTTCGATTTCCCACGTTCCTAATATGAAGTTAAAGCTTAAAACAACGATTTCTATTCAAAATAAGCGTTTGTAGATAAAATATGTTTATGCACCGCTTTTTAAATTTTAAAACTCTTAGAATTATGATTTTATACAAAATCGTTGAAACTTCATTATCGTCCTATTTCCCACGTTTCCTACGTGAAGTTATGGCTCAAAACAACGATTTCTAGTCGCAATAAGCTGTGACATCACAATGATTATACTCGGCTTGTTCACTTTCAAAACTCTTAATTTGATTATTTGTATCAAAATGGGTGAAACTTCATTATAGTTCGATTTCCACGTTCCTAATATGAAGTTAAAGCTTAAAACAACGATTTCTATTCAAAATAAGCGTTTGTAGATAAAATATGTTTATGCTCCGCTTTTAAATTTTAAAACTCTTAGAATTATGATTTTATACAAAATCGTTGAAACTTCATTATCGTCCTATTTCCCACGTTTCCTACGTGAAGTTATGGCTCAAAACAACGATTTCTAGTCGCAATAAGCTTGTGACATCACAATGATTATACTCGGCTTGTTCACTTTCAAAACTCTTAATTTGATTATTTGTATCAAAATGGGTGAAACTTCATTATAGTTCGATTTTCCACGTTCCTAATATGAAGTTAAAGCTTAAAACAACGATTTCTATTCAAAATAAGCGTTTGTAGATAAAATATGTTTATGCACCGCTTTTAAATTTTAAAACTCTTAGAATTATGATTTTATACAAAATCGTTGAAACTTCATTATCGTCCTATTTCCCACGTTTCCTACGTGAAGTTATGGCTCAAAACAACGATTTCTAGTCGCAATAAGCTCGTGACATCACAATGATTATACTCGGCTTGTTCACTTTCAAAACTCTTAATTTGATTATTTGTATCAAAATGGGTGAAACTTCATTATAGTTCGATTTTCCACGTTCCTAATATGAAGTTAAAGCTTAAAACAACGATTTCTATTCAAAATAAGCGTTTGTAGATAAAATATGTTTATGCACCGCTTTTAAATTTTAAAACTCTTAGAATTATGATTTTATACAAAATCGTTGAAAGTTCATTATCATCCTATTTTCCACGTTCCCTACGTGAAGTTATGGCTCAAAACAACGATTTCTAGTCGCAATAAGCTCTGTGACATCACAATGATTATACTCGGCTTGTTCACTTTCAAAACTCTTAATTTGATTATTTGTATCAAAATGGGTGAAACTTCATTATAGTTCGATTTTCCACGTTCCTAATATGAAGTTAAAGCTTAAAACAACGATTTCTATTCAAAATAAGCGTTTGTAGATAAAATATGTTTATGCTCCGCTTTTTAAATTTTAAAACTCTTAGAATTATGATTTTATACAAAATCGTTGAAACTTCATTATCGTCCTATTTCCCACGTTTCCTACGTGAAGTTATGGCTCAAAACAACGATTTCTAGTCGCAATAAGCTCGTGACATCACAATGATTATACTCGGCTTGTTCACTTTCAAAACTCTTAATTTGATTATTTGTATCAAAATGGGTGAAACTTCATTATAGTTCGATTTTCCACGTTCCTAATATGAAGTTAAAGCTTAAAACAACGATTTCTATTCAAAATAAGCGTTTGTAGATAAAATATGTTTATGCTCCGCTTTTTAAATTTTAAAACTCTTAGAATTATGATTTTATACAAAATCGTTGAAACTTCATTATCGTCCTATTTCCCACGTTTCCTACGTGAAGTTATGGCTCAAAACAACGATTTCTAGACGCAATAAGCTCTGTGACATCACAATGATTATACTCGGCTTGTTCACTTCAAAACCCTTAATTTGATTATTTGTATCAAAATGGGTGAAACTTCATTATAGTTCGATTTCCACGTTCCTAATATGAAGTTAAAGCTTAAAACAACGATTTCTATTCAAAATAAGCGTTTGTAGATAAAATATGTTTATGCACCGCTCTTTAAATTTTAAAACTCTTAGAATTATGATTTTATACAAAATCGTTGAAACTTCATTATCGTCCTATTTCCCACGTTTCCTACGTGAAGTTATGGCTCAAAACAACGATTTCTAGTCGCAATAAGCTTTGTGACATCACAATGATTATACTCGGCTTGTTCACTTTCAAAACTCTTAATTTGATTATTTGTATCAAAATGGGTGAAACTTCATTATAGTTCGATTTTCCACGTTCCTAATATGAAGTTAAAGCTTAAAACAACGATTTCTATTCAAAATAAGCGTTTGTAGATAAAATATGTTTATGCACCGCTTTTTAAATTTTAAAACTCTTAGAATTATGATTTTATACAAAATCGTTGAAACTTCATTATCGTCCTATTTCCCACGTTTCCTACGTGAAGTTATGGCTCAAAACAACGATTTCTAGTCGCAATAAGCTCTGTGACATCACAATGATTATACTCGGCTTGTTCACTTTCAAAACTCTTAATTTGATTATTTGTATCAAAATGGGTGAAACTTCATTATAGTTCGATTTTCCACGTTCCTAATATGAAGTTAAAGCTTAAAACAACGATTTCTATTCAAAATAAGCGTTTGTAGATAAAATATGTTTATGCTCCGCTTTTTAAATTTTAAAACTCTTAGAATTATGATTTTATACAAAATCGTTGAAACTTCATTATCGTCCTATTTCCCACGTTTCCTACGTGAAGTTATGGCTCAAAACAACGATTTCTAGTCGCAATAAGCTCTGTGACATCACAATGATTATACTCGGCTTGTTCACTTTCAAAACTCTTAATTTGATTATTTGTATCAAAATGGGTGAAACTTCATTATAGTTCGATTTTCCACGTTCCTAATATGAAGTTAAAGCTTAAAACAACGATTTCTATTCAAAATAAGCGTTTGTAGATAAAATATGTTTATGCTCCGCTTTTAAATTTTAAAACTCTTAGAATTATGATTTTATACAAAATCGTTGAAACTTCATTATCGTCCTATTTCCCACGTTTCCTACGTGAAGTTATGGCTCAAAACAACGATTTCTAGTCGCAATAAGCTCTGTGACATCACAATGATTATACTCGGCTTGTTCACTTTCAAAACTCTTAATTTGATTATTTGTATCAAAATGGGTGAAACTTCATTATAGTTCGATTTTCCACGTTCCTAATATGAAGTTAAAGCTTAAAACAACGATTTCTATTCAAAATAAGCGTTTGTAGATAAAATATGTTTATGCACCGCTTTTTAAATTTTAAAACTCTTAGAATTATGATTTTATACAAAATCGTTGAAACTTCATTATCATCCTATTTCCCACGTTTCCTACGTGAAGTTATGGCTCAAAACAACGATTTCTAGTCGCAATAAGCTCTGTGACATCACAATGATTATACTCGGCTTGTTCACTTTCAAAACTCTTAATTTGATTATTTGTATCAAAATGGGTGAAACTTCATTATAGTTCGATTTTCCACGTTCCTAATATGAAGTTAAAGCTTAAAACAACGATTTCTATTCAAAATAAGCGTTTGTAGATAAAATATGTTTATGCACCGCTTTTTAAATTTTAAAACTCTTAGAATTATGATTTTATACAAAATCGTTGAAACTTCATTATCGTCCTATTTCCCACGTTTCCTACGTGAAGTTATGGCTCAAAACAACGATTTCTAGTCGCAATAAGCTTGTGACATCACAATGATTATACTCGGCTTGTTCACTTTCAAAACTCTTAATTTGATTATTTGTATCAAAATGGGTGAAACTTCATTATAGTTCGATTTTCCACGTTCCTAATATGAAGTTAAAGCTTAAAACAACGATTTCTATTCAAAATAAGCGTTTGTAGATAAAATATGTTTATGCTCCGCTTTTTAAATTTTAAAACTCTTAGAATTATGATTTTATACAAAATCGTTGAAACTTCATTATCGTCCTATTTCCCACGTTTCCTACGTGAAGTTATGGCTCAAAACAACGATTTCTAGTCGCAATAAGCTCTGTGACATCACAATGATTATACTCGGCTTGTTCACTTTCAAAACTCTTAATTTGATTATTTGTATCAAAATGGGTGAAACTTCATTATAGTTCGATTTCCCACGTTCCTAATATGAAGTTAAAGCTTAAAACAACGATTTCTATTCAAAATAAGCGTTTGTAGATAAAATATGTTTATGCACCGCTTTTAAATTTTAAAACTCTTAGAATTATGATTTTATACAAAATCGTTGAAACTTCATTATCATCCTATTTCCCACGTTTCCTACGTGAAGTTATGGCTCAAAACAACGATTTCTAGTCGCAATAAGCTCTTGTGACATCACAATGATTATACTCGGCTTGTTCACTTTCAAAACTCTTAATTTGATTATTTGTATCAAAATGGGTGAAACTTCATTATAGTTCGATTTTCCACGTTCCTAATATGAAGTTAAAGCTTAAAACAACGATTTCTATTCAAAATAAGCGTTTGTAGATAAAATATGTTTATGCACCGCTTTTTAAATTTTAAAACTCTTAGAATTATGATTTTATACAAAATCGTTGAAACTTCATTATCGTCCTATTTCCCACGTTTCCTACGTGAAGTTATGGCTCAAAACAACGATTTCTAGTCGCAATAAGCTCTGTGACATCACAATGATTATACTCGGCTTGTTCACTTTCAAAACTCTTAATTTGATTATTTGTATCAAAATGGGTGAAACTTCATTATAGTTCGATTTTCCACGTTCCTAATATGAAGTTAAAGCTTAAAACAACGATTTCTATTCAAAATAAGCGTTTGTAGATAAAATATGTTTATGCTCCGCTTTTTAAATTTTAAAACTCTTAGAATTATGATTTTATACAAAATCGTTGAAACTTCATTATCGTCCTATTTCCCACGTTTCCTACGTGAAGTTATGGCTCAAAACAACGATTTCTAGTCGCAATAAGCTCTGTGACATCACAATGATTATACTCGGCTTGTTCACTTTCAAAACTCTTAATTTGATTATTTGTATCAAAATGGGTGAAACTTCATTATAGTTCGATTTCCCACGTTCCTAATATGAAGTTAAAGCTTAAAACAACGATTTCTATTCAAAATAAGCGTTTGTAGATAAAATATGTTTATGCTCCGCTTTTTAAATTTTAAAACTCTTAGAATTATGATTTTATACAAAATCGTTGAAACTTCATTATCGTCCTATTTCCCACGTTTCCTACGTGAAGTTATGGCTCAAAACAACGATTTCTAGTCGCAATAAGCTTTGTGACATCACAATGATTATACTCGGCTTGTTCACTTTCAAAACTCTTAATTTGATTATTTGTATCAAAATGGGTGAAACTTCATTATAGTTCGATTTTCCACGTTCCTAATATGAAGTTAAAGCTTAAAACAACGATTTCTATTCAAAATAAGCGTTTGTAGATAAAATATGTTTATGCACCGCTTTTAAATTTTAAAACTCTTAGAATTATGATTTTATACAAAATCGTTGAAACTTCATTATCATCCTATTTCCCACGTTTCCTACGTGAAGTTATGGCTCAAAACAACGATTTCTAGTCGCAATAAGCTGTGACATCACAATGATTATACTCGGCTTGTTCACTTTCAAAACTCTTAATTTGATTATTTGTATCAAAATGGGTGAAACTTCATTATAGTTCGATTTTCCACGTTCCTAATATGAAGTTAAAGCTTAAAACAACGATTTCTATTCAAAATAAGCGTTTGTAGATAAAATATGTTTATGCACCGCTTTTAAATTTTAAAACTCTTAGAATTATGATTTTATACAAAATCGTTGAAACTTCATTATCGTCCTATTTCCCACGTTTCCTACGTGAAGTTATGGCTCAAAACAACGATTTCTAGTCGCAATAAGCTCTGTGACATCACAATGATTATACTCGGCTTGTTCACTTTCAAAACTCTTAATTTGATTATTTGTATCAAAATGGGTGAAACTTCATTATAGTTCGATTTTCCACGTTCCTAATATGAAGTTAAAGCTTAAAACAACGATTTCTATTCAAAATAAGCGTTTGTAGATAAAATATGTTTATGCTCCGCTTTTTAAATTTTAAAACTCTTAGAATTATGATTTTATACAAAATCGTTGAAACTTCATTATCGTCCTATTTCCCACGTTTCCTACGTGAAGTTATGGCTCAAAACAACGATTTCTAGTCGCAATAAGCTCTGTGACATCACAATGATTATACTCGGCTTGTTCACTTTCAAAACTCTTAATTTGATTATTTGTATCAAAATGGGTGAAACTTCATTATAGTTCGATTTCCCACGTTCCTAATATGAAGTTAAAGCTAAAACAACGATTTCTATTCAAAATAAGCGTTTGTAGATAAAATATGTTTATGCACCGCTTTTTAAATTTTAAAACTCTTAGAATTATGATTTTATACAAAATCGTTGAAACTTCATTATCGTCCTATTTCCCACGTTTCCTACGTGAAGTTATGGCTGAAAACAACGATTTCTATATGCAATAAGCTTTTGTGACATCACAATGATTATACTCGGCTTGTTCACTTTCAAAACTCTTAATTTGATTATTTGTATCAAAATGGGTGAAACTTCATTATAGTTCGATTTTCCACGTTCCTAATATGAAGTTAAAGCTTAAAACAACGATTTCTATTCAAAATAAGCGTTTGTAGATAAAATATGTTTATGCTCCGCTTTTTAAATTTTAAAACTCTTAGAATTATGATTTTATACAAAATCGTTGAAACTTCATTATCGTCCTATTTCCCACGTTTCCTACGTGAAGTTATGGCTCAAAACAACGATTTCTAGTCGCAATATAAGCTCGTGACATCACAATGATTATACTCGGCTTGTTCACTTTCAAAACTCTTAATTTGATTATTTGTATCAAAATGGGTGAAACTTCATTATAGTTCGATTTCCCACGTTCCTAATATGAAGTTAAAGCTTAAAACAACGATTTCTATTCAAAATAAGCGTTTGTAGATAAAATATGTTTATGCACCGCTTTCTAAATTTTAAAACTCTTAGAATTATGATTTTATACAAAATCGTTGAAAGTTCATTATCATCCTATTTTCCACGTTCCCTACGTGAAGCTATGGCTCAAAACAATGATTTCTAGTCGCAATAAGCTGTGACATCACAATGATTATACTCGGCTTGTTAACTTTCAAAACTCTTAATTTGATAATTTGTATCAAAATGGGTGAAACTTCATTATAGTTCGATTTCCCACGTTCCTAATATGAAGTTAAAGCTTAAAACAACGATTTCTATTCAAAATAAGCGTTTGTAGATAAAATATGTTTATGCACCGCTTTTAAATTTTAAAACTCTTAGAATTATGATTTTATACAAAATCGTTGAAACTTCATTATCGTCCTATTTCCCACGTTTCCTACGTGAAGTTATGGCTCAAAACAACGATTTCTAGTCGCAATAAGCTCTGTGACATCACAATGATTATACTCGGCTTGTTCACTTTCAAAACTCTTAATTTGATTATTTGTATCAAAATGGGTGAAACTTCATTATAGTTCGATTTCCACGTTCCTAATATGAAGTTAAAGCTTAAAACAACGATTTCTATTCAAAATAAGCGTTTGTAGATAAAATATGTTTATGCACCGCTTTTTAAATTTTAAAACTCTTAGAATTATGATTTTATACAAAATCGTTGAAACTTCATTATCGTCCTATTTCCCACGTTTCCTACGTGAAGTTATGGCTCAAAACAACGATTTCTAGTCGCAATAAGCTCTTGTGACATCACAATGATTATACTCGGCTTGTTCACTTTCAAAACTCTTAATTTGATTATTTGTATCAAAATGGGTGAAACTTCATTATAGTTCGATTTTCCACGTTCCTAATATGAAGTTAAAGCTTAAAACAACGATTTCTATTCAAAATAAGCGTTTGTAGATAAAATATGTTTATGCTCCGCTTTTTAAATTTTAAAACTCTTAGAATTATGATTTTATACAAAATCGTTGAAACTTCATTATCATCCTATTTCCCACGTTTCCTACGTGAAGTTATGGCTCAAAACAACGATTTCTAGTCGCAATAAGCTCTGTGACATCACAATGATTATACTCGGCTTGTTCACTTTCAAAACTCTTAATTTGATTATTTGTATCAAAATGGGTGAAACTTCATTGTAGTTCGATTTCCCACGTTCCTAATATGAAGTTAAAGCTTAAAACAACGATTTCTATTCAAAATAAGCGTTTGTAGATAAAATATGTTTATGCTCGCTTTTAAATTTTAAAACTCTTAGAATTATGATTTTATACAAAATCGTTGAAACTTCATTATCGTCCTATTTCCCACGTTTCCTACGTGAAGTTATGGCTCAAAACAACGATTTCTAGTCGCAATAAGCTGTGACATCACAATGATTATACTCGGCTTGTTCACTTTCAAAACTCTTAATTTGATTATTTGTATCAAAATGGGTGAAACTTCATTATAGTTCGATTTTCCACGTTCCTAATATGAAGTTAAAGCTTAAAACAACGATTTCTATTCAAAATAAGCGTTTGTAGATAAAATATGTTTATGCTCCGCTTTTAAATTTTAAAACTCTTAGAATTATGATTTTATACAAAATCGTTGAAACTTCATTATCGTCCTATTTCCCACGTTTCCTACGTGAAGTTATGGCTCAAAACAACGATTTCTAGTCGCAATAAGCTCGTGACATCACAATGATTATACTCGGCTTGTTCACTTTCAAAACTCTTAATTTGATTATTTGTATCAAAATGGGTGAAACTTCATTATAGTTCGATTTCCCACGTTCCTAATATGAAGTTAAAGCTTAAAACAACGATTTCTATTCAAAATAAGCGTTTGTAGATAAAATATGTTTATGCACCGCTTTTTAAATTTTAAAACTCTTAGAATTATGATTTTATACAAAATCGTTGAAACTTCATTATCATCCTATTTCCCACGTTTCCTACGTGAAGTTATGGCTCAAAACAACGATTTCTAGTCGCAATAAGCTGTGACATCACAATGATTATACTCGGCTTGTTCACTTTCAAAACTCTTAATTTGATTATTTGTATCAAAATGGGTGAAACTTCATTATAGTTCGATTTCCCACGTTCCTAATATGAAGTTAAAGCTTAAAACAACGATTTCTATTCAAAATAAGCGTTTGTAGATAAAATATGTTTATGCACCGCTTTTAAATTTTAAAACTCTTAGAATTATGATTTTATACAAAATCGTTGAAACTTCATTATCGTCCTATTTCCCACGTTTCCTACGTGAAGTTATGGCTCAAAACAACGATTTCTAGTCGCAATAAGCTCTGTGACATCACAATGATTATACTCGGCTTGTTCACTTTCAAAACTCTTAATTTGATTATTTGTATCAAAATGGGTGAAACTTCATTATAGTTCGATTTTCACGTTCCTAATATGAAGTTAAAGCTTAAAACAACGATTTCTATTCAAAATAAGCGTTTGTAGATAAAATATGTTTATGCTCCGCTTTTTAAATTTTAAAACTCTTAGAATTATGATTTTATACAAAATCGTTGAAACTTCATTATCGTCCTATTTCCCACGTTTCCTACGTGAAGTTATGGCTCAAAACAACGATTTCTAGTCGCAATAAGCTCTGTGACATCACAATGATTATACTCGGCTTGTTCACTTTCAAAACTCTTAATTTGATTATTTGTATCAAAATGGGTGAAACTTCATTATAGTTCGATTTTCCACGTTCCTAATATGAAGTTAAAGCTTAAAACAACGATTTCTATTCAAAATAAGCGTTTGTAGATAAAATATGTTTATGCTCGCTTTTAAATTTTAAAACTCTTAGAATTATGATTTTATACAAAATCGTTGAAACTTCATTATCGTCCTATTTCCCACGTTTCCTACGTGAAGTTATGGCTCAAAACAACGATTTCTAGTCGCAATAAGCTTTGTGACATCACAATGATTATACTCGGCTTGTTCACTTTCAAAACTCTTAATTTGATTATTTGTATCAAAATGGGTGAAACTTCATTATAGTTCGATTTCCCACGTTCCTAATATGAAGTTAAAGCTTAAAACAACGATTTCTATTCAAAATAAGCGTTTGTAGATAAAATATGTTTATACTCCGCTTTTTAAATTTTAAAACTCTTAGAATTATGATTTTATACAAAATCGTTGAAACTTCATTATCATCCTATTTCCCACGTTTCCTACGTGAAGTTATGGCTCAAAACAACGATTTCTAGTCGCAATAAGCTTGTGACATCACAATGATTATACTCGGCTTGTTCACTTTCAAAACTCTTAATTTGATTATTTGTATCAAAATGGGTGAAACTTCATTATAGTTCGATTTTCCACGTTCCTAATATGAAGTTAAAGCTTAAAACAACGATTTCTATTCAAAATAAGCGTTTGTAGATAAAATATGTTTATGCTCGCTTTTTAAATTTTAAAACTCTTAGAATTATGATTTTATACAAAATCGTTGAAACTTCATTATCGTCCTATTTCCCACGTTTCCTACGTGAAGTTATGGCTCAAAACAACGATTTCTAGTCGCAATAAGCTCTGTGACATCACAATGATTATACTCGGCTTGTTCACTTTCAAAACTCTTAATTTGATTATTTGTATCAAAATGGGTGAAACTTCATTATAGTTCGATTTTCCACGTTCCTAATATGAAGTTAAAGCTTAAAACAACGATTTCTATTCAAAATAAGCGTTTGTAGATAAAATATGTTTATGCTCCGCTTTTTAAATTTTAAAACTCTTAGAATTATGATTTTATACAAAATCGTTGAAACTTCATTATCGTCCTATTTCCCACGTTTCCTACGTGAAGTTATGGCTCAAAACAACGATTTCTAGTCGCAATAAGCTCTGTGACATCACAATGATTATACTCGGCTTGTTCACTTTCAAAACTCTTAATTTGATTATTTGTATCAAAATGGGTGAAACTTCATTATAGTTCGATTTCCACGTTCCTAATATGAAGTTAAAGCTTAAAACAACGATTTCTATTCAAAATAAGCGTTTGTAGATAAAATATGTTTATGCACCGCTTTTTAAATTTTAAAACTCTTAGAATTATGATTTTATACAAAATCGTTGAAACTTCATTATCGTCCTATTTCCCACGTTTCCTACGTGAAGTTATGGCTCAAAACAACGATTTCTAGTCGCAATAAGCTCTGTGACATCACAATGATTATACTCGGCTTGTTCACTTTCAAAACTCTTAATTTGATTATTTGTATCAAAATGGGTGAAACTTCATTATAGTTCGATTTTTCCACGTTCCTAATATGAAGTTAAAGCTTAAAACAACGATTTCTATTCAAAATAAGCGTTTGTAGATAAAATATGTTTATGCTCCGCTTTTTAAATTTTAAAACTCTTAGAATTATGATTTTATACAAAATCGTTGAAACTTCATTATCGTCCTATTTCCCACGTTTCCTACGTGAAGTTATGGCTCAAAACAACGATTTCTAGTCGCAATAAGCTCTGTGACATCACAATGATTATACTCGGCTTGTTCACTTTCAAAACTCTTAATTTGATTATTTGTATCAAAATGGGTGAAACTTCATTATAGTTCGATTTCCACGTTCCTAATATGAAGTTAAAGCTTAAAACAACGATTTCTATTCAAAATAAGCGTTTGTAGATAAAATATGTTTATGCACCGCTTTTTAAATTTTAAAACTCTTAGAATTATGATTTTATACAAAATCGTTGAAACTTCATTATCGTCCTATTTCCCACGTTTCCTACGTGAAGTTATGGCTCAAAACAACGATTTCTAGTCGCAATAAGCTCTGTGACATCACAATGATTATACTCGGCTTGTTCACTTTCAAAACTCTTAATTTGATTATTTGTATCAAAATGGGTGAAACTTCATTATAGTTCGATTTCCCACGTTCCTAATATGAAGTTAAAGCTTAAAACAACGATTTCTATTCAAAATAAGCGTTTGTAGATAAAATATGTTTATGCTCCGCTTTTAAATTTTAAAACTCTTAGAATTATGATTTTATACAAAATCGTTGAAACTTCATTATCATCCTATTTCCCACGTTTCCTACGTGAAGTTATGGCTCAAAACAACGATTTCTAGTCGCAATAAGCTCTGTGACATCACAATGATTATACTCGGCTTGTTCACTTTCAAAACTCTTAATTTGATTATTTGTATCAAAATGGGTGAAACTTCATTATAGTTCGATTTTCCACGTTCCTAATATGAAGTTAAAGCTTAAAACAACGATTTCTATTCAAAATAAGCGTTTGTAGATAAAATATGTTTATGCACCGCTTTTAAATTTTAAAACTCTTAGAATTATGATTTTATACAAAATCGTTGAAACTTCATTATCGTCCTATTTCCCACGTTTCCTACGTGAAGTTATGGCTCAAAACAACGATTTCTAGTCGCAATAAGCTCTGTGACATCACAATGATTATACTCGGCTTGTTCACTTTCAAAACTCTTAATTTGATTATTTGTATCAAAATGGGTGAAACTTCATTATAGTTCGATTTTCCACGTTCCTAATATGAAGTTAAAGCTTAAAACAACGATTTCTATTCAAAATAAGCGTTTGTAGATAAAATATGTTTATGCACCGCTTTTTAAATTTTAAAACTCTTAGAATTATGATTTTATACAAAATCGTTGAAACTTCATTATCGTCCTATTTCCCACGTTTCCTACGTGAAGTTATGGCTCAAAACAACGATTTCTAGTCGCAATAAGCTCTGTGACATCACAATGATTATACTCGGCTTGTTCACTTTCAAAACTCTTAATTTGATTATTTGTATCAAAATGGGTGAAACTTCATTATAGTTCGATTTTCCACGTTCCTAATATGAAGTTAAAGCTTAAAACAACGATTTCTATTCAAAATAAGCGTTTGTAGATAAAATATGTTTATGCACCGCTTTTAAATTTTAAAACTCTTAGAATTATGATTTTATACAAAATCGTTGAAACTTCATTATCGTCCTATTTCCCACGTTTCCTACGTGAAGTTATGGCTCAAAACAACGATTTCTAGTCGCAATAAGCTCGTGACATCACAATGATTATACTCGGCTTGTTCACTTTCAAAACTCTTAATTTGATTATTTGTATCAAAATGGGTGAAACTTCATTATAGTTCGATTTTCCACGTTCCTAATATGAAGTTAAAGCTTAAAACAACGATTTCTATTCAAAATAAGCGTTTGTAGATAAAATATGTTTATGCACCGCTTTTTAAATTTTAAAACTCTTAGAATTATGATTTTATACAAAATCGTTGAAACTTCATTATCATCCTATTTCCCACGTTTCCTACGTGAAGTTATGGCTCAAAACAACGATTTCTAGTCGCAATAAGCTCTGTGACATCACAATGATTATACTCGGCTTGTTCACTTTCAAAACTCTTAATTTGATTATTTGTATCAAAATGGGTGAAACTTCATTATAGTTCGATTTTCCACGTTCCTAATATGAAGTTAAAGCTTAAAACAACGATTTCTATTCAAAATAAGCGTTTGTAGATAAAATATGTTTATGCACCGCTTTTTAAATTTTAAAACTCTTAGAATTATGATTTTATACAAAATCGTTGAAACTTCATTATCGTCCTATTTCCCACGTTTCCTACGTGAAGTTATGGCTCAAAACAACGATTTCTAGTCGCAATAAGCTCTGTGACATCACAATGATTATACTCGGCTTGTTCACTTTCAAAACTCTTAATTTGATTATTTGTATCAAAATGGGTGAAACTTCATTATAGTTCGATTTTCCACGTTCCTAATATGAAGTTAAAGCTTAAAACAACGATTTCTATTCAAAATAAGCGTTTGTAGATAAAATATGTTTATGCACCGCTTTTTAAATTTTAAAACTCTTAGAATTATGATTTTATACAAAATCGTTGAAACTTCATTATCGTCCTATTTCCCACGTTTCCTACGTGAAGTTATGGCTCAAAACAACGATTTCTAGTCGCAATAAGCTGTGACATCACAATGATTATACTCGGCTTGTTCACTTTCAAAACTCTTAATTTGATTATTTGTATCAAAATGGGTGAAACTTCATTATAGTTCGATTTTCCACGTTCCTAATATGAAGTTAAAGCTTAAAACAACGATTTCTATTCAAAATAAGCGTTTGTAGATAAAATATGTTTATGCACCGCTTTTTAAATTTTAAAACTCTTAGAATTATGATTTTATACAAAATCGTTGAAACTTCATTATCATCCTATTCCCCACGTGAAGTTATGGCTCAAAATTACGATTTCTAGTCACAATATGCTTTGTGAGATCACAATGAATATACTCGGCTTGTTCACTTTCAAAACTCTTAATTTGATTATTTGTATCAAAATGGGTGAAACTTCATTATAGTTCGATTTTCCACGTTCCTAATATGAAGTTAAAGCTTAAAACAACGATTTCTATTCAAAATAAGCGTTTGTAGATAAAATATGTTTATGCTCCGCTTTTTAAATTTTAAAACTCTTAGAATTATGATTTTATACAAAATCGTTGAAACTTCATTATCGTCCTATTTCCCACGTTTCCTACGTGAAGTTATGGCTCAAAACAACGATTTCTAGTCGCAATAAGCTGTGACATCACAATGATTATACTCGGCTTGTTCACTTTCAAAACTCTTAATTTGATTATTTGTATCAAAATGGGTGAAACTTCATTATAGTTCGATTTCCACGTTCCTAATATGAAGTTAAAGCTTAAAACAACGATTTCTATTCAAAATAAGCGTTTGTAGATAAAATATGTTTATGCTCCGCTTTTAAATTTTAAAACTCTTAGAATTATGATTTTATACAAAATCGTTGAAACTTCATTATCGTCCTATTTCCCACGTTTCCTACGTGAAGTTATGGCTCAAAACAACGATTTCTAGTCGCAATAAGCTCTGTGACATCACAATGATTATACTCGGCTTGTTCACTTTCAAAACTCTTAATTTGATTATTTGTATCAAAATGGGTGAAACTTCATTATAGTTCGATTTCCCACGTTCCTAATATGAAGTTAAAGCTTAAAACAACGATTTCTATTCAAAATAAGCGTTTGTAGATAAAATATGTTTATGCACCGCTTTTTTAATTTTAAAACTCTTAGAATTATGATTTTATACAAAATCGTTGAAACTTCATTATCATCCTATTTCCCACGTTTCCTACGTGAAGTTATGGCTCAAAATAACGATTTCTAGTCACAATATGCTTTGTGAGATCACAATGATTATACTCGGCTTGTTCACTTTGAAAACTTTTAATTTGATTATTTGTATCAAAATGGGTGAAACTTCATTATAGTTCGATTTTCCCACGTTCCTAATATGAAGTTAAAGCTTAAAACAACGATTTCTATTCAAAATAAGCGTTTGTAGATAAAATATGTTTATGCACCGCTTTTTAAATTTTAAAACTCTTAGAATTATGATTTTATACAAAATCGTTGAAACTTCATTATCGTCCTATTTCCCACGTTTCCTACGTGAAGTTATGGCTCAAAACAACGATTTCTAGTCGCAATAAGCTCTGTGACATCACAATGATTATACTCGGCTTGTTCACTTTCAAAACTCTTAATTTGATTATTTGTATCAAAATGGGTGAAACTTCATTATAGTTCGATTTTCCCACGTTCCTAATATGAAGTTAAAGCTTAAAACAACGATTTCTATTCAAAATAAGCGTTTGTAGATAAAATATGTTTATGCTCCGCTTTTTAAATTTTAAAACTCTTAGAATTATGATTTTATACAAAATCGTTGAAACTTCATTATCGTCCTATTTCCCACGTTTCCTACGTGAAGTTATGGCTCAAAACAACGATTTCTAGTCGCAATAAGCTCTGTGACATCACAATGATTATACTCGGCTTGTTCACTTTCAAAACTCTTAATTTGATTATTTGTATCAAAATGGGTGAAACTTCATTATAGTTCGATTTTCCACGTTCCTAATATGAAGTTAAAGCTTAAAACAACGATTTCTATTCAAAATAAGCGTTTGTAGATAAAATATGTTTATGCTCCGCTTTTTAAATTTTAAAACTCTTAGAATTATGATTTTATACAAAATCGTTGAAACTTCATTATCGTCCTATTTCCCACGTTTCCTACGTGAAGTTATGGCTCAAAACAACGATTTCTAGTCGCAATAAGCTTTGTGACATCACAATGATTATACTCGGCTTGTTCACTTTCAAAACTCTTAATTTGATTATTGTATCAAAATGGGTGAAACTTCATTATAGTTCGATTTTCCACGTTCCTAATATGAAGTTAAAGCTTAAAACAACGATTTCTATTCAAAATAAGCGTTTGTAGATAAAATATGTTTATGCACCGCTTTTTAAATTTTAAAACTCTTAGAATTATGATTTTATACAAAATCGTTGAAACTTCATTATCATCCTATTTCCCACGTTTCCTACGTGAAGTTATGGCTCAAAACAACGATTTCTAGTCGCAATAAGCTCTTGTGACATCACAATGATTATACTCGGCTTGTTCACTTTCAAAACTCTTAATTTGATTATTTGTATCAAAATGGGTGAAACTTCATTATAGTTCGATTTTCCACGTTCCTAATATGAAGTTAAAGCTTAAAACAACGATTTCTATTCAAAATAAGCGTTTGTAGATAAAATATGTTTATGCTCCGCTTTTAAATTTTAAAACTCTTAGAATTATGATTTTATACAAAATCGTTGAAACTTCATTATCGTCCTATTTCCCACGTTTCCTACGTGAAGTTATGGCTCAAAACAACGATTTCTAGTCGCAATAAGCTCTGTGACATCACAATGATTATACTCGGCTTGTTCACTTTCAAAACTCTTAATTTGATTATTTGTATCAAAATGGGTGAAACTTCATTATAGTTCGATTTTCCACGTTCCTAATATGAAGTTAAAGCTTAAAACAACGATTTCTATTCAAAATAAGCGTTTGTAGATAAAATATGTTTATGCTCCGCTTTTTAAATTTTAAAACTCTTAGAATTATGATTTTATACAAAATCGTTGAAACTTCATTATCGTCCTATTTCCCACGTTTCCTACGTGAAGTTATGGCTCAAAACAACGATTTCTAGTCGCAATAAGCTCTGTGACATCACAATGATTATACTCGGCTTGTTCACTTTCAAAACTCTTAATTTGATTATTTGTATCAAAATGGGTGAAACTTCATTATAGTTCGATTTCCCACGTTCCTAATATGAAGTTAAAGCTTAAAACAACGATTTCTATTCAAAATAAGCGTTTGTAGATAAAATATGTTTATGCACCGCTTTTTAAATTTTAAAACTCTTAGAATTATGATTTTATACAAAATCGTTGAAACTTCATTATCGTCCTATTTCCCACGTTTCCTACGTGAAGTTATGGCTCAAAACAACGATTTCTAGTCGCAATAAGCTCTGTGACATCACAATGATTATACTCGGCTTGTTCACTTTCAAAACTCTTAATTTGATTATTTGTATCAAAATGGGTGAAACTTCATTATAGTTCGATTTCCCACGTTCCTAATATGAAGTTAAAGCTTAAAACAACGATTTCTATTCAAAATAAGCGTTTGTAGATAAAATATGTTTATGCTCCGCTTTTTAAATTTTAAAACTCTTAGAATTATGATTTTATACAAAATCGTTGAAACTTCATTATCGTCCTATTTCCCACGTTTCCTACGTGAAGTTATGGCTCAAAACAACGATTTCTAGTCGCAATAAGCTCTGTGACATCACAATGATTATACTCGGCTTGTTCACTTTCAAAACTCTTAATTTGATTATTTGTATCAAAATGGGTGAAACTTCATTATAGTTCGATTTCCACGTTCCTAATATGAAGTTAAAGCTTAAAACAACGATTTCTATTCAAAATAAGCGTTTGTAGATAATTTTAAAACTCTTAGAATTATGATTTTATACAAAATCGTTGAAACTTCATTATCATCCTATTTCCACGTTTCCTACGTGAAGTTATGGCTCAAAACAACGATTTCTAGTCGCAATAAGCTCTGTGACATCACAATGATTATACTCGGCTTGTTCACTTTCAAAACTCTTAATTTGATTATTTGTATCAAAATGGGTGAAACTTCATTATAGTTCGATTTCCCACGTTCCTAATATGAAGTTAAAGCTTAAAACAACGATTTCTATTCAAAATAAGCGTTTGTAGATAAAATATGTTTATGCACCGCTTTTTAAATTTTAAAACTCTTAGAATTATGATTTTATACAAAATCGTTGAAACTTCATTATCGTCCTATTTCCCACGTTTCCTACGTGAAGTTATGGCTCAAAACAACGATTTCTAGTCGCAATAAGCTCTGTGACATCACAATGATTATACTCGGCTTGTTCACTTTCAAAACTCTTAATTTGATTATTTGTATCAAAATGGGTGAAACTTCATTATAGTTCGATTTCCCACGTTCCTAATATGAAGTTAAAGCTTAAAACAACGATTTCTATTCAAAATAAGCGTTTGTAGATAAAATATGTTTATGCACCGCTTTTTAAATTTTAAAACTCTTAGAATTATGATTTTATACAAAATCGTTGAAACTTCATTATCGTCCTATTTCCCACGTTTCCTACGTGAAGTTATGGCTCAAAACAACGATTTCTAGTCGCAATAAGCTTTGTGACATCACAATGATTATACTCGGCTTGTTCACTTTCAAAACTCTTAATTTGATTATTTGTATCAAAATGGGTGAAACTTCATTATAGTTCGATTTCCACGTTCCTAATATGAAGTTAAAGCTTAAAACAACGATTTCTATTCAAAATAAGCGTTTGTAGATAAAATATGTTTATGCACCGCTTTTAAATTTTAAAACTCTTAGAATTATGATTTTATACAAAATCGTTGAAACTTCATTATCATCCTATTTCCCACGTTTCCTACGTGAAGTTATGGCTCAAAACAACGATTTCTAGTCGCAATAAGCTCTGTGACATCACAATGATTATACTCGGCTTGTTCACTTTCAAAACTCTTAATTTGATTATTTGTATCAAAATGGGTGAAACTTCATTATAGTTCGATTTCCCACGTTCCTAATATGAAGTTAAAGCTTAAAACAACGATTTCTATTCAAAATAAGCGTTTGTAGATAAAATATGTTTATGCACCGCTTTTTAAATTTTAAAACTCTTAGAATTATGATTTTATACAAAATCGTTGAAACTTCATTATCGTCCTATTTCCCACGTTTCCTACGTGAAGTTATGGCTCAAAACAACGATTTCTAGTCGCAATAAGCTGTGACATCACAATGATTATACTCGGCTTGTTCACTTTCAAAACTCTTAATTTGATTATTTGTATCAAAATGGGTGAAACTTCATTATAGTTCGATTTCCACGTTCCTAATATGAAGTTAAAGCTTAAAACAACGATTTCTATTCAAAATAAGTGTTTGTAGATAAAATATGTTTATGCTCCGCTTTTAAATTTTAAAACTCTTAGAATTATGATTTTATACAAAATCGTTGAAACTTCATTATCGTCCTATTTCCCACGTTTCCTACGTGAAGTTATGGCTCAAAACAACGATTTCTAGTCGCAATAAGCTCTGTGACATCACAATGATTATACTCGGCTTGTTCACTTTCAAAACTCTTAATTTGATTATTTGTATCAAAATGGGTGAAACTTCATTATAGTTCGATTTTCCACGTTCCTAATATGAAGTTAAAGCTTAAAACAACGATTTCTATTCAAAATAAGCGTTTGTAGATAAAATATGTTTATGCACCGCTTTTTAAATTTTAAAACTCTTAGAATTATGATTTTATACAAAATCGTTGAAACTTCATTATCATCCTATTTCCCACGTTTCCTACGTGAAGTTATGGCTCAAAACAACGATTTCTAGTCGCAATAAGCTCTGTGACATCACAATGATTATACTCGGCTTGTTCACTTTCAAAACTCTTAATTTGATTATTTGTATCAAAATGGGTGAAACTTCATTATAGTTCGATTTCCACGTTCCTAATATGAAGTTAAAGCTTAAAACAACGATTTCTATTCAAAATAAGCGTTTGTAGATAAAATATGTTTATGCACCGCTTTTTAAATTTTAAAACTCTTAGAATTATGATTTTATACAAAATCGTTGAAACTTCATTATCGTCCTATTTCCCACGTTTCCTACGTGAAGTTATGGCTCAAAACAACGATTTCTAGTCGCAATAAGCTCTGTGACATCACAATGATTATACTCGGCTTGTTCACTTTCAAAACTCTTAATTTGATTATTTGTATCAAAATGGGTGAAACTTCATTATAGTTCGATTTTCCACGTTCCTAATATGAAGTTAAAGCTTAAAACAACGATTTCTATTCAAAATAAGCGTTTGTAGATAAAATATGTTTATGCTCCGCTTTTTAAATTTTAAAACTCTTAGAATTATGATTTTATACAAAATCGTTGAAACTTCATTATCGTCCTATTTCCCACGTTTCCTACGTGAAGTTATGGCTCAAAACAACGATTTCTAGTCGCAATAAGCTCGTGACATCACAATGATTATACTCGGCTTGTTCACTTTCAAAACTCTTAATTTGATTATTTGTATCAAAATGGGTGAAACTTCATTATAGTTCGATTTTCCACGTTCCTAATATGAAGTTAAAGCTTAAAACAACGATTTCTATTCAAAATAAGCGTTTGTAGATAAAATATGTTTATGCTCCGCTTTTAAATTTTAAAACTCTTAGAATTATGATTTTATACAAAATCGTTGAAACTTCATTATCGTCCTATTTCCCACGTTTCCTACGTGAAGTTATGGCTCAAAACAACGATTTCTAGTCGCAATAAGCTCTGTGACATCACAATGATTATACTCGGCTTGTTCACTTTCAAAACTCTTAATTTGATTATTTGTATCAAAATGGGTGAAACTTCATTATAGTTCGATTTCCCACGTTCCTAATATGAAGTTAAAGCTTAAAACAACGATTTCTATTCAAAATAAGCGTTTGTAGATAAAATATGTTTATGCACCGCTTTTAAATTTTAAAACTCTTAGAATTATGATTTTATACAAAATCGTTGAAACTTCATTATCGTCCTGTTTCCCACGTTTCCTACGTGAAGTTATGGCTCAAAACAACGATTTCTAGTCGCAATAAGCTTTGTGACATCACAATGATTATACGGCTTGTTCACTTTCAAAACTCTTAATTTGATTATTTGTATCAAAATGGGTGAAACTTCATTATAGTTCGATTTTCCACGTTCCTAATATGAAGTTAAAGCTTAAAACAACGATTTCTATTCAAAATAAGTGTTTGTAGATAAAATATGTTTATGCTCCGCTTTTAAATTTTAAAACTCTTAGAATTATGATTTTATACAAAATCGTTGAAACTTCATTATCGTCCTATTTCCCACGTTTCCTACGTGAAGTTATGGCTCAAAACAACGATTTCTAGTCGCAATAAGCTCGTGACATCACAATGATTATACTCGGCTTGTTCACTTTCAAAACTCTTAATTTGATTATTTGTATCAAAATGGGTGAAACTTCATTATAGTTCGATTTTCCACGTTCCTAATATGAAGTTAAAGCTTAAAACAACGATTTCTATTCAAAATAAGCGTTTGTAGATAAAATATGTTTATGCTCCGCTTTTTAAATTTTAAAACTCTTAGAATTATGATTTTATACAAAATCGTTGAAACTTCATTATCGTCCTATTTCCCACGTTTCCTACGTGAAGTTATGGCTCAAAACAACGATTTCTAGTCGCAATAAGCTCTGTGACATCACAATGATTATACTCGGCTTGTTCACTTTCAAAACTCTTAATTTGATTATTTGTATCAAAATGGGTGAAACTTCATTATAGTTCGATTTCCCACGTTCCTAATATGAAGTTAAAGCTTAAAACAACGATTTCTATTCAAAATAAGCGTTTGTAGATAAAATATGTTTATGCACCGCTTTTTAAATTTTAAAACTCTTAGAATTATGATTTTATACAAAATCGTTGAAACTTCATTATATCGTCCTATTTCCCACGTTTCCTACGTGAAGTTATGGCTCAAAACAACGATTTCTAGTCGCAATAAGCTCTGTGACATCACAATGATTATACTCGGCTTGTTCACTTTCAAAACTCTTAATTTGATTATTTGTATCAAAATGGGTGAAACTTCATTATAGTTCGATTTTCACGTTCCTAATATGAAGTTAAAGCTTAAAACAACGATTTCTATTCAAAATAAGCGTTTGTAGATAAAATATGTTTATGCTCCGCTTTTTAAATTTTAAAACTCTTAGAATTATGATTTTATACAAAATCGTTGAAACTTCATTATCGTCCTATTTCCCACGTTTCCTACGTGAAGTTATGGCTCAAAACAACGATTTCTAGTCGCAATAAGCTCTGTGACATCACAATGATTATACTCGGCTTGTTCACTTTCAAAACTCTTAATTTGATTATTTGTATCAAAATGGGTGAAACTTCATTATAGTTCGATTTCCCACGTTCCTAATATGAAGTTAAAGCTTAAAACAACGATTTCTATTCAAAATAAGCGTTTGTAGATAAAATATGTTTATGCTCCGCTTTTAAATTTTAAAACTCTTAGAATTATGATTTTATACAAAATCGTTGAAACTTCATTATCATCCTATTTCCCACGTTTCCTACGTGAAGTTATGGCTCAAAACAACGATTTCTAGTCGCAATAAGCTCTGTGACATCACAATGATTATACTCGGCTTGTTCACTTTCAAAACTCTTAATTTGATTATTTGTATCAAAATGGGTGAAACTTCATTATAGTTCGATTTTCCACGTTCCTAATATGAAGTTAAAGCTTAAAACAACGATTTCTATTCAAAATAAGCGTTTGTAGATAAAATATGTTTATGCACCGCTTTTAAATTTTAAAACTCTTAGAATTATGATTTTATACAAAATCGTTGAAACTTCATTATCGTCCTATTTCCCACGTTTCCTACGTGAAGTTATGGCTCAAAACAACGATTTCTAGTCGCAATAAGCTCTGTGACATCACAATGATTATACTCGGCTTGTTCACTTTCAAAACTCTTAATTTGATTATTTGTATCAAAATGGGTGAAACTTCATTATAGTTCGATTTTCCACGTTCCTAATATGAAGTTAAAGCTTAAAACAACGATTTCTATTCAAAATAAGCGTTTGTAGATAAAATATGTTTATGCTCCGCTTTTAAATTTTAAAACTCTTAGAATTATGATTTTATACAAAATCGTTGAAACTTCATTATCGTCCTATTTCCCACGTTTCCTACGTGAAGTTATGGCTCAAAACAACGATTTCTAGTCGCAATAAGCTCTGTGACATCACAATGATTATACTCGGCTTGTTCACTTTCAAAACTCTTAATTTGATTATTTGTATCAAAATGGGTGAAACTTCATTATAGTTCGATTTCCACGTTCCTAATATGAAGTTAAAGCTTAAAACAACGATTTCTATTCAAAATAAGCGTTTGTAGATAAAATATGTTTATGCACCGCTTTTTAAATTTTAAAACTCTTAGAATTATGATTTTATACAAAATCGTTGAAACTTCATTATCGTCCTATTTCCCACGTTTCCTACGTGAAGTTATGGCTCAAAACAACGATTTCTAGTCGCAATAAGCTCTGTGACATCACAATGATTATACTCGGCTTGTTCACTTTCAAAACTCTTAATTTGATTATTTGTATCAAAATGGGTGAAACTTCATTATAGTTCGATTTTCCACGTTCCTAATATGAAGTTAAAGCTTAAAACAACGATTTCTATTCAAAATAAGCGTTTGTAGATAAAATATGTTTATGCACCGCTTTTTAAATTTTAAAACTCTTAGAATTATGATTTTATACAAAATCGTTGAAACTTCATTATCGTCCTATTTCCCACGTTTCCTACGTGAAGTTATGGCTCAAAACAACGATTTCTAGTCGCAATAAGCTCTGTGACATCACAATGATTATACTCGGCTTGTTCACTTTCAAAACTCTTAATTTGATTATTTGTATCAAAATGGGTGAAACTTCATTATAGTTCGATTTCCCACGTTCCTAATATGAAGTTAAAGCTTAAAACAACGATTTCTATTCAAAATAAGCGTTTGTAGATAAAATATGTTTATGCTCCGCTTTTTAAATTTTAAAACTCTTAGAATTATGATTTTATACAAAATCGTTGAAACTTCATTATCGTCCTATTTCCCACGTTTCCTACGTGAAGTTATGGCTCAAAACAACGATTTCTAGTCGCAATAAGCTCTGTGACATCACAATGATTATACTCGGCTTGTTCACTTTCAAAACTCTTAATTTGATTATTTGTATCAAAATGGGTGAAACTTCATTATAGTTCGATTTCCCACGTTCCTAATATGAAGTTAAAGCTTAAAACAACGATTTCTATTCAAAATAAGCGTTTGTAGATAAAATATGTTTATGCTCGCTTTTTAAATTTTAAAACTCTTAGAATTATGATTTTATACAAAATCGTTGAAACTTCATTATCGTCCTATTTCCCACGTTTCCTACGTGAAGTTATGGCTCAAAACAACGATTTCTAGTCGCAATAAGCTTTGTGACATCACAATGATTATACTCGGCTTGTTCACTTTCAAAACTCTTAATTTGATTATTTGTATCAAAATGGGTGAAACTTCATTATAGTTCGATTTTCCACGTTCCTAATATGAAGTTAAAGCTTAAAACAACGATTTCTATTCAAAATAAGCGTTTGTAGATAAAATATGTTTATGCACCGCTTTTAAATTTTAAAACTCTTAGAATTATGATTTTATACAAAATCGTTGAAACTTCATTATCATCCTATTTCCCACGTTTCCTACGTGAAGTTATGGCTCAAAACAACGATTTCTAGTCGCAATAAGCTTGTGACATCACAATGATTATACTCGGCTTGTTCACTTTCAAAACTCTTAATTTGATTATTTGTATCAAAATGGGTGAAACTTCATTATAGTTCGATTTCCCACGTTCCTAATATGAAGTTAAAGCTTAAAACAACGATTTCTATTCAAAATAAGCGTTTGTAGATAAAATATGTTTATGCTCCGCTTTTTAAATTTTAAAACTCTTAGAATTATGATTTTATACAAAATCGTTGAAACTTCATTATCGTCCTATTTCCCACGTTTCCTACGTGAAGTTATGGCTCAAAACAACGATTTCTAGTCGCAATAAGCTCTGTGACATCACAATGATTATACTCGGCTTGTTCACTTTCAAAACTCTTAATTTGATTATTTGTATCAAAATGGGTGAAACTTCATTATAGTTCGATTTTCCACGTTCCTAATATGAAGTTAAAGCTTAAAACAACGATTTCTATTCAAAATAAGCGTTTGTAGATAAAATATGTTTATGCTCCGCTTTTTAAATTTTAAAACTCTTAGAATTATGATTTTATACAAAATCGTTGAAACTTCATTATCGTCCTATTTCCCACGTTTCCTACGTGAAGTTATGGCTCAAAACAACGATTTCTAGTCGCAATAAGCTCTGTGACATCACAATGATTATACTCGGCTTGTTCACTTTCAAAACTCTTAATTTGATTATTTGTATCAAAATGGGTGAAACTTCATTATAGTTCGATTTCCCACGTTCCTAATATGAAGTTAAAGCTTAAAACAACGATTTCTATTCAAAATAAGCGTTTGTAGATAAAATATGTTTATGCACCGCTTTTTAAATTTTAAAACTCTTAGAATTATGATTTTATACAAAATCGTTGAAACTTCATTATCGTCCTATTTCCCACGTTTCCTACGTGAAGTTATGGCTCAAAACAACGATTTCTAGTCGCAATAAGCTCTGTGACATCACAATGATTATACTCGGCTTGTTCACTTTCAAAACTCTTAATTTGATTATTTGTATCAAAATGGGTGAAACTTCATTATAGTTCGATTTTCACGTTCCTAATATGAAGTTAAAGCTTAAAACAACGATTTCTATTCAAAATAAGTGTTTGTAGATAAAATATGTTTATGCTCCGCTTTTAAATTTTAAAACTCTTAGAATTATGATTTTATACAAAATCGTTGAAACTTCATTATCGTCCTATTTCCCACGTTTCCTACGTGAAGTTATGGCTCAAAACAACGATTTCTAGTCGCAATAAGCTCTGTGACATCACAATGATTATACTCGGCTTGTTCACTTTCAAAACTCTTAATTTGATTATTTGTATCAAAATGGGTGAAACTTCATTATAGTTCGATTTCCCACGTTCCTAATATGAAGTTAAAGCTTAAAACAACGATTTCTATTCAAAATAAGCGTTTGTAGATAAAATATGTTTATGCTCGCTTTTAAATTTTAAAACTCTTAGAATTATGATTTTATACAAAATCGTTGAAACTTCATTATCATCCTATTTCCCACGTTTCCTACGTGAAGTTATGGCTCAAAACAACGATTTCTAGTCGCAATAAGCTCTGTGACATCACAATGATTATACTCGGCTTGTTCACTTTCAAAACTCTTAATTTGATTATTTGTATCAAAATGGGTGAAACTTCATTATAGTTCGATTTTCCACGTTCCTAATATGAAGTTAAAGCTTAAAACAACGATTTCTATTCAAAATAAGCGTTTGTAGATAAAATATGTTTATGCACCGCTTTTTAAATTTTAAAACTCTTAGAATTATGATTTTATACAAAATCGTTGAAACTTCATTATCGTCCTATTTCCCACGTTTCCTACGTGAAGTTATGGCTCAAAACAACGATTTCTAGTCGCAATAAGCTCTGTGACATCACAATGATTATACTCGGCTTGTTCACTTTCAAAACTCTTAATTTGATTATTTGTATCAAAATGGGTGAAACTTCATTATAGTTCGATTTTCCACGTTCCTAATATGAAGTTAAAGCTTAAAACAACGATTTCTATTCAAAATAAGCGTTTGTAGATAAAATATGTTTATGCACCGCTTTTTAAATTTTAAAACTCTTAGAATTATGATTTTATACAAAATCGTTGAAACTTCATTATCATCCTATTTCCCACGTTTCCTACGTGAAGTTATGGCTCAAAACAACGATTTCTAGTCGCAATAAGCTTGTGACATCACAATGATTATACTCGGCTTGTTCACTTTCAAAACTCTTAATTTGATTATTTGTATCAAAATGGGTGAAACTTCATTATAGTTCGATTTCCACGTTCCTAATATGAAGTTAAAGCTTAAAACAACGATTTCTATTCAAAATAAGCGTTTGTAGATAAAATATGTTTATGCACCGCTTTTTAAATTTTAAAACTCTTAGAATTATGATTTTATACAAAATCGTTGAAACTTCATTATCGTCCTATTTCCCACGTTTCCTACGTGAAGTTATGGCTCAAAACAACGATTTCTAGTCGCAATAAGCTCTGTGACATCACAATGATTATACTCGGCTTGTTCACTTTCAAAACTCTTAATTTGATTATTTGTATCAAAATGGGTGAAACTTCATTATAGTTCGATTTCCACGTTCCTAATATGAAGTTAAAGCTTAAAACAACGATTTCTATTCAAAATAAGCGTTTGTAGATAAAATATGTTTATGCACCGCTTTTAAATTTTAAAACTCTTAGAATTATGATTTTATACAAAATCGTTGAAACTTCATTATCGTCCTATTTCCCACGTTTCCTACGTGAAGTTATGGCTCAAAACAACGATTTCTAGTCGCAATAAGCTCTGTGACATCACAATGATTATACTCGGCTTGTTCACTTTCAAAACTCTTAATTTGATTATTTGTATCAAAATGGGTGAAACTTCATTATAGTTCGATTTCCACGTTCCTAATATGAAGTTAAAGCTTAAAACAACGATTTCTATTCAAAATAAGCGTTTGTAGATAAAATATGTTTATGCCGCTTTTTAAATTTTAAAACTCTTAGAATTATGATTTTATACAAAATCGTTGAAACTTCATTATCGTCCTATTTCCCACGTTTCCTACGTGAAGTTATGGCTCAAAACAACGATTTCTAGTCGCAATAAGCTGTGACATCACAATGATTATACTCGGCTTGTTCACTTTCAAAACTCTTAATTTGATTATTTGTATCAAAATGGGTGAAACTTCATTATAGTTCGATTTTCCACATTCCTAATATGAAGTTATAGCTTAAAACAACGATTTTTATTCAAAATAAGCGTTTGTAGATAAAATATGTTTATGCTCCGCTTTTAAAATTTTAAAACTCTTAGAATTATGATTTTATACAAAATCGTTGAAACTTCATTATCATCCTATTTCCCACGTTTCCTACGTGAAGTTATGGCTCAAAACAACGATTTCTAGTCGCAATAAGCTCTGTGACATCACAATGATTATACTCGGCTTGTTCACTTTCAAAACTCTTAATTTGATTATTTGTATCAAAATGGGTGAAACTTCATTATAGTTCGATTTTCCACGTTCCTAATATGAAGTTAAAGCTTAAAACAACGATTTCTATTCAAAATAAGCGTTTGTAGATAAAATATGTTTATGCTCGCTTTTTAAATTTTAAAACTCTTAGAATTATGATTTTATACAAAATCGTTGAAACTTCATTATCGTCCTATTTCCCACGTTTCCTACGTGAAGTTATGGCTCAAAACAACGATTTCTAGTCGCAATAAGCTCTGTGACATCACAATGATTATACTCGGCTTGTTCACTTTCAAAACTCTTAATTTGATTATTTGTATCAAAATGGGTGAAACTTCATTATAGTTCGATTTTCCACGTTCCTAATATGAAGTTAAAGCTTAAAACAACGATTTCTATTCAAAATAAGCGTTTGTAGATAAAATATGTTTATGCTCCGCTTTTTAAATTTTAAAACTCTTAGAATTATGATTTTATACAAAATCGTTGAAACTTCATTATCGTCCTATTTCCCACGTTTCCTACGTGAAGTTATGGCTCAAAACAACGATTTCTAGTCGCAATAAGCTCGTGACATCACAATGATTATACTCGGCTTGTTCACTTTCAAAACTCTTAATTTGATTATTTGTATCAAAATGGGTGAAACTTCATTATAGTTCGATTTCCCACGTTCCTAATATGAAGTTAAAGCTTAAAACAACGATTTCTATTCAAAATAAGCGTTTGTAGATAAAATATGTTTATGCACCGCTTTTTAAATTTTAAAACTCTTAGAATTATGATTTTATACAAAATCGTTGAAACTTCATTATCGTCCTATTTCCCACGTTTCCTACGTGAAGTTATGGCTCAAAACAACGATTTCTAGTCGCAATAAGCTCTGTGACATCACAATGATTATACTCGGCTTGTTCACTTTCAAAACTCTTAATTTGATTATTTGTATCAAAATGGGTGAAACTTCATTATAGTTCGATTTCCCACGTTCCTAATATGAAGTTAAAGCTTAAAACAACGATTTCTATTCAAAATAAGCGTTTGTAGATAAAATATGTTTATGCTCCGCTTTTTAAATTTTAAAACTCTTAGAATTATGATTTTATACAAAATCGTTGAAACTTCATTATCGTCCTATTTCCCACGTTTCCTACGTGAAGTTATGGCTCAAAACAACGATTTCTAGTCGCAATAAGCTCTGTGACATCACAATGATTATACTCGGCTTGTTCACTTTCAAAACTCTTAATTTGATTATTTGTATCAAAATGGGTGAAACTTCATTATAGTTCGATTTTCCACGTTCCTAATATGAAGTTAAAGCTTAAAACAACGATTTCTATTCAAAATAAGCGTTTGTAGATAAAATATGTTTATGCACCGCTTTTAAATTTTAAAACTCTTAGAATTATGATTTTATACAAAATCGTTGAAACTTCATTATCGTCCTATTTCCCACGTTTCCTACGTGAAGTTATGGCTCAAAACAACGATTTCTAGTCGCAATAAGCTCTGTGACATCACAATGATTATACTCGGCTTGTTCACTTTCAAAACTCTTAATTTGATTATTTGTATCAAAATGGGTGAAACTTCATTATAGTTCGATTTTCCACGTTCCTAATATGAAGTTAAAGCTTAAAACAACGATTTCTATTCAAAATAAGCGTTTGTAGATAAAATATGTTTATGCACCGCTTTTTAAATTTTAAAACTCTTAGAATTATGATTTTATACAAAATCGTTGAAACTTCATTATCGTCCTATTTCCCACGTTTCCTACGTGAAGTTATGGCTCAAAACAACGATTTCTAGTCGCAATAAGCTCTGTGACATCACAATGATTATACTCGGCTTGTTCACTTTCAAAACTCTTAATTTGATTATTTGTATCAAAATGGGTGAAACTTCATTATAGTTCGATTTCCCACGTTCCTAATATGAAGTTAAAGCTTAAAACAACGATTTCTATTCAAAATAAGCGTTTGTAGATAAAATATGTTTATGCACCGCTTTTTAAATTTTAAAACTCTTAGAATTATGATTTTATACAAAATCGTTGAAACTTCATTATCGTCCTATTTCCCACGTTTCCTACGTGAAGTTATGGCTCAAAACAACGATTTCTAGTCGCAATAAGCTTGTGACATCACAATGATTATACTCGGCTTGTTCACTTTCAAAACTCTTAATTTGATTATTTGTATCAAAATGGGTGAAACTTCATTATAGTTCGATTTCCCACGTTCCTAATATGAAGTTAAAGCTTAAAACAACGATTTCTATTCAAAATAAGCGTTTGTAGATAAAATATGTTTATGCTCGCTTTTAAATTTTAAAACTCTTAGAATTATGATTTTATACAAAATCGTTGAAACTTCATTATCATCCTATTTCCCACGTTTCCTACGTGAAGTTATGGCTCAAAACAACGATTTCTAGTCGCAATAAGCTCGTGACATCACAATGATTATACTCGGCTTGTTCACTTTCAAAACTCTTAATTTGATTATTTGTATCAAAATGGGTGAAACTTCATTATAGTTCGATTTTCACGTTCCTAATATGAAGTTAAAGCTTAAAACAACGATTTCTATTCAAAATAAGCGTTTGTAGATAAAATATGTTTATGCTCCGCTTTTTAAATTTTAAAACTCTTAGAATTATGATTTTATACAAAATCGTTGAAACTTCATTATCGTCCTATTTCCCACGTTTCCTACGTGAAGTTATGGCTCAAAACAACGATTTCTAGTCGCAATAAGCTCTGTGACATCACAATGATTATACTCGGCTTGTTCACTTTCAAAACTCTTAATTTGATTATTTGTATCAAAATGGGTGAAACTTCATTATAGTTCGATTTTCCACGTTCCTAATATGAAGTTAAAGCTTAAAACAACGATTTCTATTCAAAATAAGCGTTTGTAGATAAAATATGTTTATGCTCCGCTTTTAAATTTTAAAACTCTTAGAATTATGATTTTATACAAAATCGTTGAAACTTCATTATCGTCCTATTTCCCACGTTTCCTACGTGAAGTTATGGCTCAAAACAACGATTTCTAGTCGCAATAAGCTCTGTGACATCACAATGATTATACTCGGCTTGTTCACTTTCAAAACTCTTAATTTGATTATTTGTATCAAAATGGGTGAAACTTCATTATAGTTCGATTTCCCACGTTCCTAATATGAAGTTAAAGCTTAAAACAACGATTTCTATTCAAAATAAGCGTTTGTAGATAAAATATGTTTATGCACCGCTTTTTAAATTTTAAAACTCTTAGAATTATGATTTTATACAAAATCGTTGAAACTTCATTATCATCCTATTTCCCACGTTTCCTACGTGAAGTTATGGCTCAAAACAACGATTTCTAGTCGCAATAAGCTTCTGTGACATCACAATGATTATACTCGGCTTGTTCACTTTCAAAACTCTTAATTTGATTATTTGTATCAAAATGGGTGAAACTTCATTATAGTTCGATTTTCCACGTTCCTAATATGAAGTTAAAGCTTAAAACAACGATTTCTATTCAAAATAAGCGTTTGTAGATAAAATATGTTTATGCACCGCTTTTTAAATTTTAAAACTCTTAGAATTATGATTTTATACAAAATCGTTGAAACTTCATTATCGTCCTATTTCCCACGTTTCCTACGTGAAGTTATGGCTCAAAACAACGATTTCTAGTCGCAATAAGCTCTGTGACATCACAATGATTATACTCGGCTTGTTCACTTTCAAAACTCTTAATTTGATTATTTGTATCAAAATGGGTGAAACTTCATTATAGTTCGATTTTCCACGTTCCTAATATGAAGTTAAAGCTTAAAACAACGATTTCTATTCAAAATAAGCGTTTGTAGATAAAATATGTTTATGCTCCGCTTTTTAAATTTTAAAACTCTTAGAATTATGATTTTATACAAAATCGTTGAAACTTCATTATCGTCCTATTTCCCACGTTTCCTACGTGAAGTTATGGCTCAAAACAACGATTTCTAGTCGCAATAAGCTGTGACATCACAATGATTATACTCGGCTTGTTCACTTTCAAAACTCTTAATTTGATTATTTGTATCAAAATGGGTGAAACTTCATTATAGTTCGATTTTCCACGTTCCTAATATGAAGTTAAAGCTTAAAACAACGATTTCTATTCAAAATAAGCGTTTGTAGATAAAATATGTTTATGCTCGCTTTTAAATTTTAAAACTCTTAGAATTATGATTTTATACAAAATCGTTGAAACTTCTTATATCCTATTTCCCACGTTTCCTACGTGAAGTTATGGCTCAAAACAACGATTTCTAGTCGCAATAAGCTTGTGACATCACAATGATTATACTCGGCTTGTTCACTTTCAAAACTCTTAATTTGATTATTTGTATCAAAATGGGTGAAACTTCATTATAGTTCGATTTTCCACGTTCCTAATATGAAGTTAAAGCTTAAAACAACGATTTCTATTCAAAATAAGCGTTTGTAGATAAAATATGTTTATGCTCCGCTTTTAAATTTTAAAACTCTTAGAATTATGATTTTATACAAAATCGTTGAAACTTCATTATCGTCCTATTTCCCACGTTTCCTACGTGAAGTTATGGCTCAAAACAACGATTTCTAGTCGCAATAAGCTCTGTGACATCACAATGATTATACTCGGCTTGTTCACTTTCAAAACTCTTAATTTGATTATTTGTATCAAAATGGGTGAAACTTCATTATAGTTCGATTTTCCACGTTCCTAATATGAAGTTAAAGCTTAAAACAACGATTTCTATTCAAAATAAGCGTTTGTAGATAAAATATGTTTATGCTCCGCTTTTTAAATTTTAAAACTCTTAGAATTATGATTTTATACAAAATCGTTGAAACTTCATTATCGTCCTATTTCCCACGTTTCCTACGTGAAGTTATGGCTCAAAACAACGATTTCTAGTCGCAATAAGCTCTGTGACATCACAATGATTATACTCGGCTTGTTCACTTTCAAAACTCTTAATTTGATTATTTGTATCAAAATGGGTGAAACTTCATTATAGTTCGATTTTCCACGTTCCTAATATGAAGTTAAAGCTTAAAACAACGATTTCTATTCAAAATAAGCGTTTGTAGATAAAATATGTTTATGCACCGCTTTTAAATTTTAAAACTCTTAGAATTATGATTTTATACAAAATCGTTGAAACTTCATTATCGTCCTATTTCCCACGTTTCCTACGTGAAGTTATGGCTCAAAACAACGATTTCTAGTCGCAATAAGCTCTGTGACATCACAATGATTATACTCGGCTTGTTCACTTTCAAAACTCTTAATTTGATTATTTGTATCAAAATGGGTGAAACTTCATTATAGTTCGATTTTCCACGTTCCTAATATGAAGTTAAAGCTTAAAACAACGATTTCTATTCAAAATAAGCGTTTGTAGATAAAATATGTTTATGCTCCGCTTTTTAAATTTTAAAACTCTTAGAATTATGATTTTATACAAAATCGTTGAAACTTCATTATCGTCCTATTTCCCACGTTTCCTACGTGAAGTTATGGCTCAAAACAACGATTTCTAGTCGCAATAAGCTCTGTGACATCACAATGATTATACTCGGCTTGTTCACTTTCAAAACTCTTAATTTGATTATTTGTATCAAAATGGGTGAAACTTCATTATAGTTCGATTTCCACGTTCCTAATATGAAGTTAAAGCTTAAAACAACGATTTCTATTCAAAATAAGCGTTTGTAGATAAAATATGTTTATGCTCCGCTTTTTAAATTTTAAAACTCTTAGAATTATGATTTTATACAAAATCGTTGAAACTTCATTATCGTCCTATTTCCCACGTTTCCTACGTGAAGTTATGGCTCAAAACAACGATTTCTAGTCGCAATAAGCTCTGTGACATCACAATGATTATACTCGGCTTGTTCACTTTCAAAACTCTTAATTTGATTATTTGTATCAAAATGGGTGAAACTTCATTATAGTTCGATTTTCCACGTTCCTAATATGAAGTTAAAGCTTAAAACAACGATTTCTATTCAAAATAAGCGTTTGTAGATAAAATATGTTTATGCACCGCTTTTTAAATTTTAAAACTCTTAGAATTATGATTTTATACAAAATCGTTGAAACTTCATTATCGTCCTATTTCCCACGTTTCCTACGTGAAGTTATGGCTCAAAACAACGATTTCTAGTCGCAATAAGCTCTGTGACATCACAATGATTATACTCGGCTTGTTCACTTTCAAAACTCTCTTAATTTGATTATTTGTATCAAAATGGGTGAAACTTCATTATAGTTCGATTTCCCACGTTCCTAATATGAAGTTAAAGCTTAAAACAACGATTTCTATTCAAAATAAGCGTTTGTAGATAAAATATGTTTATGCACCGCTTTTTAAATTTTAAAACTCTTAGAATTATGATTTTATACAAAATCGTTGAAACTTCATTATCGTCCTATTTCCCACGTTTCCTACGTGAAGTTATGGCTCAAAACAACGATTTCTAGTCGCAATAAGCTTTGTGACATCACAATGATTATACTCGGCTTGTTCACTTTCAAAACTCTTAATTTGATTATTTGTATCAAAATGGGTGAAACTTCATTATAGTTCGATTTCCCACGTTCCTAATATGAAGTTAAAGCTTAAAACAACGATTTCTATTCAAAATAAGCGTTTGTAGATAAAATATGTTTATGCTCCGCGTTTTAAATTTTAAAACTCTTAGAATTATGATTTTATACAAAATCGTTGAAACTTCATTATCATCCTATTTCCCACGTTTCCTACGTGAAGTTATGGCTCAAAACAACGATTTCTAGTCGCAATAAGCTTTGTGACATCACAATGATTATACTCGGCTTGTTCACTTTCAAAACTCTTAATTTGATTATTTGTATCAAAATGGGTGAAACTTCATTATAGTTCGATTTCCCACGTTCCTAATATGAAGTTAAAGCTTAAAACAACGATTTCTATTCAAAATAAGCGTTTGTAGATAAAATATGTTTATGCTCGCTTTTTAAATTTTAAAACTCTTAGAATTATGATTTTATACAAAATCGTTGAAACTTCATTATCGTCCTATTTCCCACGTTTCCTACGTGAAGTTATGGCTCAAAACAACGATTTCTAGTCGCAATAAGCTCTGTGACATCACAATGATTATACTCGGCTTGTTCACTTTCAAAACTCTTAATTTGATTATTTGTATCAAAATGGGTGAAACTTCATTATAGTTCGATTTCCACGTTCCTAATATGAAGTTAAAGCTTAAAACAACGATTTCTATTCAAAATAAGCGTTTGTAGATAAAATATGTTTATGCTCCGCTTTTAAATTTTAAAACTCTTAGAATTATGATTTTATACAAAATCGTTGAAACTTCATTATCGTCCTATTTCCCACGTTTCCTACGTGAAGTTATGGCTCAAAACAACGATTTCTAGTCGCAATAAGCTCTGTGACATCACAATGATTATACTCGGCTTGTTCACTTTCAAAACTCTTAATTTGATTATTTGTATCAAAATGGGTGAAACTTCATTATAGTTCGATTTCCACGTTCCTAATATGAAGTTAAAGCTTAAAACAACGATTTCTATTCAAAATAAGCGTTTGTAGATAAAATATGTTTATGCACCGCGCTTTTAAATTTTAAAACTCTTAGAATTATGATTTTATACAAAATCGTTGAAACTTCATTATCGTCCTATTTCCCACGTTTCCTACGTGAAGTTATGGCTCAAAACAACGATTTCTAGTCGCAATAAGCTTTGTGACATCACAATGATTATACTCGGCTTGTTCACTTTCAAAACTCTTAATTTGATTATTTGTATCAAAATGGGTGAAACTTCATTATAGTTCGATTTCCCACGTTCCTAATATGAAGTTAAAGCTTAAAACAACGATTTCTATTCAAAATAAGCGTTTGTAGATAAAATATGTTTATGCACCGCTTTTTAAATTTTAAAACTCTTAGAATTATGATTTTATACAAAATCGTTGAAACTTCATTATCGTCCTATTTCCCACGTTTCCTACGTGAAGTTATGGCTCAAAACAACGATTTCTAGTCGCAATAAGCTCGTGACATCACAATGATTATACTCGGCTTGTTCACTTTCAAAACTCTTAATTTGATTATTTGTATCAAAATGGGTGAAACTTCATTATAGTTCGATTTTCCACGTTCCTAATATGAAGTTAAAGCTTAAAACAACGATTTCTATTCAAAATAAGCGTTTGTAGATAAAATATGTTTATGCTCCGCTTTTAAAATTTTAAAACTCTTAGAATTATGATTTTATACAAAATCGTTGAAACTTCATTATCGTCCTATTTCCCACGTTTCCTACGTGAAGTTATGGCTCAAAACAACGATTTCTAGTCGCAATAAGCTCTGTGACATCACAATGATTATACTCGGCTTGTTCACTTTCAAAACTCTTAATTTGATTATTTGTATCAAAATGGGTGAAACTTCATTATAGTTCGATTTTCCACGTTCCTAATATGAAGTTAAAGCTTAAAACAACGATTTCTATTCAAAATAAGCGTTTGTAGATAAAATATGTTTATGCACCGCTTTTTAAATTTTAAAACTCTTAGAATTATGATTTTATACAAAATCGTTGAAACTTCATTATCATCCTATTTCCCACGTTTCCTACGTGAAGTTATGGCTCAAAACAACGATTTCTAGTCGCAATAAGCTCTGTGACATCACAATGATTATACTCGGCTTGTTCACTTTCAAAACTCTTAATTTGATTATTTGTATCAAAATGGGTGAAACTTCATTATAGTTCGATTTTCCACGTTCCTAATATGAAGTTAAAGCTTAAAACAACGATTTCTATTCAAAATAAGCGTTTGTAGATAAAATATGTTTATGCACCGCTTTTAAATTTTAAAACTCTTAGAATTATGATTTTATACAAAATCGTTGAAACTTCATTATCGTCCTATTTCCCACGTTTCCTACGTGAAGTTATGGCTCAAAACAACGATTTCTAGTCGCAATAAGCTCGTGACATCACAATGATTATACTCGGCTTGTTCACTTTCAAAACTCTTAATTTGATTATTTGTATCAAAATGGGTGAAACTTCATTATAGTTCGATTTCCCACGTTCCTAATATGAAGTTAAAGCTTAAAACAACGATTTCTATTCAAAATAAGCGTTTGTAGATAAAATATGTTTATGCACCGCGCTTTTAAATTTTAAAACTCTTAGAATTATGATTTTATACAAAATCGTTGAAACTTCATTATCGTCCTATTTCCCACGTTTCCTACGTGAAGTTATGGCTCAAAACAACGATTTCTAGTCGCAATAAGCTCTGTGACATCACAATGATTATACTCGGCTTGTTCACTTTCAAAACTCTTAATTTGATTATTTGTATCAAAATGGGTGAAACTTCATTATAGTTCGATTTTCCACGTTCCTAATATGAAGTTAAAGCTTAAAACAACGATTTCTATTCAAAATAAGCGTTTGTAGATAAAATATGTTTATGCTCCGCTTTTAAAATTTTAAAACTCTTAGAATTATGATTTTATACAAAATCGTTGAAACTTCATTATCGTCCTATTTCCCACGTTTCCTACGTGAAGTTATGGCTCAAAACAACGATTTCTAGTCGCAATAAGCTGTGACATCACAATGATTATACTCGGCTTGTTCACTTTCAAAACTCTTAATTTGATTATTTGTATCAAAATGGGTGAAACTTCATTATAGTTCGATTTCCCACGTTCCTAATATGAAGTTAAAGCTTAAAACAACGATTTCTATTCAAAATAAGCGTTTGTAGATAAAATATGTTTATGCTCGCTTTTAAATTTTAAAACTCTTAGAATTATGATTTTATACAAAATCGTTGAAACTTCATTATCGTCCTATTTCCCACGTTTCCTACGTGAAGTTATGGCTCAAAACAACGATTTCTAGTCGCAATAAGCTCTGTGACATCACAATGATTATACTCGGCTTGTTCACTTTCAAAACTCTTAATTTGATTATTTGTATCAAAATGGGTGAAACTTCATTATAGTTCGATTTTCCACGTTCCTAATATGAAGTTAAAGCTTAAAACAACGATTTCTATTCAAAATAAGCGTTTGTAGATAAAATATGTTTATGCTCCGCTTTTTAAATTTTAAAACTCTTAGAATTATGATTTTATACAAAATCGTTGAAACTTCATTATCGTCCTATTTCCCACGTTTCCTACGTGAAGTTATGGCTCAAAACAACGATTTCTAGTCGCAATAAGCTCTGTGACATCACAATGATTATACTCGGCTTGTTCACTTTCAAAACTCTTAATTTGATTATTTGTATCAAAATGGGTGAAACTTCATTATAGTTCGATTTCCCACGTTCCTAATATGAAGTTAAAGCTTAAAACAACGATTTCTATTCAAAATAAGCGTTTGTAGATAAAATATGTTTATGCACCGCTTTTAAATTTTAAAACTCTTAGAATTATGATTTTATACAAAATCGTTGAAACTTCATTATCGTCCTATTTCCCACGTTTCCTACGTGAAGTTATGGCTCAAAACAACGATTTCTAGTCGCAATAAGCTCTGTGACATCACAATGATTATACTCGGCTTGTTCACTTTCAAAACTCTTAATTTGATTATTTGTATCAAAATGGGTGAAACTTCATTATAGTTCGATTTTCCACGTTCCTAATATGAAGTTAAAGCTTAAAACAACGATTTCTATTCAAAATAAGCGTTTGTAGATAAAATATGTTTATGCTCCGCTTTTTAAATTTTAAAACTCTTAGAATTATGATTTTATACAAAATCGTTGAAACTTCATTATCGTCCTATTTCCCACGTTTCCTACGTGAAGTTATGGCTCAAAACAACGATTTCTAGTCGCAATAAGCTCTGTGACATCACAATGATTATACTCGGCTTGTTCACTTTCAAAACTCTTAATTTGATTATTTGTATCAAAATGGGTGAAACTTCATTATAGTTCGATTTCCCACGTTCCTAATATGAAGTTAAAGCTTAAAACAACGATTTCTATTCAAAATAAGCGTTTGTAGATAAAATATGTTTATGCTCCGCCTTTTAAATTTTAAAACTCTTAGAATTATGATTTTATACAAAATCGTTGAAACTTCATTATCGTCCTATTTCCCACGTTTCCTACGTGAAGTTATGGCTCAAAACAACGATTTCTAGTCGCAATAAGCTATGTGACATCACAATGATTATACTCGGCTTGTTCACTTTCAAAACTCTTAATTTGATTATTTGTATCAAAATGGGTGAAACTTCATTATAGTTCGATTTCCCACGTTCCTAATATGAAGTTAAAGCTTAAAACAACGATTTCTATTCAAAATAAGCGTTTGTAGATAAAATATGTTTATGCATCGCTTTTAAATTTTAAAACTCTTAGAATTATGATTTTATACAAAATCGTTGAAAGTTCATTATCATCCTATTTTCCACGTTCCCTACGTGAAGCTATGGCTCAAAACAACGATTTCTAGTCGCAATAAGCTCTGTGACATCACAATGATTATACTCGGCTTGTTCACTTTCAAAACTCTTAATTTGATTATTTGTATCAAAATGGGTGAAACTTCATTATAGTTCGATTTCCCACGTTCCTAATATGAAGTTAAAGCTTAAAACAACGATTTCTATTCAAAATAAGCGTTTGTAGATAAAATATGTTTATGCACCGCTCTTTAAATTTTAAAACTCTTAGAATTATGATTTTATACAAAATCGTTGAAACTTCATTATCGTCCTATTTCCCACGTTTCCTACGTGAAGTTATGGCTCAAAACAACGATTTCTAGTCGCAATAAGCTGTGACATCACAATGATTATACTCGGCTTGTTCACTTTCAAAACTCTTAATTTGATTATTTGTATCAAAATGGGTGAAACTTCATTATAGTTCGATTTTCACGTTCCTAATATGAAGTTAAAGCTTAAAACAACGATTTCTATTCAAAATAAGCGTTTGTAGATAAAATATGTTTATGCTCCGCTTTTTAAATTTTAAAACTCTTAGAATTATGATTTTATACAAAATCGTTGAAACTTCATTATCGTCCTATTTCCCACGTTTCCTACGTGAAGTTATGGCTCAAAACAACGATTTCTAGTCGCAATAAGCTCTGTGACATCACAATGATTATACTCGGCTTGTTCACTTTCAAAACTCTTAATTTGATTATTTGTATCAAAATGGGTGAAACTTCATTATAGTTCGATTTCCCACGTTCCTAATATGAAGTTAAAGCTTAAAACAACGATTTCTATTCAAAATAAGCGTTTGTAGATAAAATATGTTTATACTCGCTTTTAAATTTTAAAACTCTTAGAATTATGATTTTATACAAAATCGTTGAAACTTCATTATCGTCCTATTTCCCACGTTTCCTACGTGAAGTTATGGCTCAAAACAACGATTTCTAGTCGCAATAAGCTTGTGACATCACAATGATTATACTCGGCTTGTTCACTTTCAAAACTCTTAATTTGATTATTTGTATCAAAATGGGTGAAACTTCATTATAGTTCGATTTCCCACGTTCCTAATATGAAGTTAAAGCTTAAAACAACGATTTCTATTCAAAATAAGCGTTTGTAGATAAAATATGTTTATGCTCGCTTTTAAATTTTAAAACTCTTAGAATTATGATTTTATACAAAATCGTTGAAACTTCATTATCGTCCTATTTCCCACGTTTCCTACGTGAAGTTATGGCTCAAAACAACGATTTCTAGTCGCAATAAGCTCTGTGACATCACAATGATTATACTCGGCTTGTTCACTTTCAAAACTCTTAATTTGATTATTTGTATCAAAATGGGTGAAACTTCATTATAGTTCGATTTCCACGTTCCTAATATGAAGTTAAAGCTTAAAACAACGATTTCTATTCAAAATAAGCGTTTGTAGATAAAATATGTTTATGCTCCGCTTTTAAATTTTAAAACTCTTAGAATTATGATTTTATACAAAATCGTTGAAACTTCATTATCGTCCTATTTCCCACGTTTCCTACGTGAAGTTATGGCTCAAAACAACGATTTCTAGTCGCAATAAGCTCTGTGACATCACAATGATTATACTCGGCTTGTTCACTTTCAAAACTCTTAATTTGATTATTTGTATCAAAATGGGTGAAACTTCATTATAGTTCGATTTTCCACGTTCCTAATATGAAGTTAAAGCTTAAAACAACGATTTCTATTCAAAATAAGCGTTTGTAGATAAAATATGTTTATGCACCGCTTTTTAAATTTTAAAACTCTTAGAATTATGATTTTATACAAAATCGTTGAAACTTCATTATCATCCTATTTCCCACGTTTCCTACGTGAAGTTATGGCTCAAAACAACGATTTCTAGTCGCAATAAGCTGTGACATCACAATGATTATACTCGGCTTGTTCACTTTCAAAACTCTTAATTTGATTATTTGTATCAAAATGGGTGAAACTTCATTATAGTTCGATTTTCCACGTTCCTAATATGAAGTTAAAGCTTAAAACAACGATTTCTATTCAAAATAAGCGTTTGTAGATAAAATATGTTTATGCACCGCTTTTTAAATTTTAAAACTCTTAGAATTATGATTTTATACAAAATCGTTGAAACTTCATTATCGTCCTATTTCCCACGTTTCCTACGTGAAGTTATGGCTCAAAACAACGATTTCTAGTCGCAATAAGCTCTGTGACATCACAATGATTATACTCGGCTTGTTCACTTTCAAAACTCTTAATTTGATTATTTGTATCAAAATGGGTGAAACTTCATTATAGTTCGATTTCCCACGTTCCTAATATGAAGTTAAAGCTTAAAACAACGATTTCTATTCAAAATAAGCGTTTGTAGATAAAATATGTTTATGCTCCGCTTTTTAAATTTTAAAACTCTTAGAATTATGATTTTATACAAAATCGTTGAAACTTCATTATCGTCCTATTTCCCACGTTTCCTACGTGAAGTTATGGCTCAAAACAACGATTTCTAGTCGCAATAAGCTCTGTGACATCACAATGATTATACTCGGCTTGTTCACTTTCAAAACTCTTAATTTGATTATTTGTATCAAAATGGGTGAAACTTCATTATAGTTCGATTTTCCACGTTCCTAATATGAAGTTAAAGCTTAAAACAACGATTTCTATTCAAAATAAGCGTTTGTAGATAAAATATGTTTATGCTCCGCTTTTAAATTTTAAAACTCTTAGAATTATGATTTTATACAAAATCGTTGAAACTTCATTATCGTCCTATTTCCCACGTTTCCTACGTGAAGTTATGGCTCAAAACAACGATTTCTAGTCGCAATAAGCTCTTGTGACATCACAATGATTATACTCGGCTTGTTCACTTTCAAAACTCTTAATTTGATTATTTGTATCAAAATGGGTGAAACTTCATTATAGTTCGATTTCCCACGTTCCTAATATGAAGTTAAAGCTTAAAACAACGATTTCTATTCAAAATAAGCGTTTGTAGATAAAATATGTTTATACTCGCTTTTAAATTTTAAAACTCTTAGAATTATGATTTTATACAAAATCGTTGAAACTTCATTATCATCCTATTTCCCACGTTCCTACGTGAAGTTATGGCTCAAAACAACGATTTCTAGTCGCAATAAGCTTGTGACATCACAATGATTATACTCGGCTTGTTCACTTTCAAAACTCTTAATTTGATTATTTGTATCAAAATGGGTGAAACACATTATAGTTCGATTTCCCACGTTCCTAATATGAAGTTAAAGCTTAAAACAACGATTTCTATTCAAAATAAGCGTTTGTAGATAAAATATGTTTATGCTCCGCTTTTAAATTTTAAAACTCTTAGAATTATGATTTTATACAAAATCGTTGAAACTTCATTATCGTCCTATTTCCCACGTTTCCTACGTGAAGTTATGGCTCAAAACAACGATTTCTAGTCGCAATAAGCTCTGTGACATCACAATGATTATACTCGGCTTGTTCACTTTCAAAACTCTTAATTTGATTATTTGTATCAAAATGGGTGAAACTTCATTATAGTTCGATTTTCCACGTTCCTAATATGAAGTTAAAGCTTAAAACAACGATTTCTATTCAAAATAAGCGTTTGTAGATAAAATATGTTTATGCTCCGCTTTTTAAATTTTAAAACTCTTAGAATTATGATTTTATACAAAATCGTTGAAACTTCATTATCGTCCTATTTCCCTTGTTCCTACGTGAAGTTATGGCTCAAAACAACGATTTCTAGTCGCAATAAGCTCTGTGACATCACAATGATTATACTCGGCTTGTTCACTTTCAAAACTCTTAATTTGATTATTTGTATCAAAATGGGTGAAACTTCATTATAGTTCGATTTCCACGTTCCTAATATGAAGTTAAAGCTTAAAACAACGATTTCTATTCAAAATAAGCGTTTGTAGATAAAATATGTTTATGCTCCGCTTTTAAATTTTAAAACTCTTAGAATTATGATTTTATACAAAATCGTTGAAACTTCATTATCGTCCTATTTCCCACGTTTCCTACGTGAAGTTATGGCTCAAAACAACGATTTCTAGTCGCAATAAGCTCGTGACATCACAATGATTATACTCGGCTTGTTCACTTTCAAAACTCTTAATTTGATTATTTGTATCAAAATGGGTGAAACTTCATTATAGTTCGATTTCCCACGTTCCTAATATGAAGTTAAAGCTTAAAACAACGATTTATTCAAAATAAGCGTTTGTAGATAAAATATGTTTATGCTCGCTTTTAAATTTTAAAACTCTTAGAATTATGATTTTATACAAAATCGTTGAAACTTCATTATCGTCCTATTTCCCACGTTTCCTACGTGAAGTTATGGCTCAAAACAACGATTTCTAGTCGCAATAAGCTCTGTGACATCACAATGATTATACTCGGCTTGTTCACTTTCAAAACTCTTAATTTGATTATTTGTATCAAAATGGGTGAAACTTCATTATAGTTCGATTTTCCACGTTCCTAATATGAAGTTAAAGCTTAAAACAACGATTTCTATTCAAAATAAGCGTTTGTAGATAAAATATGTTTATGCTCCGCTTTTTAAATTTTAAAACTCTTAGAATTATGATTTTATACAAAATCGTTGAAACTTCATTATCCTCCTATTTCCACGTTTCCTACGTGAAGTTATGGCTCAAAACAACGATTTCTAGTCGCAATAAGCTCTGTGACATCACAATGATTATACTCGGCTTGTTCACTTTCAAAACTCTTAATTTGATTATTTGTATCAAAATGGGTGAAACTTCATTATAGTTCGATTTCCCACGTTCCTAATATGAAGTTAAAGCTTAAAACAACGATTTCTATTCAAAATAAGCGTTTGTAGATAAAATATGTTTATGCACCGCTTTTTAAATTTTAAAACTCTTAGAATTATGATTTTATACAAAATCGTTGAAACTTCATTATCGTCCTATTTCCCACGTTTCCTACGTGAAGTTATGGCTCAAAACAACGATTTCTAGTCGCAATAAGCTTGTGACATCACAATGATTATACTCGGCTTGTTCACTTTCAAAACTCTTAATTTGATTATTTGTATCAAAATGGGTGAAACTTCATTATAGTTCGATTTTCCCACGTTCCTAATATGAAGTTAAAGCTTAAAACAACGATTTCTATTCAAAATAAGCGTTTGTAGATAAAATATGTTTATGCACCGCTTTTAAATTTTAAAACTCTTAGAATTATGATTTTATACAAAATCGTTGAAACTTCATTATCATCCTATTTCCCACGTTCCTACGTGAAGTTATGGCTCAAAACAACGATTTCTAGTCGCAATAAGCTTGTGACATCACAATGATTATACTCGGCTTGTTCACTTTCAAAACTCTTAATTTGATTATTTGTATCAAAATGGGTGAAACTTCATTATAGTTCGATTTTCCACGTTCCTAATATGAAGTTAAAGCTTAAAACAACGATTTCTATTCAAAATAAGCGTTTGTAGATAAAATATGTTTATGCTCCGCTTTTTAAATTTTAAAACTCTTAGAATTATGATTTTATACAAAATCGTTGAAACTTCATTATCGTCCTATTTCCCACGTTTCCTACGTGAAGTTATGGCTCAAAACAACGATTTCTAGTCGCAATAAGCTCTGTGACATCACAATGATTATACTCGGCTTGTTCACTTTCAAAACTCTTAATTTGATTATTTGTATCAAAATGGGTGAAACTTCATTATAGTTCGATTTTCCACGTTCCTAATATGAAGTTAAAGCTTAAAACAACGATTTCTATTCAAAATAAGCGTTTGTAGATAAAATATGTTTATGCACCGCTTTTTAAATTTTAAAACTCTTAGAATTATGATTTTATACAAAATCGTTGAAACTTCATTATCGTCCTATTTCCCACGTTTCCTACGTGAAGTTATGGCTCAAAACAACGATTTCTAGTCGCAATAAGCTCTGTGACATCACAATGATTATACTCGGCTTGTTCACTTTCAAAACTCTTAATTTGATTATTTGTATCAAAATGGGTGAAACTTCATTATAGTTCGATTTTCCACGTTCCTAATATGAAGTTAAAGCTTAAAACAACGATTTCTATTCAAAATAAGCGTTTGTAGATAAAATATGTTTATGCTCCGCTTTTTAAATTTTAAAACTCTTAGAATTATGATTTTATACAAAATCGTTGAAACTTCATTATCGTCCTTTTTTCCCACGTTTCCTACGTGAAGTTATGGCTCAAAACAACGATTTCTAGTCGCAATAAGCTCTGTGACATCACAATGATTATACTCGGCTTGTTCACTTTCAAAACTCTTAATTTGATTATTTGTATCAAAATGGGTGAAACTTCATTATAGTTCGATTTTCCACGTTCCTAATATGAAGTTAAAGCTTAAAACAACGATTTCTATTCAAAATAAGCGTTTGTAGATAAAATATGTTTATGCACCGCTTTTAAATTTTAAAACTCTTAGAATTATGATTTTATACAAAATCGTTGAAACTTCATTATCGTCCTATTTCCCACGTTTCCTACGTGAAGTTATGGCTCAAAACAACGATTTCTAGTCGCAATAAGCTCTGTGACATCACAATGATTATACTCGGCTTGTTCACTTTCAAAACTCTTAATTTGATTATTTGTATCAAAATGGGTGAAACTTCATTATAGTTCGATTTCCACGTTCCTAATATGAAGTTAAAGCTTAAAACAACGATTTCTATTCAAAATAAGCGTTTGTAGATAAAATATGTTTATGCACCGCTTTTAAATTTTAAAACTCTTAGAATTATGATTTTATACAAAATCGTTGAAACTTCATTATCGTCCTATTTCCCACGTTTCCTACGTGAAGTTATGGCTCAAAACAACGATTTCTAGTCGCAATAAGCTCTGTGACATCACAATGATTATACTCGGCTTGTTCACTTTCAAAACTCTTAATTTGATTATTTGTATCAAAATGGGTGAAACTTCATTATAGTTCGATTTTCCACGTTCCTAATATGAAGTTAAAGCTTAAAACAACGATTTCTATTCAAAATAAGCGTTTGTAGATAAAATATGTTTATGCACCGCTTTTTAAATTTTAAAACTCTTAGAATTATGATTTTATACAAAATCGTTGAAACTTCATTATCGTCCTATTTCCCACGTTTCCTACGTGAAGTTATGGCTCAAAACAACGATTTCTAGTCGCAATAAGCTTTGTGACATCACAATGATTATACTCGGCTTGTTCACTTTCAAAACTCTTAATTTGATTATTTGTATCAAAATGGGTGAAACTTCATTATAGTTCGATTTCCACGTTCCTAATATGAAGTTAAAGCTTAAAACAACGATTTCTATTCAAAATAAGTGTTTGTAGATAAAATATGTTTATGCTCCGCGTTTTAAAGTTTAAAACTCTTAGAATTATGATTTTATACAAAATCGTTGAAACTTCATTATCGTCCTATTTCCCACGTTTCCTACGTGAAGTTATGGCTCAAAACAACGATTTCTAGTCGCAATAAGCTTTGTGACATCACAATGATTATACTCGGCTTGTTCACTTTCAAAACTCTTAATTTGATTATTTGTATCAAAATGGGTGAAACTTCATTATAGTTCGATTTCCCACGTTCCTAATATGAAGTTAAAGCTTAAAACAACGATTTCTATTCAAAATAAGCGTTTGTAGATAAAATATGTTTATGCTCGCTTTTAAATTTTAAAACTCTTAGAATTATGATTTTATACAAAATCGTTGAAACTTCATTATCGTCCTATTTCCCACGTTTCCTACGTGAAGTTATGGCTCAAAACAACGATTTCTAGTCGCAATAAGCTTGTGACATCACAATGATTATACTCGGCTTGTTCACTTTCAAAACTCTTAATTTGATTATTTGTATCAAAATGGGTGAAACTTCATTATAGTTCGATTTCCCACGTTCCTAATATGAAGTTAAAGCTTAAAACAACGATTTCTATTCAAAATAAGCGTTTGTAGATAAAATATGTTTATGCTCCGCTTTTTAAATTTTAAAACTCTTAGAATTATGATTTTATACAAAATCGTTGAAACTTCATTATCGTCCTATTTCCCACGTTTCCTACGTGAAGTTATGGCTCAAAACAACGATTTCTAGTCGCAATAAGCTCTGTGACATCACAATGATTATACTCGGCTTGTTCACTTTCAAAACTCTTAATTTGATTATTTGTATCAAAATGGGTGAAACTTCATTATAGTTCGATTTTCCACGTTCCTAATATGAAGTTAAAGCTTAAAACAACGATTTCTATTCAAAATAAGCGTTTGTAGATAAAATATGTTTATGCACCGCTTTTAAATTTTAAAACTCTTAGAATTATGATTTTATACAAAATCGTTGAAACTTCATTATCGTCCTATTTCCCACGTTTCCTACGTGAAGTTATGGCTCAAAACAACGATTTCTAGTCGCAATAAGCTTGTGACATCACAATGATTATACTCGGCTTGTTCACTTTCAAAACTCTTAATTTGATTATTTGTATCAAAATGGGTGAAACTTCATTATAGTTCGATTTCCCACGTTCCTAATATGAAGTTAAAGCTTAAAACAACGATTTCTATTCAAAATAAGCGTTTGTAGATAAAATATGTTTATGCACCGCTCTTTAAATTTTAAAACTCTTAGAATTATGATTTTATACAAAATCGTTGAAACTTCATTATTCGTCCTATTTCCCACGTTTCCTACGTGAAGTTATGGCTCAAAACAACGATTTCTAGTCGCAATAAGCTCTGTGACATCACAATGATTATACTCGGCTTGTTCACTTTCAAAACTCTTAATTTGATTATTTGTATCAAAATGGGTGAAACTTCATTATAGTTCGATTTTCCACGTTCCTAATATGAAGTTAAAGCTTAAAACAACGATTTCTATTCAAAATAAGCGTTTGTAGATAAAATATGTTTATGCTCCGCTTTTTAAATTTTAAAACTCTTAGAATTATGATTTTATACAAAATCGTTGAAACTTCATTATCGTCCTATTTCCCACGTTTCCTACGTGAAGTTATGGCTCAAAACAACGATTTCTAGTCGCAATAAGCTCTGTGACATCACAATGATTATACTCGGCTTGTTCACTTTCAAAACTCTTAATTTGATTATTTGTATCAAAATGGGTGAAACTTCATTATAGTTCGATTTTCCACGTTCCTAATATGAAGTTAAAGCTTAAAACAACGATTTCTATTCAAAATAAGCGTTTGTAGATAAAATATGTTTATGCACCGCTTTTTAAATTTTAAAACTCTTAGAATTATGATTTTATACAAAATCGTTGAAACTTCATTATCGTCCTATTTTCCCCCACGTTTCCTACGTGAAGTTATGGCTCAAAACAACGATTTCTAGTCGCAATAAGCTTGTGACATCACAATGATTATACTCGGCTTGTTCACTTTCAAAACTCTTAATTTGATTATTTGTATCAAAATGGGTGAAACTTCATTATAGTTCGATTTTCCACGTTCCTAATATGAAGTTAAAGCTTAAAACAACGATTTCTATTCAAAATAAGCGTTTGTAGATAAAATATGTTTATGCTCGCTTTTAAATTTTAAAACTCTTAGAATTATGATTTTATACAAAATCGTTGAAACTTCATTATCATCCTATTTCCACGTTTCCTACGTGAAGTTATGGCTCAAAACAACGATTTCTAGTAGTATATAAGCTTTGTGACATCACAATGATTATACTCGGCTTGTTCACTTTCAAAACTCTTAATTTGATTATTTGTATCAAAATGGGTGAAACTTCATTATAGTTCGATTTCCCACGTTCCTAATATGAAGTTAAAGCTTAAAACAACGATTTCTATTCAAAATAAGCGTTTGTAGATAAAATATGTTTATGCTCGCTTTTAAATTTTAAAACTCTTAGAATTATGATTTTATACAAAATCGTTGAAACTTCATTATCGTCCTATTTCCCACGTTTCCTACGTGAAGTTATGGCTCAAAACAACGATTTCTAGTCGCAATAAGCTCGTGACATCACAATGATTATACTCGGCTTGTTCACTTTCAAAACTCTTAATTTGATTATTTGTATCAAAATGGGTGAAACTTCATTATAGTTCGATTTTCCACGTTCCTAATATGAAGTTAAAGCTTAAAACAACGATTTCTATTCAAAATAAGCGTTTGTAGATAAAATATGTTTATGCCGCTTTTTAAATTTTAAAACTCTTAGAATTATGATTTTATACAAAATCGTTGAAACTTCATTATCGTCCTATTTCCCACGTTTCCTACGTGAAGTTATGGCTCAAAACAACGATTTCTAGTCGCAATAAGCTCTGTGACATCACAATGATTATACTCGGCTTGTTCACTTTCAAAACTCTTAATTTGATTATTTGTATCAAAATGGGTGAAACTTCATTATAGTTCGATTTTCCACGTTCCTAATATGAAGTTAAAGCTTAAAACAACGATTTCTATTCAAAATAAGCGTTTGTAGATAAAATATGTTTATGCACCGCTTTTAAATTTTAAAACTCTTAGAATTATGATTTTATACAAAATCGTTGAAACTTCATTATCGTCCTATTTCCCACGTTTCCTACGTGAAGTTATGGCTCAAAACAACGATTTCTAGTCGCAATAAGCTCTGTGACATCACAATGATTATACTCGGCTTGTTCACTTTCAAAACTCTTAATTTGATTATTTGTATCAAAATGGGTGAAACTTCATTATAGTTCGATTTTCCACGTTCCTAATATGAAGTTAAAGCTTAAAACAACGATTTCTATTCAAAATAAGCGTTTGTAGATAAAATATGTTTATGCTCCGCTTTTAAATTTTAAAACTCTTAGAATTATGATTTTATACAAAATCGTTGAAACTTCATTATCGTCCTATTTCCCACGTTTCCTACGTGAAGTTATGGCTCAAAACAACGATTTCTAGTCGCAATAAGCTCTGTGACATCACAATGATTATACTCGGCTTGTTCACTTTCAAAACTCTTAATTTGATTATTTGTATCAAAATGGGTGAAACTTCATTATAGTTCGATTTCCACGTTCCTAATATGAAGTTAAAGCTTAAAACAACGATTTCTATTCAAAATAAGCGTTTGTAGATAAAATATGTTTATGCTCCGCTTTTAAATTTTAAAACTCTTAGAATTATGATTTTATACAAAATCGTTGAAACTTCATTATCGTCCTATTTCCCACGTTTCCTACGTGAAGTTATGGCTCAAAACAACGATTTCTAGTCGCAATAAGCTCTGTGACATCACAATGATTATACTCGGCTTGTTCACTTTCAAAACTCTTAATTTGATTATTTGTATCAAAATGGGTGAAACTTCATTATAGTTCGATTTCCCACGTTCCTAATATGAAGTTAAAGCTTAAAACAACGATTTCTATTCAAAATAAGCGTTTGTAGATAAAATATGTTTATGCACCGCTTTTAAATTTTAAAACTCTTAGAATTATGATTTTATACAAAATCGTTGAAACTTCATTATCGTCCTATTTCCCACGTTTCCTACGTGAAGTTATGGCTCAAAACAACGATTTCTAGTCGCAATAAGCTCTGTGACATCACAATGATTATACTCGGCTTGTTCACTTTCAAAACTCTTAATTTGATTATTTGTATCAAAATGGGTGAAACTTCATTATAGTTCGATTTCCCACGTTCCTAATATGAAGTTGAAGTTAAAGCTTAAAACAACGATTTCTATTCAAAATAAGCGTTTGTAGATAAAATATGTTTATGCACCGCTCTTTAAATTTTAAAACTCTTAGAATTATGATTTTATACAAAATCGTTGAAACTTCATTATCGTCCTATTTCCCACGTTTCCTACGTGAAGTTATGGCTCAAAACAACGATTTCTAGTCGCAATAAGCTCTGTGACATCACAATGATTATACTCGGCTTGTTCACTTTCAAAACTCTTAATTTGATTATTTGTATCAAAATGGGTGAAACTTCATTATAGTTCGATTTTCCACGTTCCTAATATGAAGTTAAAGCTTAAAACAACGATTTCTATTCAAAATAAGCGTTTGTAGATAAAATATGTTTATGCTCGCTTTTAAATTTTAAAACTCTTAGAATTATGATTTTATACAAAATCGTTGAAACTTCATTATCGTCCTATTTCCCACGTTTCCTACGTGAAGTTATGGCTCAAAACAACGATTTCTAGTCGCAATAAGCTCTGTGACATCACAATGATTATACTCGGCTTGTTCACTTTCAAAACTCTTAATTTGATTATTTGTATCAAAATGGGTGAAACTTCATTATAGTTCGATTTTCCACGTTCCTAATATGAAGTTAAAGCTTAAAACAACGATTTCTATTCAAAATAAGCGTTTGTAGATAAAATATGTTTATGCTCCGCTTTTTAAATTTTAAAACTCTTAGAATTATGATTTTATACAAAATCGTTGAAACTTCATTATCGTCCTATTTCCCACGTTTCCTACGTGAAGTTATGGCTCAAAACAACGATTTCTAGTCGCAATAAGCTCTGTGACATCACAATGATTATACTCGGCTTGTTCACTTTCAAAACTCTTAATTTGATTATTTGTATCAAAATGGGTGAAACTTCATTATAGTTCGATTTCCCACGTTCCTAATATGAAGTTAAAGCTTAAAACAACGATTTCTATTCAAAATAAGCGTTTGTAGATAAAATATGTTTATGTTTATGCACCGCTTTTAAATTTTAAAACTCTTAGAATTATGATTTTATACAAAATCGTTGAAACTTCATTATCGTCCTATTTCCCACGTTTCCTACGTGAAGTTATGGCTCAAAACAACGATTTCTAGTCGCAATAAGCTCTGTGACATCACAATGATTATACTCGGCTTGTTCACTTTCAAAACTCTTAATTTGATTATTTGTATCAAAATGGGTGAAACTTCATTATAGTTCGATTTTCCACGTTCCTAATATGAAGTTAAAGCTTAAAACAACGATTTCTATTCAAAATAAGCGTTTGTAGATAAAATATGTTTATGCACCGCTTTTAAATTTTAAAACTCTTAGAATTATGATTTTATACAAAATCGTTGAAACTTCATTATCGTCCTATTTCCCACGTTTCCTACGTGAAGTTATGGCTCAAAACAACGATTTCTAGTCGCAATAAGCTCTGTGACATCACAATGATTATACTCGGCTTGTTCACTTTCAAAACTCTTAATTTGATTATTTGTATCAAAATGGGTGAAACTTCATTATAGTTCGATTTTCCACGTTCCTAATATGAAGTTAAAGCTTAAAACAACGATTTCTATTCAAAATAAGCGTTTGTAGATAAAATATGTTTATGCTCCGCTTTTAAATTTTAAAACTCTTAGAATTATGATTTTATACAAAATCGTTGAAACTTCATTATCGTCCTATTTCCCACGTTTCCTACGTGAAGTTATGGCTCAAAACAACGATTTCTAGTCGCAATAAGCTCTGTGACATCACAATGATTATACTCGGCTTGTTCACTTTCAAAACTCTTAATTTGATTATTTGTATCAAAATGGGTGAAACTTCATTATAGTTCGATTTTCCACGTTCCTAATATGAAGTTAAAGCTTAAAACAACGATTTCTATTCAAAATAAGCGTTTGTAGATAAAATATGTTTATGCTCGCTTTTAAATTTTAAAACTCTTAGAATTATGATTTTATACAAAATCGTTGAAACTTCATTATCGTCCTATTTCCCACGTTTCCTACGTGAAGTTATGGCTCAAAACAACGATTTCTAGTCGCAATAAGCTTTGTGACATCACAATGATTATACTCGGCTTGTTCACTTTCAAAACTCTTAATTTGATTATTTGTATCAAAATGGGTAAAACTTCATTATAGTTCGATTTTCCACGTTCCTAATATGAAGTTAAAGCTTAAAACAACGATTTCTATTCAAAATAAGCGTTTGTAGATAAAATATGTTTATGCTTCGCTTTTTAAATTTTAAAACTCTTAGAATTATGATTTTATACAAAATCGTTGAAACTTCATTATCATCCTATTTCCCACGTTTCCTACGTGAAGTTATGGCTCAAAACAACGATTTCTAGTCGCAATAAGCTCTGTGACATCACAATGATTATACTCGGCTTGTTCACTTTCAAAACTCTTAATTTGATTATTTGTATCAAAATGGGTGAAACTTCATTATAGTTCGATTTCCCACGTTCCTAATATGAAGTTAAAGCTTAAAACAACGATTTCTATTCAAAATAAGCGTTTGTAGATAAAATATGTTTATGCTCCGCTTTTTAAATTTTAAAACTCTTAGAATTATGATTTTATACAAAATCGTTGAAACTTCATTATCGTCCTATTTCCCACGTTTCCTACGTGAAGTTATGGCTCAAAACAACGATTTCTAGTCGCAATAAGCTCGTGACATCACAATGATTATACTCGGCTTGTTCACTTTCAAAACTCTTAATTTGATTATTTGTATCAAAATGGGTGAAACTTCATTATAGTTCGATTTCCCACGTTCCTAATATGAAGTTAAAGCTTAAAACAACGATTTCTATTCAAAATAAGCGTTTGTAGATAAAATATGTTTATGCTCCGCTTTTAAATTTTAAAACTCTTAGAATTATGATTTTATACAAAATCGTTGAAACTTCATTATCGTCCTATTTCCCACGTTTCCTACGTGAAGTTATGGCTCAAAAAAACGATTTCTAGTCGCAATAAGCTCTGTGACATCACAATGATTATACTCGGCTTGTTCACTTTCAAAACTCTTAATTTGATTATTTGTATCAAAATGGGTGAAACTTCATTATAGTTCGATTTTCCACGTTCCTAATATGAAGTTAAAGCTTAAAACAACGATTTCTATTCAAAATAAGCGTTTGTAGATAAAATATGTTTATGCTCGCTTTTTAAATTTTAAAACTCTTAGAATTATGATTTTATACAAAATCGTTGAAACTTCATTATCGTCCTATTTCCCACGTTTCCTACGTGAAGTTATGGCTCAAAACAACGATTTCTAGTCGCAATAAGCTCTGTGACATCACAATGATTATACTCGGCTTGTTCACTTTCAAAACTCTTAATTTGATTATTTGTATCAAAATGGGTGAAACTTCATTATAGTTCGATTTTCCACGTTCCTAATATGAAGTTAAAGCTTAAAACAACGATTTCTATTCAAAATAAGCGTTTGTAGATAAAATATGTTTATGCTACCGCTTTTAAATTTTAAAACTCTTAGAATTATGATTTTATACAAAATCGTTGAAACTTCATTATCGTCCTATTTCCCACGTTTCCTACGTGAAGTTATGGCTCAAAACAACGATTTCTAGTCGCAATAAGCTCTGTGACATCACAATGATTATACTCGGCTTGTTCACTTTCAAAACTCTTAATTTGATTATTTGTATCAAAATGGGTGAAACTTCATTATAGTTCGATTTCCCACGTTCCTAATATGAAGTTAAAGCTTAAAACAACGATTTCTATTCAAAATAAGCGTTTGTAGATAAAATATGTTTATGCACCGCTTTTTAAATTTTAAAACTCTTAGAATTATGATTTTATACAAAATCGTTGAAACTTCATTATCGTCCTATTTCCCACGTTTCCTACGTGAAGTTATGGCTCAAAACAACGATTTCTAGTCGCAATAAGCTCTGTGACATCACAATGATTATACTCGGCTTGTTCACTTTCAAAACTCTTAATTTGATTATTTGTATCAAAATGGGTGAAACTTCATTATAGTTCGATTTTCCACGTTCCTAATATGAAGTTAAAGCTTAAAACAACGATTTCTATTCAAAATAAGCGTTTGTAGATAAAATATGTTTATGCACCGCTTTTTAAATTTTAAAACTCTTAGAATTATGATTTTATACAAAATCGTTGAAACTTCATTATCGTCCTATTTCCCACGTTTCCTACGTGAAGTTATGGCTCAAAACAACGATTTCTAGTCGCAATAAGCTCGTGACATCACAATGATTATACTCGGCTTGTTCACTTTCAAAACTCTTAATTTGATTATTTGTATCAAAATGGGTGAAACTTCATTATAGTTCGATTTTCCACGTTCCTAATATGAAGTTAAAGCTTAAAACAACGATTTCTATTCAAAATAAGCGTTTGTAGATAAAATATGTTTATGCTCCGCTTTTTAAATTTTAAAACTCTTAGAATTATGATTTTATATACAAAATCGTTGAAACTTCATTATCGTCCTATTTCCCACGTTTCCTACGTGAAGTTATGGCTCAAAACAACGATTTCTAGTCGCAATAAGCTCTGTGACATCACAATGATTATACTCGGCTTGTTCACTTTCAAAACTCTTAATTTGATTATTTGTATCAAAATGGGTGAAACTTCATTATAGTTCGATTTTCCACGTTCCTAATATGAAGTTAAAGCTTAAAACAACGATTTCTATTCAAAATAAGCGTTTGTAGATAAAATATGTTTATGCATCGCTCTTTAAATTTTAAAACTCTTAGAATTATGATTTTATACAAAATCGTTGAAACTTCATTATCGTCCTATTTCCCACGTTTCCTACGTGAAGTTATGGCTCAAAACAACGATTTCTAGTCGCAATAAGCTCTGTGACATCACAATGATTATACTCGGCTTGTTCACTTTCAAAACTCTTAATTTGATTATTTGTATCAAAATGGGTGAAACTTCATTATAGTTTGATTTCCCACGTTCCTAATATGAAGTTAAAGCTTAAAACAACGATTTCTATTCAAAATAAGCGTTTGTAGATAAAATATGTTTATGCTCCGCTTTTTAAATTTTAAAACTCTTAGAATTATGATTTTATACAAAATCGTTGAAACTTCATTATCGTCCTATTTCCCACGTTTCCTACGTGAAGTTATGGCTCAAAACAACGATTTCTAGTCGCAATAAGCTCTGTGACATCACAATGATTATACTCGGCTTGTTCACTTTCAAAACTCTTAATTTGATTATTTGTATCAAAATGGGTGAAACTTCATTATAGTTCGATTTTCCACGTTCCTAATATGAAGTTAAAGCTTAAAACAACGATTTCTATTCAAAATATGCGTTTGTAGATAAAATATGTTTATGCTCCGCTTTTTAAATTTTAAAACTCTTAGAATTATGATTTTATACAAAATCGTTGAAACTTCATTATCGTCCTATTTCCCACGTTTCCTACGTGAAGTTATGGCTCAAAACAACGATTTCTAGTCGCAATAAGCTCTGTGACATCACAATGATTATACTCGGCTTGTTCACTTTCAAAACTCTTAATTTGATTATTTGTATCAAAATGGGTGAAACGTCATTATAGTTCGATTTTCCACGTTCCTAATATGAAGTTAAAGCTTAAAACAACGATTTCTATTCAAAATAAGCGTTTGTAGATAAAATATGTTTATGCACCGCTTTTTAAATTTTAAAACTCTTAGAATTATGATTTTATACAAAATCGTTGAAACTTCATTATCCTCTTATTTCCCACGTTTCCTACGTGAAGTTATGGCTCAAAACAACGATTTCTAGTCGCAATAAGCTATGTGACATCACAATGATTATACTCGGCTTGTTCACTTTCAAAACCCTTAATTTGATTATTTGTATCAAAATGGGTGAAACTTCATTATAGTTCGATTTTCCATGTACCTAATATGAAGTTAAAGCTAAAAACAACGATTTCTATTAAAATAAGCGTTTGTAGATAAAATATGTTTATGCACCGCTCTTTAAATTTTAAAACTCTTAGAATTATTATTTTATACAAAATCGTTGAAACTTCATTATTTTCCTATTTCCCACGTTTCCTACGTGAAGTTATGGCTCAAAACAACGATTTCTAGTCGCAATAGGCTCTTTGACATCACAATGATTATACTCGGCTTGTTCACTTTCAAAACTCTTAATTTGATTATTTGTATCAAAATGGGTGAAACTTCATTATAGTTCGATTTCCCACGTTCCTAATATGAAGTTAAAGCTTAAAACAACGATTTCTATTCAAAATAAGCGTTTGTAGATAAAATATGTTTATGCTCGGCTTTTTAAATTTTAAAACTCTTAGAATTATAATTTTATACAAAATCATTGAAACTACATTATCGTCCTATTTCCCACGTTTCCTATGTAAAGTTATGGATCAAAACAACGATTTCTAGTCACAATAAGCTTTGTGACATAACAATAACTATACTCGGCTTGTTCACTTTCAAAACTCATAATTTGATTATTTCTATCAAAATTGGTAAAACTTCATTATAGTTCGATTTCCCTTGTTAGCAATGTGAAGTTAAGCTTAAAACAACGATTTCTGTTCAAAATAAGCATTTGTAGATATAATATGCTTATGCTCCGCTTGTTAAATTTTAAAACTCTTAGAATTATGTTTTTATACAAAATCGTTATAACATCATTATCGTCCTATTTCCCACGTTTCCTACATGAAGTTATGGCTCAAAACAATGATTTCTAGTCACAATAAGCTCTGTGACATCACAATGATTATACTCGGCTTGTTCACTTTCACAACTCTTAATTTGATTATTTGTATCAAAATGGGTAAAACTTCATTAGAGTTCGATTTCCCACGTTCCAAATATGAAGTTAAGGCTTAAAACGACGATTTCTATTCATAATAGGCGTTTGTAGATAAAATATGTTTATGCTCGCCTTGTTAAATTTTAAAACTCTTAGAATTATAATTTTATACAAAATCGTTGAAAGTTCATTATCATCCTATTTTCCACGTTCCCTACGTGAAGTTATGGCTCAAAACAATGATTTCTAATCGCAATAAGCTTTGTGATAGCACAATGATTATACTCGGCTTGTTTACTTTCAAAACTCTTAATTTGATTATTTGAATCAAAATTGGTAAAACTACCTTATAGTTTGATTTCCCACGTTCCCAATATGAAGTTAAGGCTTAAAACAACGATTTCTATTCAAAATAAGCGTTTGTAGATAAAATATGTTTATGCTCGTCTTGTTAAATTTTAAAACTCTTAGAATTATGATTTTATACAAAATCGTTGAAACTTCATTATCATCCTATTTTCCAGGTTCCCTACGTGTAGTTGTGGCTCAAAACAATGATTTCTACTCACAATAAGATTTGTGATAGCACAATGATTATACTCGGTTTGTTTACATTCAAAACTCTTAATTTGATTATTTGTATCAAAATGGGTAAAACTTCATTATAGTTCGTTTCCCACGTTCCCAATGTGAAGTTAAGGCTTAAAACAACGATTTCTATTCAAAATAAGCGTTTGTAGATAAAATATGTATATGATCGGCTTGTTAAATTTTAAAACTCTTAGAATTATGATTTTATACAAAATCGTTGAAACTTCATTATCGTCCTGTTTCCCACGTTTCCTACGTGAAGTTATGGCTCAAAACAACGATTTCTAGTCGCAATAAGCTCTGTGACATCACAGTGATTATACTCGGCTTGTTCACTTTCAAAACTCTTAATTTGATTATTTGTATCAAAATGGGTGAAACTTCATTATAGTTCGATTTTCCACGTTCCTAATATGAAGTTAAAGCTTAAAACAACGATTTCTATTCAAAATAAGCGTTTGTAGATAAAATATGTTTATGCTCCGCGTTTTAAAGTTTAAAACTCTTAGAATTATGATTTTATACAAAATCGTTGAAACTTCATTATCGTCTTATTTCCCACGCTTCCTACGTGAAGTTATTGCTCAAAACAACGATTACTAGTCGCAATAAGCTCTGTGACATCACAATGATTATACTCGGCTTGTTCACTTTCAAAACTCTTAATTTGATTATTTGTATCAAATTGGGTGAAACTTGATTATAGTTCGATTTCCCACGTTCCTAATATGAAGTTAAGGCTTAAAACAACGATTTCTATTCAAAATAAGCGTTTGTAGATAAAATATGTTTATACTCGGCTTGTTAAATTTTAAAACTCTTAGAATTATGATTTTATACAAAATCGTTGAAACTTCATTATCGTCCTATTTCCCACGTTTCCTACGTGAAGTTATGGCTCAAAACAACGATTTCTAGTCGCAATAAGCTCTGTGACATCACAATGATTATACTCGGCTTGTTCACTTTCAAAACTCTTAATTTGATTATTTGTATCAAAATGGGTGAAACTTCATTATAGTTCGATTTTCCACGTTCCTAATATGAAGTTAAAGCTTAAAACAACGATTTCTATTCAAAATAAGCGTTTGTAGATAAAATATGTTTATGCTCGCTTTTAAATTTTAAAACTCTTAGAATTATGATTTTATACAAAATCGTTGAAACTTCATTATCATCCTATTTCCCACGTTTCCTACGTGAAGTTATGGCTCAAAACAACGATTTCTAGTCGCAATAAGCTCTGTGACATCACAATGATTATACTCGGCTTGTTCACTTTCAAAACCTTAATTTGATTATTTGTATCAAAATGGGTGAAACTTCATTATAGTTCGATTTTCCACGTTCCTAATATGAAGTTAAAGCTTAAAACAACGATTTCTATTCAAAATAAGCGTTTGTAGATAAAATATGTTTATGCACCGCTTTTTAAATTTTAAAACTCTTAGAATTATGATTTTATACAAAATCGTTGAAACTTCATTATCGTCCTATTTCCCACGTTTCCTACGTGAAGTTATGGCTCAAAACAACGATTTCTAGTCGCAATAAGCTCTGTGACATCACAATGATTATACTCGGCTTGTTCACTTTCAAAACTCTTAATTTGATTATTTGTATCAAAATGGGTGAAACTTCATTATAGTTCGATTTTCCCACGTTCCTAATATGAAGTTAAAGCTTAAAACAACGATTTCTATTCAAAATAAGCGTTTGTAGATAAAATATGTTTATGCACCGCTTTTTAAATTTTAAAACTCTTAGAATTATGATTTTATACAAAATCGTTGAAACTTCATTATCATCCTATTTCCCACGTTTCCTACGTGAAGTTATGGCTCAAAACAACGATTTCTAGTCGCAATAAGCTCGTGACATCACAATGATTATACTCGGCTTGTTCACTTTCAAAACTCTTAATTTGATTATTTGTATCAAAATGGGTGAAACTTCATTATAGTTCGATTTTCCACGTTCCTAATATGAAGTTAAAGCTTAAAACAACGATTTCTATTCAAAATAAGCGTTTGTAGATAAAATATGTTTATGCTCCGCTTTTAAATTTTAAAACTCTTAGAATTATGATTTTATACAAAATCGTTGAAACTTCATTATCGTCCTATTTCCCACGTTTCCTACGTGAAGTTATGGCTCAAAACAACGATTTCTAGTCGCAATAAGCTCTGTGACATCACAATGATTATACTCGGCTTGTTCACTTTCAAAACTCTTAATTTGATTATTTGTATCAAAATGGGTGAAACTTCATTATAGTTCGATTTTCCACGTTCCTAATATGAAGTTAAAGCTTAAAACAACGATTTCTATTCAAAATAAGCGTTTGTAGATAAAATATGTTTATGCTCCGCTTTTTAAATTTTAAAACTCTTAGAATTATGATTTTATACAAAATCGTTGAAACTTCATTATCGTCCTATTTCCCACGTTTCCTACGTGAAGTTATGGCTCAAAACAACGATTTCTAGTCGCAATAAGCTCTGTGACATCACAATGATTATACTCGGCTTGTTCACTTTCAAAACTCTTAATTTGATTATTTGTATCAAAATGGGTGAAACTTCATTATAGTTCGATTTTCCACGTTCCTAATATGAAGTTAAAGCTTAAAACAACGATTTCTATTCAAAATAAGCGTTTGTAGATAAAATATGTTTATGCACCGCTTTTAAATTTTAAAACTCTTAGAATTATGATTTTATACAAAATCGTTGAAACTTCATTATCGTCCTATTTCCCACGTTTCCTACGTGAAGTTATGGCTCAAAACAACGATTTCTAGTCGCAATAAGCTCTGTGACATCACAATGATTATACTCGGCTTGTTCACTTTCAAAACTCTTAATTTGATTATTTGTATCAAAATGGGTGAAACTTCATTATAGTTCGATTTTCCACGTTCCTAATATGAAGTTAAAGCTTAAAACAACGATTTCTATTCAAAATAAGCGTTTGTAGATAAAATATGTTTATGCTCCGCTTTTAAATTTTAAAACTCTTAGAATTATGATTTTATACAAAATCGTTGAAACTTCATTATCGTCCTATTTCCCACGTTTCCTACGTGAAGTTATGGCTCAAAACAACGATTTCTAGTCGCAATAAGCTCTGTGACATCACAATGATTATACTCGGCTTGTTCACTTTCAAAACTCTTAATTTGATTATTTGTATCAAAATGGGTGAAACTTCATTATAGTTCGATTTTCACGTTCCTAATATGAAGTTAAAGCTTAAAACAACGATTTCTATTCAAAATAAGTGTTTGTAGATAAAATATGTTTATGCTCCGCTTTTAAATTTTAAAACTCTTAGAATTATGATTTTATACAAAATCGTTGAAACTTCATTATCGTCCTATTTCCCACGTTTCCTACGTGAAGTTATGGCTCAAAACAACGATTTCTAGTCGCAATAAGCTCTGTGACATCACAATGATTATACTCGGCTTGTTCACTTTCAAAACTCTTAATTTGATTATTTGTATCAAAATGGGTGAAACTTCATTATAGTTCGATTTTCCACGTTCCTAATATGAAGTTAAAGCTTAAAACAACGATTTCTATTCAAAATAAGCGTTTGTAGATAAAATATGTTTATGCACCGCTTTTAAATTTTAAAACTCTTAGAATTATGATTTTATACAAAATCGTTGAAACTTCATTATCGTCCTATTTCCCACGTTTCCTACGTGAAGTTATGGCTCAAAACAACGATTTCTAGTCGCAATAAGCTCTGTGACATCACAATGATTATACTCGGCTTGTTCACTTTCAAAACTCTTAATTTGATTATTTGTATCAAAATGGGTGAAACTTCATTATAGTTCGATTTCCCACGTTCCTAATATGAAGTTAAAGCTTAAAACAACGATTTCTATTCAAAATAAGCGTTTGTAGATAAAATATGTTTATGCTCCGCTTTTTAAATTTTAAAACTCTTAGAATTATGATTTTATACAAAATCGTTGAAACTTCATTATCATCCTATTTCCCACGTATCCTACGTGAAGTTATGGCTCAAAACAACGATTTCTAGTCGCAATAAGCTGTTGTGACATCACAATGATTATACTCGGCTTGTTCACTTTCAAAACTCTTAATTTGATTATTTGTATCAAAATGGGTGAAACTTCATTATAGTTCGATTTCCACGTTCCTAATATGAAGTTAAAGCTTAAAACAACGATTTCTATTCAAAATAAGCGTTTGTAGATAAAATATGTTTATGCACCGCTTTCTAAATTTTAAAACTCTTAGAATTATGATTTTATACAAAATCGTTGAAACTTCATTATCATCCTATTTTCCACGTTCCCTACGTGAAGTTATGGCTCAAAACAACGATTTCTAGTCGCAATAAGCTCTGTGACATCACAATGATTATACTCGGCTTGTTCACTTTCAAAACTCTTAATTTGATTATTTGTATCAAAATGGGTGAAACTTCATTATAGTTCGATTTCCCACGTTCCTAATATGAAGTTAAAGCTTAAAACAACGATTTCTATTCAAAATAAGCGTTTGTAGATAAAATATGTTTATGCTCGCTTTTTAAATTTTAAAACTCTTAGAATTATGATTTTATACAAAATCGTTGAAACTTCATTATCGTCCTATTTCCCACGTTTCCTACGTGAAGTTATGGCTCAAAACAACGATTTCTAGTCGCAATAAGCTCTGTGACATCACAATGATTATACTCGGCTTGTTCACTTTCAAAACTCTTAATTTGATTATTTGTATCAAAATGGGTGAAACTTCATTATAGTTCGATTTCCCACGTTCCTAATATGAAGTTAAAGCTTAAAACAACGATTTCTATTCAAAATAAGCGTTTGTAGATAAAATATGTTTATGCTCCGCTTTTTAAATTTTAAAACTCTTAGAATTATGATTTTATACAAAATCGTTGAAACTTCATTATCATCCTATTTCCCACGTTTCCTACGTGAAGTTATGGCTCAAAAAAACAACGATTTCTAGTCGCAATAAGCTTTGTGACATCACAATGATTATACTCGGCTTGTTCACTTTCAAAACTCTTAATTTGATTATTTGTATCAAAATGGGTGAAACTTCATTATAGTTCGATTTTCCACGTTCCTAATATGAAGTTAAAGCTTAAAACAACGATTTCTATTCAAAATAAGCGTTTGTAGATAAAATATGTTTATGCTCCGCTTTTTAAATTTTAAAACTCTTAGAATTATGATTTTATACAAAATCGTTGAAACTTCATTATCGTCCTATTTCCCACGTTTCCTACGTGAAGTTATGGCTCAAAACAACGATTTCTAGTCGCAATAAGCTCTGTGACATCACAATGATTATACTCGGCTTGTTCACTTTCAAAACTCTTAATTTGATTATTTGTATCAAAATGGGTGAAACTTCATTATAGTTCGATTTTCCACGTTCCTAATATGAAGTTAAAGCTTAAAACAACGATTTCTATTCAAAATAAGCGTTTGTAGATAAAATATGTTTATGCACCGCTTTTTAAATTTTAAAACTCTTAGAATTATGATTTTATACAAAATCGTTGAAACTTCATTATCGTCCTATTTCCCACGTTTCCTACGTGAAGTTATGGCTCAAAACAACGATTTCTAGTCGCAATAAGCTCTGTGACATCACAATGATTATACTCGGCTTGTTCACTTTCAAAACTCTTAATTTGATTATTTGTATCAAAATGGGTGAAAAACTTCATTATAGTTCGATTTCCCACGTTCCTAATATGAAGTTAAAGCTTAAAACAACGATTTCTATTCAAAATAAGCGTTTGTAGATAAAATATGTTTATCCTCGGCTTGTTAAATTTTAAAACTCTTAGAATTATGATTTTATACAAAATCGTTGAAAGTTCATTATCGTCTTATTTCCCACGCTTCCTACGTGAAGTTATTGCTCAAAACAACGATTTCTAGTCGCAATAAGCTTTGTGACATCACAATGATTATACTCGGCTTGTTCACTTTCAAAACTCTTAATTTGATTATTTGTATCAAATTGGGTGAAACTTGATTATAGTTCGATTTCCCACGTTCCTAATATGAAGTTAAGCTTAAAACAACGATTTCTATTCAAAATAAGCGTTTGTAGATAAAATATGTTTATGCTCGGCTTGTTAAATTTTAAAACTCTTAGAATTATGATTTTATACAAAATCGTTGAAACTTCATTATCGTCCTATTTCCCACGTTTCCTACGTGAAGTTATGGCTCAAAACAACGATTTCTAGTCGCAATAAGCTCTGTGACATCACAATGATTATACTCGGCTTGTTCACTTTCAAAACTCTTAATTTGATTATTTGTATCAAAATGGGTGAAACTTCATTATAGTTCGATTTCCCACGTTCCTAATATGAAGTTAAAGCTTAAAACAACGATTTCTATTCAAAATAAGCGTTTGTAGATAAAATATGTTTATGCTCCGCTTTTAAATTTTAAAACTCTTAGAATTATGATTTTATACAAAATCGTTGAAACTTCATTATCGTCCTATTTCCCACGTTCCTACGTGAAGTTATGGCTCAAAACAACGATTTCTCTAGTCGCAATAAGCTGTGACATCACAATGATTATACTCGGCTTGTTCACTTTCAAAACTCTTAATTTGATTATTTGTATCAAAATGGGTGAAACTTCATTATAGTTCGATTTCCCACGTTCCTAATATGAAGTTAAAGCTTAAAACAACGATTTCTATTCAAAATAAGCGTTTGTAGATAAAATATGTTTATGCTCGCTTTTAAATTTTAAAACTCTTAGAATTATGATTTTATACAAAATCGTTGAAACTTCATTATCGTCCTATTTCCCACGTTTCCTACGTGAAGTTATGGCTCAAAACAACGATTTCTAGTCGCAATAAGCTCTGTGACATCACAATGATTATACTCGGCTTGTTCACTTTCAAAACTCTTAATTTGATTATTTGTATCAAAATGGGTGAAACTTCATTATAGTTCGATTTCCCACGTTCCTAATATGAAGTTAAAGCTTAAAACAACGATTTCTATTCAAAATAAGCGTTTGTAGATAAAATATGTTGTTTATGCACCGCTTTTTAAATTTTAAAACTCTTAGAATTATGATTTTATACAAAATCGTTGAAACTTCATTATCATCCTATTTCCCACGTTTCCTACGTGAAGTTATGGCTCAAAACAACGATTTCTAGTCGCAATAAGCTGTGACATCACAATGATTATACTCGGCTTGTTCACTTTCAAAACTCTTAATTTGATTATTTGTATCAAAATGGGTGAAACTTCATTATAGTTCGATTTTCCACGTTCCTAATATGAAGTTAAAGCTTAAAACAACGATTTCTATTCAAAATAAGCGTTTGTAGATAAAATATGTTTATGCTCCGCTTTTTAAATTTTAAAACTCTTAGAATTATGATTTTATACAAAATCGTTGAAACTTCATTATCGTCCTATTTCCCACGTTTCCTACGTGAAGTTATGGCTCAAAACAACGATTTCTAGTCGCAATAAGCTCTGTGACATCACAATGATTATACTCGGCTTGTTCACTTTCAAAACTCTTAATTTGATTATTTGTATCAAAATGGGTGAAACTTCATTATAGTTCGATTTTCCACGTTCCTAATATGAAGTTAAAGCTTAAAACAACGATTTCTATTCAAAATAAGCGTTTGTAGATAAAATATGTTTATGCACCGCTTTTAAATTTTAAAACTCTTAGAATTATGATTTTATACAAAATCGTTGAAACTTCATTATCGTCCTATTTCCCACGTTTCCTACGTGAAGTTATGGCTCAAAACAACGATTTCTAGTCGCAATAAGCTCTGTGACATCACAATGATTATACTCGGCTTGTTCACTTTCAAAACTCTTAATTTGATTATTTGTATCAAAATGGGTGAAACTTCATTATAGTTCGATTTCCCACGTTCCTAATATGAAGTTAAAGCTTAAAACAACGATTTCTATTCAAAATAAGCGTTTGTAGATAAAATATGTTTATGCTCGCTTTTTAAATTTTAAAACTCTTAGAATTATGATTTTATACAAAATCGTTGAAACTTCATTATCGTCCTATTTCCCACGTTTCCTACGTGAAGTTATGGCTCAAAACAACGATTTCTAGTCGCAATAAGCTTGTGACATCACAATGATTATACTCGGCTTGTTCACTTTCAAAACTCTTAATTTGATTATTTGTATCAAAATGGGTGAAACTTCATTATAGTTCGATTTTCCACGTTCCTAATATGAAGTTAAAGCTTAAAACAACGATTTCTATTCAAAATAAGCGTTTGTAGATAAAATATGTTTATATGCGGCTTGCTTTTAAATTTTAAAACTCTTAGAATTATGATTTTATACAAAATCGTTGAAACTTCATTATCGTCCTATTTCCCACGTTTCCTACGTGAAGTTATGGCTCAAAACAACGATTTCTAGTCGCAATAAGCTCTGTGACATCACAATGATTATACTCGGCTTGTTCACTTTCAAAACTCTTAATTTGATTATTTGTATCAAAATGGGTGAAACTTCATTATAGTTCGATTCCACGTTCCTAATATGAAGTTAAAGCTTAAAACAACGATTTCTATTCAAAATAAGCGTTTGTAGATAAAATATGTTTATGCTCGCTTTTAAATTTTAAAACTCTTAGAATTATGATTTTATACAAAATCGTTGAAACTTCATTATCGTCCTATTTCCCACGTTTCCTACGTGAAGTTATGGCTCAAAACAACGATTTCTAGTCGCAATAAGCTCTGTGACATCACAATGATTATACTCGGCTTGTTCACTTTCAAAACTCTTAATTTGATTATTTGTATCAAAATGGGTGAAACTTCATTATAGTTCGATTTCCCACGTTCCTAATATGAAGTTAAAGCTTAAAACAACGATTTCTATTCAAAATAAGCGTTTGTAGATAAAATATGTTTATGCACCGCTTTTAAATTTTAAAACTCTTAGAATTATGATTTTATACAAAATCGTTGAAACTTCATTATCATCCTATTTCCCACGTTTCCTACGTGAAGTTATGGCTCAAAATAACGATTTCTAGTCACAATATGCTTTGTGAGATCACAATGATTATACTCGGCTTGTTCACTTTGAAAACTTTTAATTTGATTATTTGTATCAAAATGGGTGAAACTTCATTATAGTTCGATTTTCCACGTTCCTAATGTGAAGTTAAGGCTTAAAACAACGATTTCTATTCAAAATAAGCGTTTGTAGATAAAATATGTTTATGCTCCGCTTTTTAAATTTTAAATCTCTTAGAATTATGATTTTATACAAAATCGTTGAAACTTCATTATCGTCCTATTTCCCACGTTTCCTACGTGAAGTTATGGCTCAAAACAACGATTTCTAGTCGCAATAAGCTCTGTGACATCACAATGATTATACTCGGCTTGTTCACTTTCAAAACTCTTAATTTGATTATTTGTATCAAAATGGGTGAAACTTCATTATAGTTCGATTTTCCACGTTCCTAATATGAAGTTAAAGCTTAAAACAACGATTTCTATTCAAAATAAGCGTTTGTAGATAAAATATGTTTATGCACCGCTTTTAAATTTTAAAACTCTTAGAATTATGATTTTATACAAAATCGTTGAAACTTCATTATCGTCCTATTTCCCACGTTTCCTACGTGAAGTTATGGCTCAAAACAACGATTTCTAGTCGCAATAAGCTCTGTGACATCACAATGATTATACTCGGCTTGTTCACTTTCAAAACTCTTAATTTGATTATTTGTATCAAAATGGGTGAAACTTCATTATAGTTCGATTTCCCACGTTCCTAATATGAAGTTAAAGCTTAAAACAACGATTTCTATTCAAAATAAGCGTTTGTAGATAAAATATGTTTATGCTCCGCTTTTTAAATTTTAAAACTCTTAGAATTATGATTTTATACAAAATCGTTGAAACTTCATTATCGTCCTATTTCCCACGTTCCCTACGTGAAGTTATGGCTCAAAACAACGATTTCTACTCACAATAAGCTTTGTGATAGCACAATGACTATACTCGGCTTGTTCACTTTCAAAACTCTTAATTTGATTATTTGTATCAAAATGGGTGAAACTTCATTATAGTTCGATTTCCCACGTTCCTAATATGAAGTTAAAGCTTAAAACAACGATTTCTATTCAAAATAAGCGTTTGTAGATAAAATATGTTTATGCTCGGCTTGTTAAATTTTAAAACTCTTAGAATTATGATTTTATACAAAATCGTTGAAACTTCATTATCATCCTATTTCCACGTTCCCTACGTGAAGTTATGGCTCAAAACAACGATTTCTAGTCGCAATAAGCTCTGTGACATCACAATGATTATACTCGGCTTGTTCACTTTCAAAACTCTTAATTTGATTATTTGTATCAAAATGGGTGAAACTTCATTATAGTTCGATTTTCCACGTTCCTAATATGAAGTTAAAGCTTAAAACAACGATTTCTATTCAAAATAAGCGTTTGTAGATAAAATATGTTTATGCTCCGCTTTTAAATTTTAAAACTCTTAGAATTATGATTTTATACAAAATCGTTGAAACTTCATTATCGTCCTATTTCCCACGTTTCCTACGTGAAGTTATGGCTCAAAACAACGATTTCTAGTCGCAATAAGCTCTGTGACATCACAATGATTATACTCGGCTTGTTCACTTTCAAAACTCTTAATTTGATTATTTGTATCAAAATGGGTGAAACTTCATTATAGTTCGATTTCCCACGTTCCTAATATGAAGTTAAAGCTTAAAACAACGATTTCTATTCAAAATAAGCGTTTGTAGATAAAATATGTTTATGCTCGCTTTTAAATTTTAAAACTCTTAGAATTATGATTTTATACAAAATCGTTGAAACTTCATTATCGTCCTATTTCCCACGTTTCCTACGTGAAGTTATGGCTCAAAACAACGATTTCTAGTCGCAATAAGCTGTGACATCACAATGATTATACTCGGCTTGTTGTTCACTTTCAAAACTCTTAATTTGATTATTTGTATCAAAATGGGTGAAACTTCATTATAGTTCGATTTTCACGTTCCTAATATGAAGTTAAAGCTTAAAACAACGATTTCTATTCAAAATAAGCGTTTGTAGATAAAATATGTTTATGCTCCGCTTTTTAAATTTTAAAACTCTTAGAATTATGATTTTATACAAAATCGTTGAAACTTCATTATCGTCCTATTTCCCACGTTTCCTACGTGAAGTTATGGCTCAAAACAACGATTTCTAGTCGCAATAAGCTCTGTGACATCACAATGATTATACTCGGCTTGTTCACTTTCAAAACTCTTAATTTGATTATTTGTATCAAAATGGGTGAAACTTCATTATAGTTTGATTTCCACGTTCCTAATATGAAGTTAAAGCTTAAAACAACGATTTCTATTCAAAATAAGCGTTTGTAGATAAAATATGTTTATGCTCGCTTTTTAAATTTTAAAACTCTTAGAATTATGATTTTATACAAAATCGTTGAAACTTCATTATCGTCCTATTTCCCACGTTTCCTACGTGAAGTTATGGCTCAAAACAACGATTTCTAGTCGCAATAAGCTTGTGACATCACAATGATTATACTCGGCTTGTTCACTTTCAAAACTCTTAATTTGATTATTTGTATCAAAATGGGTGAAACTTCATTATAGTTCGATTTTCCACGTTCCTAATATGAAGTTAAAGCTTAAAACAACGATTTCTATTCAAAATAAGCGTTTGTAGATAAAATATGTTTATGCAGGCTTTTAAATTTTAAAACTCTTAGAATTATGATTTTATACAAAATCGTTGAAACTTCATTATCGTCCTATTTCCCACGTTTCCTACGTGAAGTTATGGCTCAAAACAACGATTTCTAGTCGCAATAAGCTCTGTGACATCACAATGATTATACTCGGCTTGTTCACTTTCAAAACTCTTAATTTGATTATTTGTATCAAAATGGGTGAAACTTCATTATAGTTCGATTTTCCACGTTCCTAATATGAAGTTAAAGCTTAAAACAACGATTTCTATTCAAAATAAGCGTTTGTAGATAAAATATGTTTATGCTCCGCTTTTAAATTTTAAAACTCTTAGAATTATGATTTTATACAAAATCGTTGAAACTTCATTATCGTCCTATTTCCCACGTTTCCTACGTGAAGTTATGGCTCAAAACAACGATTTCTAGTCGCAATAAGCTCTGTGACATCACAATGATTATACTCGGCTTGTTCACTTTCAAAACTCTTAATTTGATTATTTGTATCAAAATGGGTGAAACTTCATTATAGTTCGATTTCCCACGTTCCTAATATGAAGTTAAAGCTTAAAACAACGATTTCTATTCAAAATAAGCGTTTGTAGATAAAATATGTTTATGCTCGCTTTTAAATTTTAAAACTCTTAGAATTATGATTTTATACAAAATCGTTGAAACTTCATTATCGTCCTATTTCCCACGTTTCCTACGTGAAGTTATGGCTCAAAACAACGATTTCTAGTCGCAATAAGCGTGTGACATCACAATGATTATACTCGGCTTGTTCACTTTCAAAACTCTTAATTTGATTATTTGTATCAAAATGGGTGAAACTTCATTATAGTTCGATTTCCCACGTTCCTAATATGAAGTTAAGGCTTAAAACAACGATTTCTATTCAAAATAAGCGTTTGTAGATAAAATATGTTTATACTCGGCTTGTTAAATTTTAAAACTCTTAGAATTATGATTTTATACAAAATCGTTGAAACTTCATTATCATCCTATTTCCCACGTTCCCTACGTGAAGTTATGGCTCAAAACAACGATTTCTAGTCGCAATAAGCTCTGTGACATCACAATGATTATACTCGGCTTGTTCACTTTCAAAACTCTTAATTTGATTATTTGTATCAAAATGGGTGAAACTTCATTATAGTTCGATTTCCCACGTTCCTAATATGAAGTTAAAGCTTAAAACAACGATTTCTATTCAAAATAAGCGTTTGTAGATAAAATATGTTTATGCTCGCTTGTTAAATTTTAAAACTCTTAGAATTATGATTTTATACAAAATCGTTGAAACTTCATTATCGTCCTATTTCCCACGTTTCCTACGTGAAGTTATGGCTCAAAACAACGATTTCTAGTCGCAATAAGCTCTGTGACATCACAATGATTATACTCGGCTTGTTCACTTTCAAAACTCTTAATTTGATTATTTGTATCAAAATGGGAAACTTCATTATAGTTCGATTTCCCACGTTCCTAATATGAAGTTAAAGCTTAAAACAACGATTTCTATTCAAAATAAGCGTTTGTAGATAAAATATGTTTATGCTCTGCTTTTTAAATTTTAAAACTCTTAGAATTATGATTTTATACAAAATCGTTGAAACTTCATTATCGTCCTATTTCCCACGTTTCCTACGTGAAGTTATGGCTCAAAACAACGATTTCTAGTCGCAATAAGCTTTGTGACATCACAATGATTATACTCGGCTTGTTCACTTTCAAAACTCTTAATTTGATTATTTGTATCAAAATGGGTGAAACTTCATTATAGTTCGATTTCCCACGTTCCTAATATGAAGTTAAAGCTTAAAACAACGATTTCTATTCAAAATAAGCGTTTGTAGATAAAATATGTTTATGCTCGGCTTTTTAAATTTTAAAACTCTTAGAATTATGATTTTATACAAAATCGTTGAAACTTCATTATCGTCCTATTTCCCACGTTTCCTACGTGAAGTTATGGCTCAAAACAACGATTTCTAGTCACAATAAGCTCTGTGACATCACAATGATTATACTCGGCTTGTTCACTTTCAAAACTCTTAATTTGATTATTTGTATCAAAATGGGTGAAACTTCATTATAGTTCGATTTCCCACGTTCCTAATATGAAGTTAAAGCTTAAAACAACGATTTCTATTCAAAATAAGCGTTTGTAGATAAAATATGTTTATGCTCGCTTTTAAATTTTAAAACTCTTAGAATTATGATTTTATACAAAATCGTTGAAACTTCATTATCGTCCTATTTTCCACGTTTCCTACGTGAAGTTATGGCTCAAAACAACGATTTCTTGTCGCAATAAGCTATGTGACATCACAATGATTATACTCGGCTTGTTCACTTTCAAAACTCTTAATTTGATTATTTGTATCAAAATGGGTGAAACTTCATTATAGTTCGATTTCCCACGTTCCTAATATGAAGTTAAAGCTTAAAACAACGATTTCTATTCAAAATAAGCGTTTGTAGATAAAATATGTTTATATGCACCGCTTTTAAATTTTAAAACTCTTAGAATTATGATTTTATACAAAATCGTTGAAACTTCATTATCGTCCTATTTCCCACGTTCCTACGTGAAGTTATGGCTCAAAACAACGATTTCTAGTCGCAATAAGCTGTGACATCACAATGATTATACTCGGCTTGTTCACTTTCAAAACTCTTAATTTGATTATTTGTATCAAAATGGGTGAAACTTCATTATAGTTCGATTTCCACGTTCCTAATATGAAGTTAAAGCTTAAAACAACGATTTCTATTCAAAATAAGCGTTTGTAGATAAAATATGTTTATGCTCGCTTTTTAAATTTTAAAACTCTTAGAATTATGATTTTATACAAAATCGTTGAAACTTCATTATTGTCCTATTTCCCACGTTTCCTACGTGAAGTTATGGCTCAAAACAACGATTTCTAGTCGCAATAAGCTCTGTGACATCACAATGATTATACTCGGCTTGTTTCACTTTCAAAACTCTTAATTTGATTATTTGTATCAAAATGGGTGAAACTTCATTATAGTTCGATTTCCCACGTTCCTAATATGAAGTTAAAGCTTAAAACAACGATTTCTATTCAAAATAAGCGTTTGTAGATAAAATATGTTTATGCTCGCTTTTAAATTTTAAAACTCTTAGAATTATGATTTTATACAAAATCGTTGAAACTTCATTATCGTCCTATTTCCCACCACGTTTCCTACGTGAAGTTATGGGCTCAAAACAACGATTTCTAGTCGCAATAAGCTGTGACATCACAATGATTATACTCGGCTTGTTCACTTTCAAAACTCTTAATTTGATTATTTGTATCAAAATGGGTGAAACTTCATTATAGTTCGATTTCCCACGTTCCTAATATGAAGTTAAAGCTTAAAACAACGATTTCTATTCAAAATAAGCGTTTGTAGATAAAATATGTTTATGCTAGCTTTTAAATTTTAAAACTCTTAGAATTATGATTTTATACAAAATCGTTGAAACTTCATTATCGTCCTATTTCCCACGTTTCCTACGTGAAGTTATGGCTCAAAACAACGATTTCTAGTCGCAATAAGCTTTGTGACACAATGATTATACTCGGCTTGTTCACTTTCAAAACTCTTAATTTGATTATTTGTATCAAAATGGGTGAAACTTCATTATAGTTCGATTTCCACGTTCCTAATATGAAGTTAAAGCTTAAAACAACGATTTCTATTCAAAATAAGCGTTTTAGATAAAATATGTTTATGCACTCGCTTTTAAATTTTAAAACTCTTAGAATTATGATTTTATACAAAATCGTTGAAACTTCATTATCGTCCTATTTCCCACGTTTCCTACGTGAAGTTATGGCTCAAAACAACGATTTCTAGTCGCAATAAGCTCTGTGACATCACAATGATTATACTCGGCTTGTTCACTTTCAAAACTCTTAATTTGATTATTTGTATCAAAATGGGTGAAACTTCATTATAGTTCGATTTCCCACGTTCCTAATATGAAGTTAAAGCTTAAAACAACGATTTCTATTCAAAATAAGCGTTTGTAGATAAAATATGTTTATGCTCCGCGTTTTAAAGTTTAAAACTCTTAGAATTATGATTTTATACAAAATCGTTGAAACTTCATTATCGTCCTATTTTCCACGTTTCCTACGTGAAGTTATGGCTCAAAACAACGATTTCTAGTCGCAATAAGCTCTGTGACATCACAATGATTATACTCGGCTTGTTCACTTTCAAAAACTCTTAATTTGATTATTTGTATCAAAATGGGTGAAACTTCATTATAGTTCGATTTCCACGTTCCTAATATGAAGTTAAAGCTTAAAACAACGATTTCTATTCAAAATAAGCGTTTGTAGATAAAATATGTTTTATACTCGCTTTTAAATTTTAAAACTCTTAGAATTATGATTTTATACAAAATCGTTGAAACTTCATTATCATCCTATTTTCCACGTTCCCTACGTGAAGTTATGGCTCAAAACAATGATTTCTAGTCACAAAAAGCTCTGTGACAACACAATGATTATACTCGGCTTGTTCACTTTCAAAACTCTTAATTTGATTATTTGTATCAAAATGGGTAAAACTTCATTATAGTTCGATTTCCCACGTTCCTAATATGAAGTTAAAGCTTAAAAAACGATTTCTATTCAAAATAAGCGTTTGTAGATAAAATATGTTTATGCTCAGCTTGTTAAATTTTAAAACTCTTAGAATTATGATTTTATACAAAATCGTTGAAACTTCATTATCATCCTATTTCCCACGTTCCTACGTGAAGTTATGGCTCAAAAAACAACGATTTCTAGTCGCAATAAGCTTCGTGACATCACAATGATTATACTCGGCTTGTTCACTTTCAAAACTCTTAATTTGATTATTTGTATCAAAATGGGTGAAACTTCATTATAGTTCGATTTCCCACGTTCCTAATATGAAGTTAAAGCTTAAAACAACGATTTCTATTCAAAATAAGCGTTTGTAGATAAAATATGTTTATGCTCGCTTTTTAAATTTTAAAACTCTTAGAATTATGATTTTATACAAAATCGTTGAAACTTCATTATCGTCCTATTTCCCACGTTTCCTACGTGAAGTTATGGCTCAAAACAACGATTTCTATATGCAATAAGCTCTGTGACATCACAATGATTATACTCGGCTTGTTCACTTTCAAAACTCTTAATTTGATTATTTGTATCAAAATGGGTGAAACTTCATTATAGTTCGATTTTCCCACGTTCCTAATATGAAGTTAAAGCTTAAAACAACGATTTCTATTCAAAATAAGCGTTTGTAGATAAAATATGTTTATGCTCGCTTTTTAAATTTTAAAACTCTTAGAATTATGATTTTATACAAAATCGTTGAAACTTCATTATCGTCTATTTCCCACATTTCCTACGTGAAGTTATGGCTCAAAACAACGATTTCTAGTCGCAATAAGCTTTGTGACATCACAATGATTATACTCGGCTTGTTCACTTTCAAAACTCTTAATTTGATTATTTGTATCAAAATGGGTGAAACTTCATTATAGTTCGATTTTCCCACGTTCCTAATATGAAGTTAAAGCTTAAAACAACGATTTCTATTCAAAATAAGCGTTTGTAGATAAAATATGTTTATGCTCGCTTTTAAATTTTAAAACTCTTAGAATTATGATTTTATACAAAATCGTTGAAACTTCATTATCGTCCTATTTCCCACGTTTCCTACGTGAAGTTATGCTCAAAACAACGATTTCTAGTCACAATAAGCTCTGTGACATCACAATGATTATACTCGGCTTGTTCACTTTCAAAACTCTTAATTTGATTATTTGTATCAAAATGGGTGAAACTTCATTATAGTTCGATTTCCCACGTTAATATGAAGTTAAAGCTTAAAACAACGATTTCTATTCAAAATAAGCGTTTGTAGATAAAAATATGTTTTATGCTCGCTTTTTAAATTTTAAAACTCTTAGAATTATGATTTTATACAAAATCGTTGAAACTTCATTATCGTCCTATTTCCCACGTTTCCTACGTGAAGTTATGGCTCAAAACAACGATTTCTAGTCGCAAAAAGCTCTGTGACATCACAATGATTATACTCGGCTTGTTCACTTTCAAAACTCTTAATTTGATTATTTGTATCAAAATGGGTGAAACTTCATTATAGTTCGATTTCCCACGTTCCTAATATGAAGTTAAAGCTTAAAACAACGATTTCTATTCAAAATAAGCGTTTGTAGATAAAATATGTTTATCCTCGGCTTGTTAAATTTTAAAACTCTTAGAATTATGATTTTATACAAAATCGTTGAAACTTCATTATCGTCCTATTTCCCGTTTCCTACGTGAAGTTATGGCTCAAAACAACGATTTCTAGTCGCAATAAGCTCTTGTGACATCACAATGATTATACTCGGCTTGTTCACTTTCAAAACTCTTAATTTGATTATTTGTATCAAAATGGGTGAAACTTCATTATAGTTCGATTTCCACGTTCCTAATATGAAGTTAAAGCTTAAAACAACGATTTCTATTCAAAATAAGCGTTTGTAGATAAAATATGTTTATGCACCGCTTTTAAATTTTAAAACTCTTAGAATTATGATTTTATACAAAATCGTTGAAACTTCATTATCGTCCTATTTCCCACGTTTCCTACGTGAAGTTATGGCTCAAAACAACGATTTCTAGTCGCAATAAGCTGTGACATCACAATGATTATACTCGGCTTGTTCACTTTCAAAACTCTTAATTTGATTATTTGTATCAAAATGGGTGAAACTTCATTATAGTTCGATTTCCCACGTTCCTAATATGAAGTTAAAGCTTAAAACAACGATTTCTATTCAAAATAAGCGTTTGTAGATAAAATATGTTTATGCTCGCTTTTTAAATTTTAAAACTCTTAGAATTATGATTTTATACAAAATCGTTGAAACTTCATTATCGTCCTTTTTCCACGTTTCCTACGTGAAGTTATGGCTCAAAACAACGATTTCTAGTCGCAATAAGCTTTGTGACATCACAATGATTATACTCGGCTTGTTCACTTTCAAAACTCTTAATTTGATTATTTGTCAAAATGGGTAAAACTTCATTATAGTTCGATTTCCACGTTCCTAATATGAAGTTAAAGCTTAAAACAACGATTTCTATTCAAAATAAGCGTTTGTAGATAAAATATGTTTATACTCGCTTTTAAATTTTAAAACTCTTAGAATTATGATTTTATACAAAATCGTTGAAACTTCATTATTATCCTATTTTCCACGTTTCCTACGTGAAGTTATGGCTCAAAACAACGATTTCTAGTCGCAATAAGCTTTGTGACATCACAATGATTATACTCGGCTTGTTCACTTTCAAAACTCTTAATTTGATTATTTGTATCAAAATGGGTGAAACTTCATTATAGTTCGATTTCCCACGTTCCTAATATGAAGTTAAAGCTTAAAACAACGATTTCTATTCAAAATAAGCGTTTGTAGATAAAATATGTTTATGCTCGGCTTGTTAAATTTTAAAACTCTTAGAATTATGATTTTATACAAAATCGTTGAAACTTCATTATCGTCCTATTTCCCACATTTCCTACGTGAAGTTATGGCTCAAAACAACGATTTCTAGTCGCAATAAGCTCTGTGACATCACAATGATTATACTCGGCTTGTTCACTTTCAAAACTCTTAATTTGATTATTTGTATCAAAATGGGTGAAACTTCATTATAGTTCGATTTCCCACGTTCCTTATATGAATTAAAACAACGATTTCTATTCACAATAAGCGTTTGTAGATAAAATATGTTTATGCTCGGCTTGTTAAATTTTAAAACTCTTAGAATTATGATTTTATACAAAATCGTTGAAACTTCATTATCGTCCTATTTCCCACGTTCCTACTTGAAGTTATGGCTCAAAACAATAATTTCTACTCACAATAAGCTTTGTGATAGCACAATGACTATACTCGGCTTGTTTACTTTCAAAACTGTTAATTTGATTATTTGTATCAAAATGGGTGAAACTTCATTATAGTTCGATTTCCCACGTTCCTAATATGAAGTTAAAGCTTAAAACAACGATTTCTATTCAAAATAAGCGTTTGTAGATAAAATATGTTTATGCTCGCTTTTTAAATTTTAAAACTCTTAGAATTATGATTTTATACAAAATCGTTGAAACTTCATTATCATCCTATTTTCCCACGTTTCCCTACGTGAAGTTATGGCTCAAAACAACGATTTCTAGTAATAAGCTTTGTGACATCACAATGATTATACTCGGCTTGTTCACTTTCAAAACTCTTAATTTGATTATTTGTATCAAAATGGGTGAAACTTCATTATAGTTCGATTTCCCACGTTCCTAATGAAGTTAAGCTTAAAACAACGATTTCTATTCAAAATAAGCGTTTGTAGATAAAATATGTTTATGCTCGGCTTTTAAATTTTAAAACTCTTAGAATTATGATTTTATACAAAATCGTTGAAACTTCATTATCGTCCTATTTCCCACGTTTCCTACGTGAAGTTATGGCTCAAAACAACGATTTCTAGTCACAATAAGCTCTGTGACATCACAATGATTATACTCGGCTTGTTCACTTTCAAAACTCTTAATTTGATTATTTGTATATCAAAATGGGAAACTTCATTATAGTTCGATTTCCACGTTCCTAATATGAAGTTAAAGCTTAAAACAACGATTTCTATTCAAAATAAGCGTTTGTAGATAAAATATGTTTATATACTCGCTTGTTAAATTTTAAAACTCTTAGAATTATGATTTTATACAAAATCGTTGAAACTTCATTATCATCCTATTTCCACGTTTCCTACGTGAAGTTATGGCTCAAAACAACGATTTCTAGTCACAATAAGCTTTGTGACATCACAATGATTATACTCGGCTTGTTCACTTTCAAAACTCTTAATTTGATTATTTGTATCAAATTGGGTGAAACTTCATTATAGTTCGATTTCCCACGTTCCTAATATGAAGTTAAGGCTTAAAACAACGATTTCTATTCAAAATAAGCGTTTGTAGATAATTTTAAAACTCTTAGAATTATGATTTTATACAAAATCGTTGAAAGTTCATTATCATCCTATTTTCCACGTTCCCTACGTGAAGTTATGGCTCAAAACAACGATTTCTAGTCGCAATAAGCTTTGTGACATCACAATGATTATACTCGGCTTGTTCACTTTCAAAACTCTTATTTTGATTATTTGTATCAAAATGGGTGAAACTTCATTATAGTTCGATTTCCACGTTCCTAATATGAAGTTAAAGCTTAAAACAACGATTTCTATTCAAAATAAGCGTTTGTAGATAAAATATGTTTATGCTCGCTTTTTAAATTTTAAAACTCTTAGAATTATGATTTTATACAAAATCGTTTGAAACTTCATTATCGTCCTATTTCCCACGTTTCCTACGTGAAGTTATGGCTCAAAACAACGATTTCTAGTCGCAATAAGCTCTGTGACATCACAATGATTATACTCGGCTTGTTCACTTTCAAAACTCTTAATTTGATTATTTGTATCAAAATGGGTGAAACTTCATTATAGTTCGATTTCCCACGTTCCTAATATGAAGTTAAAGCTTAAAACAACGATTTCTATTCAAAATAAGCGTTTGTAGATAAAATATGTTTATGCACCGCTTTTAAATTTTAAAACTCTTAGAATTATGATTTTATACAAAATCGTTGAAACTTCATTATCGTCCTATTTCCCACGTTTCCTACGTGAAGTTATGGCTCAAAACAACGATTTCTAGTCGCAATAAGCTTTGTGACATCACAATGATTATACTCGGCTTGTTCACTTTCAAAACTCTTAATTTGATTATTTGTATCAAAATGGGTGAAACTTCATTATAGTTCGATTTCCCACGTTCCTAATATGAAGTTAAAGCTTAAAACAACGATTTCTATTCAAAATAAGCGTTTGTAGATGAAATATGTTTATGCTCCGCTTTTAAATTTTAAAACTCTTAGAATTATGATTTTATACAAAATCGTTGAAACTTCATTATCGTCCTATTTCCCACGTTCCTACGTGAAGTTATGGCTCAAAACAACGATTTCTAGTCACAATAAGCTTGTGACATCACAATGATTATACTCGGCTTGTTCACTTTCAAAACTCTTAATTTGATTATTTGTATCAAAATGGGTAAAACTTCACATTATAGTTCGATTTCCCACTTCCTAATATGAAGTTAAAGCTTAAAACAACGATTTCTATTCAAAATAAGCGTTTGTAGATAAAATATGTTTATGCTCGCTTTTAAATTTTAAAACTCTTAGAATTATGATTTTATACAAAATCGTTGAAACTTCATTATCGTCCTATTTCCCACGTTTCCTACGTGAAGTTATGGCTCAAAACAACGATTTCTAGTCACAATAAGCTCTGTGACATCACAATGATTATACTCGGCTTGTTCACTTTCAAAACTCTTAATTTGATTATTTGTATCAAAATGGGTGAAACTTCATTATAGTTCGATTTCCCACGTTCCTAATATGAAGTTAAGGCTTAAAACAACGATTTCTATTCAAAATAAGCGTTTGTAGATAAAATATGTTTATACTCGGCTTGTTAAATTTTAAAACTCTTAGAATTATGATTTTATACAAAATCGTTGAAAGTTCATTATCATCCTATTTTCCACGTTCCCTACGTGAAGCTATGGCTCAAAACAACGATTTCTAGTCGCAATAAGCTCTGTGACATCACAATGATTATACTCGGCTTGTTCACTTTCAAAACTCCTAATTTGATTATTTGTATCAAAATGGGTGAAACTTCATTATAGTTCGATTTCCCACGTTCCTAATATGAAGTTAAAGCTTAAAACAACGATTTCTATTCAAAATAAGCGTTTGTAGATAAAATATGTTTATGCTCGCTTTTAAATTTTAAAACTCTTAGAATTATGATTTTATACAAAATCGTTGAAACTTCATTATCGTCCTATTTCCCACGTTTCCTACGTGAAGTTATGGCTCAAAACAACGATTTCTAGTCGCAATAAGCTTTGTGACATCACAATGATTATACTCGGCTTGTTCACTTTCAAAACTCTTAATTTGATTATTTGTATCAAAATGGGTGAAACTTCATTATAGTTCGATTTTCCACGTTCCTAATATGAAGTTAAAGCTTAAAACAACGATTTCTATTCAAAATAAGCGTTTGTAGATAAAATATGTTTATGCTCAGCTTTTAAATTTTAAAACTCTTAGAATTATGATTTTATACAAAATCGTTGAAACTTCATTATCGTCCTATTTCCCACGCGTTTTCCTACGTGAAGTTATGGCTCAAAACAACGATTTCTAGTCGCAATAAGCTGTGACATCACAATGATTATACTCGGCTTGTTCACTTTCAAAACTCTTAATTTGATTATTTGTATCAAAATGGGTGAAACTTCATTATAGTTCGATTTCCACGTTCCTAATATGAAGTTAAAGCTTAAAACAACGATTTCTATTCAAAATAAGCGTTTGTAGATAAAATATGTTTATGCTCGCTTTTAAATTTTAAAACTCTTAGAATTATGATTTTATACAAAATCGTTGAAACTTCATTATCGTCTATTTCCCACGTTTCCTACGTGAAGTTATGGCTCAAAACAACGATTTCTAGTCGCAATAAGCTTGTGACATCACAATGATTATACTCGGCTTGTCACTTTCAAAACTCTTAATTTGATTATTTGTATCAAAATGGGTGAAACTTCATTATAGTTCGATTTCCACGTTCCTAATATGAAGTTAAAAGCTTAAAACAACGATTTCTATTCAAAATAAGCGTTTGTAGATAAAATATGTTTATGCAGGCTTTTTAAATTTTAAAACTCTTAGAATTATGATTTTATACAAAATCGTTGAAACTTCATTATCGTCCTATTTCCCACGTTTCCTACGTGAAGTTATGGCTCAAAAAACGATTTCTAGTCGCAATAAGCTGTGACATCACAATGATTATACTCGGCTTGTTCACTTTCAAAACTCTTAATTTGATTATTTGTATCAAAATGGGTGAAACTTCATTATAGTTCGATTTCCCACGTTCCTAATATGAAGTTAAAGCTTAAAACAACGATTTCTATTCAAAATAAGCGTTTGTAGATAAAATATGTTTATGCACTCGCTTTTAAATTTTAAAACTCTTAGAATTATGATTTTATACAAAATCGTTGAAACTTCATTATCGTCCTATTTCCCCGTTTCCTACGTGAAGTTATGGCTCAAAACAACGATTTCTAGTCACAATAAGCTTTGTGACATCACAATGATTATACTCGGCTTGTTCACTTTCAAAACTCTTAATTTGATTATTTGTATCAAAATGGGTGAAAATTTCATTATAGTTCGATTTCCCACGTTCCTAATATGAAGTTAAGGCTTAAAACAACGATTTCTATTCAAAATAAGCGTTTGTAGATAAAATATGTTTATACTCGGCTTGTTAAATTTTAAAACTCTTAGAATTATGATTTTATACAAAATCGTTGAAACTTCATTATCATCCTATTTCCCACGTTTCCTACGTGAAGTTATGGCTCAAAAAACAACGATTTCTAGTCGCAATAAGCTTTGTGACATCACAATGATTATACTCGGCTTGTTCACTTTCAAAACTCTTAATTTGATTATTTGTATCAAAATGGGTGAAACTTCATTATAGTTCGATTTTCCACGTTCCTAATATGAAGTTAAAGCTTAAAACAACGATTTTTATTCAAAATAAGCGTTTGTAGATAAAATATGTTTATGCTCCGCTTTTTAAATTTTAAAACTCTTAGAATTATGATTTTATACAAAATCGTTGAAACTTCATTATCGTCCTATTTCCCACGTTTCCTACGTGAAGTTATGGCTCAAAACAACGATTTCTAGTCGCAATAAGCTCTGTGACATCACAATGATTATACTCGGCTTGTTCACTTTCAAAACTCTTAATTTGATTATTTGTATCAAAATGGGTAAAATTTCATTATAGTTCGCTTTCCCACGTTCCTAATATGAAGTTAAAGCTTAAAACAACGATTTCTATTCAAAATAAGCGTTTGTAGATAAAATATTTTTATACTCGGCTTGTTAAATTTTAAAACTCTTAGAATTATGATTTTATACAAAATCGTTGAAAGTTCATTATCATCCTATTTTCCACGTTCCCTACGTGAAGCTATGGCTCAAAACAACGATTTCTAGTCACAATAAGCTCTGTGACATCACAATGATTATACTCGGCTTGTTCACTTTCAAAACTCTTAATTTGATTATTTGTATCAAAATGGGTGAAACTTCATTATAGTTCGATTTCCCACGTTCCTAATATGAAGTTAAAGCTTTAAAACAACGATTTCTATTCAAAATAAGCGTTTGTAGATAAAATATGTTTATGCTCGCTTTTAAATTTTAAAACTCTTAGAATTATGATTTTATACAAAATCGTTGAAACTTCATTATCGTCCTATTTCCCACGTTTCCTACGTGAAGTTATGGCTCAAAACAACGATTTCTAGTCGCAATAAGCTTTGTGACATCACAATGATTATACTCGGCTTGTTCACTTTCAAAACTCTTAATTTGATTATTTGTATCAAAATGGGTGAAACTTCATTATAGTTCGATTTCCCACGTTCCTAATATGAAGTTAAAGCTTAAAACAACGATTTCTATTCAAAATAAGCGTTTGTAGATAAAATATGTTTATGCTCGCTTTTAAATTTTAAAACTCTTAGAATTATGATTTTACAAAATCGTTTGAAACTTCATTATCGTCCTATTTCCCACGCGTTTCCTACGTGAAGTTATGGCTCAAAACAACGATTTCTAGTCGCAATAAGCTCTGTGACATCACAATGATTATACTCGGCTTGTTCACTTTCAAAACTCTTAATTTGATTATTTGTATCAAAATGGGTGAAACTTCATTATAGTTCGATTTTCCCACGTTCCTAATATGAAGTTAAAGCTTAAAACAACGATTTCTATTCAAAATAAGCGTTTGTAGATAAAATATGTTATATGCACCGCTTTTTAAATTTTAAAACTCTTAGAATTATGATTTTATACAAAATCGTTGAAACTTCATTATCGTCCTATTTCCCACGTTTCCTACGTGAAGTTATGGCTCAAAACAACGATTTCTAGTCGCAATAAGCTCTGTGACATCACAATGATTATACTCGGCTTGTTCACTTTCAAAACTCTTAATTTGATTATTTGTATCAAAATGGGTGAAACTTCATTATAGTTCGATTTCCCACGTTCCTAATATGAAGTTAAAGCTTAAAACAACGATTTCTATTCAAAATATAAGTTTGTAGAGAAAATATGTTTATATCGCGCTTTTAAATTTTAAAACTCTTAGAATTATGATTTTATACAAAATCGTTGAAACTTCATTATCGTCCTATTTCCCACGTTTCCTACGTGAAGTTATGGCTCAAAACAACGATTTCTAGTCGCAATAAGCTTGTGACATCACAATGATTATACTCGGCTTGTTCACTTTCAAAACTCTTAATTTGATTATTTGTATCAAAATGGGTGAAACTTCATTATAGTTCGATTTCCACGTTCCTAATATGAAGTTAAAGCTTAAAACAACGATTTCTATTCAAAATAAGCGTTTGTAGATAAAATATGTTTATACTCCGCTTTTAAATTTTAAAACTCTTAGAATTATGATTTTATACAAAATCGTTGAAACTTCATTATCATCCTATTTTCCACGTTTCCTACGTGAAGTTATGGCTCAAAACAACGATTTCTACTAGTCACAATAAGCTTTGTGACATCACAATGATTATACTCGGCTTGTTCACTTTCAAAACTCTTAATTTGATTATTTGTATCAAAATGGGTAAAACTTCATTATAGTTCGATTTCCACGTTCCTAATATGAAGTTAAAGCTTAAAACAACGATTTCTATTCAAAATAAGCGTTTGTAGATAAAATATGTTTATGCATCGCTTTCTAAATTTTAAAACTCTTAGAATTATGATTTTATACAAAATCGTTGAAAGTTCATTATCATCCTATTTTCCACGTTCCCTACGTGAAGCTACGGCTCAAAACAATGCTTTCTAGTCGCAATAAGCTTTGTGACATCACAATGATTATACTCGGCTTGTTAACTTTCAAAACTCTTAATTTGATTATTTGTATCAAAATGGTTGAAACTTCATTATAGTTCGATTTCCACGTTCCTAATATGAAGTTAAAGCTTAAAACAACGATTTCTATTCAAAATAAGCGTTTTGTAGATAAAATATGTTTATATCTCCGCTTTTTAAATTTTAAAACTCTTAGAATTATGATTTTATACAAAATCGTTGAAACTTCATTATCGTCCTATTTCCCACGTTTCCTACGTGAAGTTATGGCTCAAAACAACGATTTCTAGTCGCAATAAGCTCTGTGACATCACAATGATTATACTCGGCTTGTTCACTTTCAAAACTCTTAATTTGATAATTTGTATCAAAATGGTTGAAACTTCATTATAGTTCGATTTCCACGTTCCTAATATGAAGTTAAAGCTTAAAACAACGATTTCTATTCAAAATAAGCGTTTGTAGATAAAATATGTTTATGCTCGCTTTTAAATTTTAAAACTCTTAGAATTATGATTTTATACAAAATCGTTGAAACTTCATTATCGTCCTATTTCCCACGTTTCCTACGTGAAGTTATGGCTCAAAACAACGATTTCTAGTCACAATAAGCTGTGACATCACAATGATTATACTCGGCTTGTTTACTTGTTCACTTTCAAAACTCTTAATTTGATTATTTGTATCAAAATGGGTGAAACTTCATTATAGTTCGATTTCCCACGTTCCTAATATGAAGTTAAAGCTTAAAACAACGATTTCTATTCAAAATAAGCGTTTGTAGATAAAATATGTTTATGCTCAGCTTGTTAAATTTTAAAACTCTTAGAATTATGATTTTATACAAAATCGTTGAAACTTCATTATCGTCCTATTTCCCACGTTTCCTACGTGAAGTTATGGCTCAAAACAACGATTTCTAGTCGCAATAAGCTCTGTGACATCACAATGATTATACTCGGCTTGTTCACTTTCAAAACTCTTAATTTGATTATTTGTATCAAAATGGGTGAAACTTCATTATAGTTCGATTTCCCACGTTCCTAATATGAAGTTAAAGCTTAAAACAACGATTTCTATTCAAAATAAGCGTTTGTAGATAAAATATGTTTATGCACCGCTTTTTAAATTTTAAAACTCTTAGAATTATGATTTTATACAAAATCGTTGAAACTTCATTATCATTATCAGTCCTATATTTCCCACGTTCCTACGTGAAGTTATGGCTCAAACAACGATTTCTAGTCACAATAAGCTTTGTGATCACAATGATTATACTCACGGCTTGTTTACTTTCAAAACTCTTAATTTGATTATTTGTATCAAAATGGGTAAAACTTCATTATAGTTCGATTTCCCACGTTCCTAATATGAAGTTAAGGCTTAAAACAACGATTTCTATTCAAAATAAGCGTTTGTAGATAAAATATGTTTATACTCGCTTTTTAAATTTTAAAACTCTTAGAATTATGATTTTATACAAAATCGTTGAAAGTTCATTATCATCCTATTTTCCACGTTCCCTACGTGAAGTTATGGCTCAAAACAACGATTTCTAGTCGCAATAAGCTCTGTGACATCACAATGATTATACTCGGCTTGTTCACTTTCAAAACTCTTAATTTGATTATTTGTATCAAAATGGGTGAAACTTCATTATAGTTCGATTTTTCCACGTTCCCAATGAAGTTAAAGCTTAAAACAACGATTTCTATTCAAAATAAGCGTTTGTAGATAAAATATGTTTATGCACCGCTCTTTAAATTTTAAAACTCTTAGAATTATGATTTTATACAAAATCGTTGAAACTTCATTATCGTCCTATTTCCCACGTTTCCTACGTGAAGTTATGGCTCAAAACAACGATTTCTAGTCGCAATAAGCTTTGTGACATCACAATGATTATACTCGGCTTGTTCACTTTCAAAACTCTTAATTTGATTATTTGTATCAAAATGGGTGAAACTTCATTATAGTTCGATTTCCCACGTTCCTAATATGAAGTTAAAGCTTAAAACAACGATTTCTATTCAAAATAAGCGTTTGTAGATAAAATATGTTTATGCTCGCAGCTTTTAAATTTTAAAACTCTTAGAATTATGATTTTATACAAAATCGTTGAAAGTTCATTATCATCCTATTTTCCACGTTCCCTACGTGAAGCTATGGCTCAAAACAACGATTTCTAGTCGTAATAAGCTCTGTGACATCACAATGATTATACTCGGCTTGTTCACTTTCAAAACTCTTAATTTGATTATTTGTATCAAAATGGGTGAAACTTCATTATAGTTCGATTTCCCACGTTCCTAATATGAAGTTAAAGCTTAAAACAACGATTTCTATTCAAAATAAGCGTTTGTAGATAAAATATGTTTATGCTCCGCGTTTTAAATTTTAAAACTCTTAGAATTATGATTTTATACAAAATCGTTGAAACTTCATTATCGTCCTATTTCCCACGTTTCCTACGTGAAGTTATGGCTCAAAACAACGATTTCTAGTCGCAATAAGCTCTGTGACATCACAATGATTATACTCGGCTTGTTCACTTTCAAAACTCTTAATTTGATTATTTGTATCAAAATGGGTGAAACTTCATTATAGTTCGATTTCCCACGTTCCTAATATGAAGTTAAAGCTTAAAACAACGATTTCTATTCAAAATAAGCGTTTGTAGATAAAATATGTTTATGCTCGGCTTGTTAAATTTTAAAACTCTTAGAATTATAATTTTATACAAAATCGTTGAAACTTCATTATCGTCCTATTTCCCACGTTTCCTACGTGAAGTTATGGCTCAAAACAACGATTTCTAGTCAATAAAAGCTCTGTGACATCACAATGATTATACTCGGCTTGTTCACTTTCAAAACTCTTAATTTGATTATTTGTATCAAAATGGGTGAAACTTCATTATAGTTCGATTTCCCACGTTCCTAATATGAAGTTAAGCTTAAAACAACGATTTCTATTCAAAATAAGCGTTTGTAGATAAAATATGTTTATGCTCAGCTTTTAAATTTTAAAACTCTTAGAATTATGATTTTATACAAAATCGTTGAAACTTCATTATCGTCCTATTTCCCACGTTTCCTACGTGAAGTTATGGCTCAAAACAACGATTTCTAGTCGCAATAAGCTCTGTGACATCACAATGATTATACTCGGCTTGTTCACTTTCAAAACTTCTTAATTTGATTATTTGTATCAAAATGGGTGAAACTTCATTATAGTTCGATTTCCCACGTTCCTAATATGAAGTTAAAGCTTAAAACAACGATTTCTATTCAAAATAAGCGTTTGTAGATAAAATATGTTTATGCACCGCTTTTAAATTTTAAAACTCTTAGAATTATGATTTTATACAAAATCGTTGAAACTTCATTATCGTCCTATTTCCCACGTTTCCTACGTGAAGTTATGGCTCAAAACAACGATTTCTAGTCGCAATAAGCTCTGTGACATCACAATGATTATACTCGGCTTGTTCACTTTCAAAACTCTTAATTTGATTATTTGTATCAAAAAAATGGGAAACTTCATTATAGTTCGATTTTTCCCACGTTCCTAATATGAAGTTAAAGCTTAAAACAACGATTTCTATTCAAAATAAGCGTTTGTAGATAAAATATGTTTATGCTCGCTTTTAAATTTTAAAACTCTTAGAATTATGATTTTATACAAAATCGTTGAAACTTCTTCATTATCGTCCTATTTCCCACGTTTCCTACGTGAAGTTATGGCTCAAAACAACGATTTCTAGTCACAATAAGCTGTGACATCACAATGATTATACTCGGCTTGTTCACTTTCAAAACTCTTAATTTGATTATTTGTATCAAAATGGGTGAAACTTCATTATAGTTCGATTTTCCACGTTCCTAATATGAAGTTAAAGCTTAAAACAACGATTTCTATTCAAAATAAGCGTTTGTAGATAAAATATGTTTATGCTCCGCTTTTTAAATTTTAAAACTCTTAGAATTATGATTTTATACAAAATCGTTGAAACTTCATTATCGTCCTATTTCCCACGTTTCCTACGTGAAGTTATGGCTCAAAACAACGATTTCTAGTCAATGCAATAAGCTTTGTGACATCACAATGATTATACTCGGCTTGTTCACTTTCAAAACTCTTAATTTGATTATTTGTATCAAAATGGGAAACTTCATTATAGTTCGATTTTCACGTTCCTAATATGAAGTTAAAGCTTAAAACAACGATTTCTATTCAAAATAAGTGTTTGTAGATAAAATATGTTTATGCTCCGCTTTTTAAATTTTAAAACTCTTAGAATTATGATTTTATACAAAATCGTTGAAACTTCATTATCGTCCTATTTCCCACGTTTCCTACGTGAAGTTATGGCTCAAAACAACGATTTCTAGTCGCAATAAGCTCTTGTGACATCACAATGATTATACTCGGCTTGTTCACTTTCAAAACTCTTAATTTGATTATTTGTATCAAAATGGGTGAAACTTCATTATAGTTCGATTTTCCCACGTTCCTAATATGAAGTTAAAGCTTAAAACAACGATTTCTATTCAAAATAAGCGTTTGTAGATAAAATATGTTTATGCTCCGCTTTTTAAATTTTAAAACTCTTAGAATTATGATTTTATACAAAATCGTTGAAACTTCATTATCGTCCTATTTCCCACGTTTCCTACGTGAAGTTATGGCTCAAAACAACGATTTCTAGTCGCAATAAGCTTTGTGACATCACAATGATTATACTCGGCTTGTTCACTTTCAAAACTCTTAATTTGATTATTTGTATCAAAATGGGTGAAACTTCATTATAGTTCGATTTCCCACGTTCCTAATATGAAGTTAAAGCTTAAAACAACGATTTCTATTCAAAATAAGCGTTTGTAGATAAAATATGTTTATGCTCGGCTTGTTAAATTTTAAAACTCTTAGAATTATGATTTTATACAAAATCGTTGAAACTTCATTATCGTCCTATTTCCCACGTTTCCTACGTGAAGTTATGGCTCAAAACAACGATTTCTAGTCACAATAAGCTTGTGACATCACAATGATTATACTCGGCTTGTTCACTTTCAAAACTCTTAATTTGATTATTTGTATCAAAATGGGTGAAACTTCATTATAGTTCGATTTCCCACGTTCCTAAATGAAGTTAAAGCTTAAAACAACGATTTCTATTCAAAATAAGCGTTTGTAGATAAAATATGTTTATGCTCAGCTTTTTAAATTTTAAAACTCTTAGAATTATGATTTTATACAAAATCGTTGAAACTTCATTATCGTCCTATTTCCCACGTTTCCTACGTGAAGTTATGGCTCAAAACAATGATTTCTAGTCACAATAAGCTCTGTGACATCACAATGATTATACTCGGCTTGTTCACTTTCAAAACTCTTAATTTGATTATTTGTATCAAAATGGGTAAAACTTCATTATAGTTCGATTTCCAACGTTCCTAATATGAAGTTAAAGCTTAAAACAACGATTTCTATTCAAAATAAGCGTTTGTAGATAAAATATGTTTATACTCGGCTTTTAAATTTTAAAACTCTTAGAATTATGATTTTATACAAAATCGTTGAAACTTCATTATCATCCTATTTTCCACGTTCCTACGTGAAGTTATGGCTCAAAACAACGATTTCTAGTCGCAATAAGCTTCTGTGACATCACAATGATTATACTCGGCTTGTTCACTTTCAAAACTCTTAATTGATTATTTGTATCAAAATGGGTAAAACTTCATTATAGTTCGATTTCCCACGTTCCTAATATGAAGTTAAAGCTTAAAACAACGATTTCTATTCAAAATAAGCGTTTGTAGATAAAATATGTTTATGCTCGCTTTTAAATTTTAAAACTCTTAGAATTATGATTTTATACAAAATCGTTGAAACTTCATTATCGTCCTATTTCCCACGTTTCCTACGTGAAGTTATGGCTCAAAACAACGATTTCTAGTCGCAATAAGCTTTGTGACATCACAATGATTATACTCGGCTTGTTCACTTTCAAAACTCTTAATTTGATTATTTGTATCAAAATGGGTGAAACTTCATTATAGTTCGATTTCCCACGTTCCTAATATGAAGTTAAAGCTTAAAACAACGATTTCTATTCAAAATAAGCGTTTGTAGATAAAATATGTTTATGCTCGCTTTTTAAATTTTAAAACTCTTAGAATTATGATTTTATACAAAATCGTTGAAACATTCATTCGTCCTATTTCCCACGTTTCCTACGTGAAGTTATGGCTCAAAACAACGATTTCTAGTCGCAATAAGCTCTGTGACATCACAATGATTATACTCGGCTTGTTCACTTTCAAAACTCTTAATTTGATTATTTGTATCAAAATGGGTGAAACTTCATTATAGTTCGATTTCCCACGTTCCTAATATGAAGTTAAAGCTTAAAACAACGATTTCTATTCAAAATAAGCGTTTGTAGATAAAATATGTTTATGCACCGCTTTTTAAATTTTAAAACTCTTAGAATTATGATTTTATACAAAATCGTTGAAACTTCATTATCGTCCTATTTCCCACGTTTCCTACGTGAAGTTATGGCTCAAAACAACGATTTCTAGTCACAATAAGCTCTGTGACATCACAATGATTATACTCGGCTTGTTCACTTTCAAAACTCTTAATTTGATTATTTGTATCAAAATGGGTGAAACTTCATTATAGTTCGATTTCCCACGTTCCTAATATGAAGTTAAAGCTTAAAACAACGATTTCTATTCAAAATAAGCGTTTGTAGATAAAATATATGTTTATGCACCGCTTTAAATTTTAAAACTCTTAGAATTATGATTTTATACAAAATCGTTGAAACTTCATTATCGTCCTATTTCCCACGTTTCCTACGTGAAGTTATGGCTCAAAACAACGATTTCTAGTCGCAATAAGCTCTGTGACATCACAATGATTATACTCGGCTTGTTCACTTTCAAAACTCTTAATTTGATTATTTGTATCAAAATGGGTGAAACTTCATTATAGTTCGATTTTCACGTTCCTAATATGAAGTTAAAGCTTAAAACAACGATTTCTATTCAAAATAAGCGTTTGTAGATAAAATATGTTTATGCTCCGCTTTTAAATTTTAAAACTCTTAGAATTATGATTTTATACAAAATCGTTGAAACTTCATTATCATCCTATTTTCCGTTTCCTACGTGAAGTTATGGCTCAAAACAACGATTTCTAGTCGCAATAAGCTTGTGACATCACAATGATTATACTCGGCTTGTTCACTTTCAAAACTCTTAATTTGATTATTTGTATCAAAATGGGTGAAACTTCATTATAGTTCGATTTCCCACGTTCCTAATATGAAGTTAAAGCTTAAAACAACGATTTCTATTCAAAATAAGCGTTTGTAGATAAAATATGTTTATGCTCCGCTTTTTAAATTTTAAAACTCTTAGAATTATGATTTTATACAAAATCGTTGAAACTTCATTATCGTCCTATTTCCCACGTTTCCTACGTGAAGTTATGGCTCAAAACAACGATTTCTAGTCGCAATAAGCTCTGTGACATCACAATGATTATACTCGGCTTGTTCACTTTCAAAACTCTTAATTTGATTATTTGTATCAAAATGGGTGAAACTTCATTATAGTTCGATTTCCCACGTTCCTTATATGAATTAAAACAACGATTTCTATTCAAAATAAGCGTTTGTAGATAAAATATGTTTATGCTCGGCTTGTTAAATTTTAAAACTCTTAGAATTATGATTTTATACAAAATCGTTGAAACTTCATTATCGTCCTATTTCCCACGTTCCCTACGTGAAGTTATGGCTCAAAACAACGATTTCTAGTCACAATAAGCTTTGTGTGACATCACAATGATTATACTCGGCTTGTTCACTTTCAAAACTCTTAATTTGATTATTTGTATCAAAATGGGTGAAACTTCATTATAGATTTCGAGTTTTCCCACGTTGTTCAAAATAAGCGTTTGTAAAAGTTAAAGCTTAAAACAACGATTTCTATTCAAAAAGCGTTTGTAGATAAAATATGTTTATACTCGCTTTTAAATTTTAAAACTCTTAGAATTATGATTTTATACAAAATCGTTGAAACTTCATTATCATCCTATTTTCCACGTTTCCTACGTGAAGTTATGGCTCAAAACAACGATTTCTAGTCGATTTCTAGTCGCAATAAGCTTTGTGACATCACAATGATTATACTCGGCTTGTTCACTTTCAAAACTCTTAATTTGATTATTTGTATCAAAATGGGTAAAACTTCATTATAGTTCGATTTCCCACGTTCCTAATATGAAGTTAAAGCTTAAAACAACGATTTCTATTCAAAATAAGCGTTTGTAGATAAAATATGTTTATGCACCGCTTTTAAATTTTAAAACTCTTAGAATTATGATTTTATACAAAATCGTTGAAACTTCATTATCGTCCTATTTCCCACGTTTCCTACGTGAAGTTATGGCTCAAAACAACGATTTCTAGTCGCAATAAGCTCTGTGACATCACAATGATTATACTCGGCTTGTTCACTTTCAAAACTCTTAATTTGATTATTTGTATCAAAATGGGTGAAACTTCATTATAGTTCGATTTTCACGTTCCTAATATGAAGTTAAAGCTTAAAACAACGATTTCTATTCAAAATAAGCGTTTGTAGATAAAATATGTTTATGTTTAACCGCTTTTTAAATTTTAAAACTCTTAGAATTATGATTTTATACAAAATCGTTGAAACTTCATTATCGTCCTATTTCCCACGTTTCCTACGTGAAGTTATGGCTCAAAACAACGATTTCTAGTCGCAATAAGCTCTGTGACATCACAATGATTATACTCGGCTTGTTCACTTTCAAAACTCTTAATTTGATTATTTGTATCAAAATGGGTGAAACTTCATTATAGTTCGATTTCCCACGTTCCTAATATGAAGTTAAAGCTTAAAACAACGATTTCTATTCAAAATAAGCGTTTGTAGATAAAATATGTTTATCTCCGCTTTTTAAATTTTAAAACTCTTAGAATTATGATTTTATACAAAATCGTTGAAACTTCATTATCGTCCTATTTCCCACGTTTCCTACGTGAAGTTATGGCTCAAAACAACGATTTCTAGTCGCAATAAGCTTTGTGACATCACAATGATTATACTCGGCTTGTTCACTTTCAAAACTCTTAATTTGATTATTTGTATCAAAATGGGTGAAACTTCATTATAGTTCGATTTCCCACGTTCCTAATATGAAGTTAAAGCTTAAAACAACGATTTCTATTCAAAATAAGCGTTTGTAGATAAAATATGTTTATGCTCCGCTTTTTAAATTTTAAAACTCTTAGAATTATGATTTTATACAAAATCGTTGAAACTTCATTATCCTCCTATTTCCACGTTTCCTACGTGAAGTTATGGCTCAAAACAACGATTTCTAGTCGCAATAAGCTCTGTGACATCACAATGATTATACTCGGCTTGTTCACTTTCAAAACTCTTAATTTGATTATTTGTATCAAAATGGGTGAAACTTCATTATAGTTCGATTTCCCACGTTCCTAATATGAAGTTAAAGCTTAAAACAACGATTTCTATTCAAAATAAGCGTTTGTAGATAAAATATGTTTATGCTCCGCTTTTTAAATTTTAAAACTCTTAGAATTATGATTTTATACAAAATCGTTGAAACTTCATTATCGTCCTATTTTCCCGTTTTCCTACGTGAAGTTATGGCTCAAAAACAACGATTTCTAGTCGCAATAAGCTTTGTGACATCACAATGATTATACTCGGCTTGTTCACTTTCAAAACTCTTAATTTGATTATTTGTATCAAAATGGGTGAAACTTCATTATAGTTCGATTTCCCACGTTCCTAATATGAAGTTAAAGCTTAAAACAACGATTTCTATTCAAAATAAGCGTTTGTAGATAAAATATGTTTATGCTCCGCTTTTTAAATTTTAAAACTCTTAGAATTATGATTTTATACAAAATCGTTGAAACTTCATTATCGTCCTATTTCCCACGTTTCCTACGTGAAGTTATGGCTCAAAACAACGATTTCTAGTCACAATAAGCTGTGACATCACAATGATTATACTCGGCTTGTTCACTTTCAAAACTCTTAATTTGATTATTTGTATCAAAATGGGGTGAAACTTCATTATAGTTCGATTTTCCCACGTTCCTAATATGAAGTTAAAGCTTAAAACAACGATTTCTATTCAAAATAAGCGTTTTGTAGATAAAATATGTTTATGCCTCTCGCTTTTAAATTTTAAAACTCTTAGAATTATGATTTTATACAAAATCGTTGAAACTTCATTATCATCCTATTTCCCACGTTTCCTACGTGAAGTTATGGCTCAAAACAACGATTTCTAGTCGCAATAAGCTTGTGACATCACAATGATTATACTCGGCTTGTTCACTTTCAAAACTCTTAATTTGATTATTTGTATCAAAATGGGTGAAACTTCATTATAGTTCGATTTCCCACGTTCCTAATATGAAGTTAAAGCTTAAAACAACGATTTCTATTCAAAATAAGCATTTGTAGATAAAAATATGTTTATGCTCAGCTTGTTAAATTTTAAAACTCTTAGAATTATGATTTTATACAAAATCGTTGAAACTTCATTATCGTCCTATTTACCACGTTCCCTACGTGAAGTTATGGCTCAAAACAACGATTTCTAGTCATAATAAGCTCTGTGACATCACAATGATTATACTCGGCGGCTTCACTTCACTTTCAAAACTCTTAATTTGATTATTTGTATCAAAATGGGTGAAACTTCATTATAGTTCGATTTCCCACGTTCCTAATATGAAGTTAAAGCTTAAAACAACGATTTCTATTCAAAATAAGCGTTTGTAGATAAAATATGTTTATACTCGCTTTTAAATTTTAAAACTCTTAGAATTATGATTTTATACAAAATCGTTGAAACTTCATTATCATCCTATTTCCCACGTTTCCTACGTGAAGTTATGGCTCAAAATAACGATTTCTAGTCACAATATGCTTTGTGAGATCACAATGATTATACTCGGCTTGTTCACTTTGAAAACTTTTAATTTGATTATTTGTATCAAAATGGGGGTGAAACTTCATTATAGTTCGATTTCCCACGTTCCTAATATGAAGTTAAAGCTTAAAACAACGATTTCTATTCAAAATAAGCGTTTGTAGATAAAATATGTTTATGCTCCGCCTTTTAAATTTTAAAACTCTTAGAATTATGATTTTATACAAAATCGTTGAAACTTCATTATCGTCCTATTTCCCACGTTTCCTACGTGAAGTTATGGCTCAAAACAACGATTTCTAGTCGCAATAAGCTGTGTGATAGCACAATGACTATACTCGGCTTGTTTACTTTCAAAACTGTTAATTTGATTATTTGTATCAAAATGGTGAAACTTCATTATAGTTCAATTTCCCACGTTACTAATATGAAGTTAAAGCTTAAAACAACGATTTCTATTCAAAATAAGCGTTTGTAGATAAAATATGTTTATGCTCCGCTTTTAAATTTTAAAACTCTTAGAATTATGATTTTATACAAAATCGTTGAAACTTCATTATCGTCCTGTTTCCCACGTTCCCTACGTGAAGTTATGGCTCAAAACAACGATTTCTAGTCACAATAAGCTGTGACATCACAATGATTATACTCGGCTTGTTCACTTTCAAAACTCTTAATTTGATTATTTGTATCAAAATGGGTGAAACTTCATTATAGTTCGATTTCCCACGTTCCTAATATGAAGTTAAAGCTTAAAACAACGATTTCTATTCAAAATAAGCGTTTGTAGATAAAATATGTTTATGCTCCGCTTTTAAATTTTAAAACTCTTAGAATTATGATTTTATACAAAATCGTTGAAACTTCATTATCGTCCTATTTCCCACGTTTCCTACGTGAAGTTATGGCTCAAAACAACGATTTCTAGTCACAATAAGCTTGTGACATCACAATGATTATACTCGGCTTGTTCACTTTCAAAACTCTTAATTTGATTATTTGTATCAAAATGGGTGAAACTTCATTATAGTTCGATTTCCCACGTTCCTAATATGAAGTTAAAGCTTAAAACAACGATTTCTATTCAAAATAAGCGTTTGTAGATAAAATATGTTTATGCTCGCTTTTTAAATTTTAAAACTCTTAGAATTATGATTTTATACAAAATCGTTGAAACTTCATTATCGTCCTATTTCCCACGTTTCCTACGTGAAGTTATGGCTCAAAACAACGATTTCTAGTCGCAATAAGCTGTGACATCACAATGATTATACTCGGCTTGTTCACTTTCAAAACTCTTAATTTGATTATTTGTATCAAAATGGGTGAAACTTCATTATAGTTCGATTTCCCACGTTCCTAATATGAAGTTAAAGCTTAAAACAACGATTTCTATTCAAAATAAGCGTTTGTAGATAAAATATGTTTATGCTCGCTTTTTAAATTTTAAAAAACTCTTAGAATTATGATTTTATACAAAATCGTTGAAACTTCATTATCATCCTATTTCCCACGTTTCCTACGTGAAGTTATGGCTCAAAAACGATTTCTAGTCGCAATAAGCTCTGTGACATCACAATGATTATACTCGGCTTGTTCACTTTCAAAACTCTTAATTTGATTATTTGTATCAAAATGGGTAAAACTTCATTATAGTTCGATTTCCCACGTTCCTAATATGAAGTTAAAGCTTAAAACAACGATTTCTATTCAAAATAAGCGTTTGTAGATAAAATATGTTTATGCTCCGCTTTTAAATTTTAAAACTCTTAGAATTATGATTTTATACAAAATCGTTGAAACTTCATTATCGTCCTATTTCCCACGTTTCCTACGTGAAGTTATGGCTCAAAACAACGATTTCTAGTCACAATAAGCTCTGTGACATCACAATGATTATACTCGGCTTGTTCACTTTCAAAACTCTTAATTTGATTATTTGTATCAAAATGGGTGAAACTTCATTATAGTTCGATTTCCCACGTTCCTAATATGAAGTTAAAGCTTAAAACAACGATTTCTATTCAAAATAAGCGTTTGTAGATAAAATATGTTTATGCTCGCTTTTAAATTTTAAAACTCTTAGAATTATGATTTTATACAAAATCGTTGAAACTTCATTATCGTCCTATTTCCCACGTTTCCTACGTGAAGTTATGGCTCAAAACAACGATTTCTAGTCGCAATAAGCTTGTGACATCACAATGATTATACTCGGCTTGTTCACTTTCAAAACTCTTAATTTGATTATTTGTATCAAAATGGGTGAAACTTCATTATAGTTCGATTTCCCACGTTCCTAATATGAAGTTAAAGCTTAAAACAACGATTTCTATTCAAAATAAGCGTTTGTAGATAAAATATGTTTATGCTCCGCTTTTTAAATTTTAAAACTCTTAGAATTATGATTTTATACAAAATCGTTGAAACTTCATTATCGTCCTATTTCCCACGTTTCCTACGTGAAGTTATGGCTCAAAACAACGATTTCTAGTCGCAATAAGCTCTGTGACATCACAATGATTATACTCGGCTTGTTCACTTTCAAAACTCTTAATTTGATTATTTGTATCAAAATGGGTGAAACTTCATTATAGTTCGATTTCCACGTTCCTAATATGAAGTTAAAGCTTAAAACAACGATTTCTATTCAAAATAAGCGTTTGTAGATAAAATATGTTTATGCATCGCTTTTAAAATTTTAAAACTCTTAGAATTATGATTTTATACAAAATCGTTGAAACTTCATTATTATCCTATTCCCCACGTGAAGTTATGGCTCAAAATTACGATTTCTAGTCACAATATGCTTTGTGAGATCACAACGATTATACTCGGCTTGTTCACTTTCAAAACTCTTAATTTGATTATTTGTATCAAAATGGGTGAAACTTCATTATAGTTCGATTTCCCACGTTCCTAATATGAAGTTAAAGCTTAAAACAACGATTTCTATTCAAAATAAGCGTTTGTAGATAAAATATGTTTATCCTCGGCTTGTTAAATTTTAAAACTCTTAGAATTATGATTTTATACAAAATCGTTGAAAGTTCATTATCGTCTTATTTCCCACGCTTCCTACGTGAAGTTATGGCTCAAAACAACGATTTCTAGTAAGCAATAAGCTCTGTGACATCACAATGATTATACTCGGCTTGTTCACTTTCAAAACTCTTAATTTGATTATTTGTATCAAAATGGGTGAAACTTCATTATAGTTGATTTCCCACGTTCCTAATATGAAGTTAAAGCTTAAAACAACGATTTCTATTCAAAATAAGCGTTTGTAGATAAAATATGTTTATGCTCGGCTTGTTAAATTTTAAAACTCTTAGAATTATGATTTTATACAAAATCGTTGAAACTTCATTATCGTCCTATTTCCCACGTTTCCTACGTGAAGTTATGGCTCAAAACAACGATTTCTAGTCGCAATAAGCTTTGTGACATCACAATGATTATACTCGGCTTGTTCACTTTCAAAACTCTTAATTTGATTATTTGTATCAAAATGGGTGAAACTTCATTATAGTTCGATTTTCCACGTTCCTAATATGAAGTTAAAGCTTAAAACAACGATTTCTATTCAAAATAAGCGTTTGTAGATAAAATATGTTTATTACCGCTTTTAAATTTTAAAACTCTTAGAATTATGATTTTATACAAAATCGTTGAAACTTCATTATCGTCCTATTTCCCACGTTTCCTACGTGAAGTTTATCAAAACAACGATTTCTAGTCACAATAAGCTTTGTGATATCACAATGATTATACTCGGCTTGTTTACTTTCAAAACTGTTAATTTGATTATTTGTATCAAAATGGGTGAAACTTCATTATAGTTCGATTTCCCACGTTCCTAATATGAAGTTAAAGCTTAAAACAACGATTTCTATTCAAAATAAGCGTTTGTAGATAAAATATGTTTATGCTCGGCTTGTTAAATTTTAAAACTCTTAGAATTATGATTTTATACAAAATCGTTGAAACTTCATTATCGTCCTATTTCCCACGTTTCCTACGTGAAGTTATGGCTCAAAACAACGATTTCTAGTCACAATAAGCTCTGTGACATCACAATGATTATACTCGGCTTGTTCACTTTCAAAACTCTTAATTTGATTATTTGTATCAAAATGGGTAAAACTTCATTATAGTTCGATTTCCCACGTTCCTAATATGAAGTTAAAGCTTAAAACAACGATTTCTATTCAAAATAAGCGTTTGTAGATAAAATATGTTTATATTCGCCTTGTTAAATTTTAAAACTCTTAGAATTATGATTTTATACAAAATCGTTGAAACTTCATTATCATCCTATTTCCTACGTGAAGTTATGGCTCAAAACAACGATTTCTAGTCACAATAAGCTTTGTGAGATCACAATGATTATACTCGGCTTGTTCACTTTCAAAACTCTTAATTTGATTATTTGTATCAAAATGGGTAAAACTTCATTATAGTTCGATTTCCCACGTTCCTAATATGAAGTTAAAGCTTAAAACAACGATTTCTATTCAAAATAAGCGTTTGTAGATAAAATATGTTTATGCACCGCTTTTAAATTTTAAAACTCTTAGAATTATGATTTTATACAAAATCGTTGAAACTTCATTATCGTCGTCCTATTTCCCACGTTTCCTACGTGAAGTTATGGCTCAAAACAACGATTTCTAGTCGCAATAAGCTTGTGACATCACAATGATTATATACGGCTTGTTCACTTTCAAAACTCTTAATTTGATTATTTGTATCAAAATGGGTAAAACTTCATTATAGTTCGATTTCCCACGTTCCTAATATGAAGTTAAAGCTTAAAACAACGATTTCTATTCAAAATAAGCGTTTGTAGATAAAATATGTTTATGCTCGCTTTTTAAATTTTAAAACTCTTAGAATTATGATTTTATACAAAATCGTTGAAACTTCATTATCGTCCTATTTCCCACGTTCCTACGTGAAGTTATGGCTCAAAACAACGATTTCTAGTCACAATAAGCTTGTGACATCACAATGATTATACTCGGCTTGTTTCACTTTCAAAACTCTTAATTTGATTATTTGTATCAAAATGGGTGAAACTTCATTATAGTTCGATTTCCCACGTTCCTAATATGAAGTTAAAGCTTAAAACAACGATTTCTATTCAAAATAAGCGTTTGTAGATAAAATATGTTTATGCTCGCTTTTTAAATTTTAAAACTCTTAGAATTATGATTTTATACAAAATCGTGAAAACTTCATTATCGTCCTATTTCCCACGTTTCCTACGTGAAGTTATGGCTCAAAACAACGATTTCTAGTCGCAATAAGCTCTGTGACATCACAATGATTATACTCGGCTTGTTCACTTTCAAAACTCTTAATTTGATTATTTGTATCAAAATGGGTGAAACTTCATTATAGTTCGATTTCCCACGTTCCTAATATGAAGTTAAAGCTTAAAACAACGATTTCTATTCAAAATAAGCGTTTGTAGATAAAATATGTTTATGCACCGCTTTTAAAATTTTAAAACTCTTAGAATTATGATTTTATACAAAATCGTTTAAACTTCATTATCGTCCTATTTCCCACGTTTCCTACGTGAAGTTATGGCTCAAAACAACGATTTCTAGTCACAATAAGCTTGTGATATCACAATGATTATACTCGGCTTGTTCACTTTCAAAACTCTTAATTTGATTATTTGTATCAAAATGGGTGAAACTTCATTATAGTTCGATTTCCCACGTTCCTAATATGAAGTTAAAGCTTAAAACAACGATTTCTATTCAAAATAAGCGTTTGTAGATAAAATATGTTTATGCTCCGCTTTTTAAATTTTAAAACTCTTAGAATTATGATTTTATACAAAATCGTTGAAACTTCATTATCGTCCTATTTCCCACGTTTCCTACGTGAAGTTATGGCTCAAAACAACGATTTCTAGTCGCAATAAGCTCTGTGACATCACAATGATTATACTCGGCTTGTTCACTTTCAAAACTCTTAATTTGATTATTTGTATCAAAATGGGTGAAACTTCATTATAGTTCGATTTCCCACGTTCCTAATATGAAGTTAAAGCTTAAAACAACGATTTCTATTCAAAATAAGCGTTTGTAGATAAAATATGTTTATGCACCGCTTTTTAAATTTTAAAACTCTTAGAATTATGATTTTATACAAAATCGTTGAAACTTCATTATCGTCCTATTTCCCACGTTTCCTACGTGAAGTTATAGCTCAAAACAACGATTTCTAGTCGCAATAAGCTCTGTGACATCACAATGATTATACTCGGCTTGTTCACTTTCAAAACTCTTAATTTGATTATTTGTATCAAAATGGGTAAAACTTCATTATAGTTCGAGTTCGATTTTCCCACGTTCCTAATATGAAGTTAAAGCTTAAAACAACGATTTCTATTCAAAATAAGCGTTTGTAGATAAAATATGTTTATACTCGCTTTTTTAAATTTTAAAACTCTTAGAATTATGATTTTATACAAAATCGTTGAAACTTCATTATCATCCTATTTTCCACGTTTCCTACGTGAAGTTATGGCTCAAAACAACGATTTCTAGTCGCAATAAGCTGTGACATCACAATGATTATACTCGGCTTGTTCACTTTCAAAACTCTTAATTTGATTATTTGTATCAAAATGGGTGAAACTTCATTATAGTTCGATTTCCACGTTCCTAATATGAAGTTAAAGCTTAAAACAACGATTTCTATTCAAAATAAGCGTTTGTAGATAAAATATGTTTATGCTCCGCTTTTTAAATTTTAAAACTCTTAGAATTATGATTTTATACAAAATCGTTGAAACTTCATTATCGTCCTATTTCCCACGTTTCCTACGTGAAGTTATGGCTCAAAACAACGATTTCTAGTCACAATAAGCTCTGTGACATCACAATGATTATACTCGGCTTGTTCACTTTCAAAACTCTTAATTTGATTATTTGTATCAAAATGGGTGAAACTTCATTATAGTTCGATTTCCACGTTCCTAATATGAAGTTAAAGCTTAAAACAACGATTTCTATTCAAAATAAGCGTTTGTAGATAAAATATGTTTATGCTCGCTTTTTAAATTTTAAAACTCTTAGAATTATGATTTTATACAAAATCGTTGAAACTTCATTATCGTCCTATTTCCCACGTTTCCTACGTGAAGTTATGGCTCAAAACAACGATTTCTAGTCACAATAAGCTTTGTGACATCACAATGATTATACTCGGCTTGTTCACTTTCAAAACTCTTAATTTGATTATTTGTATCAAAATGGGTGAAACTTCATTATAGTTCGATTTCCCACGTTCCTAATATGAAGTTAAAGCTTAAAACAACGATTTCTATTCAAAATAAGCGTTTGTAGATAAAATATGTTTATGCTCCGCTTTTAAATTTTAAAACTCTTAGAATTATGATTTTATACAAAATCGTTGAAACTTCATTATCGTCCTATTTCCCACGTTTCCTACGTGAAGTTATGGCTCAAAACAACGATTTCTAGTCGCAATAAGCTCTGTGACATCACAATGATTATACTCGGCTTGTTCACTTTCAAAACTCTTAATTTGATTATTTGTATCAAAATGGGTGAAACTTCATTATAGTTCGATTTCCCACATTCCTAATATGAAGTTAAAGCTTAAAACAACGATTTCTATTCAAAATAAGCGTTTGTAGATAAAATATGTTTATGCACCGCTTTTTAAATTTTAAAACTCTTAGAATTATGATTTTATACAAAATCGTTGAAACTTCATTATCGTCCTATTTCCCACGTTTCCTACGTGAAGTTATGGCTCAAAACAACGATTTCTAGTCGCAATAAGCTATGTGACATCACAATGATTATACTCGGCTTGTTCACTTTCAAAACTCTTAATTTGATTATTTGTATCAAAATGGGTGAAACTTCATTATAGTTCGATTTCCCACGTTCCTAATATGAAGTTAAAGCTTAAAACAACGATTTCTATTCAAAATAAGCGTTTGTAGATAAAATATGTTTATGCACCGCTTTTTTAAATTTTAAAACTCTTAGAATTATGATTTTATACAAAATCGTTGAAACTTCATTATCGTCCTATTTCCCACGTTTCCTACGTGAAGTTATGGCTCAAAACAACGATTTCTAGTCGCAATAAGCTCTGTGACATCACAATGATTATACTCGGCTTGTTCACTTTCAAAACTCTTAATTTGATTATTTGTATCAAAATGGGTGAAACTTCATTATAGTTCGATTTTCCACGTTCCTAATATGAAGAAGTAAAGCTTAAAACAACGATTTCTATTCAAAATAAGCGTTTGTAGATAAAATATGTTTATTATGCTCTCGCTTTTAAATTTTAAAACTCTTAGAATTATGATTTTATACAAAATCGTTGAAACTTCATTATCGTCCTATTTCCCACGTTTCCTACGTGAAGTTATGGCTCAAAACAACGATTTCTAGTCACAATAAGCTCTGTGACATCACAATGATTATACTCGGCTTGTTCACTTTCAAAACTCTTAATTTGATTATTTGTATCAAAATGGGTGAAACTTCATTATAGTTCGATTTCCCACGTTCCTAATATGAAGTTAAAGCTTAAAACAACGATTTCTATTCAAAATAAGCGTTTGTAGATAAAATATGTTTATCCTCGGCTTGTTAAATTTTAAAACTCTTAGAATTATGATTTTATACAAAATCGTTGAAACTTCATTATCGTCTTATTTCCCACGCTTCCAACGTGAAGTTATGGATCAAAACAACGACTTCTAGTCACAATATGCTTTGTGATATCACAATGATTATACTCGGCTTGTTAACTTTCAAAACTCTTAATTTGATTATTTGTATCAAAATGGGTAAAACTTCATTATAGTTCGCTTTCCCACGTTCCTAATATGAAGTTAAGGCTTAAAACAACGATTTCTATTCCAAATAAGCGTTTGTAGATAAAATATGTTTATACTCAGCTTGTTAAATTTTAAAACTCTTAGAATTATGATTTTATACAAAATCGTTGAAAGTTCATTATCATCCTATTTCCCGTTTCCTCCTACGTGAAGTTATGGCTCAAAACAACGATTTCTAGTCGCAATAAGCTTTGTGACATCACAATGATTATACTCGGCTTGTTCACTTTCAAAACTCTTAATTTGATTATTTGTATCAAAATGGGTGAAACTTCATTATAGTTCGATTTCCCACGTTCCTAATATGAAGTTAAAGCTTAAAACAACGATTTCTATTCAAAATAAGCGTTTGTAGATAAAATATGTTTATGCTCGGCTTGTTAAATTTTAAAACTCTTAGAATTATGATTTTATACAAAATCGTTGAAACTTCATTATCATCCTATTTCCCACGTTTCCTACGTGAAGTTATGGCTCAAAACAACGATTTCTAGTCGCAATAAGCTCTGTGACATCACAATGATTATACTCGGCTTGTTCACTTTCAAAACTCTTAATTTGATTATTTGTATCAAAATGGGTGAAACTTCATTATAGTTCGATTTCCCACGTTCCTAATATGAAGTTAAAGCTTAAAACAACGATTTCTATTCAAAATAAGCGTTTGTAGATAAAATATGTTTATGCACCGCTTTTAAATTTTAAAACTCTTAGAATTATGATTTTATACAAAATCGTTGAAACTTCATTATCGTCCTATTTCCCACGTTTCCTACGTGAAGTTATGGCTCAAAACAACGATTTCTAGTCGCAATAAGCTCTGTGACATCACAATGATTATACTCGGCTTGTTCACTTTCAAAACTCTTAATTGATTATTTGTATCAAAATGGGTGAAACTTCATTATAGTTCGATTTCCACGTTCCTAATATGAAGTTAAAGCTTAAAACAACGATTTCTATTCAAAATAAGCGTTTGTAGATAAAATATGTTTGCACCGCTTTTAAATTTTAAAACTCTTAGAATTATGATTTTATACAAAATCGTTGAAACTTCATTATCGTCCTATTTCCCACGTTTCCTACGTGAAGTTATGGCTCAAAACAACGATTTCTAGTCGCAATAAGCTCTGTGACATCACAATGATTATACTCGGCTTGTTCACTTTCAAAACTCTTAATTTGATTATTTGTATCAAAATGGGTGAAACTTCATTATAGTTCGATTTTCCCACGTCCTAATATGAAGTTAAAGCTTAAAACAACGATTTCTATTCAAAATAAGCGTTTGTAGATAAAATATATGTTTTATGCTCGCTTTTAAATTTTAAAACTCTTAGAATTATGATTTTATACAAAATCGTTGAAACTTCATTATCGTCCTATTTCCCACGTTCCTACGTGAAGTTATGGCTCAAAACAACGATTTCTAGTCACAATAAGCTCTGTGACATCACAATGATTATACTCGGCTTGTTCACTTTCAAAACTCTTAATTTGATTATTTGTATCAAAATGGGTGAAACTTCATTATAGTTCGATTTCCCACGTTCCTAATATGAAGTTAAAGCTTAAAACAACGATTTCTATTCAAAATAAGCGTTTGTAGATAAAATATGTTTATGCTCGGCTTGTTAAATTTTAAAACTCTTAGAATTATGATTTTATACAAAATCGTTGAAACTTCATTATCGTCCTATTTCCCACGTTTCCTACGTGAAGTTATGGCTCAAAACAACGATTTCTAGTCACAATAAGCTCTGTGACATCACAATGATTATACTCGGCTTGTTCACTTTCAAAACTCTTAATTTGATTATTTGTATCAAAATGGGTGAAACTTCATTATAGTTCGATTTTCCACGTTCCTAATATGAAGTTAAAGCTTAAAACAATGATTTCTATTCAAAATAAGCGTTTGTAGATAAAATATGTTTATGCTCGGCTTGTTAAATTTTAAAACTCTTAGAATTATGATTTTATACAAAATCGTTGAAAGTTCATTATCATCCTATTTTCCACGTTCCCTACGTGAAGTTATGGCTCAAAACAACGATTTCTAGTCGCAATAAGCTTTGTGACATCACAATGATTATACTCGGCTTGTTCACTTTCAAAACTCTTAATTTGATTATTTGTATCAAAATGGGTAAAACTTCATTATAGTTCGATTTCCCACGTTCCTAATATGAAGTTAAAGCTTAAAACAACGATTTCTATTCAAAATAAGCGTTTGTAGATAAAATATGTTTATGCTCGCTTTTTAAATTTTAAAACTCTTAGAATTATGATTTTATACAAAAATCGTTGAAACTTCATTATCGTCCTATTTCCCACGTTTCCTACGTGAAGTTATGGCTCAAAACAACGATTTCTAGTCACAATATGCTTTGTGAGATCACAATGATTATACTCGGCTTGTTCACTTTGAAAACTTTTAATTTGATTATTTGTATCAAAATGGGTAAAACTTCATTATAGTTCGATTTCCCACGTTTCCTAATATGAAGTTAAAGCTTAAAACAACGATTTCTATTCAAAATAAGCGTTTGTAGATAAAATATGTTTATGCTCCGCTTTTTAAATTTTAAAACTCTTAGAATTATGATTTTATACAAAATCGTTGAAACTTCATTATCGTCCTATTTCCCACGTTTCCTACGTGAAGTTATGGCTCAAAACAACGATTTCTAGTCACAATAAGCTTGTGACATCACAATGATTATACTCGGCTTGTTCACTTTCAAAACTCTTAATTTGATTATTTGTATCAAAATGGGTGAAACTTCATTATAGTTCGATTTCCCACGTTCCTAATATGAAGTTAAAGCTTAAAACAACGATTTCTATTCAAAATAAGCGTTTGTAGATAAAATATGTTTATGCTCCGCTTTAAATTTTAAAACTCTTAGAATTTATTTTTTACAAAATCGTTGAAACTTCATTATCGTCCTATTTCCCACGTTTCCTACGTGAAGTTATGGCTCAAAACAACGATTTCTAGTCGCAATAAGCTTTGTGACATCACAATGATTATACTCGGCTTGTTCACTTTCAAAACTCTTAATTTGATTATTTGTATCAAAATGGGTGAAACTTCATTATAGTTCGATTTCCCACGTTCCTAATATGAAGTTAAAGCTTAAAACAACGATTTCTATTCAAAATAAGCGTTTGTAGATAAAATATGTTTATGCTCGCTTTTAAATTTTAAAACTCTTAGAATTATGATTTTATACAAAATCGTTGAAACTTCATTATCGTCCTGTTTCCCACGTTTCCTACGTGAAGTTATGGCTCAAAACAACGATTTCTAGTCGCAATAAGCTTTGTGACATCACAATGATTATACTCGGCTTGTTCACTTTCAAAACTCTTAATTTGATTATTTGTTTGTAAATGGGTGAAACTTCATTATAGTTCGATTTCCCACGTTCCTAATATGAAGTTAAAGCTTAAAACAACGATTTCTATTCAAAATAAGCGTTTGTAGATAAAATATGTTTTTATGCTCCGCTTTTAAATTTTAAAACTCTTAGAATTATGATTTTATACAAAATCGTTGAAACTTCATTATCGTCCTATTTCCCACGTTTCCTACGTGAAGTTATGGCTCAAAACAACGATTTCTAGTCACAATAAGCTCTGTGACATCACAATGATTATACTCGGCTTGTTCACTTTCAAAACTCTTAATTTGATTATTTGTATCAAAATGGGTGAAACTTCATTATAGTTCGATTTCCACGTTCCTAATATGAAGTTAAAGCTTAAAACAACGATTTCTATTCAAAATAAGCGTTTGTAGATAAAATATGTTTATGCACCGCTTTTTAAATTTTAAAACTCTTAGAATTATGATTTTATACAAAATCGTTGAAACTTCATTATCGTCCTATTTCCCACGTTTCCTACGTGAAGTTATGGCTCAAAACAACGATTTCTAGTCGCAATAAGCTCTGTGACATCACAATGATTATACTCGGCTTGTTCACTTTCAAAACTCTTAATTTGATTATTTGTATCAAAATGGGTGAAACTTCATTATAGTTCGATTTCCCACGTTCCTAATATGAAGTTAAAGCTTAAAACAACGATTTCTATTCAAAATAAGCGTTTGTAGATAAAATATGTTTATGCTCGCTTTTTAAATTTTAAAACTCTTAGAATTATGATTTTATACAAAATCGTTGAAACTTCATTATCGTCCTATTTCCCACGTTTCCTACGTGAAGTTATGGCTCAAAACAACGATTTCTAGTCGCAATAAGCTCTGTGACATCACAATGATTATACTCGGCTTGTTCACTTTCAAAACTCTTAATTTGATTATTTGTATCAAAATGGGTGAAACTTCATTATAGTTCGATTTCCCACGTTCCTAATATGAAGTTAAAGCTTAAAACAACGATTTCTATTCAAAATAAGCGTTTGTAGATAAAATATGTTTATGCACTCGCTTGTTAAATTTTAAAACTCTTAGAATTATGATTTTATACAAAATCGTTGAAACTTCATTATCGTCCTATTTCCCACGTTTCCTACGTGAAGTTATGGATCAAAACAACGATTTCTAGTCACAATATGCTTTGTGATATCACAATGATTATACTCGGCTTGTTAATTTTCAAAACTCTTAATTTGATTATTTGTATCAAAATGGGTAAAATTTCATTATAGTTCGCTTTCCCACGTTCCTAATGTGAAGTTAAGGCTTAAAACAACGATTTCTATTCAAAATAAGCGTTTGTAGATAAAATATGTTTATACTCGCTTGTTAAATTTTAAAACTCTTAGAATTATGATTTTATACAAAATCGTTGAAAGTTCATTATCATCCTATTTCCACGTTCCTACGTGAAGTTATGGCTCAAAAAACGATTTCTAGTCACAATAAGCTTTGTGATGACACAATGATTATACTCGGCTTGTTTCACTTTCAAAACTCTTAATTTGATTATTTGTATCAAAATGGGTGAAACTTCATTATAGTTCGATTTCCCACGTTCCCAATGAAGTTAAAGCTTAAAACAACGATTTCTATTCAAAATAAAGCGTTTGTAGATAAAATATGTTTATGCTCCGCTTGTTAAATTTTAAAACTCTTAGAATTATGATTTTATACAAAATCGTTGAAACTTCATTATCGTCCTATTTCCCACGTTTCCTACGTGAAGTTATGGCTCAAAACAACGATTTCTAGTCACAATAAGCTCTGTGACAACGCAATGATTATACTCGGCTTGTTCACTTTCAAAACTCTTAATTTGATTATTTGTATCAAAATGGGTAAAACTTCATTATAGTTCGATTTCCCACGTTCCTAATATGAAGTTAAAGCTTAAAACAACGATTTCTATTCAAAATAAGCGTTTGTAGATAAAATATGTTTATACTCGGCTTGTTAAATTTTAAAACTCTTAGAATTATGATTTTATACAAAATCGTTGAAACTTCATTATCATCCTATTTTCCCACGCTTCCAACGTGAAGTTATGGATCAAAACAACGATTTCTAGTCACAATATGCTTTGTGATATCACAATGATTATACTCGGCTTGTTCACTTTCAAAACTCTTAATTTGATTATTTGTATCAAAATGGGTGAAACTTCATTATAGTTCGATTTCCACGTTCCTAATATGAAGTTAAAGCTTAAAACAACGATTTCTATTCAAAATAAGCGTTTGTAGATAAAATATGTTTATGCTCGGCTTGTTAAATTTTAAAACTCTTAGAATTATGATTTTATACAAAATCGTTGAAACTTCATTATCGTCCTATTTCCCACGTTTCCTACGTGAAGTTATGGCTCAAAACAACGATTTCTAGTCACAATAAGCTCTGTGACATCACAATGATTATACTCGGCTTGTTCACTTTCAAAACTCTTAATTTGATTATTTGTATATCAAAATGGGTGAAACTTCATTATAGTTCGATTTCCCACGTTCCTAATATGAAGTTAAAGCTTAAAACAACGATTTCTATTCAAAATAAGCGTTTGTAGATAAAATATGTTTATGCTCGCTTTTTAAATTTTAAAACTCTTAGAATTATGATTTTATACAAAATCGTTGAAACTTCATTATCGTCCTATTTCCCACGTTTCCTACGTGAAGTTATGGCTCAAAACAACGATTTCTAGTCGCAATAAGCTTTGTGACATCACAATGATTATACTCGGCTTGTTCACTTTCAAAACTCTTAATTTGATTATTTGTATCAAAATGGGTGAAACTTCATTATAGTTCGATTTCCCACGTTCCCTAATATGAAGTTAAAGCTTAAAACAACGATTTCTATTCAAAATAAGCGTTTGTAGATAAAATATGTTTATGCTCGCTTTTAAATTTTAAAACTCTTAGAATTATGATTTTATACAAAATCGTTGAAACTTCATTATCGTCCTATTTCCCACGTTTCCTACGTGAAGTTATGGCTCAAAACAACGATTTCTAGTCACAATAAGCTTTGTGACATCACACAATGATTATACTCGGCTTGTTCACTTTCAAAACTCTTAATTTGATTATTTGTATCAAAATGGGTGAAACTTCATTATAGTTCGATTTCCCACGTTCCTAATATGAAGTTAAAGCTTAAAACAACGATTTCTATTCAAAATAAGCGTTTGTAGATAAAATATGTTTATGCTCGCTTTTAAATTTTAAAACTCTTAGAATTATGATTTTATACAAAATCGTTGAAACTTCATTATCATCCTATTTCCCACATTTCCTACGTGAAGTTATGGCTCAAAACAACGATTTCTAGTCACAATAAGCTTTGTGACATCACAATGATTATACTCGACTTGTTTACTTTCAAAACTCTTAATTTGATTATTTATAAATGGGTGAAACTTCATTATAGTTCGATTTCCCACGTTCCTAATGTGAAGTTAAGGCTTAAAACAACGATTTCTATTCAAAATAAGCGTTTGTAGATAAAATATTTTTATGCTCGCTTGTTAAATTTTAAAACTCTTAGAATTATGATTTTATACAAAATCGTTGAAACTTCATTATCGTCTATATTTCCACGTTTCCTACGTGAAGTTATGGCTCAAAACAACGATTTCTAGTCGCAATAAGCTTGTGACATCACAATGATTATACTCGGCTTGTTCACTTTCAAAACTCTTAATTTGATTATTTGTATCAAAATGGGTGAAACTTCATTATAGTTCGATTTCCCACGTTCCTAATATGAAGTTAAAGCTTAAAACAACGATTTCTATTCAAAATAAGCGTTTGTAGATAAAATATGTTTATGCTCCGCTTTTTAAATTTTAAAACTCTTAGAATTATGATTTTATACAAAATCGTTGAAACTTCATTATCGTCCTATTTCCCACGTTTCCTACGTGAAGTTATGGCTCAAAACAACAACGATCTCTAGTCGCAATAAGCTTGTGACATCACAATGATTATACTCGGCTTGTTCACTTTCAAAACTCTTAATTTGATTATTTGTATCAAAATGGGTGAAACTTCATTATAGTTCGATTTCCCACGTTCCTAATATGAAGTTAAAGCTTAAAACAACGATTTCTATTCAAAATAAGCGTTTGTAGATAAAATATGTTTATGCACCGCTTTTTAAATTTTAAAACTCTTAGAATTATGATTTTATACAAAATCGTTGAAACTTCATTATCGTCCTATTTCCCACGTTTTCCTACGTGAAGTTATGGCTCAAAACAACGATTTCTAGTCGCAATAAGCTCTGTGACATCACAATGATTATACTCGGCTTGTTCACTTTCAAAACTCTTAATTTGATTATTTGTATCAAAATGGGTGAAACTTCATTATAGTTCGATTTTCCACGTTCCTAATATGAAGTTAAAGCTTAAAACAACGATTTCTATTCAAAATAAGCGTTTGTAGATAAAATATGTTTATACTCTTTTTAAATTTTAAAACTCTTAGAATTATGATTTTATACAAAATCGTTGAAACTTCATTATCGTCCTATTTCCCACGTTTCCTACGTGAAGTTATGGCTCAAAACAACGATTTCTAGTCACAATAAGCTTGTGACATCACAATGATTATACTCGGCTTGTTCACTTTCAAAACTCTTAATTTGATTATTTGTATCAAAATGGGTGAAACTTCATTATAGTTCGATTTCCCACGTTCCTAATATGAAGTTAAAGCTTAAAACAACGATTTCTATTCAAAATAAGCGTTTGTAGATAAAATATGTTTATGCTCGGCTTGTTAAATTTTAAAACTCTTAGAATTATAATTTTATACAAAATCGTTGAAACTTCATTATCGTCCTATTTCCCACGTTCCCTACTTGAAGTTATGGCTCAAAACAATGATTTCTACTCACAATAAGCTTTGTGATATCACAATGATTATACTCGGCTTGTTTACTTTCAAAACTCTTAATTTGATTATTTGTATCAAAATGGGTAAAACTTCATTATAGTTCGATTTCCCACGTTCCCAATATGAAGTTAAGCTTAAAACAACGATTTCTATTCAAAATAAGCGTTTGTAGATAAAATATGTTTATGCTCGCTTGTTAAATTTTAAAACTCTTAGAATTATGATTTTATACAAAATCGTTGAAACTTCATTATCATCCTATTTTCCACTTTTCCTACGTGAAGTTATGGCTCAAAACAACGATTTCTAGTCACAATAAGCTTTGTGACATCACAATGATTATACTCGGCTTGTTTACTTTCAAAACTCTTAATTTGATTATTTGTATCAAAATGGGTAAAACTTCATTATAGTTCGATTTCCCACGTTCCCAATGAAGTTAAAGCTTAAAACAACGATTTCTATTCAAAATAAGCGTTTGTAGATAAAATATGTTTATGCTCGCTTGTTAAATTTTAAAACTCTTAGAATTATGATTTTATACAAAATCGTTGAAACTTCATTATCGTCCTATTTCCCACGTTTCCTACGTGAAGTTATGGCTCAAAACAACGATTTCTAGTCACAATAAGCTTGTGACATCACAATGATTATACTCGGCTTGTTCACTTTCAAAACTCTTAATTTGATTATTTGTATCAAAATGGGTGAAACTTCATTATAGTTCGATTTCCCACGTTCTAATAATATGTTAAAGCTTAAAACAACGATTTCTATTCAAAATAAGCGTTTGTAGATAAAATATGTTTATGCTCCGCTTTTAAATTTTAAAACTCTTAGAATTATGATTTTATACAAAATCGTTGAAACTTCATTATTATCGTCCTATTTCCCACGTTTCCTACGTGAAGTTATGGCTCAAAACAACGATTTCTAGTCACAATAAGCTTTGTGACATCACAATGATTATACTCGGCTTGTTCACTTTCAAAACTCTTAATTTGATTATTTGTATCAAAATGGGTAAAACTTCATTATAGTTCGATTTCCACGTTCCTAAATATGAAAGTTAAAGCTTAAAACAACGATTTCTGTTCAAAATAAGCGTTTGTAGATAAAATATGTTTATGCTCGTCTTGTTAAATTTTAAAAACTCTTAGAATTATGATTTTATACAAAATCGTTGAAACTTCATTATCGTCCTATTTCCCACGTTTCCTACGTGAAGTTATGGCTCAAAACAATGATTTCTAGTCACAAAATGCTCTGTGACAACACAATGATTATACTCGGCTTGTTCACTTTCAAAACACTTAATTTGATTTATTTGTATCAAAATGGGTGAAACTTCATTATAGTTCAATTTCCTACGTTCCTAATATGAAGTCAAAGCTTAAAACAACGATTTCTATTCAAAATAAGTGTTTGTAGATAAAATATGTTTATGCTCGGCTTGTAAAATTTTAAAACTCTTAGAATTATGATTTTATACAAAATCGTTGAAACTTCATTATCGTCCTATTTCCCACGTTTCCTACGTGAAGTTATATGGCTCAAAACAACGATTTCTAGTCACAATAAGCTTTGTGACATCACAATGATTATACTCGGCTTGTTCACTTTCAAAACTCTTAATTTGATTATTTGTATCAAAATGGGTAAAACTTCATTATAGTTCGATTTCCCACGTTCCTAATATGAAGTTAAAGCTTAAAACAACGATTTCTATTCAAAATAAGCGTTTGTAGATAAAATATGTTTATCCTCGGCTTGTTAAATTTTAAAACTCTTAGAATTATGATTTTATACAAAATCGTTGAAACTTCATTATCGTCCTATTTTTCCCACGTTTCCTACGTGAAGTTATGGCTCAAAACAACGATTTCTAGTCACAATAAGCTTTGTGATATCACAATGATTATACTCGGCTTGTTTACTTTCAAAACTCTTAATTTGATTATTTGTATCAAAATGGGTAAAACTTCATTATAGTTCGATTTCCCACGTTCCCAATGTGAAGTTAAGGCTTAAAACAACGATTTCTATTCAAAATAAGCGTTTGTAGATAAAATATGTTTTATGCTCGCTTTTAAATTTTAAAACTCTTAGAATTATGATTTTATACAAAATCGTTGAAACTTCATTATCGTCCTATTTCCCACTTTTCCTACGTGAAGTTATGGCTCAAAACAACGATTTCTAGTCGCAATAAGCTTTGTGACATCACAATGATTATACTCGGCTTGTTCACTTTCAAAACTCTTAATTTGATTATTTGTATCAAAATGGGTGAAACTTCATTATAGTTCGATTTCCCACGTTCCTAATATGAAGTTAAAGCTTAAAACAACGATTTCTATTCAAAATAAGCGTTTGTAGATAAAATATGTTTATGCTCGCTTTTTAAATTTTAAAACTCTTAGAATTATGATTTTATACAAAATCGTTGAAACTTCATTATCGTCCTATTTCCCACGTTTCCTACGTGAAGTTATGGCTCAAAACAACGATTTCTAGTCACAATAAGCTCTGTGACATCACAATGATTATACTCGGCTTGTTCACTTTCAAAACTCTTAATTTGATTATTTGTATCAAAATGGGTGAAACTTCATTATAGTTCGATTTCCCACGTTCCTAATATGAAGTTAAAGCTTAAAACAACGATTTCTATTCAAAATAAGCGTTTGTAGATAATTTTAAAACTCTTAGAATTATGATTTTATACAAAATCGTTGAAACTTCATTATCGTCCTATTTCCCACGTTTCCTACGTGAAGTTATGGCTCAAAACAACGATTTCTAGTCACAATAAGCTGTGACATCACAATGATTATACTCGGCTTGTTCACTTTCAAAACTCTTAATTTGATTATTTGTATCAAAATGGGTGAAACTTCATTATAGTTCGATTTCCCACGTTCCTAATATGAAGTTAAAGCTTAAAACAACGATTTCTATTCAAAATAAGCGTTTGTAGATAAAATATGTTTATGCTCCGCTTGTTAAATTTTAAAACTCTTAGAATTATGATTTTATACAAAATCGTTGAAACTTCATTATCGTCCTATTTCCCACGTTTCCTACGTGAAGTTATGGCTCAAAACAACGATTTCTAGTCACAATATGCTTTGTGAGATCACAATGATTATACTCGGCTTGTTCACTTTCAAAACTCTTAATTTGATTATTTGTATCAAAATGGGTAAAACTTCATTATAGTTCGCTTTCCCACGTTCCCAATGGAAATTAAGGCTTAAAACAACGATTTCTATTCAAAATAAGCGTTTGTAGATAAAATATGTTTATGCATCGCTTTCTAAATTTTAAAACTCTTAGAATTATGATTTTATACAAAATCGTTGAAAGTTCATTATCATCCTATTTTCCACGTTCCCTACACGTGAAGTTATGGCTCAAAACAACGATTTCTAGTCACAATAAGCTTTGTGACATCACAATGATTATACTCGGCTTGTTTACTTTCAAAACTCTTAATTTGATTATTTGTATCAAAATGGGTAAAACTTCATTATAGTTCGATTCCCACGTTCCTAATATGAAGTTAAAGCTTAAAACAACGATTTCTATTCAAAATAAGTTTGTAGATAAAATATGTTTATGCTCGGCTTGTTAAATTTTAAAACTCTTAGAATTATGATTTTATACAAAATCGTTGAAACTTCATTATCGTCCTATTTCCCACGTTTCCTACGTGAAGTTATGGCTCAAAACAACGATTTCTAGTCACAATAAGCTTGTGACATCACAATGATTATACTCGGCTTGTTCACTTTCAAAACTCTTAATTTGATTATTTGTATCAAAATGGGTAAAACTTCATTATAGTTCGATTTCCCACGTTCCTAATATGAAGTTAAAGCTTAAAACAACGATTTCTATTCAAAATAAGCGTTTGTAGATAAAATATGTTTATGCGCTTTTAAATTTTAAAACTCTTAGAATTATGATTTTATACAAAATCGTTGAAACTTCATTATCGTCCTATTTCCCACGTTTCCCTACGTGAAGTTATGGCTCAAAACAACGATTTCTAGTCACAATAAGCTTTGTGACATCACAATGATTATACTCGGCTTGTTTACTTTCAAAACTCTTAATTTGATTATTTGTATCAAAATGGGTGAAACTTCATTATAGTTCCCTTTCCCACGTTCCCAATGTGAAGTTAAGGCTTAAAACAACGATTTCTATTCAAAATAAGCGTTTGTAGATAAAATATGTTTATGCTCGACTTGTTAAATTTTAAAACTCTTAGAATTATGATTTTATACAAAATCGTTGAAACTTCATTATCGTCCTATTTCCCACTTTTCCTACGTGAAGTTATGGCTCAAAACAACGATTACTAGTCACAATAAGCTCTGTGACATCACAATGATTATACTCGGCTTGTTCACTTTCAAAACTCTTAATTTGATTATTTGTATCAAAATGGGTGAAACTTCATTATAGTTCGATTTCCCACGTTCCTAATATGAAGTTAAAGCTTAAAACAACGATTTCTATTCAAAATAAGCTGTTAGTAGAAAAATATGTTTATGCTCGGCTTGTTAAATTTTAAAACTCTTAGAATTATAATTTTATACAAAATCGTTGAAACTTCATTATCGTCCTATTTCCCACGTTCCCTACTTGAAGTTATGGCTCAAAACAATAATTTCTACTCACAATAAGCTTTGTGATAGCACAATGACTATACTCGGCTTGTTTACTTTCAAAACTGTTAATTTGATTATTTGTATCAAAATGGGTGAAACTTCATTATAGTTCGATTTCCCACGTTCCTAATATGAAGTTAAAGCTTAAAACAACGATTTCTATTCAAAATAAGCGTTTGTAGATAAAATATGTTTATGCTCGGCTTGTTAAATTTTAAAACTCTTAGAATTATGATTTTATACAAAATCGTTGAAACTTCATTATCGTCCTATTTCCCACTTTTCCTACGTGAAGTTATGGCTCAAAACAACGATTTCTAGTCGCAATAAGCTTTGTGACATCACAATGATTATACTCGCTTGCTTTTTCACTTTCAAAACTCTTAATTTGATTATTTGTATCAAAATGGGTGAAACTTCATTATAGTTCGATTTTCCCACGTTCCTAATATGAAGTTAAAGCTTAAAACAACGATTTCTATTCAAAATAAGCGTTTGTAGATAAAATATGTTTATGCTCCGCTTTTTAAATTTTAAAACTCTTAGAATTATGATTTTATACAAAATCGTTGAAACTTCATTATCATCCTAATTCCCACGTATCCTACGTGAAGTTATGGCTCAAAACAATTATTTCTAGTCACAATAAGCTTGTGACATCACAATGATTATACTCGGCTTGTTTACTTTCAAAACTCTTAATTTGATTATTTGTATCAAAATGGGTAAAACTTCATTATAGTTCGCTTTCCCACGTTCCCAATGTGAAGTTAAGGCTTCAAACAACGATTTCTATTCAAAATAAGCGTTTGTAGATAAAATATGTTTATGCTCGCTTGTTAAATTTTAAAACTCTTAGAAATTATGATTTTATACAAAATCGTTGAAACTTCATTATCGTCCTATTTCCCACGTTTCCTACGTGAAGTTATGGCTCAAAACAATGATTTCTAGTCACAATAAGCTTTGTGACATCACAATGATTATACTCGGCTTGTTCACTTTCAAAACTCTTAATTTGATTATTTGTATCAAAATGGGTGAAACTTCATTATAGTTCGATTTCCCACGTTCCTAATATGAAGTTAAGCTTAAAACAACGATTTCTATTCAAAATAAGCGTTTGTAGATAAAATATGTTTATGCTCCGCTTGTTAAATTTTAAAACTCTTAGAATTATGATTTTATACAAAATCGTTGAAACTTCATTATCGTCCTATTTCCCACGTTTCCTACGTGAAGTTATGGCTCAAAACAACGATTTCTAGTCACAATAAGCTGTGACATCACAATGATTATACTCGGCTTGTTCACTTTCAAAACTCTTAATTTGATTATTTGTATCAAAATGGGTAAAACTTCTTATAGTTCGATTTCCCACTTCCAATGTGAAGTTAAGGCTTAAAACAACGATTTCTATTCAAAATAAGCGTTTGTAGATAAAATATGTTTATGCTCGCTTGTTAAATTTTAAAACTCTTAGAATTATGATTTTATACAAAATCGTTGAAACTTCATTATCGTCCTATTTTCCACGTTTTCCTACGTGAAGTTATGGCTCAAAACAACGATTTCTAGTCACAATAAGCTTTGTGACATCACAATGATTATACTCGGCTTGTTCACTTTCAAAACTCTTAATTTGATTATTTGTATCAAAATGGGTAAAACTTCATTATAGTTCGATTTTCCCACGTTCCCAATGTGAAGTTAAAGCTTAAAACAACGATTTCTATTCAAAATAAGCGTTTGTAGATAAAATATGTTTATGCTCGGCTTTTAAATTTTAAAACTCTTAGAATTATGATTTTATACAAAATCGTTGAAACTTCATTATCGTCCTATTTCCCACGTTTCCTACTACGTGAAGTTATGGCTCAAAACAACGATTTCTAGTCACAATAAGCTTTGTGACATCACAATGATTATACTCGGCTTGTTCACTTTCAAAACTCTTAATTTGATTATTTGTATCAAAATGGGTGAAACTTCATTATAGTTCGATTTTCCACGTTCCTAATATGAAGTTAAAGCTTAAAACAACGATTTCTATTCAAAATAAGCGTTTGTAGATAAAATATGTTTATCCTCGGCTTGTTAAATTTTAAAACTCTTAGAATTATGATTTTATACAAAATCGTTGAAACTTCATTATCGTCCTATTTCCCACGTTTCCTACGTGAAGTTATGGCTCAAAACAACGATTTCTAGTCACAATAAGCTTTGTGACATCACAATGATTATACTCGGCTTGTTTACTTTCAAAACTCTTAATTTGATTATTTGTATCAAAATGGGTAAAACTTCATTATAGTTCGATTTCCCACGTTCCCAATGTGAAGTTAAAGCTTAAAACAACGATTTCTATTCAAAATAAGCGTTTGTAGATAAAATATGTTTATGCTCGGCTTGTTAAATTTTAAAACTTAGAATTATGATTTTATACAAAATCGTTGAAACTTCATTATCGTCCTATTTCCCACTTTTCCTACGTGAAGTTATGGCTCAAAACAACGATTTCTAGTCACAATAAGCTTTGTGACATCACAATGATTATACTCGGCTTGTTCACTTTCAAAACTCTTAATTTGATTATTTGTATCAAAATGGGTAAAACTTCATTGTAGTTCGATTTCCCACGTTCCTAATATGAAGTTAAAGCTTAAAACAACGATTTCTATTCAAAATAAGCGTTTGTAGATAAAATATGTTTATCCTCGGCTTGTTAAATTTTAAAACTCTTAGAATTATGATTTTATACAAAATCGTTGAAACTTCATTATCGTCTTATTTCCCACGTTTCAACGTGAAGTTATGGATCAAAACAACGATTTCTAGTCACAATATGCTTTGTGATATCACAATGATTATACTCGGCTTGTTAATTTTCAAAACTCTTAATTTGATTATTTGTATCAAAATGGGTAAAATTTCATTATAGTTCGATTTCCCACGTTCCTAATATGAAGTTAAGCTTAAAACAACGATTTCTATTCAAAATAAGCGTTTGTAGATAAAATATGTTTATATGCTCGGCTTGTTAAATTTTAAAACTCTTAGAATTATGATTTTATACAAAATCGTTGAAACTTCATTATCGTCCTATTTCCCATTTTCCTACGTGAAGTTATGGCTCAAAACAACGATTTCTAGTCACAATAAGCTTTGTGACATCACAATGATTATACTCGGCTTGTTTACTTTCAAAACTCTTAATTTGATTATTTGTATCAAAATGGGTGAAACTTCATTATAGTTCGATTTCCCACGTTCCTAATATGAAGTTAAAGCTTAAAACAACGATTTCTATTCAAAATAAGCGTTTGTAGATAAAATATGTTTTATGCACCGCTTTTTAAATTTAAAACTCTTAGAATTATGATTTTATACAAAATCGTTGAAACTTCATTATCGTCCTATTTCCCACGTTTCCTACGTGAAGTTATGGCTCAAAACAACGATTTCTAGTCACAATAAGCTTGTGACATCACAATGATTATACTCGGCTTGTTTACTTTCAAAACTCTTAATTTGATTATTTGTATCAAAATGGGTGAAACTTCATTATAGTTCGATTTCCCACGTTCCTAATATGAAGTTAAAGCTTAAAACAACGATTTCTATTCAAAATAAGCGTTTGTAGATAAAATATGTTTATGCTCGCTTTTAAATTTTAAAACTCTTAGAATTATAATTTTATACAAAATCGTTGAAACTTCATTATCGTCCTATTTCCCACGTTTCCTACGTGAAGTTATGGCTCAAAACAACGATTTCTAGTCACAATAAGCTTTGTGACATCACAATGATTATACTCGGCTTGTTCACTTTCAAAACTCTTAATTTGATTATTTGTATAAAATGGGTGAAACTTCATTATAGTTCGATTTCCCACGTTCCTAATATGAAGTTAAAGCTTAAAACAACGATTTCTATTCAAAATAAGCGTTTGTAGATAAAATATGTTTATGCTCGCTTGTTAAATTTTAAAACTCTTAGAATTATGATTTTATACAAAATCGTTGAAACTTCATTATCGTCCTATTTCCCACTTTTCCTACGTGAAGTTATGGCTCAAAACAACAACGATTTCTAGTCACAATAAGCTTTGTGACATCACAATGATTATACTCGGCTTGTTCACTTTCAAAACTCTTAATTTGATTATTTGTATCAAAATGGGTAAAACTTCATTATAGTTCGATTTCCCACGTTCCTAATATGAAGTTAAGGCTTAAAACAACGATTTCTATTCAAAATAAGCGTTTGTAGATAAAATATGTTTATGCTCGCTTGTTAAATTTTAAAACTCTTAGAATTATGATTTTATACAAAATCGTTGAAACTTCATTATCATCCTATTTCCCACCTTTCCTACGTGAAGTTATGGCTCAAAATAACGATTTCTAGTCACAATATGCTTTGTGAGATCACAATGATTATACTCGGCTTGTTTACTTTCAAAACTCTTAATTTGATTATTTGTATCAAAATGGGTAAAACTTCATTATAGTTCGATTTCCCACGTTCCCAATGTGAAGTTAAGGCTTAAAACAACGATTTCTATTCAAAATAAGCGTTTGTAGATAAAATATGTTTATGCTCCGCTTGTTAAATTTTAAAACTCTTAGAATTATGATTTTATACAAAATCGTTGAAACTTCATTATCGTCCTATTTCCCACGTTTCCTACGTGAAGTTATGGCTCAAAACAACGATTTCTAGTCGCAATAAGCTTTGTGACATCACAATGATTATACTCGGCTTGTTCACTTTCAAAACTCTTAATTTGATTATTTGTATCAAAATGGGTAAAACTTCATTATAGTTCGATTTCCCACGTTCCAATATGAAGTTGGTTAAAGCTTAAAACAACGATTTCTATTCAAAATAAGCGTTTGTAGATAAAATATGTTTATGCTCGCTTGTTAAATTTTAAAACTCTTAGAATTATGATTTTATACAAAATCGTTGAAACTTCATTATCGTCCTATTTCCCACTTTTCCTACGTGAAGTTATGGCTCAAAACAACGATTTCTAGTCACAATAAGCTTTGTGACATCACAATGATTATACTCGGCTTGTTCACTTTCAAAACTCTTAATTTGATTATTTGTATCAAAATGGGTGAAACTTCATTATAGTTCGATTTCCCACGTTCCTAATATGAAGTTAAAGCTTAAAACAACGATTTCTATTCAAAATAAGCGTTTGTAGATAAAATATGTTTATGCTCGGCTTGTTAAATTTTAAAACTCTTAGAATTATGATTTTATACAAAATCGTTGAAACTTCATTATCGTCCTATTTCCCACGTTTCCTACGTGAAGTTATGGCTCAAAACAACGATTTCTAGTCACAATAAGCTTTGTGACATCACAATGATTATACTCGGCTTGTTCACTTTCAAAACTCTTAATTTGATTATTTGTATCAAAATGGGTAAAACTTCATTATAGTTCGATTTCCCACGTCCCTAATATGAAGTTAAAGCTTAAAACAACGATTTCTATTCAAAATAAGCGTTTGTAGATAAAATATGTTTATGCTCGCTTGTTAAATTTTAAAACTCTTAGAATTATGATTTTATACAAAATCGTTGAAACTTCATTATCGTCCTATTTCCCACGTTTCCTACGTGAAGTTATGGCTCAAAACAACGATTTCTAGTCACAATAAGCTTTGTGACATCACAATGATTATACTCGGCTTGTTTACTTTCAAAACTCTTAATTTGATTATTTGTATCAAAATGGGTAAAACTTCATTATAGTTCGATTTCCCACGTTCCCAATATGAAGTTAAGGCTTAAAACAACGATTTCTATTCAAAATAAGCGTTTGTAGATAAAATATGTTTATGCGGCTTGTTAAATTTTAAAACTCTTAGAATTATGATTTTATACAAAATCGTTGAAACTTCATTATCGTCCTATTTCCCACGCTTTTCCTACGTGAAGTTATGGCTCAAAACAACGATTTCTAGTCACAATAAGCTTTGTGACATCACAATGATTATACTCGGCTTGTTCACTTTCAAAACTCTTAATTTGATTATTTGTATCAAAATGGGTGAAACTTCATTATAGTTCGATTTCCCACGTTCCTAATATGAAGTTAAAGCTTAAAACAACGATTTCTATTCAAAATAAGCGTTTGTAGATAAAATATGTTTATGCACTCGCTTGTTAAATTTTAAAACTCTTAGAATTATGATTTTATACAAAATCGTTGAAACTTCATTATCGTCCTATTTCCCACGTTTCCTACGTGAAGTTATGGCTCAAAACAACGATTTCTAGTCACAATAAGCTTTGTGACATCACAATGATTATACTCGGCTTGTTCACTTTCAAAACTCTTAATTGATTATTTGTATCAAAATGGGTGAAACTTCATTATAGTTCGATTTCCCACGTTCCTAATATGAAGTTAAAGCTTAAAACAACGATTTATATTCAAAATAAGCGTTTGTAGATAAAATATGTTTATGCACCGGCTTTTAAATTTTAAAACTCTTAGAATTATGATTTTATACAAAATCGTTGAAACTTCATTATCGTCCTATTTCCCACGTTTCCTACGTGAAGTTATGGCTCAAAACAACGATTTCTAGTCACAATAAGCTTTGTGACATCACAATGATTATACTCGGCTTGTTCACTTTCAAAACTCTTAATTTGATTATTTGTATCAAAATGGGTGAAACTTCATTATAGTTCGATTTTCCACGTTCCTAATATGAAGTTAAAGCTTAAAACAACGATTTCTATTCAAAATAAGCGTTTGTAGATAAAATATGTTTATGCTCCGCTTGTTAAATTTTAAAACTCTTAGAATTATGATTTTATACAAAATCGTTGAAACTTCATTATCGTCCTATTTCCCACTTTTCCTACGTGAAGTTATGACTCAAAACAACAACGATTTCTAGTCACAATATGCTTTGTGATATCACAATGATTATACTCGGCTTGTTAACTTTCAAAACTCTTAATTTGATTATTTGTATCAAAATGGGTAAAATTTCATTATAGTTCGCTTTCCCACGTTCCCAATGTGAAGTTAAGGCTTAAAACAACGATTTCTATTCAAAATAAGCGTTTGTAGATAAAATATGTTTATACTCGACTTGTTAAATTTTAAAACTCTTAGAATTATGATTTTATACAAAATCGTTGAAACTTCATTATCATCCTATTTCCCACGTTTCCTACGTGAAGTTATGGCTCAAAACAACGATTTCTAGTCACAATAAGCTTTGTGACATCACAATGATTATACTCGGCTTGTTTACTTTCAAAACTCTTAATTTGATTATTTGTATCAAAATGGGTAAAACTTCATTATAGTTCGATTTCCCACGTTCCCATATGAAGTTAAGCTTAAAACAACGATTTCTATTCAAAATAAGCGTTTGTAGATAAAATATGTTTATGCTCGCTTGTTAAATTTTAAAACTCTTAGAATTATGATTTTATACAAAATCGTTGAAACTTCATTATCGTCCTATTTCCCACTTTTCCTACGTGAAGTTATGGCTCAAAACAACGATTTCTAGTCACAATAAGCTGTGACATCACAATGATTATACTCGGCTTGTTCACTTTCAAAACTCTTAATTTGATTATTTGTATCAAAATGGGTAAAACTTCATTATAGTTCGATTTCCCACGTTCCTAATATGAAGTTAAAGCTTAAAACAACGATTTCTATTCAAAATAAGCGTTTGTAGATAAAATATGTTTATGCTCGGCTTGTTAAATTTTAAAACTCTTAGAATTATGATTTTATACAAAATCGTTGAAACTTCATTATCGTCCTATTTCCCACTTTTCCTACGTGAAGTTATGGCTCAAAACAACATTTCTAGTCACAATAAGCTTTGTGACATCACAATGATTATACTCGGCTTGTTTACTTTCAAAACTCTTAATTTGATTATTTGTATCAAAATGGGTAAAACTTCATTATAGTTCGATTTCCCACGTTCCCAATGTGAAGTTAAGGCTTAAAACAACGATTTCTATTCAAAATAAGCGTTTGTAGATAAAATATGTTTATGCTCCGCTTGTTAAATTTTAAAACTCTTAGAATTATGATTTTATACAAAATCGTTGAAACTTCATTATCGTCCTATTTCCCACGTTTCCTACGTGAAGTTATGGCTCAAAACAACGATTTCTAGTCACAATAAGCTTTGTGACATCACAATGATTATACTCGGCTTGTTTCACTTTCAAAACTCTTAATTTGATTATTTGTATCAAAATGGGTAAAACTTCATTATAGTTCGATTTCCCACGTTCCCAATATGAAGTTAAGGCTTAAAACAACGTTTTCTATTCAAAATAAGCGTTTGTAGATAAAATATATGTTTATGCTCGCTTGTTAAATTTTAAAACTCTTAGAATTATGATTTTATACAAAATCGTTGAAACTTCATTATCGTCCTATTTCCCACGTTTCCTACGTGAAGTTATGGCTCAAAACAACGATTTCTAGTCACAATAAGCTTTGTGACATCACAATGATTATACTCGGCTTGTTTACTTTCAAAACTCTTAATTTGATTATTTGTATCAAAATGGGTGAAACTTCATTATAGTTCGATTTCCCACGTTCCTAATATGAAGTTAAGCTTAAAACAACGATTTCTATTCAAAATAAGCGTTTGTAGATAAAATATGTTTATGCTCGCTTTTAAATTTTAAAACTCTTAGAATTATGATTTTATACAAAATCGTTGAAACTTCATTATCGTCCTATTTCCCACTTTTCCTACGTGAAGTTATGGCTCAAAATAATGATTTCTGGTCACAATAAGCTTTATGACAGCACAATGATTATACTCGGCTTGTACACTTTCAAAACTCTTAGTTCGATTATTTGTATCAAAATGGGTAATACTTCATTATAGTTCGATTTCCCACGTTCCAATGTGAAGTTAAAGCTTAAAACAACGATTTCTATTCAAAATAAGCGTTTGTAGATAAAATATGTTTATGCTCGCTTGTTAAATTTTAAAACTCTTAGAATTATGATTTTATACAAAATCGTTGAAACTTCATTATCGTCCTATTTCCCACTTTTCCTACGTGAAGTTATGGCTCAAAACAACGATTTCTAGTCACAATAAGCTTTGTGACATCACAATGATTATACTCGGCTTGTTTACTTTCAAAACTCTTAGTTTGATTATTTGTATCAAAATGGTAAAACTTCATTATAGTTCGATTTCCCACGTTTTCAATGTGAAGTTAAGGCTTAAAACAACGATTTCTATTCAAAATAAGCGTTTGTAGATAAAATATGTTTTATCTCGCTTGTTAAATTTTAAAACTCTTAGAATTATGATTTTATACAAAATCGTTGAAACTTCATTATCGTCCTATTTCCCACTTTTCCTACGTGAAGTTATGGCTCAAAACAACGATTTCTAGTCACAATAAGCTTTGTGACATCACAATGATTATACTCGGCTTGTTCACTTTCAAAACTCTTAATTTGATTATTTGTATCAAAATGGGTGAAACTTCATTATAGTTCGATTTCCCACGCGTTCCTAATATGAAGTTAAAGCTTAAAACAACGATTTCTATTCAAAATAAGCGTTTGTAGATAAAATATGTTTATGCACCGCTTTTAAATTTTAAAACTCTTAGAATTATGATTTTATACAAAATCGTTGAAACTTCATTATCGTCCTATTTCCCACTTTTCCTACGTGAAGTTATGGCTCAAAACAACGATTTCTAGTCACAATAAGCTTTGTGACATCACAATGATTATACTCGGCTTGTTTCACTTTCAAAACTCTTAATTTGATTATTTGTATCAAAATGGGTGAAACTTCATTATAGTTTCATTTTCCCACGTTCCTAATATGAAGTTAAAGCTTAAAACAACGATTTCTATTCAAAATAAGCGTTTGTAGATAAAATATGTTTATGCTCGCTTTTTAAATTTTAAAACTCTTAGAATTATGATTTTATACAAAATCGTTGAAACTTCATTATCGTCCTATTTCCCACGTTTCCTACGTGAAGTTATGGCTCAAAACAACGATTTCTAGTCACAATAAGCTTTGTGACATCACAATGATTATACTCGGCTTGTTCACTTTCAAAACTCTTAATTTGATTATTTGTATCAAAATGGGTAAAATTTCATTATAGTTCGCTTTCCCACGTTCCCAATGTGAAGTTAAGGCTTAAAACAACGATTTCTATTCAAAATAAGCGTTTGTAGATAAAATATGTTTATACTCGGCTTGTTAAATTTTAAAACTCTTAGAATTATGATTTTATACAAAATCGTTGAAACTTCATTATCGTCCTATTTCCCACGTTTCCTACGTGAAGTTATGGCTCAAAACAACGATTTCTAGTCGCAATAAGCTCTGTGACATCACAATGATTATACTCGGCTTGTTCACTTTCAAAACTCTTAATTTGATTATTTGTATCAAAATGGGTGAAACTTCATTATAGTTCGATTTCCCACGTTCCTAATATGAAGTTAAAGCTTAAAACAACGATTTCTATTCAAAATAAGCGTTTGTAGATAAAATATGTTTATGCTCCGCTTGTTAAATTTTAAAACTCTTAGAATTATAATTTTATACAAAATCGTTGAAACTTCATTATCGTCCTATTTCCCACGTTTCCTACTTGAAGTTATGGCTCAAAACAATAATTTCTAGTCACAATAAGCTTTGTGATAGCACAATGACTATACTCGGCTTGTTTACTTTCAAAACTGTTAATTTGATTATTTGTATCAAAATGGGTAAAACACATTATAGTTCGATTTCCCACGTTCCCAATGTGAAGTTAAGGCTTAAAACAACGATTTCTATTCAAAATAAACGTTTGTAGATAAAATATGTTTATGCTCGCTTGTTAAATTTTAAAACTCTTAGAATTATGATTTTATACAAAATCGTTGAAACTTCATTATCATCCTAATTCCCACGTATCCTACGTGAAGTTATGGCTCAAAACAACGATTTCTAGTCACAATAAGCTTTGTGATATCACAATGATTATACTCGGCTTGTTTACTTTCAAAACTCTTAATTTGATTATTTGTATCAAAATGGGTAAAACTTCATTATAGTTCGATTTCCCACGTTCCCAATATGAAGTTAAGGCTTAAAACAACGATTTCTATTCAAAATAAGCGTTTGTAGATAAAATATGTTTATGCTCGGCTTGTTAAATTTTAAAACTCTTAGAATTATGATTTTATACAAAATCGTTGAAACTTCATTATCGTCCTATTTCCCACGTTTCCTACGTGAAGTTATGGCTCAAAACAACGATTTCTAGTCGCATAAGCTTTGTGACATCACAATGATTATACTCTGCTTGTTCACTTTCAAAACTCTTAATTTGATTATTTGTATCAAAATGGGTGAAACTTCATTATAGTTCGATTTCCACGTTCCTAATATGAAGTTAAAGCTTAAAACAACGATTTCTATTCAAAATAAGCGTTTGTAGATAAAATATGTTTATCCTCGGCTTGTTAAATTTTAAAACTCTTAGAATTATGATTTTATACAAAATCGTTGAAACTTCATTATCGTCCTATTTCCCACGTTTCCTACGTGAAGTTATGGCTCAAAACAACGATTTCTAGTCACAATAAGCTTTGTGACATCACAATGATTATACTCGGCTTGTTCACTTTCAAAACTCTTAATTTGATTATTTGTATCAAAATGGGTAAAACTTCATTATAGTTCGATTTCCCACGTTCCAATGTGAAGTTAAGCTTAAAACAACGATTTCTATTCAAAATAAGCGTTTGTAGATAAAATATGTTTATGCTCGCTTGTTAAATTTTAAAACTCTTAGAATTATGATTTTATACAAAATCGTTGAAACTTCATTATCGTCCTATTTCCCACGTTTCCTACGTGAAGTTATGGCTCAAAACAATGATTTCTAGTCACAATAAGCTTTGTGACAACACAATGATTATACTCGGCTTGTTTCACTTTCAAAACTCTTAATTTGATTATTTGTATCAAAATGGGTGAAACTTCATTATAGTTCAATTTCCTACGTTCCTAATATGAAGTCAAAGCTTAAAACAACGATTTCTATTCAAAATAAGTGTTTGTAGATAAAATATGTTTATGCTCGGCTTGTTAAATTTTAAAACTCTTAGAATTATGATTTTATACAAAATCGTTGAAACTTCATTATCGTCCTATTTCCCACGTTTCCTACGTGAAGTTATGGCTCAAAACAACGATTTCTAGTCACAATAAGCTTTGTGACATCACAATGATTATACTCGGCTTGTTCACTTTCAAAACTCTTAATTTGATTATTTGTATCAAATTGGGTGAAACTTGATTATAGTTCGATTTCCCACGTTCCTAATATGAAGTTAAGGCTTAAAACAACGATTTCTATTCAAAATAAGCGTTTGTAGATAAAATATATGTTTATGCTCGCTTGTTAAATTTTAAAACTCTTAGAATTATGATTTTATACAAAATCGTTGAAACTTCATTATCGTCCTATTTCCCACTTTTCCTACGTGAAGTTATGGCTCAAAACAACGATTTCTAGTCACAATAAGCTTTGTGACATCACAATGATTATACTCGGCTTGTTCACTTTCAAAACTCTTAATTTGATTATTTGTATCAAAATGGGTGAAACTTCATTATAGTTCGATTTCCCACGTTCCTAATATGAAGTTAAAGCTTAAAACAACGATTTCTATTCAAAATAAGCGTTTGTAGATAAAATATGTTTATGCTCTCGCTTGTTAAATTTTAAAACTCTTAGAATTATGATTTTATACAAAATCGTTGAAACTTCATTATCGTCCTATTTCCCACGTTTCCTACTACGTGAAGTTATGGCTCAAAACAACGATTTCTAGTCACAATAAGCTTTGTGACATCACAATGATTATACTCGGCTTGTTTCACTTTCAAAACTCTTAATTTGATTATTTGTATCAAAATGGGTAAAACTTCATTATAGTTCGATTTCCCACGTTCCAATGTGAAGTTAAGGCTTAAAACAACGATTTCTATTCAAAATAAGCGTTTGTAGATAAAATATGTTTATGCTCTCGCTTTTTAAATTTTAAAACTCTTAGAATTATGATTTTATACAAAATCGTTGAAACTTCATTATCGTCCTATTTCCCACGTTTCCTACGTGAAGTTATGGATCAAAACAACGATTTCTAGTCACAATAAGCTTTGTGATATCACAATGATTATACTCGGCTTGTTTACTTTCAAAACTCTTAATTTGATTATTTGTATCAAAATGGGTAAAACTTCATTATAGTTCGATTTCCCACGTTCCCAATGTGAAGTTAAGGCTTAAAACAACAAGATTTCTATTCAAAATAAGCGTTTGTAGATAAAATATGTTTATGCTCGCTTGTTAAATTTTAAAACTCTTAGAATTATGATTTTATACAAAATCGTTGAAACTTCATTATCGTCCTATTTCCCACTTTTCCTACGTGAAGTTATGGCTCAAAACAACGATTTCTAGTCACAATAAGCTTTGTGACATCACAATGATTATACTCGGCTTGTTCACTTTCAAAACTCTTAATTTGATTATTTGTATCAAAATGGGTGAAACTTCATTATAGTTCGATTTCCCACGTTCCTAATATGAAGTTAAGGCTTAAAACAACGATTTCTATTCAAAATAAGCGTTTGTAGATAAAATATGTTTATGCTCCGCTTGTTAAATTTTAAAACTCTTAGAATTATGATTTTATACAAAATCGTTGAAACTTCATTATCGTCCTATTTCCCACGTTCCCTACTTGAAGTTATGGCTCAAAACAATAATTTCTACTCACAATAAGCTTTGTGATAGCACAATGACTATACTCGGCTTGTTTACTTTCAAAACTGTTAATTTGATTATTTGTATCAAAATGGGGTGAAACTTCATTATAGTTCGATTTCCCACGTTCCCAATGTGAAGTTAAGGCTTAAAACAACGATTTCTATTCAAAATAAGCGTTTGTAGATAAAATATGTTTATGCTCGCTTGTTAAATTTTAAAACTCTTAGAATTATGATTTTATACAAAATCGTTGAAACTTCATTATCGTCCTATTTCTCACGTTTCCTACGTGAAGTTATGGCTAAAACCAACGATTACTAGTCGCAATAAGCTATGTGACATCACAATGATTATACTCGGCTTGTTTCACTTTCAAAACTCTTAATTTGATTATTTGTATCAAAATGGGTGAAACTTCATTATAGTTCGATTTCCCACGTTCCTAATATGAAGTTAAGCTTAAAACAACGATTTCTATTCAAAATAAGCGTTTGTAGATAAAATATGTTTATGCTCGCTTGTTAAATTTTAAAACTCTTAGAATTATGATTTTATACAAAATCGTTGAAACTTCATTATCGTCCTATTTCCCACGTTTCCTACGTGAAGTTATGGCTCAAAAAACAACGATTTCTAGTCACAATAAGCTTTGTGACATCACAATGATTATACTCGGCTTTTACTTTCAAAACTCTTAATTTGATTATTTGTATCAAAATGGTAAAACTTCATTATAGTTCGATTTCCCACGTTCCCAATGTGAAGTTAAGGCTTAAAACAACGATTTCTATTCAAAATAATAAGCGTTTGTAGATAAAATATGTTTATGCTCGGCTTGTTAAATTTTAAAACTCTTAGAATTATGATTTTATACAAAATCGTTGAAACTTCATTATCATCCTATTTTCCACTTTTCCTACGTGAAGTTATGGCTCAAAACAACGATTTCTAGTCACAATAAGCTTTGTGACATCACAATGATTATACTCGGCTTGTTTACTTTCAAAACTCTTAATTTGATTATTTGTTGTATCAAAATGGGTAAAACTTCATTATAGTTCGATTTTCCACGTTCCTAATATGAAGTTAAAGCTTAAAACAATGATTTCTATTCAAAATAAGCGTTTGTAGATAAAATATGTTTATCCTCGCTTGTTAAATTTTAAAACTCTTAGAATTATGATTTTATACAAAATCGTTGAAACTTCATTATCGTCCTATTTCCCACGTTTCCTACGTGAAGTTATGGCTCAAAACAACGATTTCTAGTCACAATAAGCTTTGTGACATCACAATGATTATACTCGGCTTGTTTACTTTCAAAACTCTTAATTTGATTATTTGTATCAAAATGGGTAAAACTTCATTATAGTTCGATTTCCCACGTTCCCAATGTGAAGTTAAGGCTTAAAACAACGATTTCTATTCAAAATAAGCGTTTGTAGATAAAATATGTTTATGCTCCGCTTGTTAAATTTTAAAACTCTTAGAATTATGATTTTATACAAAATCGTTGAAACTTCATTATCGTCCTATTTCCCACTTTTCCTACGTGAAGTTATGGCTCAAAACAACGATTTCTAGTCACAATAAGCTTTGTGACATCACAATGATTATACTCGGCTTGTTCACTTTCAAAACTCTTAATTTGATTATTTGTATCAAAATGGGTGAAACTTCATTATAGTTCGATTTCCCACGTTCCTAATATGAAGTTAAAGCTTAAAACAACGATTTCTATTCAAAATAAGCGTTTGTAGATAAAATATGTTTATGCTCCGCTTTTTAAATTTTAAAACTCTTAGAATTATGATTTTATACAAAATCGTTGAAACTTCATTATCGTCCTATTTCCCACGTTTCCTACGTGAAGTTATGGCTCAAAACAACGATTTCTAGTCACAATAAGCTTTGTGACATCACAATGATTATACTCGGCTTGTTCACTTTCAAAACTCTTAATTTGATTATTTGTATCAAAATGGGTGAAACTTCATTATAGTTCGATTTCCCACGTTCCTAATATGAAGTTAAAGCTTAAAACAACGATTTCTATTCAAAATAAGCGTTTGTAGATAAAATATGTTTTTATGCTCGCTTGTTAAATTTTAAAACTCTTAGAATTATGATTTTATACAAAATCGTTGAAACTTCATTATCGTCCTATTTCCCACGTTTCCTACGTGAAGTTATGGCTCAAAACAACGATTTCTAGTCACAATAAGCTCTGTGACATCACAATGATTATACTCGGCTTGTTCACTTTCAAAACTCTTAATTTGATTATTTGTATCAAAATGGGTAAAACTTCATTATAGTTCGATTTCCCACGTTCCTAATATGAAGTTAAGCTTAAAACAACGATTTCTATTCAAAATAAGCGTTTGTAGATAAAATATGTTTATGCTCGGCTTGTTAAATTTTAAAACTCTTAGAATTATGATTTTATACAAAATCGTTGAAACTTCATTATCGTCCTATTTCCCACTTTTCCTACGTGAAGTTATGGCTCAAAACAACGATTTCTAGTCACAATAAGCTTTGTGACATCACAATGATTATACTCGGCTTGTTTACTTTCAAAACTCTTAATTTGATTATTTGTATCAAAATGGGTAAAATTTCATTATAGTTCGCTTTCCCACGTTCCCAATGTGAAGTTAAGGCTTAAAACAACGATTTCTATTCAAAATAAGCGTTTGTAGATAAAATATGTTTATGCATCGCTTGTTAAATTTTAAAACTCTTAGAATTATGATTTTATACAAAATCGTTGAAACTTCATTATCATCCTATTTTCCACGTTTCCTACGTGAAGTTATGGCTCAAAACAACGATTTCTAGTCACAATAAGCTTTGTGACATCACAATGATTATACTCGCTTGTTACTTTCAAAACTCTTAATTTGATTATTTGTATCAAAATGGGTAAAACTTCATTATAGTTCGATTTCCCACGTTCCCAATGTGAAGTTAAGGCTTAAAACAACGATTTCTATTCAAAATAAGCGTTTGTAGATAAAATATGTTTATGCTCGGCTTGTTAAATTTTAAAACTCTTAGAATTATGATTTTATACAAAATCGTTGAAACTTCATTATCGTCCTATTTCCCACGTTTCCTACGTGAAGTTATGGCTCAAAACAACGATTTCTAGTCACAATAAGCTTTGTGACATCACAATGATTATACTCGGCTTGTTCACTTTCAAAACTCTTAATTTGATTATTTGTATCAAAATGGGTAAAACTTCATTATAGTTCGATTTCCACGTTCCTAATATGAAGTTAAAGCTTAAAACAACGATTTCTATTCAAAATAAGCGTTTGTAGATAAAATATGTTTATGCTCGCTTGTTAAATTTTAAAACTCTTAGAATTATGATTTTATACAAAATCGTTGAAACTTCATTATCATCCTATTTCCCACTTTTCCCTACGTGAAGTTATGGCTCAAAACAACGATTTCTAGTCACAATAAGCTTTGTGACATCACAATGATTATACTCGGCTTGTTTACTTTCAAAACTCTTAATTTGATTATTTGTATCAAAATGGGTAAAACTTCATTATAGTTCGATTTCCCACGTTCTCCAATGTGAAGTTAAGGCTAAAACAACGATTTCTATTCAAAATAAGCGTTTGTAGATAAAATATGTTTATGCTCTCGCTTGTTAAATTTTAAAACTCTTAGAATTATGATTTTATACAAAATCGTTGAAACTTCATTATCGTCCTATTTCCCACTTTTCCTACGTGAAGTTATGGCTCAAAACAACGATTTCTAGTCACAATAAGCTTGTGACATCACAATGATTATACTCGGCTTGTTCACTTTCAAAACTCTTAATTTGATTATTTGTATCAAAATGGGTAAAAACTTCATTATAGTTCGATTTCCCACGTTCCCAATATGAAGTTAAAGCTTAAAACAACGATTTCTATTCAAAATAAGCGTTTGTAGATAAAATATGTTTATGCTCAGCTTGTTAAATTTTAAAACTCTTAGAATTATGATTTTATACAAAATCGTTGAAACTTCATTATCGTCCCTATTTCCCACGTTTCCTACGTGAAGTTATGGCTCAAAACAACGATTTCTAGTCACAATAGTCACAATAAGCTTTGTGACATCACAATGATTATACTCGGCTTGTTTACTTTCAAAACTCTTAATTTGATTATTTGTATCAAAATGGGTAAAACTTCATTATAGTTCGATTTCCACGTTCCCAATGTGAAGTTAAGCTTAAAACAACGATTTCTATTCAAAATAAGCGTTTGTAGATAAAATATGTTTATGCTCTCGCTTGTTAAATTTTAAAACTCTTAGAATTATGATTTTATACAAAATCGTTGAAACTTCATTATCGTCCTATTTCCCACATTTCCTACGTGAAGTTATGGCTCAAAACAACGATTTCTAGTCACAATAAGCTTTGTGACATCACAATGATTATACTCGGCTTGTTACTTTCAAAACTCTTAATTTGATTATTTGTATCAAAATGGGTAAAACTTCATTATAGTTCGATTTTCCCGTTCTTAATATGAAGTTAAAGCTTAAAACAACGATTTCTATTCAAAATAAGCGTTTGTATATAAAATATGTTTATGCTTAGCTTGTTAAATTTTAAAACTCTTAGAATTATGATTTTATACAAAATCGTTGAAACTTCATTATCGTCCTATTTCCCACGTTTCCTACGTGAAGTTATGGCTCAAAACAACGATTTCTAGTCACAATAAGCTTTGTGACATCACAATGATTATACTCGGCTTGTTTACTTTCAAAACTCTTAATTTGATTATTTGTATCAAAATGGGTAAAACTACATTATAGTTCGATTTCCCACGTTCCAATGTGAAGTTAAATCTTAAAACAACGATTTCTATTCAAAATAAGCGTTTGTAGATAAAATATGTTTATGCTCGCTTGTTAAATTTTAAAACTCTTAGAATTATGATTTTATACAAAATCGTTGAAACTTCATTATCGTCCTATTTCCCACTTTTCCTACGTGAAGTTATGGCTCAAAACAACGATTTCTAGTCACAATAAGCTTTGTGACATCACAATGATTATACTCGGCTTGTTTACTTTCAAAACTCTTAATTTGATTATTTGTATCAAAATGGGTAAAACTTCATTATAGTTCGATTTCCCACGTTCCCAATGTGAAGTTAAGGCTTAAAACAACGATTTCTATTCAAAATAAGCGTTTGTAGATAAAATATGTTTATGCTCTCGCTTGTTAAATTTTAAAACTCTTAGAATTATGATTTTATACAAAATCGTTGAAACTTCATTATCGTCCTATTTCCCACTTTTCCTACGTGAAGTTATGGCTCAAAACAACGATTTCTAGTCACAATAAGCTTTGTGACATCACAATGATTATACTCGGCTTGTTTACTTTCAAAACTCTTAATTTGATTATTTGTATCAAAATGGGTGAAACTTCATTATAGCTCGATTTTCCACGTTCCTAATATGAAGTTAAAGCTTAAAACAACGATTTCTATTCAAAATAAGCGTTTGTAGATAAAATATGTTTTATGCTCGCTTGTTAAATTTTAAAACTCTTAGAATTATGATTTTATACAAAATCGTTGAAACTTCATTATCGTCCTATTTCCCACGTTTCCTACGTGAAGTTATGGCTCAAAACAACGATTTCTAGTCACAATAAGCTTTGTGACATCACAATGATTATACTCGGCTTGTTTACTTTCAAAACTCTTAATTTGATTATTTGTATCAAAATGGGTAAAACTTCATTATAGTTCGATTTCCACACGTTCTCCAATGTGAAGTTAAGGCTTAAAACAACGATTTCTATTCAAAATAAGCGTTTGTAGATAAAATATGTTTATGCTCGCTTGTTAAATTTTAAAACTCTTAGAATTATGATTTTATACAAAATCGTTGAAACTTCATTATCGTCCTATTTCCCACGTTTCCTACGTGAAGTTATGGCTCAAAACAACGATTTCTAGTCACAATAAGCTTTGTGACATCACAATGATTATACTCGGCTTGTTTACTTTCAAAACTCTTAATTTGATTATTTGTATCAAAATGGGTAAAACTTCATTATAGTTCGATTTCCCACGTTCCTAATGTGAAGTTAAGCTTAAAACAACGATTTCTATTCAAAATAAGCGTTTGTAGATAAAATATGTTTATGCTCGCTTGTTAAATTTTAAAACTCTTAGAATTATGATTTTATACAAAATCGTTGAAACTTCATTATCGTCCTATTTCCCACTTTTCCTACGTGAAGTTATGGCTCAAAACAACGATTTCTAGTCACAATAAGCTTTGTGACATCACAATGATTATACTCGGCTTGTTTACTTTCAAAACTCTTAATTTGATTATTTGTATCAAAATGGGTAAAACTTCATTATAGTTCGATTTCCCACGTTCCAATGTGAAGTTAAGGCTTAAAACAACGATTTCTATTCAAAATAAGCGTTTGTAGATAAAATATGTTTATGCTCGCTTGTTAAATTTTAAAACTCTTAGAATTATGATTTATTATAAAAAATCGTTGAAACTTCTTTATCGTCCTATTTCTCACGTTTCCTACGTGAAGTTATGGCTCAAAACAACGATTTCTAGTCACAATAAGCTTTGTGACATCACAATGATTATACTCGGCTTGTTTACTTTCAAAACTCTTAATTTGATTATTTGTATCAAAATGGGTAAAACTACATTATAGTTCGATTTCCCACGTTCCCAATGTGAAGTTAAATCTTAAAACAACGATTTCTATTCAAAATAAGCGTTTGTAGATAAAATATGTTTATGCTCGGCTTGTTAAATTTTAAAACTCTTAGAATTATGATTTTATACAAAATCGTTGAAACTTCTTTATCGTCCTATTTCCCACGTTTCCTACGTGAAGTTATGGCTCAAAACAACGATTTCTAGTCACAATAAGCTTTGTGACATCACAATGATTATACTCGGCTTGTTTACTTTCAAAACTCTTAATTTGATTATTTGTATGAAAATGGTAAAACTTCATTATAGTTCGATTTCCCACGTCCCAATGTGAAGTTAAGGCTTAAAACAACGATTTCTATTCAAAATAAGCGTTTGTAGATAAAATATGTTTATGCTCGCTTGTTAAATTTTAAAACTCTTAGAATTATGATTTTATACAAAATCGTTGAAACTTCATTATCGTCCTATTTCCCACTTTTCCTACGTGAAGTTATGGCTCAAAACAACGATTTCTAGTCACAATAAGCTTTGTGACATCACAATGATTATACTCGGCTTGTTTACTTTCAAAACTCTTAATTTGATTATTTGTATCAAAATGGGTAAAACTTCATTATAGTTCGATTTCCCACGTTCCCAATATGAAGTTAAAGCTTAAAACAACGATTTCTATTCAAAATAAGCGTTTGTAGATAAAATATGTTTATGCTCGCTTGTTAAATTTTAAAACTCTTAGAATTATGATTTTATACAAAATCGTTGAAACTTCATTATCGTCCTATTTCCCACTTTTCCTACGTGAAGTTATGGCTCAAAACAACGATTTCTAGTCACAATAAGCTTTGTGACATCACAATGATTATACTCGGCTTGTTTACTTTCAAAACTCTTAATTTGATTATTTGTATCAAAATGGGTAAAACTTCATTATAGTTCGCTTTCCCACGTTCCCAATGTGAAGTTAAGGCTTAAAACAACGATTTCTATTCAAAATAAGCGTTTGTAGATAAAATATGTTTATGCTCGCTCTTGTTAAATTTTAAAACTCTTAGAATTATGATTTTATACAAAATCGTTGAAACTTCATTATCGTCCTATTTCCCACTTTTCCTACGTGAAGTTATGGCTCAAAACAACGATTTCTAGTCACAATAAGCTTTGTGACATCACAATGATATATACTCGCTTGTTTACTTTCAAAACTCTTAATTTGATTATTTGTATCAAAATGGGTAAAATTTCATTATAGTTCGCTTTCCCACGTTCCCAATGTGAAGTTAAGGCTTAAAACAACGATTTCTATTCAAAATAAGCGTTTGTAGATAAAATATGTTTATGCTCGCTTGTTAAATTTTAAAACTCTTAGAATTATGATTTTATACAAAATCGTTGAAACTTCATTATCGTCCTATTTCCCACTTTTCCTACGTGAAGTTATGGCTCAAAACAACGATTTCTAGTCACAATAAGCTTTGTGACATCACAATGATTATACTCGGCTTGTTTACTTTCAAAACTCTTAATTTGATTATTTGTATCAAAATGGGTAAAACTTCATTATAGTTCGATTTCCCACGTTCCAATGTGAAGTTAAGGCTTAAAACAACGATTTCTATTCAAAATAAGCGTTTGTAGATAAAATATGTTTATGCTCGCTTGTTAAATTTTAAAACTCTTAGAATTATGATTTTATACAAAATCGTTGAAACTTCATTATCGTCCTATTTCCCACTTTTCCTACGTGAAGTTATGGCTCAAAACAACGATTTCTAGTCACAATAAGCTTTGTGACATCACAATGATTATACTCGGCTTGTTTACTTTCAAAACTCTTAATTTGATTATTTGTATCAAATTGGGTGAAACTTGATTATAGTTCGATTTCCCACGTTCCTAATATGAAGTTAAGGCTTAAAACAACGATTTCTATTCAAAATAAGCGTTTGTAGATAAAATATGTTTATCCTCGGCTTGTTAAATTTTAAAACTCTTAGAATTATGATTTTATACAAAATCGTTGAAACTTCATTATCGTCCTATTTCCCACGTTTCCTACGTGAAGTTATGGCTCAAAACAACGATTTCTAGTCACAATAAGCTTTGTGACATCACAATGATTATACTCGGCTTGTTAACTTTCGAAACTCTTAATTTGATTATTTGTATCAAAATGGGTAAAACTTCATTATAGTTCGATTTCCCACGTTCCGAATATGAAGTTAAGGCTTAAAACAACGATTTCTATTCAAAATAAGCGTTTGTAGATAAAATATGTTTATGCTCGTCTTGTTAAATTTTAAAACTCTTAGAATTATGATTTTATACAAAATCGTTGAAACTTCATTATCGTCTTATTTCCCCACTTTTCCTACGTGAAGTTATGGCTCAAAACAACGATTTCTAGTCACAATAAGCTTTGTGACATCACAATGATTATACTCGCTTGTTTACTTTCAAAACTCTTAATTTGATTATTTGTATCAAAATGGGTAAAACTTCATTATAGTTCGATTTCCCACGTTCCCAATGTGAAGTTAAGGCTTAAAACAACGATTTCTATTCAAAATAAGCGTTTGTAGATAAAATATGTTTATGCTCGGCTTGTTAAATTTTAAAACTCTTAGAATTATGATTTTATACAAAATCGTTGAAACTTCATTATCGTCCTATTTCCCACTTTTCCTACGTGAAGTTATGGCTCAAAACAACGATTTCTAGTCACAATAAGCTTTGTGACATCACAATGATTATACTCGGCTTGTTTACTTTCAAAACTCTTAATTTGATTATTTGTATCAAAATGGGTAAAACTTCATATAGTTCGATTTCCCACGTTCCAATGTGAAGTTAAGGCTTAAAACAACGATTTCTATTCAAAATAAGCGTTTGTAGATAAAATATGTTTGCTCGCTTTGTTAAATTTTAAAACTCTTAGAATTATGATTTTATACAAAATCGTTGAAACTTCATTATCGTCCTATTTCCCACTTTTCCTACGTGAAGTTATGGCTCAAAACAACGATTTCTAGTCACAATAAGCTTTGTGACATCACAATGATTATACTCGGCTTGTTTACTTTCAAAACTCTTAATTTGATTATTTGTATCAAAATGGGTAAAACTTCATTATAGTTCGATTTCCCACGTTTCCAATGTGAAGTTAAGGCTTAAAACAACGATTTCTATTCAAAATAAGCGTTTGTAGATAAAATATGTTTATGCTCGGCTTGTTAAATTTTAAAACTCTTAGAATTATGATTTTATACAAAATCGTTGAAACTTCATTATCGTCCTATTTCCCACGTTCCCTACTGAAGTTATGGCTCAAAACAACGATTTCTAGTCACAATAAGCTTTGTGACATCACAATGATTATACTCGGCTTGTTTACTTTCAAAACTCTTAATTTGATTATTTGTATCAAAATGGGTAAAACTTCATTATAGTTCGATTTCCCACGTTTCTCAATGTGAAGTTAAGGCTTAAAACAACGATTTCTATTCAAAATAAGCGTTTGTAGATAAAATATGTTTATGCTCTCGCTTGTTAAATTTTAAAACTCTTAGAATTATGATTTTATACAAAATCGTTGAAACTTCATTATCGCCCTATTTCCCACGTTTCCTACGTGAAGTTATGGCTCAAAACAACGATTTCTAGTCACAATAAGCTTTGTGACATCACAATGATTATACTCGGCTTGTTTACTTTCAAAACTCTTAATTTGATTATTTGTATCAAAATGGGTAAAACTTCATTATAGTTCGATTTCCCACGTTCTCAATGTGAAGTTAAGGCTTAAAATAACGATTTCTATTCAAAATAAGCGTTTGTAGATAAAATATGTTTATGCTCGCTTGTTAAATTTTAAAACTCTTAGAATTATGATTTTATACAAAATCGTTGAAACTTCATTATCGTCCTATTTCCCACTTTTCCTACGTGAAGTTATGGCTCAAAACAACGATTTCTAGTCACAATAAGCTTTGTGACATCACAATGATTATACTCGGCTTGTTTACTTTCAAAACTCTTAATTTGATTATTTGTATCAAAATGGGTAAAACTTCATTATAGTTCGATTTCCCACGTTCCCAATGTGAAGTTAAGGCTTAAAACAACGATTTCTATTCAAAATAAGCGTTTGTAGATAAAATATGTTTATGCTCGGCTTGTTAAATTTTAAAACTCTTAGAATTATGATTTTATACAAAATCGTTGAAACTTCATTATCATCCAATTTCCCACGTTCCCTACTTGAAGTTATGGCTCAAAACAACGATTTCTAGTCACAATAAGCTTTGTGACATCACAATGATTATACTCGGCTTGTTTACTTTCAAAACTCTTAATTTGATTATTTGTATCAAAATGGGTAAAACTTCATTATAGTTCGATTTCCCACGTTTCCAATGTGAAGTTAAGGCTTAAAACAACGATTTCTATTCAAAATAAGCGTTTGTAGATAAAATATGTTTATGCTCGCTTGTTAAATTTTAAAACTCTTAGAATTATGATTTTATACAAAATCGTTGAAACTTCATTATCGTCTATTTCCCACTTTTCCTACGTGAAGTTATGGCTCAAAACAACGATTTCTAGTCACAATAAGCTTTGTGACATCACAATGATTATACTCGCTTGTTTACTTTCAAAACTCTTAATTTGATTATTTGTATCAAAATGGGTAAAACTTCATTATAGTTCGATTTCCCACGTTCCCAATGTGAAGTTAAGGCTTAAAACAACGATTTCTATTCAAAATAAGCGTTTGTAGATAAAATATGTTTATGCTCGGCTTGTTAAATTTTAAAACTCTTAGAATTATGATTTTATACAAAATCGTTGAAACTTCATTATCGTCCTATTTCCCACTTTTCCTACGTGAAGTTATGGCTCAAAACAACGATTTCTAGTCACAATAAGCTTTATGACAGCACAATGATTATACTCGGCTTGTATACTTTCAAAACTCTTAGTTTGATTATTTGTATCAAAATGGGTAAAACTTCATTATAGTTCGATTTCCAACGTTCCAATATGAAGTTAAGGCTTAAAACAACGATTTCTATTCAAAATAAGCGTTTGTAGATAAAATATGTTTATGCTCGCTTTGTTAAATTTTAAAACTCTTAGAATTATGATTTTATACAAAATCGTTGAAACTTCATTATCGTCCTATTTCCCACTTTTCCTACGTGAAGTTATGGCTCAAAACAACGATTTCTAGTCACAATAAGCTTTGTGACATCACAATGATTATATACTCGGCTTGTTTACTTTCAAAACTCTTAATTTGATTATTTGTATCAAAATGGGTAAACTTCATTATAGTTCGATTTCCCACGTTCCAAATGAAGTTAAGGCTTAAAACAACGATTTCTATTCAAAATAAGCGTTTGTAGATAAAATATGTTTATGCTCGCTTGTTAAATTTTAAAACTCTTAGAATTATGATTTGATACAAAATAATTGAAACTTCATTATCGTCCTATTTCCTACGTTTCCTACGTGAAGTTATGGCTCAAAATAACGATTTCTAGTCACAATAAGCTTTGTGACATCACAATGATTATTATACTCGGCTTGTTTAGTTTCAAAACTCTTAATTTGATTATTTGTATCAAAATGGGTAAAACTTCATTATAGTTCGATTTCCCACGTTCCCAATGTGAAGTTAAGGCTTAAAACAACGATTTCTATTCAAAATAAGCGTTTGTAGATAAAATATGTTTATGCTCGGCTTGTTAAATTTTAAAACTCTTAGAATTATGATTTTATACAAAATCGTTGAAACTTCATTATCGTCCTATTTCCCACTTTTCCTACGTGAAGTTATGGCTCAAAACAACGATTTCTAGTCACAATAAGCTTTGTGACATCACAATGATTATACTCGGCTTGTTTACTTTCAAAACTCTTAATTTGATTATTTGTATCAAAATGGGTAAAACTTCATTATAGTTCGATTTCCCACGTTCCAATGTGAAGTTAAGGCTTAAAACAACGATTTCTATTCAAAATAAGCGTTTGTAGATAAAATATGTTTATGCTCGGCTTGTTAAATTTTAAAACTCTTAGAATTATGATTTTATACAAAATCGTTGAAACTTCATTATCGTCCTATTTCCCACTTTTCCTACGTGAAGTTATGGCTCAAAACAACGATTTCTAGTCACAATAAGCTTTGTGACATCACAATGATTATACTCTCGGCTTGTTTACTTTCAAAACTCTTAATTTGATTATTTGTATCAAAATGGGTAAAACTACATTATAGTTCGATTTCCCACGTTCCCAATGTGAAGTTAAGGCTTAAAACAACGATTTTATTCTATTCAAAATAAGCGTTTGTAGATAAAATATGTTTATGCTCGCTTGTTAAATTTTAAAACTCTTAGAATTATGATTTTATACAAAATCGTTGAAACTTCATTATCGTCTTATTTCCCACGTTTCCTACGTGAAGTTATGGATCAAAACAACGATTTCTAGTCACAATAAGCTTTGTGATATCACAATGATTATACTCGGCTTGTTTACTTTCAAAACTCTTAATTTGATTATTTGTATCAAAATGGGTAAAACTTCATTATAGTTCGCTTTCCCACGTTCCCAATGTGAAGTTAAGGCTTAAAACAACGATTTCTATTCAAAATAAGCGTTTGTAGATAAAATATGTTTATGCTCGGCTTGTTAAATTTTAAAACTCTTAGAATTATGATTTTATACAAAATCGTTGAAACTTCATTATCGTCTTATTTCCCACGTTTCCTACGTGAAGTTATGGCTCAAAACAACGATTTCTAGTCACAATAAGCTTTGTGACATCACAATGATTATACTCGGCTTGTTAACTTTCAAAACTCTTAATTTGATTATTTGTATCAAAATGGGTAAAACTTCATTATAGTTCGATTTCCCACGTTCCTAATGTGAAGTTAAGGCTTAAAACAACGATTTCTATTCAAAATAAGCGTTTGTAGATAAAATATGTTTATGCTCTCGGCTTGTTAAATTTTAAAACTCTTAGAATTATGATTTTATACAAAATCGTTGAAACTTCATTATCGTCCTATTTCCCACACTTTTCCTACGTGAAGTTATGGCTCAAAACAACGATTTCTAGTCACAATAAGCTTTGTGACATCACAATGATTATACTCGGCTTGTTTACTTTCAAAACTCTTAATTTGATTATTTGTATCAAAATGGGTAAAACTTCATTATAGTTCGATTTCCCACGTTCCAATGTGAAGTTAAGGCTTAAAACAACGATTTCTATTCAAAATAAGCGTTTGTAGATAAAATATGTTTATGCTCGCTTGTTAAATTTTAAAAACTTAGAATTATGATTTTATACAAAATCGTTGAAACTTCATTATCGTCCTATTTCCCACTTTTCCTACGTGAAGTTATGGCTCAAAACAACGATTTCTAGTCACAATAAGCTTTGTGACATCACAATGATTATACTCGGCTTGTTTACTTTCAAAACTCTTAATTTGATTATTTGTATCAAAATGGGTAAAACTTCATTATAGTTCGATTTCCCACATTCCAATGTGAAGTTAAGGCTTAAAACAACGATTTCTATTCAAAATAAGCGTTTGTAGATAAAATATGTTTATGCTCGGCTTGTTAAATTTTAAAACTCTTAGAATTATGATTTTATACAAAATCGTTGAAACTTCATTATCGTCCTATTTCCCACGTTTCCTACGTGAAGTTATGGCTCAAAACAACGATTTCTAGTCACAATAAGCTTTGTGACATCACAATGATTATACTCGGCTTGTTTACTTTCAAAACTCTTAATTTGATTATTTGTATCAAATGGGTAAAACTTCATTATAGTTCAATTTCCCACGTTCCAATGTGAAGTTAAGGCTTAAAACAACGATTTCTATTCAAAATAAGCGTTTGTAGATAAAATATGTTTATGCTCGCTTGTTAAATTTTAAAACTCTTAGAATTATGATTTTATACAAAATCGTTGAAACTTCATTATCGTCCTATTTCCCACTTTTCCTACGTGAAGTTATGGCTCAAAACAACGATTTCTAGTCACAATAAGCTTTGTGACATCACAATGATTATACTCGGCTTGTTTACTTTCAAAACTCTTAATTTGATTATTTGTATCAAAATGGGTAAAACTTCATTATAGTTCGATTTCCCACGTTTCCCAATGTGAAGTTAAGGCTTAAAACAACGATTTCTATTCAAAATAAGCGTTTGTAGATAAAATATGTTTATGCTCGCTTGTTAAATTTTAAAACTCTTAGAATTATGATTTTATACAAAATCGTTGAAACTTCATTATCGTCCTATTTCCCACTTTTCCTACGTGAAGTTATGGCTCAAAACAACGATTTCTAGTCACAATAAGCTTTGTGACATCACAATGATTATACTCGGCTTGTTTACTTTCAAAACTCTTAATTTGATTATTTGTATCAAAATGGGTAAAACTTCATTATAGTTCGCTTTCCCACGTTCCCAATGTGAAGTTAAGGCTTAAAACAACGATTTCTATTCAAAATAAGCGTTTGTAGATAAAATATGTTTATGCTCGCTTGTTAAATTTTAAAACTCTTAGAATTATGATTTTATACAAAATCGTTGAAACTTCATTATCGTCCTATTTCCACTTTTCCTACGTGAAGTTATGGCTCAAAACAACGATTTCTAGTCACAATAAGCTTTGTGACATCACAATGATTATACTCGGCTTGTTTACTTTCAAAACTCTTAATTTGATTATTTGTATCAAAATGGGTAAAACTTCATTATAGTTCGCTTTCCCACGTTCCCAATGTGAAGTTAAGGCTTAAAACAACGATTTCTATTCAAAATAAGCGTTTGTAGATAAAATATGTTTATGCTCTAGCTTGTTAAATTTTAAAACTCTTAGAATTATGATTTTATACAAAATCGTTGAAACTTCATTATCGTCCTATTTCCCACGCTTTTCCTACGTGAAGTTATGGCTCAAAACAACGATTTCTAGTCACAATAAGCTTTGTGACATCACAATGATTATACTCGGCTTGTTTACTTTCAAAACTCTTAATTTGATTATTTGTATCAAAATGGGTAAAACTTCATTATAGTTCGATTTCCCACGTTCCAATGTGAAGTTAAGGCTTAAAACAACGATTTCTATTCAAAATAAGCGTTTGTAGATAAAATATGTTTATGCTCGCTTGTTAAATTTTAAAACTCTTAGAATTATGATTTTATACAAAATCGTTGAAACTTCATTATCGTCCTATTTCCCACTTTTCCTACGTGAAGTTATGGCTCAAAACAACGATTTCTAGTCACAATAAGCTTTTGACATCACAATGATTATACTCGCTTGTTTACTTTCAAAACTCTTAATTTGATTATTTGTATCAAAATGGGTAAAACTTCATCATAGTTCGATTTCCCACGTTCTCAATGTGAATTTAAGGCTTAAAATAGCGATTTCTATTCAATATAAGTGTTTCTAGATAAAATATGTTTATGCTCGGCTTTTTAAATTCTAAAACTCTTAGAATTATGATTTTATACAAAATCGTTGAAACTTCATTATCGTCCTATTTCCCACGTTTTCTACGTGAAGTTATGGCTCAAAAAAACGATTTCTAGTCACAATAAGCTTTGTGACATCACAATGATTATACTCGGCTTGTTTACTTTCAAAACTCTTAATTTGATTATTTGTATCAAAATGGGTAAAACTTCATTATAGTTCGATTTCCCACGTTCCAATGTGAAGTTAAGGCTTAAAATAACGATTTCTATTCAAAATAAGCGTTTCTAGATAAAATATGTTTATGCTCGGCTTGTTAAATTTTAAAACTCTTAGAATTATGATTTTATACAAAATCGTTGAAACTTCATTATCGTCCTATTTCCCACGTTTCCTACGTGAAGTTATGGCTCAAAACAACGATTTCTAGTCACAATAAGCTTTGTGACATCACAATGATTATACTCGGCTTGTTTACTTTCAAAACTCTTAATTTGATTATTTGTATCAAAATGGGTAAAACTTCATTATAGTTCGATTTCCCACGTTCTCAATGTGAAGTTAAGGCTTAAAACAACGATTTCTATTCAAAATAAGCGTTTGTAGATAAAATATGTTTATGCTCGGCTTGTTAAATTTTAAAACTCTTAGAATTATGATTTTATACAAAATCGTTGAAACTTCATTATCGTCTTATTTCCCACGTTTCCTACGTGAAGTTATGGCTCAAAACAACGATTTCTAGTCACAATAAGCTTTGTGACATCACAATGATTATACTCGGCTTGTTTACTTTCAAAACTCTTAATTTGATTATTTGTATCAAAATGGGTAAAACTTCATTATAGTTCGCTTTCCCACGTTCCCAATGTGAAGTTAAGGCTTAAAACAACGATTTCTATTCAAAATAAGCGTTTGTAGATAAAATATGTTTATGCTCGCTTGTTAAATTTTAAAACTCTTAGAATTATGATTTTATACAAAATCGTTGAAACTTCATTATCGTCCTATTTCCCACTTTTCCTACGTGAAGTTATGGCTCAAAACAACGATTTCTAGTCACAATAAGCTTTGTGACATCACAATGATTATACTCGCTTGTTTACTTTCAAAACTCTTAATTTGATTATTTGTATCAAAATGGGTAAAACTTCATTATAGTTCGATTTCCCACGCTCCCAATGTGAAGTTAAGGCTTAAAACAACGATTTCTATTCAAAATAAGCGTTTGTAGATAAAATATGTTTATGCTCGCTTGTTAAATTTTAAAACTCTTAGAATTATGATTTTATACAAAATCGTTGAAACTTCATTATCGTCCTATTTCCCACTTTTCCTACGTGAAGTTATGGCTCAAAACAACGATTTCTAGTCACAATAAGCTTTGTGACATCACAATGATTATACTCGGCTTGTTTACTTTCAAAACTCTTAATTTGATTATTTGTATCAAAATGGGTAAAACTTCATTATAGTTCGATTTCCCACGTTCCTAAATGAAGTTAAGGCTTAAAACAACGATTTCTATTCAAAATAAGCGTTTGTAGAGAAAATATGTTTATGCTCCGCTTGTTAAATTTTAAAACTATTAGAATTATGATTTTATACAAAATCGTTGAAACTTCATTATCGTCCTATTTCCCACTTTTCCTACGTGAAGTTATGACTCAAAACAACGATTTCTAGTCGCAATAAGCTTTGTGACATCACAATGATTATACTCGGCTTGTTTACTTTCAAAACTCTTAATTTGATTATTTGTATCAAAATGGGTAAAATTTCATTATAGTTCGCTTTCCCACGTTCCAAATGTGAAGTTTAGGCTTAAAACAACGATTTCTATTCAAAATAAGCGTTTGTAGATAAAATATGTTTATGACTCGCTTGTTAAATTTTAAAACTCTTAGAATTATGATTTTATACAAAATCGTTGAAACTTCATTATCGTCCTATTTCCCACTTTTCCTACGTGAAGTTATGGCTCAAAACAACGATTTCTAGTCACAATAAGCTTTGTGACATCACAATGATTATACTCGGCTTGTTTACTTTCAAAACTCTTAATTTGATTATTTGTATCAAAATGGGTAAAACTACATTATAGTTCGATTTCCCACGTTCCAATGTGAAGTTAAATCTTAAAACAACGATTTCTATTCAAAATAAGCGTTTGTAGATAAAATATGTTTATGCTCGGCTTGTTAAATTTTAAAACTCTTAGAATTATAATTTTATACAAAATCGTTGAAACTTCATTATCGTCCTATTTCCCACGTTCCCTACTTGAAGTTATGGCTCAAAACAACAATTTCTAGTCACAATAAGCTTTGTGACATCACAATGATTATACTCGCTTGTTTACTTTCAAAACTCTTAATTTGATTATTTGTATCAAAATGGGTAAAACTACATTATAGTTCGATTTCCCACGTTCCCAATGTGAAGTTAAGTCTTAAAACAACGATTTCTATTCAAAATAAGCGTTTGTAGATAAAATATGTTTATGCTCGCTCTTCAAATTTTAAAACTCTTAGAATTATGATTTTATACAAAATAGTTGAAACTTCTTTATCGTCCTATTTCCCACGTTTCCTACGTGAAGTTATGGCTCAAACCAACGATTTCTAGTCACAATAAGCTTTGTGACATCACAATGATTATACTCGGCTTGTTTACTTTCAAAACTCTTAATTTGATTATTTGTATCAAAATGGGTAAAACTTCATTATAGTTCGATTTCCCACACGTTCCCAATGTGAAGTTAAGGCTTAAAACAACGATTTCTATTCAAAATAAGCGTTTGTAGATAAAATATGTTTATGCTCGCTTGTTAAATTTTAAAACTCTTAGAATTATGATTTTATACAAAATCGTTGAAACTTCATTATCGTCCTATTTCCCACGTTTCCTACGTGAAGTTATGGCTCAAAACAACGATTTCTAGTCACAATAAGCTTTGTGACATCACAATGATTATACTCGGCTTGTTTACTTTCAAAACTCTTAATTTGATTATTTGTATCAAAATGGGTAAAACTTCATTATAGTTCGATTTCCCACGTTCTCAATGTGAAGTTAAGGCTTAAAACAACGATTTCTATTCAAAATAAGCGTTTGTAGATAAAATATGTTTATGCTCGGCTTGTTAAATTTTAAAACTCTTAGAATTATGATTTTATACAAAATCGTTGAAACTTCATTATCGTCCTATTTCCCACGTTTCCTACGTGAAGTTATGGCTCAAAACACGATTTCTAGTCACAATAAGCTTTGTGACATCACAATGATTATACTCGGCTTGTTCACTTTCAAAACTTTTAATTTGATTATTTGTATCAAAATGGGTAAAACTTCATTATAGTTCGATTTCCCTTGTCAGCAATGTCAAGTTAAGGCTTAAAACAACGATTTCTATTCAAAATAAGCGTTTGTAGATAAAATATGTTTATGCTCGGCTTGTTAAATTTTAAACTCTTAGAATTATGATTTTATAAAAAATCGTTGAAACTTCATTATCGCCCTATTTCCCACTTTTCCTACGTGAAGTTATGGCTCAAAACAACGATTTCTAGTCACAATAAGCTTTGTGACATCACAATGATTATACTCGGCTTGTTTACTTTCAAAACTCTTAATTTGATTATTTGTATCAAAATGGGTAAAACTCATTATAGTTCGATTTCCCACGTTCTCAATGTGAAGTTAAGGCTTAAAACAACGATTTCTATTCAAAATAAGCGTTTGTAGATAAAATATGTTTATGCTCGCTTGTTAAATTTTAAAACTCTTAGAATTATGATTTTATACAAAATCGTTGAAACTTCATTATCGTCCTATTTCCCACGCTTTTCCTACGTGAAGTTATGGCTCAAAACAACGATTTCTAGTCACAATAAGCTTTGTGACATCACAATGATTATACTCGCTTGTTTACTTTCAAAACTCTTAATTTGATTATTTGTATCAAAATGGGTAAAACTTCATTATAGTTCGATTTCCCACGTTCCCAATGTGAAGTTAAGGCTTAAAACAACGATTTCTATTCAAAATAAGCGTTTGTAGATAAAATATGTTTATCCTCGGCTTGTTAAATTTTAAAACTCTTAGAATTATGATTTTATACAAAATCGTTGAAACTTCATTATCGTCTTATTTCCCACGCTTCCAACGTGAAGTTATGGCTCAAAACAACGATTTCTAGTCACAATAAGCTTTGTGATATCACAATGATTATACTCGGCTTGTTTACTTTCAAAACTCTTAATTTGATTATTTGTATCAAAATGGGTAAAACTTCATTATAGTTCGCTTTCCCACGTTCCCAATGTGAAGTTAAGGCTTAAAACAACGATTTCTATTCAAAATAAGCGTTTGTAGATAAAATATGTTTATGCTCGCTTGTTAAATTTTAAAACTCTTAGAATTATGATTTTATACAAAATCGTTGAAACTTCATTATCGTCCTATTTCCCACTTTTCCTACGTGAAGTTATGGCTCAAAACAACGATTTCTAGTCTAGTCACAATAAGCTTTGTGACATCACAATGATTATACTCGGCTTGTTTACTTTCAAAACTCTTAATTTGATTATTTGTATCAAAATGGGTAAAACTTCATTATAGTTCGATTTCCCACGTTCCAATGTGAAGTTAAGGCTTAAAACAACGATTTCTATTCAAAATAAGTTTGTAGATAAAATATGTTTATGCTCGCTTGTTAAATTTTAAAACTCTTAGAATTATGATTTTATACAAAATCGTTGAAACTTCATTATCGTCCTATTTCCCACTTTTCCTACGTGAAGTTATGGCTCAAAACAACGTTTTTCTAGTCACAATAAGCTTTGTGACATCACAATGATTATACTCGCTTGTTTACTTTCAAAACTCTTAATTTGATTATTTGTATCAAAATGGGTAAAACTTCATTATAGTTCGATTTCCCACGTTCCCAATGTGAAGTTAAGGCTTAAAACAACGATTTCTATTCAAAATAAGCGTTTGTAGATAAAATATGTTTATGCTCGCTTGTTAAATTTTAAAACTCTTAGAATTATGATTTTATACAAAATCGTTGAAACTTCATTATCGTCCTATTTCCCACGTTTTCCTACGTGAAGTTATGGCTCAAAACAACGATTTCTAGTCACAATAAGCTTTGTGACATCACAATGATTATACTCGGCTTGTTTACTTTCAAAACTCTTAATTTGATTATTTGTATCAAAATGGGTAAAACTTCATTATAGTTCGATTTCCCACGTTCCAATGTGAAGTTAAGGCTTAAAACAACGATTTCTATTCAAAATAAGCGTTTGTAGATAAAATATGTTTATGCTCGCTTGTTAAATTTTAAAACTCTTAGAATTATGATTTTATACAAAATCGTTGAAACTTCATTATCGTCCTATTTCCCACTTTTCCTACGTGAAGTTATGGCTCAAAACAACGATTTCTAGTCACAATAAGCTTTGTGACATCACAATGATTATACTCGCTTGTTTACTTTCAAAACTCTTAATTTGATTATTTGTATCAAAATGGGTAAAACTTCATTATAGTTCGATTTCCCACGTTCCCAATGTGAAGTTAAGGCTTAAAACAACGATTTCTATTCAAAATAAGCGTTTGTAGATAAAAATATGTTTATGCTCGCTTGTTAAATTTTAAAACTCTTAGAATTATGATTTTATACAAAATCGTTGAAACTTCATTATCGTCCTATTTCCCACACTTTTCCTACGTGAAGTTATGGCTCAAAACAACGATTTCTAGTCACAATAAGCTTTGTGACATCACAATGATTATACTCGGCTTGTTTACTTTCAAAACTCTTAATTTGATTATTTGTATCAAAATGGGTAAAACTTCATTATAGTTCGATTTCCCACGTTCCAATGTGAAGTTAAGGCTTAAAACAACGATTTCTATTCAAAATAAGCGTTTGTAGATAAAATATGTTTATCCTCGGCTTGTTAAATTTTAAAACTCTTAGAATTATGATTTTATACAAAATCGTTGAAACTTCATTATCGTCTTATTTCCCACGCTTCCAACGTGAAGTTATGGATCAAAACAACGATTTCTAGTCACAATATGCTTTGTGATATCACAATGATTATACTCGGCTTGTTAACTTTCAAAACTCTTAATTTGATTATTTGTATCAAAATGGGTAAAATTTCATTATAGTTCGCTTTCCCACGTTCCCAATGTGAAGTTAAGGCTTAAAACAACGATTTCTATTCAAAATAAGCGTTTGTAGATAAAATATGTTTATGCTCGCTTGTTAAATTTTAAAACTCTTAGAATTATGATTTTATACAAAATCGTTGAAACTTCATTATCATCCTATTTCCCACTTTTCCTACGTGAAGTTATGGCTCAAAACAACGATTTCTAGTCACAATAAGCTTTGTGACATCACAATGATTATACTCGCTTGTTTACTTTCAAAACTCTTAATTTGATTATTTGTATCAAAATGGGTAAAACTTCATTATAGTTCGATTTCCCACGTTCCAATGTGAAGTTAAGGCTTAAAACAACGATTTCTATTCAAAATAAGCGTTTGTAGATAAAATATGTTTATGCTCGCTTGTTAAATTTTAAAACTCTTAGAATTATGATTTTTATACAAAATCGTTGAAACTTCATTATCGTCCTATTTCCCACTTTTCCTACGTGAAGTTATGGCTCAAAACAACGATTTCTAGTCACAATAAGCTTTGTGACATCACAATGATTATACTCGCTTGTTTACTTTCAAAACTCTTAATTTGATTATTTGTATCAAAATGGGTAAAACTTCATTATAGTTCGATTTCCCACGTTCCCAATGTGAAGTTAAGGCTTAAAACAACGATTTCTATTCAAAATAAGCGTTTGTAGATAAAATATGTTTATGCTCGGCTTGTTAAATTTTAAAACTCTTAGAATTATGATTTTATACAAAATCGTTGAAACTTCATTATCGTCTTATTTCCCACGCTTCCTACGTGAAGTTATGGCTCAAACAACGATTTCTAGTCACAATAAGCTTTGTGATATCACAATGATTATACTCGGCTTGTTTACTTTCAAAACTCTTAATTTGATTATTTGTATCAAAATGGGTAAAACTTCATTATAGTTCGCTTTCCCACGTTCCCAATGTGAAGTTAAGGCTTAAAACAACGATTTCTATTCAAAATAAGCGTTTGTAGATAAAATATGTTTATGCTCGCTTTGTTAAATTTTAAAACTCTTAGAATTATGATTTTATACAAAATCGTTGAAACTTCATTATCGTCCTATTTCCCACTTTTCCTACGTGAAGTTATGGCTCAAAACAACGATTTCGATTTCTAGTCACAATAAGCTTTGTGACATCACAATGATTATACTCGGCTTGTTTACTTTCAAAACTCTTAATTTGATTATTTGTATCAAAATGGGTAAAACTTCATTATAGTTCGATTTCCCACGTTCCAATGTGAAGTTAAGGCTTAAAACAACGATTTCTATTCAAAATAAGCGTTTGTAGATAAAATATGTTTATGCTCTCGCTTGTTAAATTTTAAAACTCTTAGAATTATGATTTTATACAAAATCGTTGAAACTTCATTATCGTCCTATTTCCCCACTTTTCCTACGTGAAGTTATGGCTCAAAACAACGATTTCTAGTCACAATAAGCTTTGTGACATCACAATGATTATACTCGGCTTGTTTACTTTCAAAACTCTTAATTTGATTATTTGTATCAAAATGGGTAAAACTTACATTATAGTTCGATTTCCCACGTTCCAATGTGAAGTTAAGGCTTAAAACAACGATTTCTATTCAAAATAAGCGCTTTAGTAGATAAAATATGTTTATGCTCGGCTTGTTAAATTTTAAAACTCTTAGAATTATGATTTTATACAAAATCGTTGAAACTTCATTATCGTCCTATTTCCCACTTTTCCTACGTGAAGTTATGGCTCAAAACAACGATTTCTAGTCACAATAAGCTTTGTGACATCACAATGATTATACTCGGCTTGTTTACTTTCAAAACTCTTAATTTGATTATTTGTATCAAAATGGGTAAAACTACATTATAGTTCGATTTTCCACGTTCCCAATGTGAAGTTAAATCTTAAAACAACGATTTCTATTCAAAATAAGCGTTTGTAGATAAAATATGTTTATGCTACGCTTGTTAAATTTTAAAACTCTTAGAATTATGATTTTATAAAAAATAGTTGAAACTTCTTTATCGTCCTATTTTCCACTTTTCCTACGTGAAGTTATGGCTCAAAAAACGATTTCTAGTCACAATAAGCTTTGTGACATCACAATGATTATACTCGGCTTGTTTACTTTCAAAACTCTTAATTTGATTATTTGTATCAAAATGGGTAAAACTTCATTATAGTTCGATTTCCCACATTCCCAATGTGAAGTTAAGGCTTAAAACAACGATTTCTATTCAAAATAAGTGTTTGTAGATAAAATATGTTTATGCTCGGCTTGTTAAATTTTAAAACTCTTAGAATTATGATTTTATACAAAATCGTTGAAACTTCATTATCGTCCTATTTCCCACGTTTCCTACGTGAAGTTATGGCTCAAAACAACGATTTCTAGTCACAATAAGCTTTGTGACATCACAATGATTATACTCGGCTTGTTTACTTTCAAAACTCTTAATTTGATTATTTGTATCAAAATGGGTAAAACTTCATTATAGTTCGATTTCCAGCGTTCTCAATATGAAGTTAAGGCTTAAAACAACGATTTCTATTCAAAATAAGCGTTTTTAGATAAAATATGTTTATGCTCGGCTTGTTAAATTTTAAAACTCTTAGAATTATGATTTTATACAAAATCGTTGAAACTTCATTATCGTCCTATTTTCCACTTTTCCTACGTGAAGTTATGGCTCAAAACAACAATTTCTAGTCACAATAAGCATTGTGACATCACAATGATTATACTCAGCTTGTTTACTTTAAAAACTCTTATTTGATTATTTGTATCAAAATGGGTAAAACTTCATTATAGTTCGATTTCCCACGTCCCCAATGTGAATTTAAGGCTTAAAATAACGATTTCTATTCAATATAAGTGTTTCTAGATAAAATATGTTTATGCTCGCTTGTTAAATTTTAAAACTCTTAGAATTATGATTTTATACAAAATCGTTGAAACTTCATTATCGCCCTATTTCCCACTTTTCCTACGTGAAGTTATGGCTCAAAACAACGATTTCTAGTCACAATAAGCTTTGTGACATCACAATGATTATACTCGGCTTGTTTACTTTCAAAACTCTTAATTTGATTATTTGTATCAAAATGGGTAAAACTCATTATAGTTCGATTTCCCACGTTTCAATGTGAAGTTAAGGCTTAAAACAACGATTTTCTATTCAAAATAAGCGTTTGTAGATAAAATATGTTTATGCTCGCTCTTGTTAAATTTTAAAACTCTTAGAATTATGATTTTATACAAAATCGTTGAAACTTCATTATCGTCCTATTTCCCACTTTTCCTACGTGAAGTTATGGCTCAAAACAACGATTTCTAGTCACAATAAGCTTTGTGACATCACAATGATTATACTCGCTTGTTTACTTTCAAAACTCTTAATTTGATTATTTGTATCAAAATGGGTAAAACTTCATTATAGTTCGATTTCCCACTTTCCCAATGTGAAGTTAGGCTTAAAACAACGATTTCTATTCAAAATAAGCGTTTGTAGATAAAATATGTTTATGCTCGGCTTGTTAAATTTTAAAACTCTTAGAATTATGATTTTATACAAAATCGTTGAAACTTCATTATCGTCCTATTTCCCACTTTTCCTACGTGAAGTTATGGCTCAAAACAACGATTTCTAGTCACAATAAGCTTTGTGACATCACAATGATTATACTCGGCTTTTTTACTTTCAAAACTCTTAATTTGATTATTTGTATCAAAATGGGTAAAACTTCATTATAGTTCGATTTCCCACGTTCCAATGTGAAGTTAAGGCTTAAAACAACGATTTCTATTCAAAATAAGCGTTTGTAGATAAAATATGTTTATGCTCGCTTGTTAAATTTTAAAACTCTTAGAATTATGATTTTATACAAAATCGTTGAAACTTCATTATCGTCCTATTCCACGTTTCCTACGTAAAGTTATGGCTGAAACCAACGATTTCTAGTCACAATAAGCTTTGTGACATCACAATGATTATACTCGGCTTGTTTACTTTCAAAACTCTTAATTTGATTATTTGTATCAAAATGGGTAAAATTTCATTATAGTTCGCTTTCCCACGTTCCCAATGTGAAGTTAAGGCTTAAAACAACGATTTCTATTCAAAATAAGCGTTTGTAGATAAAATATGTTTATGCATCGCTTGTTAAATTTTAAAACTCTTAGAATTATGATTTTATACAAAATCGTTGAAACTTCATTATCGTCCTATTTTTCCTTTTCCTACGTGAAGTTATGGCTCAAAACAACGATTTCTAGTCACAATAAGCTTTGTGACAACACAATGATTATACTCTGCTTGTTTACTTTCAAAACTATTAGTTTGATTATTTGTATCAAAATGGGTAAAACTTCATTATAGTTCGATTTCCCACATTCCTAATGTGAAGTTAAGGCTTAAAACAACGATTTCTATTCAAAATAAGCGTTTGTAGGTAAAATATGTTTATGCTCTCGCTTGTTAAATTTTAAAACTCTTAGAATTATGATTTTATACAAAATCGTTGAAACTTCATTATCGTCCTATTTCCCACTTTTCCTACGTGAAGTTATGGCTCAAAACAACGATTTCTAGTCACAATAAGCTTTGTAACAGCACAATAATTCTACTCGGCTTGTTTACTTTCAAAACTCTTAATTTGATTATTTGTATCAAAATGGGTAAAACTTCATTATAGTTCGATTTCCCACGTTCCTAATGTGAAGTTAAGGCTTAAAACAACGATTTCTATTCAAAATAAGCGTTTGTAGATAAAATATGTTTATGCTCGCTTGTTAAATTTTAAAACTCTTAGAATTATGATTTTATACAAAATCGTTGAAACTTCATTATCGTCCTATTTCCCACATTTCCTACGTGAAGTTATGGCTCAAAACAACGATTTCTAGTCACAATAAGCTTTGTGACATCACAATGATTATACTCGGCTTGTTTACTTTCAAAACTCTTAATTTGATTATTTGTATCAAAATGGGTAAAACTTCATTATAGTTCGATTTCCCACGTTCCCAATGTGAAGTTAAGTCTTAAAACAACGATTTCTATTCAAAATAAGCGTTTGTAGATAAAATATTTTTATGCTCGGCTTGATTAATTTTAAAACTCTTAGAATTATGATTTTATACAAAATCGTTGAAACTTCGTTATCGTCCTATTTCCCACGTTTCCTACGTGAAGTTATGGCCCAAAACAACAATTTCTAGTCATAATAAGCTTTGTGACATCACAATGATTATACTCGGCTTGTTTACTTTCAAAACTCTTAATTTGATTATTTGTATCAAAATGGGTAAAACTTCATTATAGTTCGCTTTCCCACGTTCCTAATGTGAAGTTAAGGCTTAAAACAACGATTTCTATTCAAAATAAGCGTTTGTAGATAAAATATGTTTATGCTCTCGGCTTGTTAAATTTTAAAACTCTTAGAATTATGATTTTATACAAAATCGTTGAAACTTCATTATCGTCCTATTTCCCACTTTTCCTACGTGAAGTTATGGCTCAAAACAACGATTTCTAGTCACAATAAGCTTTGTGACATCACAATGATTATACTCGGCTTGTTTACTTTCAAAACTCTTAATTTGATTATTTGTATCAAAATGGGTAAAACTACATTATAGTTCGTTCAATTTCCCACGTTCCCAATGTGAAGTTAAGGCTTAAAACAACGATTTCTATTCAAAATAAGCGTTTGTAGATAAAATATGTTTATGCTCGCTTGTTAAATTTTAAAACTCTTAGAATTATGATTTTATACAAAATCGTTGAAACTTCATTATCGTCCTATTTCCCTTTTCCTACGTGAAGTTATGGCTCAAAACAACGATTTCTAGTCACAATAAGCTTTGTGATAACACAATGATTATACTCGCTTGTTTACTTTCAAAACTCTTATTTTGATTATTTGTATCAAAATGGGTAAAACTTCATTATAGTTCGCTTTCCCACGTTCCCAATGTGAAGTTAAGGCTTAAAACAACGATTTCTATTCAAAATAAGCGTTTGTAGATAAAATATGTTTATGCTCGGCTTGTTAAATTTTAAAACTCTTAGAATTATGATTTTATACAAAATCGTTGAAACTTCATTATCGTCCTATTTCCCACGTTTCCTACGTGAAGTTATGGCTCAAAACAACGATTTCTAGTCACAATAAGCTTTGTGACATCACAATGATTATACTCGGCTTGTTTACTTTCAAAACTCTTAATTTGATTATTTGTATCAAAATGGGTAAAACTTCATTATAGTTCGCTTTCCCACGTTCCAATGTGAAGTTAAGGCTTAAAACAACGATTTCTATTCAAAATAAGCGTTTGTAGATAAAATATGTTTATGCTCGGCTTGTTAAATTTTAAAACTCTTAGAATTATGATTTTATACAAAATCGTTGAAACTTCATTATCGTCTTATTTCCCACGCTTCCAACGTGAAGTTATGGATCAAAACAACGATTTCTAGTCACAATATGCTTTGTGATATCACAATGATTATACTCGGCTTGTTAACTTTCAAAACTCTTAATTTGATTATTTGTATCAAAATGGGTAAAATTTCATTATAGTTCGCTTTCCCACGTTCCCAATGTGAAGTTAAGGCTTAAAACAACGATTTCTATTCAAAATAAGCGTTTGTAGATAAAATATGTTTATGCTCGCTTGTTAAATTTTAAAACTCTTAGAATTATGATTTTATACAAAATCGTTGAAACTTCATTATCGTCCTATTTCCCACTTTTCCTACGTGAAGTTATGGCTCAAAACAACGATTTCTAGTCACAATAAGCTTTGTGACATCACAATGATTATACTCGGCTTGTTTACTTTCAAAACTCTTAATTTGATTATTTGTATCAAAATGGGTAAAACTTCATTATAGTTCGATTTCCCACGTTCCAATGTGAAGTTAAGGCTTAAAACAACGATTTCTATTCAAAATAAGCGTTTGTAGATAAAATATGTTTATGCTCGGCTTGTTAAATTTTAAAACTCTTAGAATTATGATTTTATACAAAATCGTTGAAACTTCATTATCGTCCTATTTCCCACTTTTCCTACGTGAAGTTATGGCTCAAAACAACGATTTCTAGTCACAATAAGCTTTGTGACATCACAATGATTATACTCGGCTTGTTTACTTTCAAAACTCTTAATTTGATTATTTGTATCAAAATGGGTAAAACTTCATTATAGTTCGATTTCCCACGATTCCAATGTGAAGTTAAGGCTTAAAACAACGATTTCTATTCAAAATAAGCGTTTGTAGATAAAATATGTTTATGCTCTCGCTTGTTAAATTTTAAAACTCTTAGAATTATGATTTTATACAAAATCGTTGAAACTTCATTATCGTCCTATTTCCCACATTTCCTACGTGAAGTTATGGCTCAAAACAACGATTTCTAGTCACAATAAGCTTTGTGACATCACAATGATTATACTCGACTTGTTTACTTTCAAAACTCTTAATTTGATTATTTGTATCAAAATGGGTAAAACTTCATTATAGTTCGATTTCCCACGTTCCCAATGTGAAGTTAAGGCTTAAAACAACGATTTCTATTCAAAATAAGCGTTTGTAGATAAAATATGTTTATGCTCGCTTGTTAAATTTTAAAACTCTTAGAATTATGATTTTATACAAAATAGTTGAAACTTCATTATCGTCCTATTTCCCACGTTTCCTACGTGAAGTTATGGCTCAAAACAACGATTTCTAGTCACAATAAGCTTTGTGACATCACAATGATTATACTCGGCTTGTTTACTTTCAAAACTCTTAATTTGATTATTTGTATCAAAATGGGTAAAACTTCATTATAGTTCGATTTCCCACGTTCCCAATATGAAGTTAAGGCTTAAAACAACGATTTCTATTCAAAATAAGCGTTTGTAGATAAAATATGTTTATGCTCGCTTGTTAAATTTTAAAACTCTTAGAATTATGATTTTATACAAAATCGTTGAAACTTCATTATCGTCCTATTTCCCACTTTTCCTACGTGAAGTTATGGCTCAAAACAACGATTTCTAGTCACAATAAGCTTTGTGACATCACAATGATTATACTCGGCTTGTTTACTTTCAAAACTCTTAATTTGATTATTTGTATCAAAATGGTAAAACTTCATTATAGTTCGATTTCCCACGTTCCTAATGTGAAGTTAAGGCTTAAAACAATGATTTCTATTCAAAATAAGCGTTTGTAGATAAAATATGTTTATGCTCGGCTTGTTAAATTTTAAAACTCTTAGAATTATGATTTTATACAAAATCGTTGAAACTTCATTATCGTCCTATTTCCCACTTTTCCTACGTGAAGTTATGGCTCAAAACAACGATTTCTAGTCACAATAAGCTTTGTGACATCACAATGATTATACTCGGCTTGTTTACTTTCAAAACTCTTAATTTGATTATTTGTATCAAAATGGGTAAAACTTCATTATAGTTCGATTTCCACGTTCCCAATGTGAAGTTAAGGCTTAAAACAACGATTTCTATTCAAAATAAGCGTTTGTAGATAAAATATGTTTATTCTCGCTTGTTAAATTTTAAAACTCTTAGAATTATGATTTTATACAAAATCGTTGAAACTTCATTATCGTCCTATTTCCCACTTTTCCTACGTGAAGTTATGGCTCAAAACAACGATTTCTAGTCACACAATAAGCTTTGTGACATCACAATGATTATACTCGGCTTGTTTACTTTCAAAACTCTTAATTTGATTATTTGTATCAAAATGGGTAAAACTTCATTATAGTTCGATTTCCCACGTTCCCAATGTGAAGTTAAGCTTAAAACAACGATTTCTATTCAAAATAAGCGTTTGTAGATAAAATATGTTTATGCTCGGCTTGTTAAATTTTAAAACTCTTAGAATTATGATTTTATACAAAATCGTTGAAACTTCATTATCGTCCTATTTTCCACTTTTCCTACGTGAAGTTATGGCTCAAAACAACGATTTCTAGTCACAATAAGCTTTGTGACATCACAATGATTATACTCGGCTTGTTTACTTTCAAAACTCTTAATTTGATTATTTGTATCAAAATGGGTAAAACTCATTATAGTTCGATTTCCCACGTTCCAATGTGAAAAGTTAAGGCTTAAAACAACGATTTCTATTCAAAATAAGCGTTTGTAGATAAAATATGTTTATGCTCGCTTGTTAAATTTTAAAACTCTTAGAATTATGATTTTATACAAAATCGTTGAAACTTCATTATCATCCTATTTTCCACTTTTCCTACGTGAAGTTATGGCTCAAAACAACGATTTCTAGTCACAATAAGCTTTGTGACATCACAATGATTATACTCGGCTTGTTTACTTTCAAAACTCTTAATTTGATTATTTGTATCAAAATGGGTAAAACTTCATTATAGTTCGATTTCCCACATTTCCAATGTGAAGTTAAGCTTAAAACAACGATTTCTATTCAAAATAAGCGTTTGTAGATAAAATATGTTTATGCTCGGCTTGTTAAATTTTAATACTCTTAGAATTATGATTTTATACAAAATCGTTGAAACTTCATTATCGTCCTATTTCCCACTTTTCCTACGTGAAGTTATGGCTCAAAACAAACGATTTCTAGTCACAATAAGCTTTGTGACATCACAATGATTATACTCGGCTTGTTTACTTTCAAAACTCTTAATTTGATTATTTGTATCAAAATGGGTAAAACATCATTATAGTTCGATTTCCCACGTTCCAAATATGAAGTTAAGGATTAAAACAACGTTTTCTATTCAAAATAAGCGTTTGTAGATAAAATATGTTTATGCTCGTCTTGTTAAATTTTAAAACTCTTAGAATTATGATTTTATACAAAATCATTGAAACTTCATTATCGTCTTATTTCCCACGTTTCCAACGTGAAGTTATGGCTCAAAACAACGATTTCTAGTCACAATAAGCTTTGTGACATCACAATGATTATACTCGGCTTGTTTACTTTCAAAACTCTTAATTTGATTATTTGTATCAAAATGGGTAAAACTTCATTATAGCTCGCTTTCCCACGTTCCCAATGTGAAGTTAAGGCTTAAAACAACGATTTCTATTCAAAATAAGCGTTTGTAGATAAAATATGTTTATGCTCGGCTTGTTAAATTTTAAAACTCTTAATTATGATTTTATACAAAATCGTTGAAACTTCATTATCGTCCTATTTCCCACATTTCCTACGTGAAGTTATGGCTCAAAACAACGATTTCTAGTCACAATAAGCTTTGTGACATCACAATGATTATACTCGGCTTGTTTACTTTCAAAACTCTTAATTTGATTATTTGTATCAAAATGGGTAAAACTCATTATAGTTCGATTTCCCACGTTCCCAATGTGAAGTTAAGGCTTAAAACAACGATTTCTATTCAAAATAAGCGTTTGTAGATAAAATATGTTTATGCTCGGCTTGTTAAATTTTAAAACTCTTAGAATTATGATTTTATACAAAATCGTTGAAACTTCATTATCGTCTTATTTCCCACGCTTCCAACGTGAAGTTATGGATCAAAACAACGATTTCTAGTCACAATATGCTTTGTGATATCACAATGATTATACTCGGCTTGTTAACTTTCAAAACTCTTAATTTGATTATTTGTATCAAAATGGGTAAAATTTCATTATAGTTCGCTTTCCCACGTTCCCAATGTGAAGTTAAGGCTTAAAACAACGATTTCTATTCAAAATAAGCGTTTGTAGATAAAATATGTTTATGCTCGGCTTGTTAAATTTTAAAACTCTTAGAATTATGATTTTATACAAAATCGTTGAAACTTCATTATCGTCCTATTTCCCACGTTTCCTACGTGAAGTTATGGCTCAAAACAACGATTTCTAGTCACAATAAGCTTTGTGACATCACAATGATTATACTCGGCTTGTTCACTTTCAAAACTCTTAATTTGATTATTTGTATCAAAATGGGTAAAACTTCATTATAGTTCGATTTCCCACGTTCCTAATGTGAAGTTAAGGCTTAAAACAACGATTTCTATTCAAAATAAGCGTTTGTAGATAAAATATGTTTATGCTCGGCTTGTTAAATTTTAAAACTCTTAGAATTATGATTTTATACAAAATCGTTGAAACTTCATTATCGTCCTATTTCCCACGTTTCCTACGTGAAGTTATGGCTCAAAACAACGATTTCTAGTCACAATAAGCTTTGTGACATCACAATGATTATACTCGGCTTGTTTACTTTCAAAACTCTTAATTTGATTATTTGTATCAAAATGGGTAAAACTTACATTATAGTTCGATTTCCCACGTTCCCAATATGAAGTTAAGGCTTAAAACAACGATTTCTATTCAAAATAAGCGTTTGTAGATAAAATATGTTTTGCTCGGCTTGTTAAATTTTAAAACTCTTAGAATTATGATTTTATACAAAATCGTTGAAACTTCATTATCGTCCTATTTCCCACTTTTCCTACGTGAAGTTATGGCTCAAAACAACGATTTCTAGTCACAATAAGCTTTGTGACATCACAATGATTATACTCGCCTTGTTTACTTTCAAAACTCTTAATTTGATTATTTGTATCAAAATGGGTAAAACTACATTATAGTTCGATTTCCACGTTCCAATGTGAAGTTAAGGCTTAAAACAACGATTTCTATTCAAAATAAGCGTTTGTAGATAAAATATGTTTATACTCGCTTGTTAAATTTTAAAACTCTTAGAATTATGATTTTATACAAAATCGTTGAAACTTCATTATCATCCTATTTTCCACTTTTCCTACGTGAAGTTATGGCTCAAAACAACGATTTCTAGTCACAATAAGCTTTGTGACATCACAATGATTATACTCGGCTTGTTTACTTTCAAAACTCTTAATTTGATTATTTGTATCAAAATGGGTAAAACTTCATTATAGTTCGATTTTCCACATATTCCCAATGTGAAGTTAAGGCTTAAAACAACGATTTCTATTCAAAATAAGCGTTTGTAGATAAAATATGTTTATGCTCGGCTTGTTAAATTTTAAAACTCTTAGAATTATGATTTTATACAAAATCGTTGAAACTTCATTATCGTCCTATTTCCCACGTTTCCTACGTGAAGTTATGGCTCAAAACAACGATTTCTAGTCACAATAAGCTTTGTGATATCACAATGATTATACTCGGCTTGTTAACTTTCAAAACTCTTAATTTGATTATTTGTATCAAAATGGGTAAAATTTCATTATAGTTCGCTTTCCCACGTTCCCAATGTGAAGTTAAGGCTTAAAACAACGATTTCTATTCAAAATAAGCGTTTGTAGATAAAATATGTTTATACTCGGCTTGTTAAATTTTAAAACTCTTAGAATTATGATTTTATACAAAATCGTTGAAACTTCATTATCATCCTATTTCCCACGTTTCCTACGTGAAGTTATGGCTCAAAACAACGATTTCTAGTCACAATAAGCTTTGTGACATCACAATGATTATACTCGGCTTGTTTACTTTCAAAACTCTTAATTTGATTATTTGTATCAAAATGGGTAAAACTTCATTATAGTTCGATTTCCCACGATTAGCAATGTGAAGTTAAGGCTTAAAAAAACGATTTCTGTTCAAAATAAGCGTTTGTAGATAAAATGTGTTGGTGCTCCGCTTGTTAAATTTTAAAAACTCTTAGAATTATGATTTTATACAAAATCGTTTTAACTTCATTATCGTCCTATTTCCCACGTTTCCTACGTGAAGTTATGGCTCAAAACAACGATTTCTAGTCACAATAAGCTTTGTGACATCACAATGATTATACTCGGCTTGTTTACTTTCAAAACTCTTAATTTGATTATTTGTATCAAAATGGGTAAAACATCATTATAGTTCGATTTCCCACGTTTCGAATATGAAGTTAAGGATTAAAACAACGTTTTCTATTCAAAATAAGCGTTTGTAGATAAAATATGTTTATGCTCGTCTTGTTAAATTTTAAAACTCTTAGAATTATGATTTTATACAAAATCATTGAAACTTCATTATCGTCCTATTTCCCACGTTTCCAACGTGAAGTTATGGCTCAAAACAACGATTTCTAGTCACAATAAGCTTTGTGACATCACAATGATTATACTCGCTTGTTTACTTTCAAAACTCTTAATTTGATTATTTGTATCAAAATGGGTAAAACTTCATTATAGTTCGATTTCCCACTTTCCCAATGTGAAGTTAAGGCTTAAAACAACGATTTCTATTCAAAATAAGCGTTTGTAGATAAAATATGTTTATGCTCGGCTTGTAAAATTTTAAAACTCTTAGAATTATGATTTTATATAAAATCGTTGAAACTTCATTATCGTCCTATTTCCCACTTTTCCTACGTGAAGTTATGGCTCAAACAACGATTTCTAGTCACAATAAGCTTTGTGACATCACAATGATTATACTCGGCTTGTTTACTTTCAAAACTCTTAATTTGATTATTTGTATCAAAATGGTAAAACTTCATTATAGTTCGATTTCCCACGTTCCCAATGTGAAGTTAAGGCTTAAAACAACGATTTCTATTCAAAATAAGCGTTTGTAGATAAAATATGTTTATGCTCGCTTGTTAAATTTTAAAACTCTTAGAATTATGATTTTATACAAAATCGTTGAAACTTCATTATCGTCCTATTTTCCACTTTTCCTACGTGAAGTTATGGCTCAAAACAACGATTTCTAGTCACAATAAGCTTTGTGACATCACAATGATTATACTCGACTTGTTTACTTTCAAAACTCTTAATTTGATTATTTGTATCAAAATGGGTAAAACTTCATTATAGTTCGATTTCCCACGATCCAATGTGAAGTTAAGGCTTAAAACAACGATTTCTATTCAAAATAAGCGTTTGTAGATAAAATATGTTTATGCTCGACTTGTTAAATTTTAAAACTCTTAGAATTATAATTTTATACAAAATCGTTGAAACTTCATTATCGTCCTATTTTCCACTTTTCCTACGTGAAGTTATGGCTCAAAACAACGATTTCTAGTCACAATAAGCTTTGTGACATCACAATGATTATACTCGGCTTGTTTACTTTCAAAACTCTTAATTTGATTATTTGTATCAAAATGGGTGAAACTTCATTATAGTTCGATTTCCCACATTCCTCAATGTGAAGTTAAGGCTTAAAACAACGATTTCTATTCAAAATAAGCGTTTGTAGATAAAATATGTTTATGCACCGCTTTTTAAATTTTAAAACTCTTAGAATTATGATTTTATACAAAATCGTTGAAACTTCATTATCGTCCTATTTCCCACGTTTCCTACGTGAAGTTATGGCTCAAAACAACGATTTCTAGTCACAATAAGCTTTGTGACATCACAATGATTATACTCGGCTTGTTCACTTTCAAAACTCTTAATTTGATTATTTGTATCAAAATGGGTAAAATTTCATTATAGTTCGCTTTCCCACGTTCCTAATGTGAAGTTAAGCTTAAAACAACGATTTCTATTCAAAATAAGCGTTTGTAGATAAAATATGTTTAAACTCGGCTTGTTAAATTTTAAAACTCTTAGAATTATGATTTATACAAAATCGTTGAAACTTCATTATCGTCCTATTTCCCACGTTTCCTACGTGAAGTTATGGCTCAAAACAACGATTTCTAGTCACAATAAGCTTTGTGACATCACAATGATTATACTCGGCTTGTTTACTTTCAAAACTCTTAATTTGATTATTTGTATCAAAATGGTAAAACTTCATTATAGTTCGATTTTGCACGTTCCCAATGTGAAGTTAAGGCTTAAAACAACGATTTCTATTCAAAATAAGCGTTTGTAGATAAAATATGTTTATGCTCGCTTGTTAAATTTTAAAACTCTTAGAATTATGATTTTATACAAAATCGTTGAAACTTCATTATCGTCCTATTTCCCACGTTTCCTACGTGAAGTTATGGCTCAAAACAACGATTTCTAGTCACAATAAGCTTTGTGACATCACAATGATTATACTCGGCTTGTTTACTTTCAAAACTCTTAATTTGATTATTTGTATCAAAATGGGTAAAACTTCATTATAGTTCGATTTCCCACGTTCCCAATGTGAAGTTAAGGCTTAAAACAACGATTTCTATTCAAAATAAGTGTTTGTAGATAAAATATGTTTATGCTCGGCTTGTTAAATTTTAAAACTCTTAGAATTATGATTTTATACAAAATCGTTGAAACTTCATTATCGTCCTATTCCCACTTTTCCTACGTGAAGTTATGCTCAAAACAATGATTTCTAGTCACAATAAGCTTTGTGACATCACAATGATTATACTCGGCTTGTTTACTTTCAAAACTCTTAATTTGATTATTTGTATCAAAATGGGTAAAACTTCATTATAGTTCGATTTCCCACGTTCCTAATATGAAGTTAAAGCTTAAAACAACGATTTCTATTCAAAATAAGCGTTTGTAGATAAAATATGTTTATGCTCGGCTTGTTAAATTTTAAAACTCTTAGAATTATGATTTTATACAAAATCGTTGAAACTTCATTATCGTCCTATTTCCCACGTTTCCTACGTGAAGTTATGGCTCAAAACAACGATTTCTAGTCACAATAAGCTTTGTGATAGCACAATGATTATACTCGGCTTGTTTACTTTCAAAACTCTTAATTTGATTATTTGTATCAAAATGGGTAAAACTTCATTATAGTTCGCTTTCCCACGTTCCCAATGTGAAGTTAAGGCTTAAAACAACGATTTCTATTTAAAATAAGCGTTTGTAGATAAAATATGTTTATGCTCGGCTTGTTAAATTTTAAAACTCTTAGAATTATGATTTTATACAAAATCGTTGAAACTTCATTATCGTCCTATTTCCCACGTTTCCTACGTGAAGTTATGGCTCAAAACAACGATTTCTAGTCACAATATGCTTTGTGATATCACAATGATTATACTCGGCTTGTTAACTTTCAAAACTCTTAATTTGATTATTTGTATCAAAATGGGTAAAATTTCATTATAGTTCAATTTCCAACGTTCCAATGTGAATTTAAGCTTAAAACAACGATTTCTATTCAAAATAAGCGTTTGTAGATAAAATATGTTTATACTCGGCTTGTTAAATTTTAAAACTCTTAGAATTATGATTTTATACAAAATCGTTGAAAGTTCATTATCATCCTATTTTCCACGTTCCCTACGTGAAGCTATGGCTCAAAACAACGATTTCTAGTCACAATAAGCTCTGTGACATCACAATGATTATACTCGGCTTGTTCACTTTCAAAACTCTTAATTTGATTATTTGTATCAAAATGGGTAAAACATCATTATAGTTCAATTTCCCACGTTCCGAATATGAAGTTAAGGATTAAAACAACGTTTTCTATTCAAAATAAGCGTTTGTAGATAAAATATGTTTATGCTCGTCTTGTTAAATTTTAAAACTCTTAGAATTATGATTTTATACAAAATCGTTGAAACTTCATTATCGTCCTATTTCCCACGTTTCCTACGTGAAGTTATGGCTCAAAACAACGATTTCTAGTCACAATAAGCTTTGTGACATCACAATGATTATACTCGACTTGTTTACTTTCAAAACTCTTAATTTAATTATTTGTATCAAAGTGGGTAAAACTTCATTATACTTCGATTTCCCACTTTCCCAATGTGAAGTTAAGGCTTAAAACAACGATTTCTATTCAAAATAAGCGTTTGTAGATAAAATATGTTTATGCTCGGCTTGTTAAATTTTAAAACTCTTAGAATTATGATTTTATACAAAATCGTTGAAACTTCATTATCGTCCTATTTCCCACGTTTCCTACGTGAAGTTATGGCTCAAAACAACGATTTCTAGTCACAATATGCTTTGTGAGATCACAATGATTATACTCGGCTTGTTCACTTTGAAAACTTTTAATTTGATTATTTGTATCAAAATTGGTAAAACTTCATTATAGTTCGATTTTCCACGTTCCGAATGTGAAGTTAAGGCTTAAAACAACGATTTCTATTCAAAATAAGCGTTTGTAGATAAAATATGTTTATGCTCCGCTTTTTAAATTTTAAATCTCTTAGAATTATGATTTTATACAAAATCGTTGAAACTTCATTATCGTCTTATTTTCCACGTTTCCTACGTGAAGTTATGGCTCAAAACAACGATTTCTAGTCACAATAAGCTTTGTGACATCACAATGATTATACTCGGCTTGTTTACTTTCAAAACTCTTATTTTGATTATTTGTATCAAAATGGGTAAAACTTCATTATAGTTCGCTTTCCCACGTTTCCAATGTGAAGTTAAGGCTTAAAACAACGATTTCTATTCAAAATAAGCGTTTGTAGATAAAATATGTTTATGCTCGACTTGTTAAATTTTAAAACTCTTAGAATTATGATTTTATACAAAATCGTTGAAACTTCATTATCGTCTTATTTCCCAAGCTTCCTACGTGAAGTTATTGCTCAAAACAACGATTACTAGTCACAATAAGCTCTGTGACATCACAATGATTATACTCGGCTTGTTCACTTTCAAAACTCTTAATTTGATTATTTGTATCAAAATGGGTGAAACTTCATTATAGTTCGATTTCACACGTTCCTAATATGAAGTTAAAGCTTAAAACAACGATTTCTATTCAAAAAAAGCGTATGTAGATAAAATATGTTTATGCACCGCATTTTAAATTTTAAAACTCTTAGAATTATGATTTTATACAAAATCGTTGAAACTTCATTATCGTCCTATTTCCCACGTTTCCTACGTGAAGTTATGGCTCAAAACAATGATTTCTAGTCACAATAAGCTTTGTGACATCACAATGATTATACTCGGCTTGTTCACTTTCAAAACTCTTAATTTGATTATTTGTATCAAAATGGGTGAAACTTCATTATAGTTCGATTTCCCACGTTCCCAATATGAAGTTAAAGCTTAAAACAACGATTTCTATTCAAAATAAGCGTTTGTAGATAATTTTAAAACTCTTAGAATTATAATTTTATACAAAATCGTTGAAACTTCATTATCGTCCTATTTCCCACGTTTCCTACGTGAAGTTATGGCTCAAAACAACGATTTCTAGTCACAATAAGCTTTGTGACATCACAATGATTATACTCGGCTTGTTTACTTTCAAAACTCTTAATTTGATTATTTGTATCAAAATGGGTGAAACTTCATTATAGTTTGATTTCCAACGTTCCCAATGTGAAGTTAAGGCTTAAAACAACGATTTCTATTCAAAATAAGTGTTTGTAGATAAAATATGTTTATGCTCGGCTTGTTAAATTTTAAAACTCTTAGAATTATGATTTTATACAAAATCGTTGAAACTTCATTATCGTCCTATTTCCCACGTTTCCTACGTGAAGTTATGTCTCATAACAACGATTTCTAGTCACAATAAGCTTTGTGACATCACAATGATTATACTCGGCTTGTTCACTTTCAAAACTCTTAATTTGATTATTTGTATCAAAATGGGTGAAACATCATTATAGTTCGATTTCCCACGTTCCTAATATGAAGTTAAAGCTTAAAACAACGATTTCTATTCAAAATAAGCGTTTGTAGATAAAATATGTTTATGCTCGGCTTGTTAAATTTTAAAACTCTTAGAATTATAATTTTATACAAAATCGTTGAAACTTCATTATCGTCCTATTTCCCACGTTCCCTACTTGAAGTTATGGCTCAAAACAATAATTTCTACTCACAATAAGCTTTGTGATAGCACAATGACTATACTCGGCTTGTTTACTTTCAAAACTGTTAATTTGATTATTTGTATCAAAATGGGTAAAACCACATTATAGTTCGATTTCCCACGTTCCCAATGTGAAGTTAAGGCTTAAAACAACGATTTCTATTCAAAATAAGCGTTTGTAGATAAAATATGTTTATACTCGGCTTGTTAAATTTTAAAACTTTAGAATTATGATTTTATACAAAATCGTTGAAAGTTCATTATCATCCTATTTTCACGTTCCCAACGTGAAGTTATGGCTCAAAACAATTATTTTTAGTCACAATAAGCTTTGTGATAGCACAATGATTATACTCGGCTTGTTTACTTTCAAAACTCTTATTTCGATTATTTGTATCAAAATGGGTAAAACTTCATTATAGTTCGCTTTCCCACGTTCCCAATATGAAGTTAAGGCTTAAAACAATGATTTCTATTCAAAATAAGCGTTTGTAGATAAAATATGTTTATGCTCGGCTTGTTAAATTTTAAAACTCTTAGAATTATGATTTTATACAAAATCGTTGAAACTTCATTATCGTCCTATTTCCCATGTTTCCTACGTGAAGTTATGGCTCAAAACAATGATTTCTAGTCACAAAAAGCTCTATGACAACGCAATGATTATACTCGGCTTGTTCACTTTCAAAACTCTTAATTTGATTATTTGTATCAAAATTGGTAAAACTTCATTATAGTTCGATTTCCCTTGTTAGCAATGTGAAGTTAAGGCTTAAAACAACGATTTCTGTTCAAAATAAGTGTTTGTAGATAAAATATGTTTATGCTCGTCTTGTTAAATTTTAAGACTCTTAGAATTATGATTTTATACAAAATCGTTGAAAGTTCATTATCATTCTATTTTCCACGTTCACTACGTGAAGTTATGGCTCAAAACAATGATTTCTAGTAACAAAAAGCTCTATGACAACGCAATGATTATACTCGGCTTGTTCACTTTCAAAACTCTTAATTTGATTATTTGTATCAAAATGGGTAAAACATCATTATAGTTTGATTTCCCATGTTCCGAATATGAAGTTAAGGATTAAAACAACGTTTTCTATTCAAAATAAGCGTTTGTAGATAAAATATGTTTATTCTTGTCTTGTTAAATTTTAAAACTCTTAGAATTATGATTTTATACAAAATCATTGAAACTTCATTATCGTCCTATTTCCCACGTTTCCAACGTGAAGTTATGGCTCAAAACAACGATTTCTAGTCACAATGACCATTGTGACATCACAATGATTATACTCGACTTGTTTACTTTCAAAACTATTAATTTAATTATTTGTATCAAAGTGGAAAGCTTCATTATAGTTCGATTTCCCACTTTCCCAATGTGAAGTTAAGAATTAAAACAACGATTTCTATTCAAAATAAGCGTTTGTAGATAATTTTAAAACTCTTAGAATTATAATTTTATACAAAATCGTTGAAACTTCATTATCGTCCTATTTCCCACGTTTCCTACGTGAAGTTATGGCTCAAAACAACGATTTCTAGTCGCAATAAGCTCTGTGACATCACAATGATTATACTCGGCTTGTTCACTTTCAAAACTCTTAATTTGATTATTTGTATCAAAATGGGTGAAACTTAATTATAGTTCGATTTCCCACGTTCCTAATATGAAGTTAAAGCTTAAAACAACGATTTCTATTCAAATTAAGCGTTTGTAGATAAAATATGTTTATACTCGGCTTGTTAAATTTTAAAACTCTTAGTATTATAATTTTATACAAAATCGTTGAAACTTCATTATCGTTCTATTTCCCACATTCCTACGTGAAGTTATGGCTCAAAACAATGATTTCTAACTCACATTAAGCTTTGTGATAGCACAATGACTATACTCGCCTTGTTTACTTTCAAAACTCTTAATTTGATTATTTGTATCAAAATGGGTAAAACCACATTATAATTCGATTTTCCACGTTCCCAATGTGAAGTTAAGGCTTAAAACAACGATTTCTATTCAAAATAAGCGTTTGTAGATAAAATATGTTTATACTCGACTTGTTAAATTTTAAAACTCTTAGAATTATGATTTTATACAAAATCGTTGAAAGTTCATTATCATCCTATTTTCCACGTTCCCTACGTGAAGTTATGGCTCAAAACAATTATTTCTAGTCACAATAAGCTTTGTGATAGCACAATGATTATACTCGGCTTGTTTTCTTTCAAAACTCTTAATTTGATTATTTGTATCAAAATGGGTAAAACTTCATTATAGTTCGCTTTCCCACATTCCCAATGTGAAGTTAAGGCTTAAAACAACGATTTCTATTCAAAATAAGTGGTTGTAGATAAAATATGTTTATGCTCGGCTTGTTAAATTTTAAAACTCTTAGAATTATAATTTTATACAAAATCGTTGAAACTTCATTATCGTCCTATTTCCCACGTTTCCTATGTGAAGTTATGGCTCAAAACAATGATTTCTAGTCACAAAAAGCTCTGTGACAACACAATGATTATACTCGGCATGTTCACTTTCAAAACTCTTAATTTGATTATTTGTATCAAAATAGGTAAAACTTCATTATAGTTTGATTTCCAACATTCCTAATATGAAGTTAAAGCTTAAAACAACGATTTCTATTCAAAATAAGCGTTTGTAGATAAAATATGTTTATACTCGGCTTGTTAAATTTTAAAACTCTTAGAATTATGATTTTATACAAAATCGTTGAAAGTTCATTATCATCCTATTTTCCACGTTCCCTACGTGAAGCTATGGCTCAAAACAACGATTTCTAGTCGCAATAAGCTCTGTGACATCACAATAATTATACTCGGCTTGTTTACTTTCAAAACTCTTAATTTGATTATTTGTATCAAAATTGGTAAAACTTCATTATAGTTCGATTTCCCTTGTTAGCAATGTGAAGTTAAGTCTTAAAAAAACGATTTCTGTTCAAAATAAGCGTTTGTAGATAAAATGTGTTGGTGCTCCGCTTGTTAAATTTTAAAAACTCTTAGAATTATGATTTTATACAAAATCGTTTTAACTTCATTATCGTCCCTATTTCCCACGTTTCCTACGTGAAGTTATGGCTCAAAACAATGATTTCTAGTCACAAAAAGCTCTGTGACAACGCAATGATTATACTCGGCTTATTCACTTTCAAAACTCTTAATTTGATTATTTGTATCAAAATGGGTAAGACATCATTATAGTTCGATTTCCCACGTTTCGAATATGAAGTTAAGGATTAAAACAACGTTTTCTATTCAAAATAAGCGTTTGTAGATAAAATATGTTTATGCTCGTCTTGTTAAATTTTAAAACTCTTAGAATTATGATTTTATACAAAATCATTGAAACTTCATTATCGTCCTATTTCCCACGTTTCCAACGTGAAGTTATGGCTCAAAACAACGATTTCTAGTCACAATGAGCATTGTGACAACACAATGATTATACTCGACTTGTTTACTTTCAAAAATATTAATTTAATTATTTGTATCAAAGTGGATAAACTTCATTATAGTTCGATTTCCCACTTTCCCAATGTGAAGTTAAGAATTAAAACAATGATTTCTATTCAAAATAAGTGTTTGTAGATAAAATATGTTTATGCTCGGCTTGTAAAATTTTAAAACTCTTAGAATTATGATTTTATATAAAATCGTTGAAACTTCAGTACCGTCCTATTTCCCACGTTTCCTACGTGAAGTTATGTCTCATAACAACGATTTCTAGTCACAATAAGCTTTGTGACATCACAATGATTATACTCGGCTTGTTCACTTTCAAAACTCTTAATTTGATTATTTGTATCAAAATTGGTAAAACTTCATTATAGTTCGATTTCCCACGTTCCGAATGTGAAGTTAAGGCTTAAAACAACGATTTCTGTTCAAAATAAGCGTTTGTAGATAAAATATGTTTATGCTCGTCTTGTTAAATTTTAAAAACTCTTAGAATTATGATTTTATACAAAATCGTTGAAACTTCATTATCGTCTTATTTTCTACGTTTCCAACGTGAAGTTATGGCTCAAAACAACGATTTCTAGTCACAATGAGCTTTGTGACATCACAATGATTATACTCGACTTATTTAATTTCAAAACTCTTAATTTAATTATTTATATCAAGGTCGATAAACTTCATTATAGTTCGATTTCCCACGTTCCCAATGTGAAGTTAAGGCTTAAAACAACGATTTCTATTCAAAATAAGCGTTTGTAGATAAAATATGTTTATGCTCGACTTGTTAAATTTTAAAACTCTTAGAATTATGATTTTATACAAAATCGTTGAAACTTCATTATCGTCATATTTTCCAAGCCTCCTACGTGAAGTTATTGCTCAAAACAACGATTACTAGTCGCAATAAGCTATGTGACATCACAATGATTATACTCGGCTTGTTCACTTTCAAACTCTTAATTTGATTATTTGTATCAAAATGGGTGAAACTTCATTATAGTTCGATTTCCCACATTCCTAATATGAAGTTAAACCTTAAAACAACGATTTCTATTCAAAATAAGCGTTTGTAGATAAAATATGTTTATGCACCGCTTTTTAAATTTTAAAACTCTTAGAATTATGATTTTATACAAAATCGTTGAAACTTCATTATCGTCCTATTTCCCACGTATCCTACGTGAAGTCATGGCTCAAAACAACGATTTCTAGTCGCAATAAGCTCTGTGACATCACAATGATTATACTCGGCTTGTTCACTTTCAAAACTCTTAATTTGATTATTTGTATCAAAATGGGTGAAACTTCATTATAGTTCGATTTCCCACGTTCCTAATATGAAGTTAAAGCTTAAATCAACGATTTCTATTCAAAATAAGCGTTTGTAGATAATTTTAAAACTCTTAGAATTATAATTTTATACAAAATCGTTGAAACTTCATTATCGTCCTATTTCCCACGTTTCCTACGTGAAGTTATGGCTCAAAACAACGATTTCTAGTCGCAATAAGCTCTGTGACATCACAATGATTATACTCGGCTTGTTCACTTTCAAGACTCTTAATTTGATTATTTGTATCAAAATGGGTTAAACTTCATTATAGTTCGATTTCGCACGTTCCCAATGTGAAGTTAAGGCTTAAAACAACGATTTCTATTCAAAATAAGTGGTTGTAGATAAAATATGTTTATGCTCGGCTTGTTAAATTTTCGTTGAAACTTCATTATCATCCTATTTCCCACGTTTCCTACGTGAAGTTATGGCTCAAAACAACGATTTCTAGTCGCAATAAGCTCTGTGACATCACAATGATTATACTCGGCTTGTTCACTTTCAAAACTCTTAATTTGATTATTTGTATCAAAATGGGTGAAATTTCATTATAGTTCGATTTCCCACGTTCCCAATGTGAAGTTAAGGCTTAAAACAACGATTTCTATTCAAAATAAGTGGTTGTAGATAAAATATGTTTATGCTCGGCTTGTTAAATTTTAAAACTCTTAGAATTATGATTTTATACAAAATCGTTGAAACTTCATTATCGTCCTATTTCCCACATTTCCTACGTGAAGTTATGCCTCAAAACAATGATTTCTAGTCACAAAAGCTCTGTGACAACACAATGATTATACTCGGCTTGTTCACTTTCAAAACTCTTAATTTGATTATTTGTATCAAAATGGGTGAAACTTCATTATAGTTCGATTTCCCACGTTCCTAATATGAAGTTAAAGCTTAAAACAACGATTTCTATTCAAAATAAGCGTTTGTAGATAAAATATGTTTATGCTCGGCTTGTTAAATTTTAAAACTCTTAGAATTATAATTTTATACAAAATCGTTGAAACTTCATTATCGTTCTATTTCCCACGTTCCCTACGTGAAGTTATGGCTCAAAACAATGATTTCTACTCACAATAAGCTTTGTGATAGCACAATGACTATACTCGCCTTGTTTACTTTCAAAACTCTTAATTTGATTATTTGTATCAAAATGGGTAAAACCACATTATAATTCGATTTCCCACGTTCCCAATTTGAAGTTAAGGCTTAAAACAACGATTTCTATTCAAAATAAGCATTTGTAGATAAAATATGTTTATACTCGACTTGTTAAATTTCAAAACTCTTAGAATTATGATTTTATACAAAATCGTTGAAAGTTCATTATCATCCGATTTTTCACATTCCCTACGTGAAGTTATGGCTCAAAACAATTATTTCTAGTCACATTAAGCTTTGTGATAGCACAATGATTATACTCGGTTTGTTTACTTTCAAAACTCTTAATTTGATTATTTGTATCAAAATGGGTAAAACTTCATTATAGTTCGCTTTTCCACGTTCCCAATGTGAAGTTAAGGCTTAAAACAACGATTTCTAGTCGCAATAAGCTCTGTGACATCACAATGATTATACTCGGCTTGTTCACTTTCAAGACTCTTAATTTGATTATTTGTATCAAAATGGGTTAAACTTCATTATAGTTCAATTTCGCACGTTCCTAATGTGAAGTTAAGGCTTAAAACAACGATTTCTATTCAAAATAAGTGGTTGTAGATAAAATATGTTTATGCTCGGCTTGTTAAATTTTCGTTGAAACTTCATTATCATCCTATTTCCCACGTTTCCTACGTGAAGTTATGGCTCAAAACAACGATTTCTAGTCGCAATAAGCTCTGTGACATCACAATGATTATACTCGGCTTGTTCACTTTCAAAACTCTTAATTTGATTATTTGTATCAAAATGGGTGAAAGTTCATTATAGTTCGATTTCCCACGTTCCCAATGTGAAGTTAAGGCTTAAAACAACTATTTCTATTCAAAATAAGTGGTTGTAGATAAAATATGTTTATGCTCGGCTTGTTAAATTTTAAAACTCTTAGAATTATGATTTTATACAAAATCGTTGAAACTTCATTATCGTCCTATTTCCCACATTTCCTACGTGAAGTTATGCCTCAAAACAATGATTTCTAGTCACAAAAAGCTCTGTGACAACACAATGATTATACTCGGCTTGTTCACTTTCAAAACTCTTAATTTGATTATTTGTGTCAAAATGGGTGAAACTTCATTATAGTTCGATTTCCCACGTTCCTAATATGAAGTTAAAGCTTAAAACAACGATTTCTATTCAAAATAAGCGTTTGTAGATAAAATATGTTTATGCTCGGCTTGTTAAATTTTAAAACTCTTAGAATTATAATTTTATACAAAATCGTTGAAACTTCATTATCGTCCAATTTCCCACGTTCCCTACTTGAAGTTATGGCTCAAAACAATAATTTCTACTCACAATAAGCTTTGTGATAGCACAATGACTATACTCGGCTTGTTTACTTTCAAAACTGTTAATATGATTATTTGTATCAAAATGGGTAAAACCACATTATAGTTCGATTTCCCACGTTCCAATTTGAAGTTAAGGCTTAAAACAACGATTTCTATTCAAAATAAGCATTTGTAGATAAAATATGTTTATACTCGACTTGTTAAATTTCAAAACTCTTAGAATTATGATTTTATACAAAATCGTTGAAAGTTCATTATCATCCGATTTTTCACATTCCCTACGTGAAGTTATGGCTCAAAACAATTATTTCTAGTCACAATAAGCTTTGTGATAGCACAATGATTATACTCGGTTTGTTTACTTTCAAAACTCTTAATTTGATTATTTGTATCAAAATGGGTAAAACTTCATTATAGTTCGCTTTCCCACGTTCCCAATGTGAAGTTAAGGCTTAAAACAACGATTTCTATTCAAAATAAGTGTTTGTAGATAAAATATGTTTATGCTCGGCTTGTTAAATTTTAAAACTCTTAGAATTATGATTTTATACAAAATCGTTGTAACTTCATTATCGTCCTATTTCCCACGTTTCCTACGTGAAGTTATGGCTCAAAACAATGATTTCTAGTCACAAAAAGCTCTGTGACAACACAATGATTATACTCGGCTTGTTCACTTTCAAAACTCTTAATTTGATTATTTGTATCAAAATGGGTAAAACTTCATTATAGTTCGATTTCCAACGTTCCTAATATGAAGTTAAAGATTAAAACAACGATTTCTATTCAAAATAAGCGTTTGTAGATAAAATATGTTTATACTCGGCTTGTTAAATTTTAAAACTCTTAGAATTATGATTTTATACAAAATCGTTGAAAGTTCATTATCATCCTATTTTCCACGTTCCCTACGTGAAGTTATGGCTCAAAACAATTATTTCTAGTCACAATAAGCTTTGTGATAGCACAATAATTATACTCGGCTTGTTTACTTTCAAAACTCTTAATTTGATTATTTGTATCAAAATTGGTAAAACTTCATTATAGTTCGATTTCCCTTGTTAGCAATGTGAAGTTAAGGCTTAAAACAACGATTTCTGTTCAAAATAAGCGTTTGTAGATAAAATATGTTTATGCTCGGCTTGTTAAATTTTAAAAACTCTTAGAATTATGATTTTATATAAAATCGTTGAAACTTCATTATCGTCCTATTTCCCGCGTTTCCTACGTGAAGTTATGGCTCAAAACAAGGATTTCTAGTTACAATATGCTCTGTGACATCACAATGATTATATTCTGCTTGTTCACTTTCAAAACTCTTAATTTGATTATTTGTATCAAAATGGGTAAAACTTCATTATAGTTCGAATTCCCATGTTCCGAATGTGAAGTTAAGGCTTAAAACAATGATTTCTGTTCAATATAAACGTTTATAGATAAAATATGTTTATGCTCGACTTGTTAAATTTTAAAACTTTTAGAATTATGATTTTATTCAAAGTCGTTGAAACTTAATTATTGTCCTATTTTCCACGTTTCCTACTTGATGTTATGGCTCAAAACAATAATTTCTAGTCACAATAAGCTTTGTGACATGACAATGATTATACTCGACTTGTTTACTTTCAAAACTCTTAATTTAATTATTTGTATCAAAGTGCATAAACTTCATTATAGTTCGATTTCCCACGTTCCCAATGTGAAGTTAAGGCTTAAAACAACGATTTCTATTTATAATAGGCATTTGTAGATAAAATATGTTTATGCTCGGCTTGTTAAATTTTAAAAATCTTTGAATTATGATTTTATACAAAATCGTTGAAACTTCATTATCGTCTTATTTCCCACGTTTCCAACGTGAAGTTATGGCTCAAAACAACGATTTCTAGTCACAATAAGCTCTGTGAAATCACAATGATTATACTCGGCTTGTTCACTTTCAAAACTCTTAATTTGATTATTTGTATCAAAATTGGTAAAACTTCATTATAGTTCGATTTCCCACGTTCCGAATGTGAAGTTAAGGCTTAAAACAACGATTTCTGTTCAAAATAAGCGTTTGTAGATAAAATATGTTTATTCTCGTCTTGTTAAAATTTAAAACTCTTAGATTTAAGATTTTATACAAAATCGTTGAAACTTCATTATCGTCTTATTTCTCACGTTTCCAACGTGAAGTTATGGCTCAAAACAACGATTTCTAGTCATAATGAGCTTTGTGACATCACAATGATTATACTCGACTTATTTACTTTCAAAACTCTTAATTTAATTATTTGTATCAAGGTGGATAAACTTCATTATAGTTCGATTTCCCACTTTCCCAATGTGAAGTTAAGGCTTAAAACAACGATTTCTATTCAAAATAAGCGTTTGTAGATAAAATATGTTTATACTCGGCTTGTTAAATTTTAAAACTCTTAGAATTATGATTTTATACAAAATCGTTGAAAGTTCGTTATCATCCTATTTTCGACGTTCCCTACGTGAAGTTATGGCTCAAAACAATTATTTCTAGTCACAATAAGCTTTGTGATAGCACAATAATTATACTCGGCTTGTTTACTTTCAAAACTCTTAATTTGATTATTTGTATCAAAATTCGTAAAACTTCATTATAGTTCGATTTCCCTTGTTATCAATGTGAAGTTAAGGCTTAAAACAACGATTTCTGTTCAAAATAAGCGTTTGTAGATAAAATATGTTTATGCTCGTCTTGTTAAATTTTAAAAATCTTAGAATTATGATTTTATATAAAATCGTTGAAACTTCATTACTGTCCTATTTCCCGCGTTTCCTACGTGAAGTTATGGCTCAAAACAACGATTTCTAGTTACAATATGCTCTGTGACATCACAATGATTATATTCTGCTTGTTCACTTTCAAAACTCTTTATTTGATTATTTGTATCAAAATGGGTAAAACTTCATTATAGTTCGATTTCCCATGTTCCGAATGTGAAGTTAAGGCTTAAAACAACGATTTCTGTTCAATATAAACGTTTATAGATAAAATATGTTTATGCTCGACTTGTTAAATTTTAAAACTTTTAGAATTATGATTTTATTCAAAATCGTTGAAACTTAATTATTGTCCTATTTTCCACGTTCCCTACTTGATGTTATGGCTCAAAACAATAATTTCTAGTCACAATAAGCTTTGTGACATCACAATAATTATACTTGACTTGTTTACTTTCAAAACTCTTAATTTAATTATTTGTATCAAAGTGCATAAACTTCATTATAGTTCGATTTCCCACGTTCCTAATGTGAAGTTAAGGCTTAAAACAACGATTTCTATTTATAATAGGCATTTGTAGATAAAATATGTTTATGCTCGGCTTGTTAAATTTTAAAAATCTTAGAATTATGATTTTATACAAAATCGTTGAAACTTCATTATCGTCTTATTTCCCACGTTTCCAACGTGAAGTTATGGCTCAAAACAACGATTTCTAGTCACAATAAGCTCTGTGAAATCACAATGATTATACTCGGCTTGTTCACTTTCAAAACTCTTAATTTGATTATTTGTATCAAAATTGGTAAAACTTCATTATAGTTCGATTTCCCACGTTCCGAATGTGAAGTTAAGGCTTAAAACAACGATTTCGTTCAAAATAAGCGTTTGTAGATAAAATATGTTTATTCTCGTCTTGTTAAAATTTAAAACTCTTAGAATTATGATTTTATACAAAATCGTTGAAACTTCATTATCGTCTTATTTCTCACGTTTCCAACGTGAAGTTATGGCTCAAAACAACGATTTCTAGTCACAATGAGCTTTGTGACATCACAATGATTATACTCGACTTATTTACTTTCAAAACTCTTAATTTAATTATTTGTATCAAGGTGGATAAACTTCATTATAGTTCGATTTCCCACTTTCCCAATGTGAAGTTAAGGCTTAAAACAACGATTTCTATTCAAAATAAGCGTTTGTAGATAAAATATGTTTATTCTCGGCTTGTGAAATTTTAAAACTCTTAGAATTATGATTTTATACAAAATCGTAAACTTCATTATCATCCTATTTCCCACGTTTCCTACGTGAAGTTATGGCTCAAAATAACGGTTTCTAGTCACAATAAGCTCTGTGACATCAAAATGCTTATACTCTGCTTGTTCACTTTCAAAACTCTTAATTTGATTATTTGTATCAAAATGGGTAAAACTTAATTATAGTTCGATTTCCCACGTTCCAAATGTGAAGTTAAGGCTTAAAACAACGATTTTAGTACAAAATAAGCGTTTGTAGATAAAATATGTTTATGCTCGGCTTGTTAAATTTTAAAACTTTTAGAATTATGATTTTATGCAAATCGTTGAAACTTCATTATTGTCCTATTTTCCACGTTCCCTACGTGAAGTTATGGCTCAAAACAATAATTTCTAGTCACAATAAGCTTTGTGACATCACATTGATTATACTCTACTTGTTTACTTTCAAAACTCTTAATTTAATTATTTGTATCAAAGTGGATAAACTTAATTATAGTTCAATTTCTCACGTTCCCAATGTGAAGTTAAGACTTAAAACAACGATTTCTAATCATAATAGATGTTAGTAGATAAAATATGTTTATTCTCGGCTTGTTAAATTTTAAAAATCTTAGAATTATGATTATATACAAAATTGTTGAAACTTCATTATCATCTTATTTTCCACGTTCCCTACATGAAGTTATGGCTCAAAACAATGATTTCTACTTACAATAAGCTTTGTGATAGCACAATGATTATACTCTGCTTGTTTACTTTCAAAACACTTAATTTGATTATTTGTATCAAAATGGGTAATACTACATTATAGTTCGATTTTCCACGTTCCCAATGTGAAGTTAAGGCTTAAAACAACGATTTCTATTCATAATAGGCGTTTGTAGATAAAATATGTTTATGCTCGGATTGTTAAATTTTAAAAATCTTAGAATTATTATTTTTTACAAAATCATTGAAACTTCATTATCATACTATTTTCCACGTTCCCTACGTGAAGTTATGGCTCAAAACAATGATTTCTATTCACAATAAGCTTTGTGATAGCTTAATGATTATACTCGGCTTGTTTACTTTCAAAACTCTTAATCTGATTATTTGTATCAAAATGTGTAAAACCACATTATAGTTCGATTTCCCACGTTCCAAATGTGAAGTTAAGGCTTAAAACAACGATTTCTATTCAAAATAAGCGTTTGTAGATAAAATATGTTTATACTCGGCTTGTTAAATTTTAAAACTCCTGGAATTATGATTTTAAACAAAATTGTTAAAAGTTTATTATCATCCTATTTTCCACGTTCCCTACGTGAAGTTTTGGCTCAAAACAATTATTTCTAGTCACAATATGCTTTGTGATAGCACAATGATTATACTCGGCTTGTTTACTCTTAAAACTCTTAGAATGATCATTTGATACAAAATCGTTGAAACTTCATTATCGTCATATGACCCATGTTCCCTACTTGAAGTTAAGGCTCAAAACAATGATTTCTAGTCTCAATAAGTTTTGTGACAGCACAATGATTATACTTGGCTTGTCTACTCTTAAAACTCTTAGTTTGATTATTTGTATCAAAATGGGTAAAACATCATTATAGTTCGATTTCCCACGTTCCCAATGTGAAGTTAAGGCTTAAAACAACGATTTCTATTCAAAATAAGCATTTGTAGGTAAAATATGATTATGCTCTACTTGTTGAATTTTGAACCTCTTAGAATGATTATTTGATATAAAATCGTTAAAACTTCATTATCGTCCTATTTCTCACGTTCCCTACGTGAAGTTAAAGCTAAAAACAACGATTTCTAGTCACAATAAGCTTTGTGACAATATAATGATTATACTCGCCTTGTTTACTTTTGAATCTCTTAGTTTTATTATTTGTATCAAAATAGATAAAACTTCATTATAGTTCGATTTCCCACATTCCCAATGTGAAGTTAAGGCTTAAAACAACGATTTCTATTCAAAATAAGCATTTATACATAAAATATGATTATGCTTAGCTTGTTAAATTTTAAAACTCTTAGAATGATTATTTGATACAAAATCGTTGAAACTTCATTATCGTCCTATTTCCCAAATTCCCTACGTGAGGTTAAGTCTCAAAACAACGATTTCTACTCAGAATAAGCTTTGTGACAGAATAATGATTATACTCGACTTGTTGAATTTCAAAACTCTTTGGATGATTATTTGAAACAAAATTGGTAAAAAAAATTTATCGTCCGATTTTCCACATTCCCTAAGTGAGCTTAAGGCTTAAAACAATGATTTCTCTTCAAAATAAGCATTTGTAGATAAAATATGATTATGCTCGGCTTGTTGAATTTTAAAACTCTTAGAATATTTATTTGATACAAAATCGTTGAAACTTCATTATCATCCTATTACCCACGTTCCCTACGTGAAGTTAAAGCTCAAAAAAACGATTTCTAGTCATAATAAGCTTTGTGACAACATAATGATTATACTTGGCTTGTTTACTTTCAAAACTGTTAGGATGAGAATTTGTATCAAAATGGGTAAAACATCATCATATTTCGATTTCCAACGATCCCAATGTGAAGTTAAGGCTTAAGACAATGATTTCTATTCAAAATAAGCGTTTGTAGATAAAAGATAATTATGCTCAGCTTGATGAATTTTAAAACTCTTAGAATCATTATTTGATACAAAATCATTGAAACTTCATTATCGTTCAATTTCCCACGTACCAGAGTGAAGTTCAGACTGGAAACAATTTCTACTCACTGTAAGCTTTGTGACAGCATAATAATTATACTCGCCTTGTTTACTTTCAAAACTATGAGGACGATTAGCTGTAACAAAATGTGTAAGACTTCATTATCATCTGATTTTCCACGTTACAAAAGTGAAGTTAAGGCTTCAAACAACGACTTCTATTCAAAATAAGCGTTTGTAGAAAAAATATGATTGTGTTCGGCTTATTGAATTTTAAAACTCTTAGAATGATTATTTGATACAAAATCGTTAAAACTTCAATATCGTCCTATTTTCCATGTTCCCTACGTGAAGTTAAGGCTCAAAACAACAATTTGTAATCATAATAAGTTTTGTGACAGCACAATGATTATACAAGGGCTTGTTTACTTTCAAAACTCTTAGTTTGGTTATTTGTAACAAAATAAGTAAAACTTCATTATAGTTCGATTTCCCATGTTCACAATGTGAAGTTAAGGCTTAAAACAATGATTTCTATTCAAAATAAGCGTTTGTAGATAAAATATGATTATGCTCGGCTTGTTGAATTTTGAACCTCTTGGAATGATTATTTCATACAAAATTGTTGAAACTTCATTATCATCCTATTTCCTACATTCCCTACGTGAAGTTTAGGCTCAAAACTATGATTTGTAGTCACAATAAGCATTGTGACAGCTCAATGATTATACTTGGCTTCTTTACTTTCAAAACTATTAGTTTGATTATTTGTATGAAAATGGGCAAAACTTCATTATAATTCGATTTCTCATGTTCCAAATGTGAAGTTAAGGCTTAAAACAATGATTTATATTCAAAATAAGCGGTTGTAATAAAAATAAGATTATGCTCGACTTGTTGAATTTTGAACCTCTTTGAATGATTATTTGATACAAAATTGTTGAAACTTTATTATCGTCATATTTCCAACGTTCCTTACATGAAGTTAAGGCTCAAAACAACAATTTCTATTCACAATAAGCTTTGAGACACCACAATTATTATACTCGGCTTGTTTACTTTCAAAACTCTTAGTTTGATTATTCGTATTAAAATGGGTAAAACTTCATTATAGTTCGATTTCCCACGTTTCAATGTGAAGTTAAGGCTTAAAACAACTATTTCTATTCAAAATAAGCGTTTGTAGATAAAATATGATTGCTCGGCTTGTTGACTTTTGAACCTCTTAGAATGATTATTTAATACAAAATTGTTGAAACTTCTTCATCGTCCTATTTTCCATATTCCCTACATGAAGTTAACGCTCAAAATAACGATTTCTTCTCAGAATAAGCTTTTTTGACAGAATAATGATTATACTCGGCTTGTTGAATTTCAAAACTCTTAGGATGATTATTGGAAACAAAATGGGTAAAATTTTACTATTGTCTCTTTTCCGACGTTCCCTAAATGAAGTTAAGGCTTAAAACTATAATTTCTCTTCAAAATAAGCATTTGTAGATAAAATATGATTATGCTCGGCTTGTTGAATTTTAAATCTCTTAGAATGTTTATTTGACACGAAATCATTAAAACTTCATTATCGTCCTATTACCCACGTTCCCTACGTGAAGTTAAAGCTCAAAAAAAATGATTTCTTGTCACGATAAGTTTTATGACAACATAATGATTATACTCGGCATGTTTACTTTCAAAACTGTTGGGATGAAAATTTGTATCAAAATGGGAAAAACATCATTATATTTCGATTTCCCACGATCCCAATGTGAAGTTAAGGCTTAAAACAATGATTTCTATTCAAAATAAGCGTTTGTAGATAAAATATGATTATGCTCGGCATGTTAAATTTTAAACCTCTTAGAATGATTATTTGATACAAAATTGATGAAACTTCATTATCGACATATTTCCCATATTCCCTACGTGAAGTTAAAGCTCAAAATAACGATTTCTACTCAGAATAAGCTTTGTGACCGAATAATGATTATACTCGGCTTGTTGAATTTCAAAACTCTTAGGATGATTATTTGAAACAAAATGGGTAAAATTTTATTATCGTCTAATTTCCACATTCCCTAAGTGAAGTTAAGGCTTAAAACAATAATTTTTCTACAAAATAAGCATTTGTAGATAGCATATGTTTCTGATCGGCTCGTTGAATTTTGAACCTCTTAGAATGATTATTTGATACAAAATTGTTGAAACTTCATTATCGTCATATCTCCCACGTTACCTACGTGAGGTTAAGGTTCAAAACAACGATTTCTAGTCACAATAAGCTTTGAAAAAGCAATATGATTATACTTGGCTTGTTTACTTTCAAAACTCTTAGTTTGATTATTTGTATCAAAATGGGTAAAACTTTAATATCGTTCAATTTCCCACGTTCCAAATGTGAAGTTAAGGCTTAAAACAATGATTTTTCTATTCCAAATAAGCGTTTGTAGATAAAATATGATTATGCTCGACTTGTTGAATTTTAAAAATCTTAGAATGATTATTTAATACAAAATCGTAAGAACTTCATTATCGTCCAATTTCCCACGCTTCCTACGTGAAGTTAAGACTCAAAACTGTGATTTCTACTCACTATAAGCTTTATGACATAATAATGATTATACTCGGCTTGTTGAATTTCAAAACACTTAAAACAATGATTTCTCTACAAAATAAGCATTTGTAGATAACATATAATTATGATCCGCTTGTTGAATTTTGAACCTCTTAGAATGATTATTTGATACAAAATTGTTGAAACTTCATTATCGTCCTATTTCCCACATTCCCTACATGAGGTTAATTATCAAAACAACAATTTCTAGTCACAATAAGTTTTATAACAGCATAATGATTATACTCGGCTTGTTTAGTTTCAAAACTCTTAGTGTGATTATTTGTATGAAAATGGGTAAAACTTCAATATAGTTCAATTTTCCACGTTCCAAATGTGAAGTTAAGGCTTAAAAAATGATTTCTATTCAAAATAAGCATTTGTAGATAAAATATGATTATGCTCGGCTTGTTGAATTTTAAAAATCTTAGAATGATTATTTAATACAAAATCGTTAAAACTTCATTATCGTCCAATTTCCCACGTTCCCTATGTGAATTTAAGTCTTAAAACAAAGATTTCTAGTCGCAATAAGCTTTGTGAAAACACAATGATTAAACTCGGCTTGTTTACTTTCAAAACTCTTAGTTTGATTATTCGTATTAAATTGGGTAAAACTTCATTATAGTTTGATTTCCCACGTTCCCAATGTGAAGTTAAGGCTTAAAACAACGATTTCATATCAAAATTAAGTGTTTGTAGATAAAATATGATTATGCTCGGCATGTTGAATTTAAAACTCTTAGAATGATTATTTGATACAAAATCAATGAAACTTCGTTATCGTTTTATTTCCCATGTTCCTACATGAAGTTAAGGCTCAAAATAACGATTTCTAGTCATAATTAGCTTTGTGACCACATAATGATTATACTTGGCTTGTTTACTTTCAAAACTCTGATGATTATATGTAACAAAATGGGTAAAACTTCATTATCGTCCGATTTCCCTCGTTCCTTAAGTGAAGTTAAGGCATAAAACGACGATTTCTATTCAAAATAAGCGTTTATAGATAAAATATGATTATGCTCGACTTGTTGAATTTTGAACCTCTTAGAATGATTATTTGATACAAAATTGTTGAAACTTCATTATCGGCCTATTTCCCACATTCTCTATGTGAAGTTAAGGCTTAAAACAACGATTTCTAGTCACAATAAACATTGTGACATCACAATGATTATACTCGGCTTGTTTGCTTTCAAAACTCTTAGTTTGATTATTTGTATCAAAATGAGTAAAACTTTATTATAGATCGATTTCCCACGTTTCCAATGTGAAGTTAAGGCTTAAAACAACGATTTTATTCAAAATAAGCGTTTGCAGATAAAATATGATTATGCTCAGTTTGTTGAATTTTAAAACTCTTAGAGTGATTATTTAATACAAAATCGTTAAAACTTCATCATAGTCCTATTTCCCACATTCCCTACTTGAAGTTAAGCTCAAAACAACGATTTCTTCTCAAAATAAGCTTTGTGAGAAAATATTGATTATACTCGGCATGTTGAATTTCAAAACACTTAGGATGATTATTTGAAATAAAATGGCTCAAAACAACAATTTCTTCTCAACATAAGTGAAGTTAAGGCTTAAAACAATGATTTCTCTTCAAAATAAGCATTTGTAGATAAACTTTGATTATGCTCGACTTGTTGAATTTTAAAACTCTTAGAATGATTATTTGATGCAAAATAGTTCATACTTCATTATCGTCCTATTTCCCACGTTCCCTACGTGAAGTTGTGGCTCAGAATATTGATTTCTAGTCACAATAAGTTTTATGACAGCACAATGATTATACTCGGCTTGTTTGCTTTCATAACTCTTAGTTTGATTATTTGTATCAAAATGGGTAAATCTTCATTATAGTTCGATTTCCCACGTTCCCAATGTGAAGTTAAGGCTTAAAACAACGATTTCTATTCAAAATATGCGTTTTTAGGTAAAATATGTTTGTGCTCGGCTTGTTGAATTTTAAAAATCTTATAATGATTATTTAATACAAAATCGTTGAAACTTCATTATCGTCCTATTTTCCACGTTCCTTACGTGAAATTAAGGCTCAAAACTACGATTTCTACTTAGAATAAGCTTTGTGACATAGTAACGATTATACTCGGCTTGTTGAATTTCAAAACACTTACGATGATTATTTGAAATAAAATGGGTAAAATCTTATTATCGTCTGACTTCCCACGATCCCTAAGTGAAGTTAAGGTTTAAAACAATGATTTCTCTTCAAAATAGGCATTTGTAGATGAAATATGATTATTTTCGACTTATTGAATTTTAAAACTCTTAGAATGATTATTTAATACCAAATCATTCAAACTTCATTATCGTCCTATTTCCCACGTTCCCAACGTGAAGTTAAGGCTCAAAACAACGATTTTTAGTCACAATAAGCTTCATGATAACATAATGATTATACTCGGCTTGTTTATTTTCAAAACTCTTAGGATGATAACTTATATCCAAATGGATAAAACTTTATTATATTTCGATTTACCACGGTCCCAATGTGAAGTTAAGGCTTAAAACAACGATTTCTATTTAAAATGAGTGTTTGTAGATAAAATATGATTATGCTCGGCTTGTTAAATTTTATAACTCTTAGAATTATGATTTTACACAAAATTGTTGAAACTTCTTTATCATCCTCTTTCCCATATTCCCTACGTGAAGTTAAGGCTCAAAATAATGATTTCTACTCAGAATAAGCTTTGTGACAGAATAATGATTATACTTGGCTTGTTGAATTTTAAAACTCTTAGGATGATTATTTGAAACAAAATTAGTAAAATTTTATTATCGTCTGATTTCCCACGTTCCCTAAGTGAAGTTAAGGCTTAAAATAATGATTTCTCTACAAAATAAGTATTTGTAGATAACATATGATTATGATCGGCTTGTTGAATTTTGAACCTCTTAGAATGATTATTTGATACAAAATTTTCTTGAAACTTCATTATCGTCTTATTCCCCATGTTCCCTACGTTAGGTTAAGGCTTAAAACAACGATTTCTAGTCACAATAAGCTTTGTGATAGCACAATGATTATACTCGGCTTGTTTACTTTCAAAACTCTTAGTTAGATTATTTGTATCAAAATGGGTAAAATTCAATATGGTTCAATTTCCCACAAAACGAAGCGTTTATTTGAAACAAAATAGATAAAACTTCATTATCTTCCATTTTTCCATGTTCCCTAAGTGAAGTTAAGGCTTGAAAAATGATTTGTATTCAAAATAAGCTTTTGTAGACAAAATATGATTATGCTCGACATGTTGAATTTTAAAACTCTAAGATTGATTATTTGTTACAAAATTGTTGAAACTTCATTATCTTCTTATTTCCCACGTTCCCTACGTGAAGTTAAGGCTTAAAACAATGATTTCTAGTTATAATAAGCTTTGTGACACCATAATGATTATACTCGGCTTGTTTACTTTCAAAACTCTTAGTTTGATTATTTGAATCAAAATGGGTAAAACTTCAATACAGTTCGACTTCCCATGTTCACAATGTGAAGTTAAGGTTTAAAACAACGATTTCTATTCAAAATATATGTTTGTAGATAAAATATGATTACGCTTGGCTTGTTGAATTTTAAAACACTTAGAATGTTTATTTGATACAAAATCGTTAAATCTTCATTATCATCCAATTTCTCACGTTCCCTTATGTGAAGTTAAGGCTCGAAACAACGATTTCTACTCATTATAAATTTTTTGACATAATAAAGATTATACTCGGCTTGTTAAATTTCAAATCTTTTAGGATGATTATTTGAAACAAAATAAGCCTTGTGACAACATAATAATTATACTCGGCTTGTTTACTTTCAAAACATTGAGGATGATTAGTTGTAACGAAATGTGCAAAACTGCATTATCGTCCGATTTCCCACGTTCCCAAAGTGAAGTTAAGGCTTAAAATAATGATGTTTATTCAAAATAAGCGTTTGTAGATAAAATATGATTATGCTCATCTTCTTGAATTTTAAAACACTTAGAATAATTATTTGATACAAAATCGTTGAAATATCATTATCGTCCTATTTCCCACGTTCCCTACGTGAAGTGAAGCTCAAAACAACGATTTCTAGTCATAATAAGGTTTGTGACAACATAATGATTATACTCGGCTTATTTACTTTCAAAACTTTTAGGATGAAAATTTGAATCAAAATGGGAAAAACTTCATTATATTTCGATTTCCCACATTCCCAATATGAAGTTAAGGCTTAAAATGACAATTTCTATTTAAAATAATTGTTTGTAGATAAAATATGATTATGCTCGGCTTGTTGAATTTTAAAACTTTTAGAATGATTAATTTGATCAAAATCGTTAAAACTTCATTATCGTTCAATTTTCCATGTTCCGTATGTGAAGTTAAGGCTCGAAACAATGATTTCTAGTGACTATAAGCTTTGTGACATAATAATGATTATACTCGGCTTGTTGAATTTTAAAACTCTTAGGATGATTATTTGAAACAAAATGGATAAATCTTCATTGTCGTCCAATTTTCCACGTTCCCTAAGTGAAGTTAAGGCTTAAAACAACAATTTCTATTCAAAATAAACGTTTGTATATAGCATATGAGTTTGCTCGGCATGTTGAAATTTAAAACTCTTAGATTGATTATTTGTCACAAAATCGTTGAAACTTCATTATTGTCCAATTTCTCACATTCCCTACTTAAAGTTGAGGCTTAAAACAACGATTTCTAGTCACAATAAGCTTTGTGACAGTATTGTGATTATACTCGGCTTGTTTACTTTCAAAACTCTGAGGATGATTAGTTGTAATAAAATATGTAAAACTTCATTACCGTCCGATTCCCCACATTCCCAAAGTGAAGTTAAGGCTTAAAGCAACGATTTCTATTGAAAATAAGCATTTGTAGATAAAATACGATTATGCTAGGCTTGTTGAATTTTAAATCTCTTAGAATGATTATTTGATACAAAATCATTGAAACTTTATTATCGTCCTATTTCCCACGTTCCCTACGTGAATTTAAGCTCTAAATAACTATTTCTAGTCACAATAAACTTTATGACATCACAATGATTATACTTGGCTTGTTTACTTTCAAAACTGTTAGTTTGATTATTTCTATCAAAATGGGTAAAACTTCATTATAATTCAATTTTCCACATTCCCAATGTGAAGTTCAGGCTTAAAGCAACGATTTCTATTCAAAGTAAGCATTTGTAGATAAAATATGATTATGCTCGGCTTGTTGAATTTTAAACCTCTTAGAATAATTATTTGATACAAAATTGTTGAAACTTCATTATCGTCCTATTTCCCACGTTCCCACCGTGAAGTTAAGGCTAAAAACAACGATTTCTAGTCACAATATGTTTTGTGACAGCACAATGTTTATACTCAGCTTGTTTACTTTCAAAACTCTTAGTTTGATTATTTGCTTCAAAATGGGTAAAACTTCATTATAGTTTAATTTCCCAGGTTTCCAAAGTGAAGTTAAGGCTTAAAACAACGATTTCTATTCAAAATAAGCATTTGTAGATAAAATATGATTATGTTCAGCTTGATGAATTTTAAAACTCTTAGAATGATTATTGAATACAAAATCGTTCAAACTTCATTATCGTCCTATTTCCCACATTCCCTATTTGAAGTTAAGGCTCAAAACAACGATTTCTACTCAGAATAAGCTTTGTGACATAATAATGATTATACTCGGCTTGTTGAATTTCAAAACTTTTAGGATGATTATTTAAAACAAAATGGGTAAAATTTTATTATCGTCAAATTTTCCACATTCCCTAAGTGAAGTTAAAGCTTAAAATAATGATTTCTCTTCAAAATAAGCATTTGTAGATAAAGTGAAGTTAAGTTAAGTGAAGTTAAATACTCATAGAATGATTAAATACTCATAGAATGATTAAAGTGAAGTTAAGGGTTAAAATAACGATTTCTATTCAAAATAAGCATTGGTTGATAAAATATAATTATGCTCGGCTTGTTGAATTTTAAAAATCTTAGAATAATTATTTGATACAAAATTGTTAAAAGTTCATTATCGTCTTATTTCCCACGTTCCCTACGTGAAGTTAAGGCTCAAAACAATGATTTCTACTCATAATAAGCTTTGTGACAGAATAATGATTACACTCGGCTTGTTGAATTTCAAAACTCTTAGGATGATTATTTGAAACAAAATGGATAAAATTTTATTATCGTCCGATTTCCCACGTTCCCTAAGTGAAGTTAAGGCTTAAAACAATAATTTCTCTTCAAAATAAGCATTTGTAGATAAAATATGATTATGCTCAGCTTGTTGAATTTTAAAACTCTTAGAATGATTATTTAATACAAAATCGTTAAAACTTCATTATCGTCCTATTTCCCACGTTCCCTACGTGAAGTTAAGCTCTAAACAACTATTTCTAGTCACAATGAACTTTGTGACAACACAATGATTATACTCGGCTTGTTTACTTTCAAAACTCTTGGTATAATTATTTGTATCAAAATGGGTAAAACTTTATTATAGTTCGATTTCCCACATTTCCATTGTGAAGTTAAGGCTTAAAACAATGATTTCTATTCAAAATAAGCGTTTGTAGATAAAATACGACTATGCTCGGATTGTTGACTTTTAAAACTCTAAAAATGATTATTTGTTACAAAAACGTTAAATCTTCATTATTGTCCAATTTCCCACGTTCCCTTACGTGAAGTTAAGGCTCGAAACATTGATTTCCACTCACTATAAGCTTTGTAATACTTGGCTTGTTGAATTTCAAAACTCTTAGGATGATTATTTGAAACAAAATGGATAAAACATCATTTTCATCAAATTTTCCACTTTCCCTAAGGGAAGTTAAGGCTTAAAACAACGATTACTATTCAAAATAAGCGTTTGTGGATAAAATATGATTATGCTTGGCATATTGAATTTTAAAACTCTTAGAAGGATTATTTGATACAAAATTGTTGAAACTTCAATATCGTCCAATTTCCCCCGTTCCCTACGTGAAGTTAAGGCTCAAAACTATGATTTCTACGCAGAATAAGCTTTGTGACAGAAAAATAATTATACTCGGCTTGTTGAATTTCAAAACTGTTACGATGATTATTTGAAACAAAATTAGTAAAATTTTATTATCGTCCAAATTCGCACATTTCCTAAGTGAAGTTAAGGCTTAAAACAATGATTTCTCTTTAAAATAAGCATTTGTAGATAAAATATGATTATGCTCAGCTTGTCGAATTTTAAAACTCTTCGAATGATTATTTGATGCAAAATCATTAAAACTTCATTATCGTCCAATTTCCTACGTTCCGTACATGAAGTTAAGGCTTCAAACAACGGTTTCTACTCACTATAAGCTTTGTGACATAATAATGATTATACTCAGCTTGTTGAATTTCAAAACTTTTAGGATGATTATTTGAAACAAAATGGATAAAACTTCATTATCGTCCAATTTCCCACGTTCTCGAAGTGAAGGCTTAAAACAACAATTTCTATTCAAAATAAGCGTTTGTAGATAAAATATGATTATGCTCGGCATGTTGAATTTTAAAACTCTAAGATATAGTATTTGTTACAAAATTGTTAAAACTTTATTATCGTCTATTTCCCACGTTCCCTATGTGAAGTTAAGGCTTAAACCAACGATTTCTAGTCACAAAAAGCTTTGTGACAGCATAATGATTATACTCGGCTTGTTTACTTTCAAAACTCTGAGGATGATTAGTAGTAACAAAATATGTAAAACTTCATTATCGTTCGATTTCCCACGTTCCCAAAGTAAAAGTTAGGCTTAAAACAACGAATTCTATTCAAAATAAGCATTTGTTGATAAAATAGGATTATGCTCGGCTTGTTGAATTTTAAAAGTCTTACAATGATTATTTGATAGAAAATTGTTGAAAGTTCATTATTGCCTACTTCCCATATTCCCTACGTGAAGTTAAGGCTCAAAACTACGATTTCTACTCAGAATAAGCTTTGCGACAGAATATTGATTATATTTTGCTTGTTGAATTTCAAAACTCCTAGGATGATTATTTGAAACAAAATGGGTAAAATTTTATCATCCTCCAATTTTCCACATTCCCTAAGTGAAGTTAAGGCTTAAAATAATGATTTCTTTTCAAAATAAGCATTTGTCGATAAAATGTGATTATGCTCGGCTTGTTGAATTTTAAAACTCTTAGAACGATTATTTGGTATAAAATCGTTGAAACTTCATTATCGTCCTACTTCCCACATTCCCTACGTGAAGTTAAGGCTCAAAACAACGATATCTAGTCACAGTAAGCTTTGTAACAACATAATGATTATACTCGGATTGTTTACTTTCAAAACTCTTAGGATGATAATTTTTATCAAAATGGTTAAAACTTCATTATATTTCGATTTCCAACTTTCTCAATGTGAAGTAAAGGCTAAAAACAACAATTTCTATTCAAAATAAGCGTTTGTAGATAAAATTTGATTATGCTCGGCTTGTTGAATTTTGAACCTCTTTGAATGATTATTTGATACAAAATTGTTGAAACTTCATTATCGTCCTATTTGCCACGTTTCCTACGTTAGTTTAAGGCTCAAAACAACGATTTCTAGTGACAATAAGCTTTGTGACAACACAATGATTATACTCGGCTTTTTGAATTTCAAAACTCTTAGGATGATTATTTGTAATAAAATGGGTAAAACTTCATTATCGTGTGATTTCTCACATTCCCTAAGTGAAGTTAAGGCATAAAACAACGATTTCTATTCAAAATAAGCGTTTGTAAGTAAAATATGATTATGCCCGACTTATTGAACTTTAAAACTCTTTGAATGATTATTTGAAACAAAATCATTAAAACTTCATCATTTTCATATTTCCTAAGTTCCCCACGTGAAGTTAAGGCTCATAACAACGATTTATTCTTAGAATAAGCTTTGTGAAAGCACAATGATTATACTCGGCTTGTTTACTTTCAAAACTCTTAGTTTGATTATTTATATTAAAATGGGTAAAACTTCAATATAATTCGATTACCCACGTTCCCAATGTGATGTAAAGGCTTAAAAGAACGATTTCTATTCAAAATAAGCATTTGTAATAAAAATATGATTATTCTCGGCTCATTGAATTTTGAACCTCTTTGAATGACTATTTGATACAAAATCATTGAAACTTCATTATCGTCCTATTTCCATCGTTTCCTACATGAAGTTAAGGCTCAAAACAATGATTTGTAGTAACAATAAGCTTTGTGACAACATAATGATTATTCTCGGCTTGTTTACTTTCAAAACTCTTAGGATGGTAATTTGTATCAAAATAGGTAAAACGTTATTATATTTTCATTTTTCACATTCCCAATGTGAAATTAACGCTTAAAATAACTTTTTTCTGTTTAGAATAATCGTTTGTAGATAACATATGATTTTGCTCGGCATGTAGAATTTTAAAACTCTTAGAATGATTATTTGATAGAAAATTATTGAAACTTCATTACCGCCCTATTTCCCACGGTCTCGACATGAAGTTAAGTCTCAAAACAACGATTTCTACTCAGAATAAGCTTTTGTGACAGAATAATGATCATACTCGGCTTGTTGAATTTCAAAACTCTTAGGATGATTATTTGATACGAAATGGATAAAAGTTTATTATCGTCCGATTTCCCACGTTCCTTTAGTGAAGTTAAGGCTTAAAACAATGATTTCTCTTTAAAATAAGCATTTGTTGCTAAAATATGATTATTCTAGGCTTGTTGAATTTTAAAACTCTTAGAAAGATTATTTAATACCAAATCGTTTAAACTTCATTATCGTCCTATTTCCCACGTTCCCTACGTGAATTTAAGGTTCAAAACAACGATTTCTAGTCACAATAAGTTTTGTGACAGCACAATGATTATACTCGGCTTGTTTACTTTCAAACTCTTAGTTTGATTATTTGTATCAAAATGGGTAAAATTTAACTATAGTCCAATTTGCCATGTTCCCAATATAAAGTTAAACAACGATTTCTATTCAAAATAAGCGTTTGTAGATAAAATGTGATTATGCTCAGCTTGTTGAATTTTAAAACTCTTAGAATCATTATTTGATGCAAAATCGTTAAAACTTAATTATCCTCTAATTTCTCACATTCCCTAAGTGAAGTTAAGTCTCAAAACAATGATTTCTACTCACAATAAGCTTTGTGATAACATAATGATTATACTCAGCTTGTTTACTTTCAAAACTTTGGGGATGATTAGTTGTAACAAAATGTGTAAAACTTCATTCTCGTCCGATTTCTCACGTTCCTATAGTGAAGGTAAGGCTTAAAACAACGATTTCTATTCAAAATAAGTGTTTGTAAATAAAATATAATTATGCTCGGCTTGTTGAATTTTAAAACTCTTAGAATGATTATTTGATACAAAATCGTTAAAACTTCATTATCGTCCAATTTCTCACGTTCCATACGTGAAGTTAATGGTCGAAATAATGATTTCTACTCACTATAAGCTTTATGACATAATAATGATTATACTCGGCTTGTTGAATTTCAAAAATTTTAGGATGATTATTTGAAGCAAAATGGGTAAAATTTTATAATCGTCTGATTTCCCACATTCCCTAAGTGAAGTTAAGGCTTAAAACAATGATTTCTCTTCAAAATAAGCATTTGTAGATAAAATATAATTATGCTAGGCTTGTTGAATTTTAAAACTCTTAGAATGATAATTTAATACAAAATCATTGAAACTTCATTATTGTCCTATTTCTCACGTTCCCTACGTGATGTTGAAGCTCAAAACAACGATTTCTAGTCACAATAAGTTTTGTGACAGCACAGTGATTATACTCGGATGTTTACTTTCAAAACTCTTAGTTTGAATATTAATATCAAAATGGGTAAAACTTCATTATAGTTCAATTTCCCACATTCTCAAAGTGAAGCTAAGGCTTAAAACAATAAGTTCTATTCAAAATAAGCGTTTGTAGATGAAATATGATTATGCTTGGCTTGTTGAATTTTAAAACTCTTAGAATGATTCATTGATACAAAATCATTGAAACTTCATTATCGTCCTATTTCCCACGTTCCCCACGTGAAGTTAAGGCTCAAAACTTTGTGATAGAATAATGATTATACTCGGCTAGTTGAATTTCAAAACTGTTAAGATGATTTTTTGAAAGAAAATTAGTAAAATTTTATTATTGTCCGATTTCCCACGTTCCCTAAGTGAAGTTAAGGCTTAAAACAATGATTTCTTTTTAAAATAAGCATTTGTAGATAAAATATGATTATGTTCGGCTTGTTGAATTTTAAAACTCTTTGAATGATTATTTGAAACGAAATAGTTAAAACTTCATCATCGTCATATTTCCTACGTTCCCTACGTGAAGTTAAGGCTCATAACAACGACTTCTTTTTAGAATAAGCTTTCTGAAAGTACAATGATTATACTCGGCTAGTTTACTTTCAAAACTCTTAGTTTGATTATTTGTATTAAAATGGGTAAAACTTCAATATAGTTCAATTTCCCATGTTCCCAATCTGAAGTTAAGGCTTAAAAGAATGATTTTTATTCAAAATAAGCGTTTGTAAAAAAAATATGATTATGCTCGGCTCGTTGCATTTTGAACCTCTTTGAATGACTATTTGATACAAAATCGTTGAAACTTCATTATTGTCCTATTTCCATCGTTCCCAACGTGAAGTTAAGGCTCAAAACAATGAGTTGTAATCACAATATGCTTTGTGACAACATAATGATTATACTCGACTTGTTTACTTTCAAAACTCTTAGGATGATAATTGGTATCAAAATAGGAAAAACTTTATTATATTTCGATTTCCCACATTCCCAATGTGAAGTTAACGCTTAAAACAACGATTTCTGTTTAGAATAATCATTGTAGATAACATATGATTATGCTCGGCATGTTGAATTTTAAAACTCTTAGAATGATTATTTGATACAAAATTATTAAAACTTTATTAGCGTCCTATTTCCCACGGTCCCTACATGGAGTTAAGGCTCAAAACAATAATTTCTACACGGAATAAGTTTTGTAACAGAATAATGATTATACTCAGCTTGTTGAATTTCAAAACTCTTAGGATGATTATTTGAAACAAAATGGGCAAAATTTTATTATCGTCCGATTTGCCACGTTCCCTAAGTGAAATTAAGGCTTAAAACAATGATTTATCTTCAAAATAAGCATTTGTCGATAAAATATGTTTATGCTAGGCATGTTGAGTTTTAAAACTCTTAGAATGATTATTTGATACCAAATCGTTTAAACTTCATTATCGTCCTATTTCCCACGTTCCCTACGAGAAGTTAAGGCTCAAAACAACGATTTCTAGTCACAATAAGTTTTGTGACAACACAATGATTATACTCGGCTTGTTTACTTTCAAAACTCTTAGTTTGATTATTTGTATCAAAATAGGTAAAAACTTCATTATAGTTCGATTTCCCACGCTCCCACTGTGAGGTTAAGGCTTAAAACAACGATTTCTATTCAAAATATGCGTTTGTAGATAAAATATGATTATGGTCGGCTTGTTTAATTTTAAAACTCTTAGAATGATTATTTAATACAAAATCGTTGAATGTTCATTATCGTCCTATTTCTCACGTACCCTACGTGAAGTTAAGGCTCAAAACAACGATTTCTATTTACAATAAGCTTTGTGACAACATAATGTTTATACTCGGCTTGTTTACTTTCAAAACTTTAAGGATGCTTAGTTGTAACAAAATGTGTAAAACTTCATTATCTTCCGATTTCTCACGTTCCTAAAGTGAAGTTAAGGCTTAAGACAACGATTTCTATTCAAAATAAGCGTTTGTAAATAAAATATAATTATGCTCGGCTTGTTGAATCTTAAAACTCATAGAATGATTATTTGACACAAAACCGTTAAACTTCGTTATCGTCCAATTTCCCACGTTCTCCACGTGAAGTTAAAGCTCGAAACAACGATTTTACTCACTATAAGCTTTGTGACATAATAATGATTATACACGGCTTGTTGAATTACAAAACTTTAAGGATGATTATTTGAAACAAAATGGGTAAAATTTTATTATCGTCTGATTTCCCACATTCCCTAAGTGAAGTTAAGGCATAAAACAACGATTTCTATTCCAAATAAGCGTTTGTAAATAAAATATGATTATTTGAAACAAAATTGTTAAAACTTCATCATCGTCATATTTCCTACATTCCCTACGTGAAATTAAGGCTCATAACAACGATTTCTTCTTAGAATAAGCTTTGTGAAAGCACAATGATTATACTCGATTTTTTACTTTCAAAACCTCTTAGTTTGATTATTTGTATTAAAATGGGTAAAACTTCATTATAGTTTGATTTCCCACGTTCCCAATGTGAAGTTAAGGCTTAAAAGAACGATTTCTATTCAAAATAAGCGTTTGTAATAAAAATATTATTATGCTCGGCTCGTTGAATTTTGAACCTCATTGAATGATTATTTGATACAAAACAACGATTTCTAGTCACAATAAGATTTGTGAAAACATAATGATTATACTCGGCTTGTTACTTTCAAAACTCTTACAATGATAATTTGTATCAAAATAGGTAAAACTCTATTATATTTCGATTTCCCACGTTTCCAATGTGAAGGTAACGCTTAAAACAACGATTTCTGTTGAGAATAAGTATTTGTAGATAAAATATGATTATGTTCGGCTTGTTGAATTTTAAACCTCTTAGAATGATTATTTGATACAAAATTGTTGAAACTTCATTATCGTCCTATTTCCCACGTTCCCTACGTGTGGTTATGGATCAAAATAATGATTTCTAGTCACAATAAGCTTTGTGACAGCACAATGATTATACTTGGCATGTTTACTTTCAAAACTCTTAGTTTGATTATTCCTATCAAAATGGGTAACACTTCAATATAGTTTGATTTCCCACGTTCCCAATGTTAAAGTTAAGGCTTAAAACAATGATTTCTATTCAAAACAAGCGTTTGTAAATAAAATATGAATGCTCGGGTTGTCGAATTTTAAACCTCTTATAATGATTATTTGATACAAAATTGTTGAAACTTTATTATCGTACTATTTCCCACGTTCCCTACGTGAAGTTAAGGATCAAAACCATGATTTCTAGTCAAAATAAGCTTTGTGACAACACAATGATTATACTCGGCATGTTTACTTTCAAAACTTTTAGTTTGATTACTTGTATCGAAATTGGTAAAACTTTAATATAGTTCGATTTCCCACGTTCCCAATGTGAAATTAAGGCTTAAAACAACGATTTTTATTCAAAATAAGCGTTTGTACATAAAATATGATTACGCTCGGCTTGTTAAATTCTAAAACTATTCGAATTATGATTTTATACAAAATCGTTGAAACTTCATTATCGTCCTATTTTCCATATTCCCTACGTGAAGTTAAGGCTCAAAACAATGATTTCTACTAACAATAAGCTTTTTTAACATAACATTGATTATGCTCAGCTTGTTGAATTTTAAAACTCTTATGATGATTATTTATAACAAATGGGTAAAACTTTATTATCGTCTGATTTCCCACATTCCCTAAGTGAAGTTAAGGCATAAAACAACAATTTCTATTCGAAATAAGCATTTGTACATAAAAATATAATTATGCTTGGCTTGTTGAATTTTAAAACTCCTTGAATGATTATTTGAAACAATAACATTAAAACTTAATTATCGTCCTATTTCCTACGTTCCCTATGTGAAGTTATGGCTCATAACAACGATTTCTTCTCAGAATAAGCTTTATGACGGCACAATGATTATACTCGGCTTGTTTACTTTCAAAACTCTTAGTTTGATTATTTATATTGAAACGGGTAAAACTTCATTACAGTTCGATTTCTTACGTTCCCAACGTGAAGTTAAGGCTTAAAATAACGATTTCTATTCAAAATAAGTGTTTGTAATGAAAATATGATTATGTTCGCCTCGTTGAATTTTGAAACTCTTTGAATGATTTTTTTTATACAAAATCGTTGAAACTTCATTATCGTCCTATTTTCAACGTTCCCTACGTGAAGTTAAGGCTCAAAACAACGATTTCTAGTCACAATAAGCTTTGTGACAGCACAATGATTATACTCGGTTTGTTTAGTGTCAAAACTCTTAGTTTGATTATTTGTATCAAAATGGGTAAAACGTAATTATAGTTTGATTTCCCACGTTCTCAATGTGAAGATAAGGCCTAAAACAAAGATTTCTATTCAAAATAAGCGTTTGTAGATAAAATATGATTATGCTCGGCATGTTGAATTTTAAAACTCTTAGATTGATTATTTGTTACAAAATCGTTGAAACTTCATTATTGTCCTACTTCTCACGTTCTCTACGTGAAGTTAAGGCTTAAAACAATGATTTCTAGTCATAATAATCTTTGTGATGGCATAATGATTATACTCGGCATGTTTACTTTCAAAACTCTAAGGATGATTGGTTGTAACAAAATGTGTAAAACTTCATTATCGTTCGATTTCCCACGTTCCCAATGTTAAGTTAAATCTTAAAACAACGATTTCTATTCAAAATAAGCGTTTGTATATAAAATTTGATTATGCTCAGCTTGTTAAATTTTAAAACTATTTGAATTATGATTTTATACAAAATCGTTGAAACTTCATTATCGTCCTGTTTTACAATATTCCCTACGTGAAGTTAGGGCTCAAAACAATGATTTCTACTCACAATAAACTTTTGCAACATAATAATGATTATACTCGGCTTGTTGAATTTCAAAACTACTAGGATGATTATTTGTAACAAAATGAGTAAAACATAATTATCGTTTGATTTCCCACATTCCCCAAGTGAAGGTAAAGCATAAAACAACGATTTCTATTCAAAATAAGCGTTTGTAGATAAAATATGGCTTGATGAATTTTAAAACTCCTTGAATGATTATTTGAAACAAAATCGTTAAAACATCATCATCGTCCTATTTCTTACATTCCCTACGTGAAGTTAATGCTCATAACAACCATTTCTTCTCAGAATAAGCTTTGTGACAGCACAATGATTATACTCGACCTGTTTACTTTCGAAACTCTTAGTTTGATTATTTGTATTAAATAGGTAAAAACTCCATTATACTTAGATTTCCTACGTTCCCATAGTAAGAATAAGGATTAAAACAACGATTTCTATGTAAAATAAACATTTGTAGATAAAATATGATTATGCTCGGCATGTTGAATTTTGAACCTTTTTGAATGATTATTTGATACAAAATTGTTGAATCTTCATTATCGTGCTATTTCCCACGTTCCCTACGTGAGGTTAAGGCTTAAAACAACGATTTCTAGTCACAATAAGCTTTGTGACAGCACAATTATTATACTTGGCTTCTTTACTTTCAAAACTCTTAGTTTGATTATTTATATCAAAATGGGTGAAACTTCAATATAGTTCGATTTCCCGCATTTACAATGTGAAGTTAAGGCTTAAAATAATGATTTCTATTCAAAATAAGCGTTTGTAGATAAAAAAATGGTTATGCTCTGCTTGTTAAATTTTAAAAATCTTAGAACGATTATTTAATACAAAATCATTAAAACTTCATTATCATCCAATTTTCCACGTTCCCTACGTGAAGTTGAGGCTTAAAACAACAATTTCCATTCAAAATAAGTGTTTGTAGATAAAATATGATTATGCTCAGCATGTTGAATTTTGAAACTCGTAGATTGGTTATTTGTTACAAAATCGTTGAAACTTCATTATCGTCCTATTTCCCACGCTCCCTACGTGAAGTTAAGGCTTAAAACAACGATTTCTTGTTATAATAAGCTTTGTGATAGCATAATGATTATACTCGACTTTTTTACTTTCAAAACTCTTTGTTTGATTATTTGTATCAAAATGGGTAAAACTTCAATAGAGTTCGATTTCCCACGTTCTCAATGTGAAGTTAAGGCTTAAAATAACGATTTATATTCAAAATAAGCGTTTGTAGATAAAATATGATTATACTCGGCTTGTTGAATTTTAAAACTCTTAGAATGATTATTTGATACAAAATCGTTGAAACTTAATTATCGTCCCATTTCCCACATTTCCTACGTAAAGTTAAAGCTCAAAACAATGATTTCTACTCAGAATAAGCTTTGTGACAGAATAATGATTATACTCGGCTTATTGAATTTCAAAACTTTTAGGATGATTATTTGAAACAAAATGGATAAAATTTTATTATCGTCCGATTTTCCACGCTCCCTAAGTGAAGTTAAGGCTTAAAACAACGATGTCTATTCAAAATAAGCTTTTGTAGATAAAATATGATTATACTCGAATTGATGAATTTTAAACCTCATAGAATGATTATTTGATACAAAATCGTTGAAACTTCATTATCGTCCTATTTCCCACGTTCCCTACGTGAAGTTAAGCTCAAAACAACGATATCTAGTCACAATAAGCTTTGCGACAGCATAATGATTATACTCGGCTTGTTTTCTTTCAAAACTCTTGGGATGAAAATTTGTATAAAAATGGCTAAAACTTCATTATATTTTGATTTCCCACGTTCCCAATGTGAAGTTAAGGCAAAAAATGATTTCTATTCAAAATAAGCGTTTCTAGGTAAAATATGATTATGCTCAGCTCGTTGAATTTTGAACTTCGTTAAATGATTATTTGATACAAAATCGTTGAAACTTCATTATCGTTCTATTTCTCACGTTCCCTGCGTGAAGTTAAAGTTCAAAACAACAATTTCTAGTCACAATAAGCTTTGTGACAACATAATGATTATACTCGGCTTGTTAATATTCAAAACTCTTAGGATGATAATTTGTATCAAAATGGGTAAAACATTATTACATTTTGATTTCCCACGTTCCCAATCTGAAGTTAAGGCTTAAAACAACAATTTCTATTCAAAATAAGCGTTTGTAGATAAAATATGATTATGCTCAACTTGTTGAATTTTAAACTTCTTAGAATGATTATTTGATACAAAATTGTTGAAACCTAATTATTGTCCTATTTTCCACGTTCCCTACGTGAAAGCTAAGCTCAAAACAACGATTTCTAGTCACAATAATCTTTGAGACAACTTAATGATTATACTCGGCTTGTTTACTTTCAAAACTCTTAGGAGGTTAATTTGTATCAAAATAGGTAAAACTTTATTATATTTCAATTTCCCACATTTCCAATGTAAATTTAAAGCTTAAAACAACGATTTATGTTGAAAATAAGGGTTTTGGATAAAATATGATTACGCTCGGCTTATTGAATTTTAAACCACATAGAATGATTATTTATTACAAAATTGTTGAAACTTCATTACAATCCTATTTCCCACCTTCCCTACGTGAGGTTAAGGATCGAAACAACGATTTTGAGTCACAATAAGCTTTGTGACAGCACAATGATTATACTCGACTTGTTTACTTTCAAAACTCTTAGTTTGATTATTTATATCAAAATGGATAAAACTTCGATATAGTTCGATTTCTCACGTTCCCAATGTGAAGTTAAGGCTTAAAATAACGATTTCTATTCAAAATAAGCGTTTGTAGATAAAATACGATTATATTCGACTTGTTGAATTTTAAACCTTTTAGAATGATTAATTGATACAAAATCATTGAAACATCATTATTGTCCTATTTTCCATGTTCCCTACGTGAAGTTAAGCTCAAAACAACGATTTCTAGTCACAATAAGCTTTGTGACAACATAATGATTATACTCGGCTTGTTTACTTTCAAAACTCTTTGGATGATAATTTGTATCAAAATAGGTAAAACTTTATTATATTTCGATTTCCCACGTTCCCGTTGTGAAGTTAAGGCTTAAAACAACGATTTTAGTTCAAAATAAGCATTTGTAGATAAAGTTAAGGCTTAAAACAATGATTTCTATTCAAAATAAGCGTTTGTAGATAAAATAAGATTATGCTCGGCTTGTTGAATTTTAAACCTCTTACAATGACAATTTGATACAAATTGTTGAAACTTCATTATCGTCCAATTTCCCACGTTCCCTACATGAGGTTAAGGATCAAAACAATGATTTCTAGTTAAAATAAGCTTTGTGATAGCACAATGATTATACTCAACTTGTTTACTTTCAAAACTCTTAGTTTGATTATTTGTATCAAAATGGGTAAAACTTCAATATAGTTCGATTTCCCACATTCCCAATGTGGAATTAAGGCTTAAAACAACGATTTCTATTCAAAATAAGCGTTTGTAGATAAAATTTGATTATGCTCGGCTTTTTAAATTTTAAAACTATTCGAACTTTGATTTTATACAAAATCATTGAAACTTCATTATAGTCCTATTTCCGATATTTCCTACGTGAAGTTAAGGCTCAAAACAACGATTTCTACTCCCAATAAGCTTTTGCAGCATAATAATGATTATACTCGGCTTGTTGAATTTCAAAACTCTTTGGATAATTATTTGTAACAAAATGGGTAATACATCACTATCGTCTCATTTCTCACATTCCTTAAGTGAAGTTAAGGCATAAAACAACTATTTCTATTCAAAATAAGCGTTTGTAGATAAAATATGATTATGCTCGGTTTGTTGAATTTTAAAACTCTTCGAATGATTATTTGAAACAAAATCATTAAAACTTCATCATCATCTGATTAGCCACGCTCCCAAATTGAAGTTAAGGCTTAAAACAACGATTTCTATTCAAAATAAGAGTTTGTAGATAAAATATTATTATGTTCAGCATGTTGAATTTTGAACCTCTTTGAATGATTATTTGATACAAAATCATTGAAACTTCATTATCGTCCAATTTCCAACGTTCTCTACGTGAGGTTAAGGATCAAAACAACGATTTCTAGTCAAAATAACATTTGTGACAGCAGAATGATTATACTCGGCTTATTTACTTTCAAAACTCTTAGTTTGATCAAAATGGGTAAAACTTCAATATAGTTCGATTTTCCACATTCCCAATGTAAAATTTAGGCTTAAAACATTGATTTTTATTCAAAATAAGTGTTTGTAGATAAAATATGATTATGCTCGGCTTGTTAAATTTTAAAACTATTCGAATTATGATTTTATACAAAATCGTTGAAACTTCATTATCTCCCTATTTTCCATATTCCCTACTTGAAGTTAAGGCTCAAAACCACGATTTCTACTTACAATAAGCTTTTGCAACATAATAATGATTATACTCAGCTTGTTGAATTTGAAAACTCTTAGGATGATTATTTGTAATAAAATGGGTAAAACTTCATTATCGTCTGATTTCACACATTTCCTAAGTGAAGTTAAGGCATAAAACGATTTCTATTCAAAATAAGCGTTTGTAGATAAAATTTGATTATGCTCGGCTTGTTGAATTTTAAAACTCTTTGAATGATTATTTGAAACAAAATCGTTAAAACTTCATCATCGTCCTATTTCCTACGTTCCCTACGTGAAGTTAAGGCTCATAACAACGATTTCTCCTCTAAATAAGCTTTCTGACAGCACAATGATAATACTCAGCTTATTTACTTTCAAAACTCTTTGTTTGATTATTTGTATTAAAATGGGTAAAACTTCATTATAATTCGATTTACCACGTTCCTAATATGAAGTTAAGTCTTAAAAGAACTATTTCTATTGAAAATAAGCATTTGTAATAAAAAATGATTATGCTCGACTCATTGAATTTTGAACCTCTTTGAATGATTATTTTATACAAAATCTTTGAAACTTCATTATCGTCTTATTTCCAACGTTCCCTATGTGATGTTAAGGCTCAAAACAATGATTTCTAGTCAAAATTAGCTTTGTGATAGTATAATGATTATACTCGGCTTGTTTACATTCAAAACACTTAGTTTGATTATTTGTATCAAAATGGATAAAACTTCAATACAGTTCAATTTCCCACGTTCCCAATGTGAAATTAAGGCTTAAAACAAAGATTTCTATTCAAAATAAGCGTTTGTAGATAAAATTTGAGTATGCTCGGCTTCTTAAATTTTAAAACTATTCGAATTATGATTTTATACAAAATCGTTGAAACTTCATTATCGTCCTATTTCTCATATTCCCTACGTGAAGTTAAGGCTCAAAACAACAATTTCTACTCACCATAAGATTTTGTAACATAATAATGATTATACTCGGCTTGTTGAATTTCAAAACTCTTAGGATGATTATTTGTAACAAAATGGGTAGTACTTCATTATCGTCTGATTTCCCACAATTTCTAAGTGAAGTTAAGGCATAAAACAACAATTTTTATTTAAAATAAGCGTTTGTAGATAAAATATGATTATGCTCGGCTTGTTGAATTTTAAATCTCTTTGAATAATTATTTGAAACAAAATCGTTAAAACTTCATCATCGTCCTATTTCGCACATTCCCTACGTGAAGTTAAGGCTCAGAACAACGATTTCTTCTCAGAATAAGCTTTGTGATAGCACAATGATTATACTCGGCTTATTTACTTTCAAAACTCTTAGTTTGATTATTTGTATTAAAATGGGAAAAACTTCATTACAATTCGATTTTCCTCATTCCCAATATGAAGTTAAGGCTTAAAAGAACGACTTCTATTCAAAATAAGCGTTTATAATAAAAATATGAATATGCTCGGCTCGATGAATTCGGAACCTCTTTGAATGATTATTTGATACAAAATTGTTGAAACTTCATTATCGTCCTATTTCCAACATTCCCTACGTGAAGTTAAGGCTCAAAACAACGATTTCTAGTCAAAAGAAGCTTTGTGACCGCACAATGATTATACTTGGCTTATTTACTTTCAAAAATCTTAGTTTGATTATTTGTATCAAAATGGATAAAACTTCAATATAGTTCGATTTCCCACATTCCCTATGTGAAATTAAGGCTTAAACGACGATTTCTATTCAAAATAAACATTTGTAGATAAAATATGATTATGCTTGGCATGTTAAATTTTAAAACTATTCAAATTATGAATTTATACAAAGTCGTTGAAACTTTATTATCGTCCTATTTTCCATTTTCCCTACGTGAAGTTAAGGCTCAAAACAACGATTTCTACTAATAATAAGCTTTTGTAACATAACAATGATTATACTTGATTTATTGAATTTCAAATCTCTTATGATGATTATTTGTAATAAAATGGGTAAAACTTTATTATCGTGCATAAAATAACGATTTCTATTCAAAATAAGCGTTTGTAGATAAAAATATGATCATGCTCGGCATGTTGAATTTTAACACTCTTTGAATGATTATTTGAAGCAAAATCGTTAAAACTTCATCATCGTCCTATTTCCTACGTTCCCTACATGACGTTAAGGCTCATAACAATGATTTCTTCCCAGAATAAGCTTTATGACAGCACAATGATTATACTTGTCTTGTTTACTTTCAAAACTCTTAGTGTGTTTATTTGTATTAAAATGGGTAAAACTTCATTATAGTTCGAATTCCCACGTTCCCAATATGAAGTTAAGGATTAAAAGAACGATTTCTATTCAAAATAAACGTTTGTAATAAAAATATGATTATGCTCGGCTCGTTGAATTTTGAACCTCTTTGAATGATTATTTGATACAAATCGTTGAAACTTCATTATCGTCCAATTTCCAACGTTCCCAACGTGAAGTTAAGGCTCAAAACAACGATTTCTGATCAAAATAAGCTTTGTGACAGCACAATGATTATACTTGGCTTGTTTACCTTCAAAACTCTTAGTTTGATTATTTGTATCAAAATGGATAAAACTTCAGTATAGTTTGATTTCCCACGTTCCCAATCAGAAATTAATGCTTAAAATAACAATTTCTATTTAAAATAGCGTTTGTAGATAAAATATGATTACGCTCGGCTTGTTAAATTTTAAAACTATTCGAATTATGATTTTATACAAAATCGTTGATACTTCATTATCGTCCCATTTCCCATATTCCCTACGTGAAGTTAAGGCTCAAAACAACAATTTCTACTCACAATAAACTTTTGTAACTTAATAATGATTATACTCGGCTTGTTGAATTTCAAAACTCTTAGGATGATTATTTGTAACAAAATGGGTAAAACTACATTATCGTCTGATTTCCCACATTCCCTAAGTGAAGTTAAAGTATAAAACAACGATTTATATTCAAAATAAGCGTTTGTAGATAAATTATGATTATGGTCGGCTTATTGAATTTTAAACTTTTTGAATGATTATTTGAAACAAAATCGTTAAAACTTCATCATCGTCCTATTTCCTACATTCACTACGTGAAGTTAAGGCTCATAACAATGATTTCTTCTCAGAATAAGCTTTGTGGCAGCACAATGATTATACTCGGCTTGTTTACTTTCAAAACTCTGAGGATGATTAGTAGTAACTAAATGTGTAAAACTTCATTATCGTTCGATTTCCCACGTTCCCAAAGTTAAGTTAAATCTTAAAACAACGATTTCTATTCAAAATAAGCGTTTGTAGATAAAATATGATTATGCTAAGCTTGTTAAATTTTAAAACTACTTAAATTATGATTTTATTCAAAATCGTTGAAACTTCATTATCGTCCTGCTTTATAATATTTCCAACGTGAAGTTAAGACTCTAAATAATGATTTCTACTCACAATAAGCTTTTGCAACATAATAATGATTATACTCGGCTTTTTGAATTTCAAAACTATTAGGATGATTATTTTTAACTAAATGAGTAAAACTTAGTTATCGTCTGATTTCCCATATTCCCTAAGTGAATATAAGGCATAACACAACGATTTCTATTCAAAATAAGTGTTTGTAGATAAAATATGGCTTGTTGAATTTAAAAACTCTTTGAATGATTATTTGAAACAAAGTCGTTAAAATTTCATCATCGTCCTATTTCCTACATTCCCTATGTGAAGTTAAGGCTCATAACAACGATTTCTTCTAAGAATAAGCTTTGTGATAGCACAATGATGATACTCGGCTTGTTCACTTTCAAAACTCTTAGTTTGATTACTTGTATTAAAATGGGTAAAAACTTCATTATAATTCGATTTCCCACGTTTCCAATGTGAAGATAAGGCTTAAAACAACGATTTCTATTCAAAATAGGCATTTGTAGATAAAATATGATTATGCTCGGCATGTTATATTTTTAACCTCTTTGAATGATTATTTGATAAAAAATTGTTGAAACTTCATTATCGTCTTATTTTCCGTGTTCCCTACGTGAGGTTATGGCTCAAAACAACGATTTCTAGTCACAATAAGCTATGTGACAGCACAATGATTATACTTGGCTTGTTTACTTTCAAAATTCTTAGTTTGATTATTTGTATCAAAATAGGGAAAACTTCAATATAGTTCGATTTCCCACGTTCCCAATGTGAAGTCAACGCTTAAAACAATGATTTCTATTCAAAATAAGCGTAGCTAGATAAAATATGATTATGCTCTGCTTGTTGAATTTTAAAAATCTTAGACCGATTATTTAATACAAAATCGTTAAAACTTCATTATCGTCCAATTTCCTATGTTCCCTACGTGAAGTTGAGGCTCAAAACAACGATTTCTACTCATTATAAGCTTTGTGGCATAATAATAATTATACTCGGCTTGTTAAATTTCAAAATTCTTAAGATATTTATTTGTAACAAAATGGATAAAACTTCATTATCGTCCAACTTCCCACGTCCCCTAAGTGAAGTTAAGGCTTAAAACAACAATTTCTATTCAAAATAAGCGTTTTTAGATAAAATATGATTATGCTCGGCATGTTGAATTTTAAAACTAATAGATTGGTTATTTGTTACAAATCGTTAAAACTTCATTATCGTCCTATTTCTTACGTTCCCTACTTGAAGTTAAGGCTTAAAATAAAAATTTCTAGTTATAATAAGCGTTGTGACAGCATAATGATTATACTCGGCTTTTTTACTTTCAATACTCTTAGCTTGAATATTTGTATCAAAATGGGTAAAACTTCAATATAATTCGATTTCTCATGTTTTCAATGTGAAGTTAAGGCTTAAAATAACGATTTCTATTCAAAATAAGCGTTTGTAGATAAAATATGATTATGCTCAGCTTGTTGAGTTATAAAACTCTTAGAATGATTATTTGATACAAAATCGTTGAAGCTTAACTATCGTCCTATTTCCCACATTCCCTACGTGAAGTTAAGGATGAAAACAACGATTTCTACTTAGAATAAGATTTGTGACAGAATAATGATTATACTCGACTTATTAAATTTCAAAACTCTTAGTATGATTATTTGAAACAAAATGGGTAAAAATTTATTATCGTCCGATTTCTCACGTTCCCTAAGTGAAGTTAAGGCTTAAAACAACGATTTGTATCCAACATAAGCTTTTGTAGATAAAATATGATTATGCTCGGCTTGATGAATTTTATACAAAATCATTGAAACTTCATTATCATCCTATTTCCCACTTTCCCTAAATGAAGTTAAACTCAAAACAACGATATCTAGTCACAATAAGCTTTGTGACAACATAATGATTATACTCGGCTTGTTTACTATCATAACTCTTAGGATGATAATTTGCATCAAAATGGGTAAAACTTCATTATATTTCGATTTACCACGTTCTGAATGTGAATTTAATGATTAAAACAACAATTTCTATTCAAAATTAGCGTTTGTAGATAAAATATGATTATGATGAGCTTGTTAAATTTTAAACCTCTTAGAATGATTATTTGATACAAAACCATTGAAACATCATTATCGGCCTATTTCCCACGTTCCTTACGTGAAGCTAAGCAAAAAAAACTCCTAGGATGATATTTTGTATCAAAATAGGTAAAACTTTATTATATTTCGATTTCGTACATTCCCAATGTAAATTTAAGGCATAAAACAACGATTTCTGTTGAAAATAAGCATTTTAGATAAAATATGATTATGCTCGACTTTTTTAATTTTAAACCTCTTAGAACGATTATTTGATACAGAATTTTTGAAACTTCATTTCATCCTATTTCCCACGTTGCCTAGTTGAGGTTAAGGATCGAAACAATGATTTCTAGTCACAATAAGCTTTGTAACAGCACAAAGATTATACTCGGCTTGTTTACTTTCAAAACTCTTAGTTTGATTATTTGTATCAAAATGGGTAAAACTTCAATATAGTTCAATTCCCCACGTTCCCAATGTGAAGATAAGGCTTAAAATAACGATTTCTATTCAAAATAAGAGTATGTAGATAAAATATGATTATGCTCCACTTGTTGAATTTTAAACCTTTTAGAATGATTATTTGATACAAAATCGTTGAAACTTCATTATCGCCCAATTTCCCATTTTCTTTACGTGAAGTTAAGCTCAAAACAACGATTTCTAGTCACAATAAGCTTTGTGACAACATAATGATTACACTTGGCTTGTTTTCTTTCAAAATTCCTTGGATGATAATTTGTATCAAAATAGGTAAAACTTTATTATATTTCGATTTCCCACGTTCCCAATGTGAAGTTAAGGCTTAAAACAATGATTTCAGTTAAAAATAAGCATCTGTAGATAAAGTTAAGGCTTAAAACAACGATTTCTATTCAAAATAAGCGTTTGTAGATAAAATATGATTGCTCAGGTTGTTGAATTTTATACCTCTTACAATGATAATTTGATACAAAATTGTTGAAACTTCATTATCGTCCAATTTCTCACATTCCCTACATGAGGTTAAGTATCAAAACAACGATTTCTAGTCAAAATAAGTTTTGTGACAGCACAATGATTATACTCGACTTGTTTACTTTCAAAACTCTTAGTTTGATTATTTGTATCAAAATGTGTAAAATTTCAATATAGTTCAATTTCCCACATTCCCAATGTGAAATTTAGGCTTAAAACAACGATTTCTATATAAAATAAGCGTTTGTAGATAAAATATGATTATGTTCGGCTTGTTAAATTTTAAAACTATTGGAATTATGATTTTATGCAAAATCGTTGAAACTTCGTTATCTTCCTATTTCCAATATTCCCTACGTGAAGTTAAGGCTCAAAACAACGATTTCTACTTACAATAAGCTTTTATAACACAATAATGATTATACTCAGCTTGTTGAATTTCAAAACTCTTAGGATGATTATTTGTAACAAAATAGGTAAAACTTCATTATCGTCTGTTTTCACACATTCCCTAAGTGAAGTTAAGGCATAAAACAACGATTTCTATTCAAAATAAGCGTTTGTAGATAAAATATGATTATGCTCGGCTTGTTGAATTTTAAAACTCTTTGAATGATTATTTGAAACAAAATTGTTAAAACTTCATCATCGTCCTATTTCCTACGTTCCCTACGTGAAATTAAGGCTCATAATAACGATTTCTTCTTAGTATAAGCTTTGTGACAGCACAATGATTATAATCGGCTTGTTTACTTTCAAAACTCTTAGTTTGATTATTTGTATTAAAATGGGTAAAACTTCATTATAGTTTAATTTCCCATGTTCCCCATATGAAGTTAAGTCTTAAAAGAATGATTTCTATTAAAAATAAGCATTTGTAATCAAAATATGACTATGCTCGGCTCGTTAAATTTTGAACCTCTTTGATTGATTATTTGATATAAAATCTTTGAAACTTCATTATCATCTTATTTCCAATGTTCCCTACGTGAAGTTAAGGCTCAACACAACGATTTCTAGTCAAAATAAGCTTTGTGACAGCATAATGATTATACTCGGCTCTTTTACTTTCAAAACACTTGGTTTGATTATTTGTATCAAAATGGGTAAAACTTCAATATAAATCGATTTCCCACATTCGCAATGTTAAATTAAGGCTTAAAACAACGATTTCTATTCAAAATAAGCGTTTGTAGATAAAATATGAATATGCTCGGCTTGCTAAATTTAAAACTATTTGAATTATGATTTTATACAAAATCGTTGAAACTTCATTATCGTCTTATTTCCCATATTCCGTATGTGAATTTAAGGCTCAAAACAACGATTTCTACTCACCATAAGCTTTTGTAACATAATAATGATTATACTCGGCTTGTTGAATTTCAAAACTCTTAGGATGATTATTTGTAACAAAATGGGTAAAACTTCATTATCGTCTGATTTTCTACATTTCCTAAGTAAAGTTAAGGCCTAAAACAACAATTTCTATTCAAAATAAACGTTTGTAGAGAAAATGTTATTATGCTCGGCATGTTGAATTTTAAAACTCTTTGAATGATTATTTGAAACAAAATCGTTAAAACTTCATCATTGTCCTATTTCCTATGTTCCCTACGTGAAGTTAAGGCTCATAACAATGATTTCTTCTCAGAATAAGCTTTGTGGCAGTACAATTATTATACTCCTCTTGTTTACTTTCAAAATTCTTAGTGTGATTATTTATATTAAAATGGGTAAAACTTCATTATAGCTCGATTTCCCACGTTCCCAATATGAGGTTAAGGCTTAAAAGAACGATTTCTATTTAAAATAAGCGTTTGTAATAAAAATATGATTATGCTCAGCTCGTTGAAACATCATTATCATCCTATTTCCCACGTTCCCTACGTGAGGTTAAGGATCGAAACAACGATTTCTACTTACAATAAGCTTCGTGACATCACAATGATTATACTCGGTTTGTTTGCTTTCAAAACTCTTAGTTTGATTATTTGTATCAAAATGGGTAAAACTTCATTATAGTTCGATTTCCCACGTTCCCAATGTGAAGTTAAGACTTAAAATAACGATTTCTTTTCAAAATAAGCATTTGTAGATAAATATATGATTATGCTCGACTTGTACAATTTTAAACCTTTTAGAATGATTATTTGAAATAAAATCGTTGAAACTTCATTATCATCCTATTTTCTATATTCCCTACGTGAAGTTAAGCTCAAAACAACGATTTCTAGTCACAATAAGCTTTGTCACAACATATTGACTACACTTGGCTTGTTTTCTTTTCAAACTCTTTGGATGATAATTTGTATCAAAATAGGTAAAACATTGTTATATTTTGATTTCCCACGTTTCTAATGTGAAGTTAAGGCTTAAAACAACGATTTCTATTCAAAATAAGCATTTGTTGATAAAGTTAAGGCTTAAAACAACGATTTCTATTCAAAATAAGCGTTTGTAGATAAAATATGATTATGCTCGGCATGTTGTATTTTAAACCTCTTACAATGATAATTTGATACAAAATTGTTGAAACTTCATTATCGTCCAATTTCCCAAGTTCCTTACATGAGGTTAAGGATCAAAAAAACGATTTCTAGTTAAAATACGCTCTTTGACAGCACAATGATTACACTCGACTTGTTTACTTTCAAAACTCTTAGTTTGATTTTTATCAAAATGGGTAAAACATCAATATAGTTCGATTTCCCACGTTCCCAATTTGAAATTTAGGCTTAAAACAATGATTTCTATTCAAAATAAGCATTTGTAGATAAAATGTGATTTATGCTTGGCTTGTTAAATTTTAAAACTATTTGAATTATGATTTTATGCAAAATCATTGAAACTTCGTTATCTTCCTATTTCCCATATTCTCTACGTGAAGTTAAGGCTCAAAACAACGATTTCTACTTACAATAAGCTTTTACGACAATATAATGATTATACTACGCTTGTTGAATTTCAAAACTCTTAGGATGATTATTTGTAACAAAATAGTTAAAACTTCATTATCGTCTGATTTCACACATTCCCTAAGTGAAGTTAAGGCATAAAACAACGATTTCTATTCAAAATAAGCGTTTGTAGATAAAATATGATTATGCTCGTCTTGTTGAATCTTAAAACTCTTTGAATGATTATTTGAAACAAAATTGTTAAAACTTCATCGTTCTATTTCCTACGTTCCATACGTGAAGTTAAGGCCCATAGCAACGATTTCTTCTAAGAATAAGCTTTGTGACAGCACAATGATTATACTCGGTTTGTATACTTTCAAAACTCTTAGTTTAATTATTTGTATTAAAATGGGCAAAACTTCATTATCATTCGATTTCCCACGTTGCCAATATGAAGTTAAGTCTTAAAAGAATATTTGTATTCAAAATAAACATTTGTAATAAAAATATGATTATGCTCAGCTCGTTGAATTTTGAACCACTTTGAATGATTATTTGATACAAAATCGTTGAAACTTCATTGTCGTCTTATTTCCAACGTTCCCTACCTGAAGTTAAGGCTCAAAACAACGATTTCTACTGAAATTAAGCTTTGTGACAGCATAATGATTATTCTCGGCTTGTTTACTTCCAAAACACTTAGTTTGATTATTTGTATCAAAATGAGTAAAAATTCAATATAAATCCATTTCCCACGTTAGCAATATGAAATTAAGGCTTAAAACAACGATTTATATTCAAAATAAGCGTTTGTAGATAAAATATGAATATGCTCGGCTTATTAAAATTTTTAACTATTTGAATTATGATTTTATAAAAAATCGTTGAAACTTCATTATTGTCCTATGTCCCATAATCCCTACGTGAAGTTAAGGCTCAAAACAACGATTTCTACTCACCATAAGTTATTGTAACATAATAATGATTATACTCGGCTTGTTGCATTTCAAAACTCTTTGGATGATTATTTGTAACAAAATGGGTAAAACTTCATTATCGTCTGATTTTCCACATTTCCTAAGTAAAGTTAAGGCATAAAAAAATAATTTCTATTCAAAATAAGCGTTTGTAGATAAAATATGATTATGCTCGGCTTGTTGAATTTTAAAACTCTTTGAGTGATTATTTGAAACAGAATCATTAAAACTTCATCATCGTCCTATTTCCTACGTTCCCTACGTGAATTTAAGGCTCATAACAATGATTTCTTCTCAGAATAAGCTTTGTGGCAGTACAATGATTATACTCGTCTTGTTTACTTTCAAAACTCTTAATATGATTATTTGTATTAAAATGAGTAAAACTTCATTATAGTTCGATTTCCCACGTTCCCAATATGAGGTTAAGGCTTAAAAGAACGATTTCTATTTAAAATAAGCGTTTGTAATAAAAATATGATTATGCTCAGCTCGTTGAATTTTGAGCCTCTTTGAATGATTATTTTATACAAATCGTTGAAACTTCATTATCGTCCAATTTCCAACGTTCCATGCATGAAGTTAAGGCTCTAAACAATGATTTCTAGTCAAAATAAGCTTTGTGACAGCATAATGATTATACTCAGCTTGTTTACCTTCAGAACTCTTAATTTGATTATTTGTATCAAAATGGGCAAAACTTCAATATAGTTCAATTTCCCACGTTTCTTATGTGAAATTATTGCTTAAAACAACGATTTCTATTCAAAATAAGCATTTGTAGATAAAATAATAATATGCTCGGCTTGTTAAATTTTAAAACTATTCAAATTATGATTTTATACAAAATAGTTGAAATTTCATTATCGTCTTATTTTCGATATTCCCTACGTGAAGTTAAGGCTCAAAACAACGATTTCTACTCACAATAAGCTTTTGTAATTTAATAATGATTATACACGGCTTGTTGAATTTAAAAACTCTTAGGATGATTTTTTGTAACAAAATGGGTAAAACTTCATTATCGTCTGATTTCCCACATTCCCTAAGTAAAGTTAAGGCATAAAACAATGATTTCTATTCAAAATAAGCGTTTGTAGATAAAATATGATTATGGTTGGCTTATTGAACTTTAAAACTCTTTGAATGATTATTTGAAACAAAATCATTAAAACTTCACCATCGTCCTATTTCCTACATTCCCTATCTGAAGTTAAGGCTCAGAACAATGGTTTCTTCTCAGAATAAGCTTTTTGACAACATAATGATTATACTCAGCTTGTTTACATTCAAAACTCTTAGTTTGATTATTTGTATTAAAATAGGTAAAACTTCATTGAAGTTCAATTTCCCTCGTTCGCAATATGAAGTTAAGGCTTAAAAGAACGACTTCTATTCAAAATAAGTGTTTGCAACAAAAATATGAATATGCTCGGCTCGTTCGATTTTGAACCTCTTTGAATGATTATTTGATACAAAATCGTTGAAACATCATTGTCATCCTATTTCCCACGTTCCCTACGTGTGGTTAAGGATCGAAACAACGATTTCTACATACAATAAGCTTCGTGACATCACAATGATTATACTCGGTTTGTTTGCTTTCAAAACTCTTAGTTTGATTATTTGTATCGAAATGGGTAAAACTTCATTATAGTTCGATTTCCCACGTTCCCAATGTGAAGTTAAGACTTAAAATAACGATTTCTTTTCAAAATAAGCATTTGTAGATAAATATATGATTATGCTCGACTTGTTGAATTTTAAACCTTTTAGAATGATTATTTGAAACAAAATCGTTGAAACTTCATTATCATCCTATTTTCTATATTCCCTACGTGAAGTTAAGCTCAAAACAACGGTTTCTAGTCACAATAAGCTTTGTGACAACATATTGATTACACTTGGCTTGTTTTCTTTCCAAACTCTTTGGATGTTAATTTGTATCAAAATAGGTAAAACTTTGTTATATTTTGATTTCCCACATTTCTAATGTGAAGTTAAGGCTTAAAACAACGATTTCTATTCAAAATAAGCATTTGTAGATAAAGTTAAGGCTTAAAACAACGATTTCTATTCAAAATAAGCGTTTGTAGATAAAATATGATTATGCTTGGCATGTTGTATTTTAAACCTCTTACAATGATAATTTGATACAAAATTGTTGAAACTTCATTATCGTCCAATTTCCCAAGTTCCTTACATGAGGTTAAGGATCAAAACAACGATTTCTAGTTAAAATACGCTTTTTGACAGCACAATGATTACACTCGACTTGTTTACTTTCAAAACTCTTAGTTTGATTATTTGTATCAAAATGGGTAAAACTTCAATATAGTTCGATTTCCCACGTTCCCAATTTGAAATTTAGGCTTAAAACAATGATTTCTATTCAAAATAAGCGTTTGTAGATAAAATATGATTTATGCTTGGCTTGTTAAATTTTAAAACTATTTGAATTATGATTTTATGCAAAATCATTGAAACTTCGTTATCTTCCTATTTCCCATATTCTCTACGTGAAGTTAAGGCTCAAAACAACGATTTCTACTTACTATAAGCTTTTACGACATAATAATGATTATATTAGGCTTGTTGAATTTCAAAACTCTTAGGATGATTATTTGTAACAAAATAGTTAAAACTTCATTATCGTCTGATTTCACACATTCCCTAAGTGAAGTTAAGGCATAAAACAACGATTTCTATTCAAAATAAGCGTTCGTAGATAAAATATGATTATGCTCGTCTTGTTGAATCTTAAAACTCTTTGAATGATTATTTGAAACAAAATTGTTAAAACTTCATCGTTCTATTTCCTACGTTCCATACGTGAAGTTAAGGCTCATAGCAACGATTTCTTCTAAGAATAAGCTTTGTGACAGCGCAATGATTATACTCGGTTTGTATACTTTCAAAACTCTTAGTTTAATTATTTGTATTAAAATGGGTAAAACTTCATTATCGTTCGATTTCCCACGTTGCCAATATGAAGTTAAGTCTTAAAAGAATGATTTGTATTCAAAATAAACATTTGTAATAAAAATATGATTATGCTCAGCTCGTTGAATTTTGAACCACTTTTAATGATTATTTGATACAAAATCGTTGAAACTTCATTGTCGTCTTATTTCCAACGTTCCCTACCTGAAGTTAAGGCTCAAAACAACGATTTCTACTGAAATTAAGCTTTGTAACAGCATAATGATTATACTCGGCTTGTTTACTTCCAAAACACTTAGTTTGATTATTTGTATCAAAATGAGTAAAAATTCAATATAAATCCATTTCCCACGTTCGCAATATGAAATTAAGGCTTAAAACAACGATTTCTATTCAAAATAAGCGTTTGTAGATAAAATATGTATATGCTTGGCTTATTAAAATTTTTAACTATTTGAATTATGATTTTATAAAAAATCGTTGAAACTTCATTATTGTCCTATGTCCCATAATCCCTACGTGAAGTTAAGGCTCAAAACAACGATTTCTACTCACCATAAGCTATTGTAACATAATAATGATTATTCTCGGCTTGTTGCATTTCAAAACTCTTAGGATGATTATTTGTAACAAAATGGGTAAAACTTCATTATCGTCTGATTTTCCACATTTCCTAAGTAAAGTTAAGGCATAAAACAATAATTTCTATTCAAAATAAGCGTTTGTAGATAAAATAAGATTATGCTCGGCTTGTTGAATTTTAAAACTCTTTGAGTGATTATTTGAAACAGAATCATTAAAACTTCATCATCGTCCTATTTCCTACGTTCCCTACGTGAATTTAAGGCTCATAACAATGATTTCTTCTCAGAATAAGCTTTGTGGCAGTACAATGATTATACTCGTCTTGTTTACTTTCAAAACTCTTAATATGATTATTTGTATTAAAATGAGTAAAACTTCATTATAGTTCGATTTCCCACATTCCCAATATGAGGTTAAGGCTTAAAAGAACGATTTCTATTTAAAATAAGCGTTTGTAATAAAAATATGATTATGCTCGGCTCGTTGAATTTTGAACCTCTTTGAATGATTATTTGATACAAATCTCTGAAACTTTATTATCGTCTAATTTCCAATGTTCCATACGTGATGTTAATGCTCAAAACAACGATGTCTTGTCAAAATAAGCTTTGTGACACCATAATGATTATACTCGGCTTGTTTACCTTCAAAACTCTTAGTTTGATTATTTGTAGCAAAATGGGTAAAACTTCAATATAGTTCGATTTCCCACGTTCCTTATGTGAAATTATAGCTTAAATCAATGATTTCTATCCGTAATAAGCGTTTGTAGATAAATTATGATTGTGCTTGTCTTGTTAACTTTTAAAACTATTCGAATTATAATTTTATACAAAATCATTGAAAATTCATTATCGTCCTATTTCCCATATTCCCAACGTGAAGTTAAGGCTCAAAACAACGATTTCTACTCACAATAAGCTTTTGTAAGGTAATAATGATTATACTCAGCTTGTTGAATTTCAAAACTCGTAGGATGATTATTTGTAACAATATGGGTAATACTTCATTATCGTCTGATTTCCCACATTCTCTAAGTGAAGTTAAGACATAAAACAACGATTTCTATTCAAAATAAGCGTTTGTAGGTAAAATATGGTTATGGTCGGCTTATTGAAATTTAAAACTCTTTGAATGATTATTTGAAACAAAATCGTTAAAACTTTATCATCGTCCTATTTCTTACGTTCACTACGTGAAGTTAAGGCTCAAAACAACGATTTCTTCTCAGAATAAGCTTTGTGACAGCACAATGATTATACTCGGCTTGTTTACTTTCAAAACTCTTAGTTTGATTATTTATGTTAAAATGGGTAAAACTTCATTATAGTTCGATTTCCCTTGTTCCCAATATGAAGTTAAGGCTTAAAAGAACGACTTCTCTTCAAAATAAGCGTTTGTAATAAAAATATAAATATGCTTGGCTCGTTGAATTTGGAACCTCTTTGAACGATTATTTTGTCCAAAATCGATAAAACTACATTATCATCCTATTTCCAACGTTCCCTACGTGAAGTTAAGCCTCAAAACAACGATTTCTAATCAAAAAAAGTTTTGTGACAGCATAATGATTATACTCGGCTTGTTTACTTTCAAAATTCTTAGGATGATTATTTGAAACAAAGTGGGTAAAATTTTATTATCGTCCGATTTCCCACCTTCGCTAAGTGAAGTTAAGGCTTAAAACTATGATTTCTCTTCAAAATAAACATTTGTAGATAAAATATTATTATGCTCAGCTTGTTGAATTTTAAAACTCTTAGAATGATTATTTGGTACAAAATCATTGAAACTTCATTATCGTCGTATTTCCCACGTTCCCTAGGTGAATTTAAGGCTCAAAAGAATGATTTCAAGTCACGATAAGCTTTATGACAACATAATGATTATATCGGCTTATTTACTTTTAAAACTCTAAGGATGATTTGTTATAACAAAATGAGTAAAACTTCATTATCGTCTGATTTTCCAAGTTCCCAAAGTGACGTTAGGGCTTAAAAAAATGATTTCTATTCAAAATAAGCGTTTGTAGATAAAATATGATTATGCCCGGCTTGTTTAATTTTAAAACTCTTAGAATGATTATTTGATACAAAATTATTGATACTAGATTATCGTCTTATTTCCCACGTTCCCTACGTGAAGTTAAGGCTCAAAAAAACGATTTTTAGTCACAATAAGCTTTGTGGCATCACAATGATTATACTCGTCTTGTTTACTTTCAAAACTCTTAGTTTGATTATTTGTATCAAAATCGGTTGAACTTCATTATAGTTTAATTTCCCATGTTTCCAATATGATGTTAAGGCTTAAAACAACGATTTCTATTCAAAATAAGCGTTTGTAGATAAAATATGATTATGCTCGGCTTGTTGAGTTTTAAAATTCTTAGAATGATTATTTGTATTAAAATTGTTAAGACTTCATTATCGTCCAATTTCCCACGTTCCCTATGAGAAGTTAAGGTTCGAAACAACGATTTCTACTCACTATAAACTTTGTGACATAATAACGGTTATATTCGGCTTGTTGAATTTTAAAACTCTTAGGATGATTATTTGAAACAAAATGGGTAAAACTTCATTATCGTGCAATTTCTCACGTTTCCTAAGTGAAGTTAAGGCTTAAAACAACGATTTCTTTTCAAAATAATCACTTGTAGATAAAAATATGATTATGCTAGGCTTGTTAAATTTTAAAAATCTTAGATTGATAATTTGTTACAAAATCGTTGAAACTTCACTATCGTTCGATTTCCACGTTCCCTACGTGAAGTTAAGGCTTAAAACAATTATTTCTAGTCACAATAAGCTTTGTAACAACATAATGATTATACTCGGCTTGTTTACTTTCAAAACTTTGAGGTTGATTAGTTGTAAAAAATTGTGTAAGTCTTTATTATCGTCCGATTATCCATGTTCCCAAAGTGAAGTTAAGGCTTAAAACAACAATTTTTATTCAAAATAAGTGTTTGTAGATAAAATATGATTATGCTCGGCTTGTTGAATTTTAAACTCTTAGATTGATTATTTGATACAAAATCGTTGAAACTGCATTACCGTCCTATTTCCCACGTTCCCTACGTGAAGTTAAGACTCAAAACAACGATTTCTTCTCAGAATATACTTTGTGACAGAATAATGATTATACTCGGCTTATTGAATTTCAAAACTCTTAGGATGATTATTTGAAACAAAATGGGTAAAGTTTTATTATCGTCCAATTTCCCACATTCCCTATGTGAAGTTAAAGCTTAAAACAATAATTTCTATTCAAAATAAGTGTCTGCAGATAAAATATAATTATGCTCGGCTTGTTTACTTTCAAAAATCTTAGGACAATAATTTGTATCAAAATGGGTAAAACTTCATTATATTTCGATTTCCTACATTCCCAATGTGAAGTTAAGGCTTAAAACAACGATTTCTATTCAAAATAACGTCTGTAGGTAAATATGATTATACTCGGCTTATTAAATTTTCAAACTCTTAGAATTATAATTTTATACAAAATCGTTGAAACTTCTTTATCGTCCTATTTCCAATGTTCCCTACGAGAAGTTAAGGCTCAAAACAACGATTTCAACTTACAACATGCTTTGTGACAGAACAATGATTATACTCAGCTTCTTGATTTTCAAAACTCTTAGGAGTATTATTTGAAACGAAATGGATAAAACTTCATTACCATCTGATTTCACACATTCCCTAAGTGAAGTTAAGGCATAAAGTGACGGTTTCTATTCAAACTATGCGTTTGTAGATAAAATATAATTATGCTCGGCTAGTTGAATTTTAAAACTCTTAGAACGATTATTTGATACAAGATCTATGAAACTTCATTATTGTCCTATTTCCCATGTTTCCTACGTGAATTTCAGGCTCAAAACAACAATTTCTAACGATTTCTAGTCACAATAAGCTTTGTGACCGCATAATGATTATACTCGGCTTGATTACTTTTTAAACTCTTAGGATGATTATATGTAACAAAATGGGAAAAACTTCATTATCGTCCAATTTCTCACGTTTTCTAAGTGAAGTTAAGGCTTAAAACAACTATTTCTATTCAAAATAAGCGTTTGTAGATAAAATATGATTTTTCTCGGCTTGTTGAATTTTTAAACTCTAAGAATGATTACTTGATACAAAATCGTTGAAACTTCATTATCGTGCTATTTCCCACGTTCCATACGTGAAGTTAAGGCTCAAAACAACGATTTCTACTCAAAATAAGCTTTGTGATAGAATAATAATTATATTCGATTTGTTAAATTTTAAAACTCTTAGGATAATTATTTGAAACAAAATGGATAAAATTTTATTATCGTATGATTTTTCACGTTCCCAAAGTGAAGTTAAGGGTTAAAACAAGGATTTCTCTTCAAAATAAGCATTTGTAGATAAAATATGATTATGCTCGGCTTGTTAAATTTTAAAATTTTAGAATGTTTATTTGATACAAAATCGTTGAAACATCATTAGCGTCCTATTTCCCACGATCCTTACGTGAAGTTAAGGCTCAAAAAAATGATTTCTAGTCACAATAAGCTTTGTGGCAGCACGAAGATTATAGTCGGCTTGTTTAATTTCAAAACTCTTAGTTTGATTATTTGTATCAAAATGGGTAAAACTTCATTATTGTTCGATTTCCCACGTTCCCAATGTAAAGTTAAGGCTTGAAACAACGATTTCTATTCAAAATAAGCATTTGTACGTAAAATATGATTATGCTCGGCTTGTTGAATTTTAAACCTCTTAGAATTATTAATTGATACAAAATCGTAAAAACTTCAATATCGTCCTATTTCCCATGTTCCCTACGAGAAGTTAAGGCATAAAACAACGATTTCTAGATATAATGATTATACTCGGTTTGTTTACTATCAAAATTTTGAGGATGATTAGATTTAACAAAATGTGTAAAACTTCATTATCGTCCTATTTCGTACGTTCACAAAGTGCAACGATTTATATTTAAAATAAGCGTTTTTAGATAAAATATGATTATGCAAGGCTTGTTGAATTTTAAAACACTTAGAATGATTACTTGATACAAAATCATTGAAACTTCATAATCGTGCTATTTCCCACATTCCCTACATGAAGTTAAGGCTCAAAACAACGATTTCTACTCAGAATAAGCTTTGTGACAGAATAATGATTATATTCAGCTTGTTAAATTTTAAAACACTTAGGATTATCATTTGAAACAAAATGGATAAAATTTTATTATCGTCCGATTTTTCACGTTCCTCAAGTGAAGTTAGGGTTAAAACAATGATTTCTCTTCCAAATAAGCATTTATAGATAAAATATGATTATGTCCAGCTTGTTGGATTTTATAATTCTTTGAATGATTATTTGATAAAAAAATCGTTGAAACATCATTAGCGTCCTATTTCCCACGTTCCCTACGTGAAGTTAAGGCTCAAAAAAATGATTTTTAGTCACAATAAGCTTCGTGAAAACATAATAATTATACTCGGCTTGTTTACTTTCAAAACTCTAAGGATGATAAGTTGTAATAAAATGTGTAAAGCTTCATTATCGTCCGATTTTCCACGTTCCCAAAGTGAAGTTAAGGCTTAAAATAACGATTTCTATTCAAAATAAGTATTTGTAGATAAAATATGATTATGTTCGGCATGTTGAATTTTAAAACTCTTAGAATGATTATTTGATACAAAATCGTTGAAACTTCATTATCGTCCTATTTCACAGGTTCCGTACGTGAAGTTAAGGCCTAAAACAACGATTTCTTGTCAAAATAAGTTTTGTGACAATATAATGATTATACTCGGCTTGTTTACTTTCAAAACTCTGAGTTGATTAATTGTAACAAAATGTGTAAAACTTCATTATCGTCCGATTTCCCACGTTCCCAAAGTGAAGTTAAGGCTTAAAACAACGATTTCTATCGAAATAAAGCGAGTGTCGATAAAATATGATTATGCTCTGCTTGATGAATTTTAAAACTCTTAGAATGATTATTCGATATAAAATCATTGAATCTTCATTATCATCTTATTTCCCACGTTCCCTACGTGAAGTTAAGGCTCAAAACAACGATTTCTTGTTACAATAAGCTTTGTGACAACATAATGATTATACTCAGCTTGTTTACTTTCAAAACTCTTAGGATGATAATTTTTATCAAAATGGGTAAAACTTTATAATATTTCGATTTCCCATGTTCCCAATGTGAAGTTAAGGCTTAAAATAACGATTTTTATTCAAAATAAGTGTTTGTAGATAAAATATGATTATGCTCCGCTTGTTGAATTTTCAAACTCTTAGAATATTTATTTGTATCAAAATTGTTAAGTTTTCATTATCGTCCAATTTTCCACGTTCCCTACGTGAAGTTAAGGCTCGAAACATTGATTTCTACTCACCATAAGCTTTGTGACATAATAATGATTATATTCCGCTTGTCGAATTTCAAAACTCTTTGCATGATTATTTGAAACAAAATGGATAAAACTTCATTATTGTCTAATTTCCCACATTCCCTAAGTGAAGTTAAGGCTTAAAACAATGATTTCTATTCAAAATAACTGTTTGTAGACAAAATATGATTATGCTCGGCTTGTTGAATTTCAGAACTCTTAGAACGATTATTTGATACAAAATCATTGAAACTTCATTATTGTCCTATTTCCCACGTTCCCTACGTGAAGTTAATGCTCAAAATAACGATTTCTACTCAGAATAAACTTTGTGACAGAATAATGATTATACCATGCTTGTTGAATTTCAAAACTCTTAGGATGATTATTTGAAACAAAATGAGTAAAATTTTATTATCGTCCGATTTCCCACGTTCCCTAAGTAAAGTTAAGGCTTAAAACAATGATTTCTCTTCAAAATAAGCATTTTTAGATAAAATATGATTATGCTCGCCTTGTTGAATTTTAAAACTCTTAAAATGATTATTTGATACAAAATCAATAAAACTTTATTATCGTCCTATTTCCCACGTTCCCTACATGAAGTTAAGCCTCAAAAAGACGATTTCTAGTCATAATAAGCTTTGTGACCTCATAATGATTATACTCGGCTTGTTTACTTTCAACACTCTTAGGATGATTATTTGTAACAAAATGGGTAAAACTTCATTATTTTTCAATTTCCCACGTACCTAATGTGAAGTAAGGCTTAAAACTAAGATTTGTATTCAAAATAAGCGTTTGTAGTTAAAATATGATTATGCTCGGCTTGTTAAATTTTGAACCTCTTAGAATGATTATCTGATACAAAACTTTTAAAACTTCATTATCGTTCTATTTCCCATGTTCCCTACGTGAGGTTAAGTCTCAAAACAACAATTTATAGTCACAATAAGCATTGTGACAGCACAATGATTATACTCGATTTTTTTTGCTTTTGGAACTCTTAGTTTGATTATTTGTATCAAAATGGGCAAAACTTCATTATAGTTCGATTTTTCACGTTCCCAATGTGAAGTTAAGGCTTAAAACAATGATTTCTATTCAAAAGATGCGTTTGTAAATAAAATATGATAATGTTCGGCTTGTTGAATTTTAAAAATCTTAGAATGATTATTTAATAAAAAATTGTTAAAACTTCATTATTTTCCAATTTCCCACGTTCCATACGTGAAGTTAAGGCTCGAAATAACGATTTCTACTCACTACAAGCTTTGCGACATAATAATAATTATACTCGGTTTGTTGAATTTAAAAACTCTTATGATGATTATTTGAAACGAAGTGGACAAAATATCATTATCGTCCAATTTCACACGTTCTCTAAGTGAATTTAAGGCTTAAAACAACGATTTCTATTCAAAATAAGCGTTTGTAGATAAAATATGATTATGCTCAGCATGTTCAATCTTAAAACTCTGAGATTGATTATTTGAATCAAAAACGTTGAAACTTTAATATCGTCCTATTTTCCTCGTTTCCAACGAGAAGTTAAGGCTTAAAACAACGATTTCTAGTCACTACAAGCTTTGTGACAGCATAATGATTATACTCGGCTTGTTTACTTTCAAAACTCTAAGGATGATTAGTTGTAACAAAGTGCGTAAAACTTCATTATCATCTGATTTTTCACATTCCCAATGGGAAGTTAAGGCTTAAAACAACGATTTCTATTCAAAATAACCGATTCTAGCTAAAATATGATTATGCTCGGCTTGTTGAATTTTAAAACTCTTAGAATTATTATTTGATACAAAATCGTTGAAACTTCATTATCGTCCTATTTCCCATGTTTGCAACGTGAAATTAAGGCTCAAAACAACGATTTCTAGTCACAATAAGTTTTGTAACAACATAATGATTTATACTTGACTTGTTTACTTTCAAAACTCTTAGGATGATAATTTGTATCAAAATGGAAAAACTTTATTATATTTTAATTTCCCACGTTCCCAATGTGAAGTTCAGGTTTAAAACAATAATTTCTATTCAAAATAAGCGTTTGTAGATAAAATATGATTATGCTCGGCTTGTTAAATTTTAAACCTCTTATAATGATTATTTGATACAAAATCGTTGAAACTTCATTATCGTCCTATTTCCTACGTTCCCTACGTGAAGATAAGCTCAAAACAACAATTTCTAGTCATAATAAGCTTTGTGACAGCACAATGATTATACTCGGCTTGTTTACTTACAAAACTCTTAGTTTGATTATTTGTATCAAATTAGGTAAAACTTCATTATAGTTCGATTTCCCACGTTCCCAATGTGAAGTTAAGGATTAAAACTACGATTTCTATTCAAAATAACTGTTTGTAGATACAATATGATTATCCTCGGCTTGTCGAATTTTAAAACTCTTAGAATAATTATTTGAACAAAAATCGTTGAAACTGCATTATCGTCGAATTTCCCATGTTCCCTACGTGAAGTTAAGGCTCAAAACAACATTTCTACTAAGAATAAACTTTGTGGCAGCACAATGATTATACTCGACTTGTTTACTTTCAAAACTCTTAGTTTGATTATTTGTATCAAAATTGGTAAAACTTCATTATAGTTCGATTTCCTACGTTCCCAATGTGAAGTTAAGCCTTAAAACAATGATTTGTAACCACAATAAGCTTTGTGACAATATAATGATTATACTCGGCTTGTCTACTTTAAAACTCTGAGGATGATTAGTTGTACTAAAATGCGTAAAACTTTATTATCAACTGATTATCCACGTTCCCAAAGTGAAGTTAAGGCTTAAAACAACGATTTCTATTCAAAATAAACATTTGTTGATAAAATCTGATTATGCTCGTCCTGTTGAATTTTAAAACTCTTAGAATGATTATTTGATACAAAATCGTTGAAACTACATTATCGCCCTATTTCCCACGTTCCCTACTTGAAGTTAAGGCTCAAAACAACGATTTCTTGTCACAATAAACTTTGTGACAACAAAATAATTATACTCGGCTTGTTTACTTAGAAAACTCTTAGGATGATAATTTGTATCAAAATGGGTAAAACTTTATTATATATCAATTTCCCACGTTCCCAATGTGAAGTTAAAGCTTAAAACAATGATTTCTATTTAAAATATGCGTTTGTAGATAAAATATGATTATGCTCAGCATTTTAAATTTTAAAACTCTTAGTTTGATTATTTGTTACAAAATCACTGTAACTTCATTATCGTCATATTTCCCACGTTCCCTACGTGAAGTTAAGACTTAAAACAATGATTTCTAGTCACAATAAGCTTTGTGACAATGTAATGATTATACTCGGCTTGTTTACTTTCAAAACTCTAATGATGATAATTTGAATCAAAATGGGTAAAACTCTATTATATTTCGATTTCCCATGTTCCAAATGTAAAGTTAAGGCTTTAAACAACGATTTCTATTCAAAATAAGTGTTTGCTGATAAAATATGATTATGCTCGGCTTGTTGAATTTTAAAACTCTTAAAATAAATATTTGTATCAAAATCGTTAAGACTTCATTATCGTCCAATTTTCCACATTCCCTACGTGGAGTTAAGTCTTAAAACAATGATTTCAATACTCTTAGGATGATAATTTGTATCCAAATGGATAAACTTTATTGTATTTCGATTTCCCACATTCCCAATGTGAAGTTAAGGATTAAAACAATTATTTCTATTCAAAATCAACATTTGTAGATAAAATATGATTATGCTCAGCTTGTTGATTTTTAAAACTCTTAGAATATTTATCTGTATCAAAATCGTTAAGACCTCATTATCGTCTAATCTCCCATGTTCCCTATGTGAAGTTAAGGCTCGAAACAACGATTTCTACTCACTATAAGCTTTGTGATATAATAATGATTATACTCGGTTTGTTGAATTTCAAAACTCTTAGGATGATTATATGAAACCAAATGGATAAAATTTCACTATCGTCCAATTTCCCACGTTCCCTAAGTGAAGTTAAGGCTTAAAACAACAATTTCTATTCAAAATAACCGTTTGTTGATAAAATATGTTTATGCTCGGCATATTGAATTTTAAAACTTTTAGATTAATTATTTGTTACAAAATCGTTGAAACTTCATTATCATTCTATTTCCCACGTTCCCTTCTTGAAGTTAAGGCTTAAAACAACGATTTTTAGTCACAATAAGCTTTGTGATAGTATAGTGATTATACTCGGCTTGTTTATTTTCAAAACTCTGAGGATAATTAGTTGTAACAAAATGTGTAAAACTTCATTATCATCCGATATCCCACGTTCTCAAAGTGATGTTAAGGCCTAAAACTACGATTTCTATTGAAAATAAGTGTTTGTAGACAAAATATTATTATGCTCGGGATGTTGAATTTTAAAATACTTAGATTGATTATTTGTTACAAAATTATTAAAACTTCATTATTGTCCTATTTTTCACGTTCCCTACGTTAAGTTAAGGCTTAAAACAACGCTTTCTAGTCACAATAAGCCTTTTGACAACATAATGATTATACTCGGCTTGTATACTTTCAAAACTCTGAGGATGATTAGTTGTAACAAAATGTGTAAAACTTCTTTATCGTCTGATTTTTTACGTTCCCAAAGTGAAGTCAAGGCTTAAAACAACGATTTCTATTCAAAATAACTGTTTGTAGATAAAATAAGATTATGCTCGACTTGTTGAATTTTAAAACTCTTAGAATGATTATTTGATATAAAATCGTTGAAACTTCATTATCGTCCTATTTCCCACGTTCCCTACGTGAAGTTAATACTCAAGATAATGATTTCTACTCATAATAAGCTTTGTGACAGAATAATGATTATACTCTGGTTTTTGAATTTCAAAACTCTTAGGATGATTATTTGAAACAAAATGGGTAAAATTTTATTATCGTCTGATTTCTCACGTTCCCTAAGTACACTTAACGCTTAAAACAATGAATTCTCTTCAAAATAAGCATTTTTAGATAAAATATGATTATGCTCGACTTGTTGAATTTTAAAACTCTTAGAATAATTATTTGATAGAAAACCAATGAAACTTCATTATCGTCCAATTTTCCACGTTCCCTACGATAAGTTAAGCATCAAAAAGACGATTTCTATTCACAATAAGCTTTGTGACCGCATAATGATTATTCTCAGCTTGTTTACTTTGAAAACTCTAAGGATGATTATTTGTAACAAAATGGGCAAAACATCATTATATTTCGATTTCCCACGTTCCTAATGTGAAGTTAAGGCTTAAAACAACGATTTCTATTCAAAATAAGTGTTCGTAGATAAAATATGATTATGCTCGGCTTGTTGAATTTTGAACCTCTTAGAATGACTATTTGATACAAAAATGTTGAAACTTCATTATCGTCCTATTTCCCACGTTCCCTACGTGAGGTTAAGTCTCAAGTCAACGATTTGTAGTCACAATAAGCATTGTGACAGCACAATGATTATACTCGGCTTTTTTACTTTTGAAACTCTTAGTTTGATTATTTGTATCAAAATGGGGAAAACGTCAATATAGTTCGATTTTCTATGTTCCCAATGTGAGGTTAAGGCTTAAAACAACTATTTCTATTCAAAATAAGCGTTTGTAAATAAAATATGACAATGCTCGGTTTGTTGAGTTTTAAAAATCTTAGAATGATTATTTAATACAAAATCGTTAAAACTTGATTATCATCCAATTTTCTACGTTCCCCACGTGAAGTTAAGGCCCGAAACAACGATTTCTACTCACTATAGCTTTGTGACAAAATAATGATTATACACGGTTTGTTGAATTTCAAAACTCTTATAATGATTATTTGAAACAAAATGGATAAAATTTCATTATCGTCCAATTTTACACGTTCCCTAAGTGAATTTAAGGCTTAAAACAATGATTTTTATTCAAAATAAGGGTTTGTAGATAAAATATGGTTATACTCGGCATGTTCAATTTTAAAACTCTTAGATTGATTATCTGTAGCAAAATTGTTGAAACTTCAATATCATCCCATTTCCCGCGTTCCCTACGAGAAGTTAAGGCTTAAAATAACGATTTCTAGACACAACAAGCTTTGTGACAGCATAATGATTATACTCGACTTGTTTATTTTCAAAACTTTAAGGATAATAGTTTTAACAAAATATGTAAAACTTCATTATCATCTGATTTCCCACGTTCTCAAAGTGAAGTTAAGGCTTAAAATAATGATTTCTATTCAAAATAAGTGTTTGTAGATAAAATATGATTATACTCGGGTTGTTGAATTTTATAACTCTTAGAATGATTATTTGATACAAAATCATTGAAACTTCATTATCGTCCTATTTCCCACATTCCCTACATGAAACTAAGGCTCAAAACAATGATTTCTAGTCACAATAAGCTTTGTGACAACATAATGATTTACACTCGGCTTGTTTACTTTCAAAACTCTTAGCATGATAATTTGTATCAAAATGGAAAACTTTATTATATTTCGATTTCCCACGTTCCTAACGTGAAGTTAAGGTTTAAAACAACAATTTCTATTCAAAATAAGCGTTTGTAGATAAAATATGATTAAGTTTGGCTTATTAAATTTTAAACCTTTTAGAATGATTATTTGATACAAAATCGTTGAAACTTCATTATCGTCCTATTTCCCACGTTCCCTACGTTCAGATAAGCTCAAAACAACGATTTCTAGTCTCAATAACCTTAGTGACAGCACAATGATTATCCTCGGCTAGTTTACTTACAAAACTCTTAGTTTGATTATTTTTATCAAATTAGGTAAAACTTCATTATAGTTCGACCCCAATGTGAAGTTAAGGCTTAAAACTACGATTTCTTTTCAAAATAAGCGTTTGTAGATAAAATATGATTATGCTCAGTTTGTTGAATTTTAAAACTCTTAGAATGATTATTTGATACAAAATCATTTGAAATTCATTATCGTTCTATTTCCCACGTTCCCTACGTGAAGTTAAGGCTCAAAACAACGATTTCTAGTCACAATAAACTTTGTGACAACATAATGATTATACTCGGCTTTTTTACTTTCAAAATTCTTAGGATGATAATTTGTATCAAAATGCGTAAAACTTTATTATATTTTGATTTCCCACGTTCCCAATGTGAAGTTAAGGCTTAAAACAATGATTTCTATTCAAAATAAGCGTTTGTAGATAAAATATGATTATGCTTGGCATTTTGAATTTTACAACTCTTAGTTTGATTATTTGTTACAAAATCACTAACACTTCATTATCATCATATTTCCCACATTTCCAACGTGAAGTTAAAACTTAACACAACGATTTTTAGTCATAATAAGCTTTGTGACAACATAATGATTATACTCATCTTGTTTATTTTCAAAACTCTTAGTATCATAATTTGTATCAAAATGGGCAAAACTTTGTTATATTTTGATTTTCCACGTTTCCAATATGAAGTTAAGGCTTAAAACAATGATTTTTATTCAAAATAAGGGTTTACTGATAAAATATGATTATGCTCGGCTTGTTGAATTTTAAAACTCTTAGAATATATATTTGTATCAAAATCGTTAAGACTTCATTATCGTCCAGTTTCTCATGTTCCCTACGTGAAGTTAAAGCTCAAAACAACGATTTCTACTCACTATAAGCTTTATGACGTAATAATGATTATACTCAGCTTGTTGAATTTCAAAACTCTTAGGGTGATTATTTGAAGCAAAATTGATAAAACTTCATTATCGTCCAATCTTCCACATTCCCTAAGTGAAGTTAAGGCTTAAAACAACGATTTCTACTCAAAATAAGCGTTTGTAAATAAAATATGATTATGCTCGGCATATTGAATTTTAAAACTCTTAAATTGATTATTTGTTACACAATCATTGAAACTTCATTATCGTCCTATTTCCCACGTTCCCTACTTGAAGTGAAGGCTTAAAACAATGATTTTTAGTCACAATAACCTCTGTGATAGTATAATGATTATACTCGGCTTGTTTAATTTCACGCATTCCAAAAACGAAGTTGAGTCTTAAAACAATGATTTCTATTGAAAATAAATGATTGCAGATTAAATATGATTATGCTCGGCTTGTTGAATTTTAAAACTCTTAGAATGATTATTTGTTACAAAATGATTGAGAATTCACTATTGTTCTATTTTCGACGTTTCCTATGTGAAGTTAAGGCTCAAACCAACGATTTCTATTCACAATAAGCTTTGTAACAACATAATGATAATTTGTATCAAAATGGGTAAAACTTTATTATATTTCGATTTCCCAGGTTCTCAATGTGAAGATAAGGCTTAAAACAACGATTTCTATTCAAAATAAGCATTTGCAGATAAAATATGATTATGCTCAGGTTGTTCAATTTTAAACCTCTTAAAATGATTATTTGATACAAAATCATTGAAACTTCATTATCGACCTATTTCCCACGTTCCCTACATGAAGTTATGCTCAAAATAATGATTTCTAGTCACAATAAGCTTTGTGACAGCACAATGATTATACTCGGCTTGTTTACTTTCAAAACTCTTAGTTTGATTATTTTTATCAAAATGGGTAAAACTTCATTATAGTTTGCTTTCCCATGTTCCCAATGTAAAGTTAATTCTTAAAACAATGATTTCTATTCAAAATAAGCATTTGAGATGAAATATGATTATGCTCGACTTGTTGAATTATAAACCTCTTAGAATGATTATTTGATATAAAATCGTCGAAACTTCAATATTGTCCTATTTCCCACATTCCCTAAATGAAGCTAAGCCTTAAAACAACGATTTCTAGTCACAATAAGCTTATTGACAGCACAATGATTATACTTGGCTTGTTTACTTTCAAAACTCTGAGGATGATTATTTGAAAGAAAATAGATAAAACTTTATTATCGTCCAATTTTCCACGTTCCCTAAGATAAGTTCAGTTTAAAACAACGATTTCTATTCAAAATAAGTGTTTGAAGATAAAAATATGATTATGCTCGGCATGTTGAATTTTAAAACTCTTACATTAATTATTTGTTATATAATCTTTGAAACTTCATTATTGTCCTATTTTCCACGTTCCCTACTTGAAGTTAAGGCTTAAAACAACGATTTTTAGTCACAATAAGCTTTGTGACAGTATAGTGATTATACTCAGCTTGTTTACTTTCAAAACTTTGAGGATGATTAGTTGTAACAAAATATGTAAAACTTCATTATCGTCCGATTTCTCACGTTCCCAAAGTGAAGTTAAGGCTTAAAACAATGATTTCTATTGAAGACAAATGATTGTTGACTAAATATGATTATGCTCGGCTTCTTGAATGTTAAAACTCTTAGAATGATTATTTGATACCAAATCGTTGAAACTTCATTATCGTCCTATTTCCCACGTTCCCTATGTGAAGTTAAGGCTCAAAACAACGATTTCTAGTCACAATAAGCTTTGTGACAACATAATGATTATACTAGGCTTGTTTACTTTCAAAACTCTTAGGATGATAGTTTGTATCAAAATGCAAAAACTTTATAATATTTCGATTTCTAACGTTCCCAATGTGAAGTTAAGGTTTAAAACAACAATTTCTATTCAAAATAAGCGTTTGTAGACAAAATATGATTATGCTAAGCTTCTTAAATTTTAAACCTCTTAGAATAATTATTTGATACAAAATTGTTGAAACTTCATTATCGTCCTATTTCCTATGTTCCCTACGTGAAGTTAAGCTCAAAACATTGATTTCTAGTCATATTAAGCTTTATGACAGCACAATGATTATACTCAGCTTGTTTAGTTACAAAACTCTTAGTTTTATTATTTGTGTCAAATTAGGTAAAACTTCATTATAGTTCAATTTCCCACATTACCAATGTGAAGTTAAGGCTTAAAACTACGATTTCTATTCAAAATAAGCATTTGTAGATAAAATATGATTATGCTCGGCTTGTTGAATTTTAAAACTCTTAGAATGATTATTTGATACAAAATCGTTGAAATGGCATTATCATCCTATTTCCCACGTTCGCTACGTGAAGTTAAGGCTCAAAACGACGATTTCTACTAAGAATAAACTTTGTGGCAGCACAATGATTATACTCGGCTTGTTTACTTTCAAAACTCTGAGTTTGATTATTTGTATCAAAATGGGTAAAACTTCGTTATAATTCGATTTCCCACGTTCCCAATGTGAAGGTAAGGCTTAAAACAACGATTTGTAACCACAATAAGCTTCGTGACAACATAATAACTATACTCGGCTTGTTTACTTTAAAAACTCTGAGGATGATTAGTTGTAACAAAATATATAAAACTTTATTATCGTCCAATTATCCACGTTCCAAAAGTGAAGTTAAGGCATAAAACAACGATTTCTATTCAAAATAAGGGTTTGCAGATAAAATATGATTATGCTCGGCTTGTTTAATTTTAAAACTCTTAGAATGATTATCTAATACAAAATCGTTGAAACTTCATTATCGTCCTATTTCCCACGTTCCTTACGTGAAATTACGGCTCAAAACAACGATTTCTAGTCATAATAAACTTTGTGACAACATAATGATTATACACGGCTTGTTTACTTTCAAAACTCTTAGGGATGATAATTTGTGTCAAAATGGGCAAAACTTAATTATATTTTGATTTCCCACGTTCCCAACGTGAAGTTAAGGCTTAAAATAATGATTTCTATTCAAAATAAGCGTTTGTAGATAAAATATGATTATGCTCGGCATTTTGAATTTTAAAACTCTTGGTTTGATTATTTGTTACAAAATCGCTGAAACTTTATTATCGTCATATTTCGCACATTCCCTACGTGAAGTTAAGGCTTAAAACAATGATTTTAGTCACAATAAGCTTGTGACAACATAACGATTATACTCGTTAAGACTTCATTATCGTCCAATTTGCCACGTTCCCTACGTGAAGTTAAGGCTCAAAACAACAATTTGTACTCACTATAAGCTTTGCTTTTTGAGATAATAATGACTATACTCGGCTTGTTGAATTTTAAAACTCTTAGGATGATTATTTGAAACAAAATGGATAGAACTTCATTATCGTACAATTTCCCACATTCCCTATGTAAAGTTAATGCTTATAACAACTATTTCTATTCAAAATAAGTGTTTGTAGATAAAATGTGATTATGCTCGGCATGTTGAACGTTAAAACTCTTAGATTGATTATTTATTATAAAATCGTTGAATCTTCATTATCGTCCTATTTCCCACGTTCCCTACTTGAAGTTAAGGCTTAAAACAACGATTTTTAGTCACAATAAGCTTTGTGATAGTGTAGTGATTATACTCGGCTTGTTTATTTTCAAAACTCTGAGGATGATTAGTTATAACAAAATGTGTAAAACTTCATTATCGTCCGATTTTCCACGTTCCCAAAGTGAAGTTATGGCTTAAAACAACGATTTCTATTGAAAATAAACGATTGTAGATAAAATATGATTATGCTCGGCTTATTGAATTTTAAGACTCTTAAAATGATTATTTGTAAGAAAATTGTTGAAACTTCATTATAGTCAAATTTCCTACTTTCCCTATGTGAAGTTATAGGCTCAAAACAATTATATCTAGTCACAATAAACTTTCTGACAACATAATGTTTATACTCGGCTTGTTTACTTTTAAAACTCTTAAGATGATAATTTGTATCAAAATCGGTAAAACTTTATTATATTTTGATTTCCCATATTCCCAATGTGAAGTTAATGCTCAAAACAATGATTTCTATTCAAAATAAGTGTTTGTAGATGAAATATGATTATGCTCGGCATTTTAAATTTTAAAACTCTTAGATTGATTATTTGTTACAAAATTGTTAAAACTTCATTATCATCATATTTCCCACATTTCCAATGTGAAGTTAAGACTTCACATAACGATTTCTAGTCACAATAAGCTTTGTGACAACATAATAATTATACTCGACTTGTTTACTTTCAAAACTCATAGTATGATAATTTGTATCAAAATGGGCAAAACTTTATTATATTTTGATTTCCCACGTTTCTAATGTGAAGTTAAGGCTTAAAACAATGATTTCTATTCAAAATAAGCGTTTGCTGATAAAATATGATTATGCTCGGCTTGTTGAATTTTAAAACTCTTAGAATATATATTTGTATCAAAATCATTAAGACTTCATTATCGTCTAATTTCACATGTTCCCTACGTGAAGTTAAGGCTCAAAACAACGATTTGTACTCACTATAAGCTTTATAACATAATAATGATTATAATCAGCTTGTTGAATTTCAAAACTTTTAGGGTGATTATTTGAAACAAAATGGAAAAAACTTCATTATCGTCCAATTTTCCACATTCCCTAAGTGAAATTAAGGCTTAAAACAACGATTTCTACTCAAAATAAGCGTTTCTAGACAAAATATGATTATGCTCGACATATTGAATTTTAAAACTCTTCGATTGATTATTTGTTACACAATCGTTGAAACTTCATTATCATCCTATTTCCCACGTTTCCTACTTGAAGTGAAGGCTTAAAACAACGATTTTAAGTCACAATAAGCTTTGTGATAGTATAATGATTATACTCGGCTTGTTTAATTTCAAAACTCGGAGGATGATTAGCTATAACAAAATGAGTAAAACTTCATTATCATCCGATTTCGCACATTCCCAAAGTGAAGTTGAGGCTTAAAACAATGATTTCTATTGCAAATAAATGATTGTAGATAAAATATGATTATGCTCGGCTCGTTGAATTTTAAAACTCTTAGAGTGATTATTTGTAACAAAATGATTGAAACTTCACTATCGTTCTATTTCCCACGTTTCCTATGTGATGATAAGGCTCAAAACAACGATTTCTAGTCACAATAAGCTTTGTGACAACATAATGATAATTTGTATCAAAATGGGTAAAACTTTATTATATTTCGATTTCCCAAGTTTCCAATGTGAAGATAGGGCTTAAAATAATGATTTCTCTTCAAAATAAGCGTTTGTAGATAAAATATGATTATTCTCAGCTTGTTCAATTTTAAACCTCTTAAAATGATTATTTGATACAAAATCGTTGAAACTTCATTATCGACCTATTTCCCATGTTCCCTACATGAAGTTATGCTCAAAATAATGAGTTCTAGTCACAATAAGCTTTATGACGTCACAATGATTATACTCGACTTGTTTACTTTCAAAACTCTTAGTTTGATTATTTTTGTCAAAATGGATAAAACTTCATTACAGTTCGATTTCTCAGGTTCCCAATGTAAAGTTAATCCTTAAAACAATGATTTCTATTCAAAATAAGCATTTGTAAATAAAATATGATTATGCTCGGCTTGTTGAATTTTAAACCTCTTAGAATGATTATTTGATACAAAATCGTCGAAACTTCAATATCTTCCTATTTCCCACATTCCCTAAGAGAAGTTAAGGCTTAAAACAACGATTTCTAGTCACAATAAGCTTAGTGACAGTATAATGATTATACTTGGCTTGTTTACTTTCAAAACTCTTAGGATGATTATTTGAAACAAAATGGATAAAACTTTATTATCGTCCAATTTCCCACGTTCCCTAAGTGAAGTTCAAGTTTAAAACAACGTTTTCTACACAAAATAAGTGTTTGTAGATAAAATATTATTATGCTCGACATGTTGAATTCCAAAACTCTTAGATTGATTATTTGTTACAAAATCGTTGAAACTTCCTTATCGTCCTATTTCCTAGGTTCGCTACTTGAAGTTAAGGCTTAAAACAACGATTTTCAATAACAACAAGCTTTGTGACAGTATAGTGAATATACTCGGCTTGTTTACTTTCAAAACTTTGAGTATGATTAGTTGTAACCAAATGTGTAAAAGTTCATTATCGTCCGATTTCCCACGTTTCCAAAGTGAAGTTAAGGCTTAAAACACTGATTTCTATTAAAAATAAATGATTGTAGGTTAAATATGATTATGCTCGGCTTGTTGAATTCTTAAACTCTTAGAATGATTATTTGATACAAAATCGTTAAAACTTTATTATCGTCCTATTTCCCACGTTCTTTACATGAAGTAAATGCTCAAAAAAACGATTTCTCGTCACAATAAGCTTTGTGACAACATAATGATTAAACTAGGCTTGTTTACTTTCAAAACTCTTAGGATGATAATTTGTATCAAAATGCAAAAACTTTATAATATTTCGATTTCCCACGTTCCCAATATGAAGTTAAGGTTTAAAACAACAATTTTTATTCAAAATAAGTGTTAGTAGATAAAATATGATAATGCTTGGCTTATTAAATTTTAAGCCTCTTAGAATAATTATTTGATATAAAATCGTTGAAACTTCATCGTCCCATTTCCCACGTTCCCTATGTGAAGTTAAGTTCAAAATAACGATTTCTAGTCACAATAAGCTTTGTGACAGCACAATGATTATACTCAGTTTGTTTACTTACAAAACTCTTAGTCTTATTATTTGTATCAAATTAGGTAAAACTTCATTATAGTTCGATTTTCCACGTTTCCAATGTGAAGTTAAGGCTTAAAACTACGATTTCTATTCAAAATAAGCATTTGTAGATAAAATATGATTATGCTCGGCTTGTTGAATTTTAAATCTCTTATAATGATTATTTGATACAAAATCGTTGAAACTGCATTATCATCCTATTTCCCACGTTCCCTACGTCAGGTTAAGGCTCAAAACAACGATTTCTACTAAGAATAAACTTTGTGGCAGTACAATGATTATACTCGGCTTGTTTACTTTCAAAACTCTGAGTTTGATTATTTGTATCAAAACAGGTAAAACATCATTATAATTCGATTTCCCATGTTCCCAATGTGAAGTTAAGGCGTAAAACAATGATTTGTAACCACAATAAGCTTCGTGACAACATAATAACTATACTTGGCTTGTTTACTTTAAAAACTACGAGGATGATTAGTTGTAAGAAAATGTGTAAAACTTTATTATTGTTCTATTATCCATGTTCCAAAAGTGAAGTTAAGGCATAAAACAACGATTTTTATTCAAAATAAGGGTTTGTAGATAAAATATGATTATGCTCGGCCTGTTAAATTTTAAAACTCTTGGAATGATTATTTGATACAAAATCGTTGAAACTTCATTATCGTCCTATTTCCCACGTTCATTACGTGAAATTAAGGCTCAAAACAACGATTTTTAGTCACAATAAACTTTGTGACAACATAATGATTATACTCGGCTTGTTTACTTTCAAAACTCTTAAGATGATAACTTGTATCAAAATGGGCAAAACTTTATTATATTTCGATTTCCCACGTTCCCAATGTGAAGTTAAGGCTAAAACTAATGATTTCTATTCAAAATAAGTGTTTGTAGATAAAATATGATTATTCTCAGCTTGTTCAATTTTAAACCTCTTAACATGATTATTTGATACAAAATCGTTGAAACTTCATTATCGACCTATTTCCCACGTTCCCTACATGAAGTTATGCTCAAAATAATGATTTCTAGTCACAATAAGCTTTATGACGTCACAATGATTATACTCGACTTGTTTACTTTAAAAACTCTTAGTTTGATTATTTTTGTCAAAATGGATAAAACTTCATTATAGTTCGATTTCTCAGGTTCGCAATGTAAAGTTAATCCTTAAAACATTGATTTCTATTCAAAATAAGCATTTGTAGATAAAATATGATTATGCTCAGCTTGTTGAATTTTAAACCTCTTAGAATGATTATTTGATACAAAATCATCGAAACTTCAATATCGTCCTATTTCCCACATTCCCTAAGAGAAGTTAAGGCTTAAAACAACGATTTCTAGTCACAATAAGCTTAGTGACAGTATAATGATTATACTTGGCTTGTTTACTTTCAAAACTCTGAGGATGATTATTTGAAACAAAATGGATAAAACTTTATTATCGTCCAATTTTCCACGTTCCCTAAGTGAAGTTCAGGTTTAAAACAACGTTTTCTACACAAAATAAGCGTTTGTAGATAAAATATTATTATGCTCGACATGTTGAATTCCAAAACTCTTAGATTGATTATTTGTTACAAAATCGTTGAAGCTTCCTTATCGTCCTATTTTCCAGGTTCGGTACTTGAAGTTAAGGCTTAAAACAACGATTTTCAATAACAATAAGCTTTGTGATAGTATAGTGAATATACTCGGCTTGTTTACTTTCAAAACTTTGAGTATGATTAGTTGTAACCAAATGTGTAAAACTTCATTATCGTCCGATTTCCCACGTTTCCAAAGTGAAGTTAAGGCTTAAAACACTGATTTCTATTAAAAATAAATGATTGTAGATTAAATATGATTATTTTCGGCTTGTTGAATTCTTAAACTCTTAGAATGATTATTTGATACAAAATCGTTGAAACTTTATTATCGTCCTATTTCCCACATTCTTTACATGAAGTAAATGCTCAAAACAACGATTTCTCGTCACAATAAGCTTTGTGACAACATAATGATTAAACTAGGCTTGTTTACTTTCAAAACTCTTAGGATGATAATTTGTATCAAAGTGCAAAAACTTTATAATATTTCGATTTCCCACGTTCCCAATATGAAGTTAAGGTTTAGAACAACAATTTTTATTCAAAATAAGTGTTTGTAGATAAAATATGATAATGCTTGGCTTATTAAATTTTAAGCCTCTTAGAATAATTATTTGATATAAAATCGTTGAAACTTCATCGTCCCATTTCCCACGTTCCCTATGTGAAGTTAAGTTTAAAATAACGATTTCTAGTCACAATAAGCTTTGTGACAGCATAATGATTATACTCAGTTTGTTTACTTACAAAACTCTTAGTCTTATTATTTGTATCAAATTAGGTAATACTTCATTATAGTTCGATTTTCCACGTTTCCAATGTGAAGTTAAGGCTTAAAACTACGATTTCTATTCAAAATAAGCATTTGTAGATAAAATATGATTATGCTCGGCTTGTTGAATTTTAAAACTCTTATAATGATTATTTGATACAAAATCGTTGAAACTGCATTATCATCATATTTCCCACGTTCCCTACGTCAGGTTAAGGCTCAAAACAACGATTTCTACTAAGAATAAACTTTGTGGCAGTTCAATGATTATACTCGGCTTGTTTACTTTCAAAACTCTGAGTTTGATTATTTGTATCCAACCGGGTAAAACATCATTATAATTCGATTTCCCACGTTCCCAATGTGAAGTTAAGGCTGAAAACAATGATTTGTAACCACAATAAGCTTCGTGACATTATAATAACTATACTTGGCTTGTTTACTTTAAAAACTACGAGGATGATTAGTTGTAACAAAATGTGTAAAACTTTATTATTGTTCTATTATCCATGTTCCAAAAGTGAAGTTAAGGCATAAAACAACGATTTCTATTCAAAATAAGGGTTTGTAGATAAAATATGATTATGCACGGCCTGTTAAATTTTAAAACTCTTGGAATGATTATTTGATACAAAATCGTTAAAACTTCATTATCGTCCTATTTCCCACGTTCATTACGTGAAATTAAGGCTCAAAACAACGATTTTTAGTCACAATAAACTTTGTGACAACATAATGATTATACTCGGCTTGTTTACTTTCAAAACTCTTAAGATGATAACTTGTGTCAAAATGGGCAAAACTTTATTATATTTCGATTTCCCACGTGCCCAATGTGAAGTTAAGGCTAAAAATAATGATTTCTATTCAAAATAAGCGTTTGCAGATAAAATATGATTATTCTCAGCTTGTTCAATTTTAAACCTCTTAAAATGATTATTTGATACAAAATCGTTGAAACTTCATTATCAACCTATTTCCCACGTTCCCTACATGAAGTTATGCTCAAAATAATGATTTCTAGTCACAATAAGCTTTATGACGGCACAATGATTATACTCGGCTTGTTTAATTTCAAAACTCTTAGTTTGATTATTTTTGTCAAAATGGATAAAACTTCATTATAGTTCGATTTCCCAGGATCCTAATGTAAAGTTAATCCTTAAAACAATGATTTCTATTCAAAATAAGCATTTGTAGATAAAATATGATTATGCTCAGCTTGTTGAATTTTAAACCTCTTAGAATGATTATTTGATACAAAATCGTCGAAACTTCAATATCTTCCTATTTCCGACATTCCCTAAGAGAAGTTAAGGCTTAAAACAATGATTTCTAGTCACAATAAGCTTAGTGACAGTATAATGATTATACTTGGCTTGTTTTTTTTCAAAACTCTGAGGATGATTATTTGAAACAAAATGGATAAAACTTTATTATCGTCCAATTTCCCACGTTCCCTAAGTGAAGTTCAGGTTTAAAGCAATGTTTTCTACACAAAATAAGCGTTTGTAGATAAAATATTATTATGCTCGGCATGTTGAATTTCAAAACTCTTAGATTGATTATTTGTTACAAAATCGTTGAAACTTCCTTATCGTCCTATTTCCTAGGTTTGCTACTTGAAGTTAAGGCTTAAAACAACGATTTTCAATAACAATAAGCTTTGTGACAGCATAGTGATTATACTCGGCTTGTTTACTTTCAAAACTTTGAGTATGATTAGTTGTAACAAAATGTTTAAAACTTCATTATTGTCCGATTTCCTACGTTTCCGAAGTGAAGTTAAGGCTTAAAACACTGATTTCTATTAAAAATAAATAATTGTAGATTAAATATGATTATGCTCGGCCTGTTGAATTCTTAAACTCTTAGATTGATTATTTCATACAACATCGTTGAAACTTTATTATCGTCCTATTCCCCACGTTCTTTACATGAAGTAAATGCTCAAAACAACGATTTCTCGTCACAATAAACTTTGTGACAACATAATGATTAAACTAGGCTTGTTTACTTTCAAAACTCTTAGGATGATAATTTGTATCAAAATGCAAAAACTTTATAATATTTCGATTTCCCACGTTCCCAATATGAAGTTAAGGTTTAAAACAACAATTTTTATTCAAAATAAGTGTTTGTAGATAAAATATGATAATGCTTGGCTTATTAAATTTTAAGCCTCTTAGAATAATTATTTGATACAAAATCGTTGAAACTTCATCGTCCCATTTCCCACGTTCCCTATGTGAAGTTAAGTTTAAAATAACGATTTCTAGTCACAATAAGCTTTGTGACAGCACAATGATTATACTCAGTTTGTTTAATTACAAAACTCTTAGTCTTATTATTTGTATAAAATTAGGTAAAACTTCATTATAGTTCGATTTCCCACGTTTCCAATGTGAAGTTAAGGCTTAAAACTACGATTTCTATTCAAAATAAGCATTTGTAGATAAAATATGATTATGCCTGGCTTGTTCAATTTTAAAACTCTTATAATGATTATTTGCTACAAAATCGTTGAAACTGCATTATCATCCTATTTCCCACGTTTCCTACGTCAGGTTAAGGCCCAAAACAACGATTTCTACTAAGAATAAACTTTGTGGCAGTACAATGTTTATACTCGGCTTGTTTACTTTCAAAACTCTGAGTTTGATTTTTTGTATCAAAACGGGTAAAACTTCATTATAATTCGATTTCCCACGTTCCCAATGTGAAGTTAAGGCTGAAAACAATGATTTGTAACCACAATAAGCTTCGTGACAACATAATAACTATACTTGGCTTCTTTACTTTAAAAACTACGAGGATGATTAGTTGTAAAAAAATGTGTAAAACTTTATTATTGTTCTATTATCCATGCTCCAAAAGTGAAGTTAAGGCATAAAACAACGATTTCTATTCAAAATAAGGGTTTGTAGATAAAATATGATTATGCTCGTCCTGTTAAATTTTAAAACTCTTGGAATGATTATTTGATACAAAATCGTTGAAACTTCATTATCGTCCTATTTCCCAAGTTCATTAGGTGAAATTAAGGCTCAAAACAACGATTTTTAGTCACAATAAACTTTGTGACAACATAATGATTATACTCGGCTTGTTTACTTTCAAAACTCTTAAGATGATAACTTGTATCAAAATGGGCAAAACTTTATTATATTTCGATTTCCCACGTTCCCAATGTGAAGTTAAGGCTAAAACTAATGATTTCTATTCAAAATAAGCGTTTGTAGATAAAATATGATTATTCTCAGCTTGTTCAATTTTAAACCTCTTAACATGATTATTTGATACAAAATCGTTGAAACTTCATTATCGACCTATTTCCCACGTTCTCTACATGAAGTTATGCTCAAAATAATGATTTCTAGTCACAATAAGCTTTATGACGTCACAATGATTATACTCGACTTGTTTACTTTCAAAACTCTTAGTTTGATTATTTTTGTCAAAATGGATAAAACTTCATTATAGTTCGATTTCTCAGGTTCCCAATGTAAAGTTAATCCTTAAAACATTGATTTCTATTCAAAATAAGCATTTGTAGATAAAATATGATTATGCTCAGCTTGTTGAATTTTAAACCTCTTAGAATGATTATTTGATACAAAATCGTCGAAACTTCAATATCGTCCTATTTCCCACATTCCCTAAGAGAAGTTAAGGCTTAAAACAACGATTTCTAGTCACAATAAGCTTAGTGACAGTATAATGATTATACTTGGCTTGTTTACTTTCAAAACTCTGAGGATGATTATTTGAAACAAAATGGATAAAACTTTATTATCGTCCAATTTCCCACGTTCCCTAAGTGAAGTTCAGGTTTAAAACAACGTTTTCTACACAAAATAAGCGTTTGTAGATAAAATATTATTATGCTCGACATGTTGAATTCCAAAACTCTTAGATTGATTATTTGTTACAAAATCGTTGAAGCTTCCTTATCGTCCTATTTCCCAGGTTCGCTACTTGAAGTTAAGGCTTAAAACAACGATTTTCAATAACAATAAGCTTTGTGATAGTATAGTGAATATACTCGGCTTGTTTACTTTCAAAACTTTAAGTATGATTAGTTGTAACCAAATGTGTAAAACTTCATTATCGTCCGATTTCCCACGTTTCCAAAGTGAAGTTAAGGCTTAAAACACTGATTTCTATTAAAAATAAATGATTGTAGATTAAATATGATTATTTTCGGCTTGTTGAATTCTTAAACTCTTAGAATGATTATTTGATACAAAATCGTTGAAACTTTATTATCGTCCTATTTCCCACGTTCTTTACATGAAGTAAATGCTCAAAACAACGATTTCTCGTCACAATAAGCTTTGTGACAACATAATGATTAAACTAAGCTTGTTTACTTTGAAAACTCTTAGGATGATAATTTGTATCAAAGTGCAAAAACTTTATAATATTTCGATTTCCCACGTTCCCAATATGAAGTTAAGGTTTAGAACAACAATTTTTATTCAAAATAAGTGTTTGTAGATAAAATATGATAATGCTTGGCTTATTAAATTTTAAGCCTCTTAGAATAATTATTTGATATAAAATCGTTGAAACTTCATCGTCCCATTTCCCTCGTTCCCTATGTGAAGTTAAGTTTAAAATAACGATTTCTAGTCACAATAAGCTTTGTGACAGCACAATGATTATACTCAGTTTGTTTATTTACAAAACTCTTAGTCTTATTATTTGTATCAAATTAGGTAATACTTCATTATAGTTCGATTTCCCACGTTTCCAATGTGAAGTTAAGGCTTAAAACTATGATTTCTATTCAAAATAAGCATTTGTAGATAAAATATAATTATGCTCGGCTTGTTGAATTTTAAAACTCTTATAATGATTATTTGATACAAAATCGTTGAAACTGCATTATCATCATATTTCCCACGTTCCCTACGTCAGGTTAAGGCTCAAAACAACGATTTCTACTAAGAATAAACTTTGTGGCAGTTCAATGATTATACTCGGCTTGTTTACTTTCAAAACTCTGAGTTTGATTATTTGAATCCAAACGGGTAAAACATCATTATAATTCGATTTCCCACGTTCCCAATGTGAAGTTAAGGCTGAAAACAATGATTTGTAACCACAATAAGCTTCGTGACATTATAATAACTATACTTGGCTTGTTTACTTTAAAAACTACGAGGATGATTAGTTGTAACAAAATGTGTAAAACTTTATTATTGTTCTATTATCCATGTTCCAAAAGTGAAGTTAAGGCATAAAACAACGATTTCTATTCAAAATAAGGGTTTGTAGATAAAATATGATTATGCACGGCCTGTTAAATTTTAAAACTCTTGGAATGATTATTTGATACAAAATCGTTAAAACTTCATTATCGTCCTATTTCCCACGTTCATTACGTGAAATTAAGGCTCAAAACAACGATTTTTAGTCACAATAAACTTTGTGACAACATAATGATTATACTCGGCTTGTTTACTTTCAAAACACTTAAGATGATAACTTGTGTCAAAATGGGCAAAACTTTATTATATTTCGATTTCCCACGTTCCCAATGTGAAGTTAAGGCTAAAAATAATGATTTCTATTCAAAATAAGCGTTTGTAGATAAAATATGATTATTCTCAGCTTGTTCAATTTTAAACCTCTTAAAATGATTATTTGATACAAAATCGTTGAAACTTCATTATCAACCTATTTCCCACGTTCCCTACATGAAGTTATGCTCAAAATAACGATTTCTAGTCACAATAAGCTTTATGACGGCACAATGATTATACTCGGCTTGTTTACTTTCAAAACTCTTAGTTTGATTATTTTTGTCAAAATAGATAAAACTTCATTATAGTTCGATTTCTCAGGTTCCCAATGTAAAGTTAATCCTTAAAACATTGATTTCTATTCAAAATAAGCATTTGTAGATAAAATATGATTATGCTCAGCTTGTTGAATTTTAAACCTCTTAGAATGATTATTTGATACAAAATCGTCGAAACTTCAATATCGTCCTATTTCCCACATTCCCTAAGAGAAGTTAAGGCTTAAAACAACGATTTCTAGTCACAATAAGCTTAGTGACTGTATAATGATTATACTTGGCTTGTTTACTTTCAAAACTCTGAGGATGATTATTTGAAACAAAATGGATAAAACTTTATTATCGTCCAATTTCCCACGTTCCCTAAGTGAAGTTCAGGTTTTAAACAACGTTTTCTACACAAAATAAGCGTTTGTAGATAAAATATTATTATGCTCGACATGTTGAATTCCAAAACTCTTTGATTGATTATTTGTTACAAAATCGGTGAAACTTCCTTATCGTCCTATTTCCTAGGTTCGCTACTTGAAGTTAAGGCTTAAAACAACGATTTTCAATAACAATAAGCTTTGTGACAATATAGTGAATATACTCGGCTTGTTTACTTTCAAAACTTTGAGTATGATTAGTTGTAACCAAATGTGTAAAACTTCATTATCGTCCGATTTCCCACGTTTCCAAAGTGAAGTTAAGGCTTAAAACACTGATTTCAATTAAAAATAAATGATTGTAGATTAAATATGATTATTTTCGGCTTGTTGAATTCTTAAACTCTTAGAATGATTATTTGATACAAAATCGTTGAAACTTTATTATCGTCCTATTTCCCACGTTCTTTACATGAAGTAAATGCTCAAAACAACGATTTCTCGTCACAATAAGCTTTGTGACAACATAATGATTAAACTAGGCTTGTTTACTTTCAAAACTCTTAGGGTGATAATTTGTATCAAAGTGCAAAAACTTTATAATATTTCGATTTCCCACGTTCCCAATATGAAGTTAAGGTTTAAAACAACAATTTTTATTCAAAATAAGTGTTTGTAGATAAAATATGATAATGCTTGGCTTATTAAATTTTAAGCCTCTTAGAATAATTATTTGATATAAAATCGTTGAAACTTCATCGTCCCATTTCCCACGTTTCCTATGTGAAGTTAAGTTTAAAATAACGATTTCTAGTCACAATAAGCTTTGTGACAGCACAATGATTATACTCAGTTTGTTTACTTACAAAACTCTTAGTCTTATTATTTGTATCAAATTAGGTAATACTTCATTATAGTTCGATTTCCCCCGTTTCCAATGTGAAGTTAAGGCTTAAAACTACGATTTCTATTCAAAATAAGCATTTGTAGATAAAATATGATTATGCTCGGCTTGTTGAATTTTAAAACTCTTATAATGATTATTTGATACAAAATCATTGAAACTGCATTATCATCCTATTTCCCACGTTCCCTACGTCAGGTTAAGGCTCAAAACAACGATTTCTACTAAGAATAAACTTTGTGGCAGTTCAATGATTATACTCGGCTTGTTTACTTTCAAAACTCTGAGTTTGATTATTTGTATCCAAACGGGTAAAACATCATTATAATTTGATTTCCCACGTTCCCAATGTGAAGTTAAGGCTGAAAACAATGATTTGTAACCACAATAAGCTTCGTGACATTATAATAACTATACTTGGCTTGTTTACTTTAAAAGCATGAGGATGATTAGTTGTAACAAAATGTGTAAAACTTTATTATTGTTCTATTATCCATGTTCCAAAAGTGAAGTTAAGGCATAAAACAACGATTTCTATTCAAAATAAGGGTTTGTAGATAAAATATGATTATGCACGGCCTGTTAAATTTTAAAACTCTTGGAATGATTATTTGATACAAAATCGTTAAAACTTCATTATCGTCCTATTTCCCACGTTCATTACGTGAAATTAAGGCTCAAAACAACGATTTTTAGTCACAATAAACTTTGTGACAACATAATGATTATACTCGACTTGTTTACTTTCAAAATTCTTAAGATGATAGCTTGTGTCAAAATGGGCAAAACTTTATTATATTTCGATTTCCCACGTTCCCTATGTGAAGTTAAGGCTAAAAATAATGATTTCTATTCAAAATAAGCGTTTGTAGATAAAATATGATTATTCTCAGCTTGTTCAATTTTAAACCTCTTAAAATGATTATTTGATACAAAATCGTTGAAACTTCATTATCAACCTATTTCCCACGTTCCCTACATGAAGTTATGCTCAAAATAATGATTTCTAGTTACAATAAGCTTTTTGACGGCACAATGATTATACTCGGCTTGTTTACTTTCAAAACTCTTAGTTTGATTATTTTTGTCAAAATGGATAAAACTTCATTATAGTTCGATTTCCCAGGTTCCCAATGTAAAGTTAATCCTTAAAACAATGATTTCTATTCAAAATAAGCATTTGTAGATAAAATATGATTATGCTCAGCTTGTTGAATTTTAAACCTCTTAGAATGATTATTTGATACAAAATCGTCGAAACTTCAATATCTTCCTATTTCCGACATTCCCTAAGAGAAGTTATAGTTTAAAACAATGAATTCTAGTCACAATAAGCTTAGTGACAGTATAATGATTATACTTGGCTTGTTTTTTTTCAAAACTCTGAGGATGATTATTTGAAACAAAATGGATAAAACTTTATTATCGTCCAATTTCCCACGTTCCCTAAGTGAAGTTCAGGTTTAAAGCAACGTTTTCTACACAAAATAAGCGTTTGTAGATAAAATATTATTATGCTCGGCATGTTGAATTTCAAAACTCTTAGATTGATTATTTGTTACAAAATCGTTGAAACTTCCTTATCGTCCTATTTCCTAGGTTCGCTACTTGAAGTTAAGGCTTAAAACAACGATTTTCAATAACAATAAGCTTTGTGACAGCATAGTGATTATACTCGGCTTGTTTACTTTCAAAACTTTGAGTATGATTAGTTGTAACAAAATGTTTAAAACTTCATTATCGTCCGATTTCCCACGTTTCCGAAGTGAAGTTAAGGCTTAAAACACTGATTTCTATTAAAAATAAATGATTGTAGATTAAATATGATTATGCTCGGACTGTTGAATTCTTAAACTCTTAGATTGATTATTTCATACAACATCGTTGAAACTTTATTATCGTCCTATTCCCCTCGTTCTTTACATGAAGTAAATGCTCAAAACAACGATTTCACGTCACAATAAGCTTTGTGACAACATAATGATTAAACTAGGCTTGTTTACTTTCAAAACTCTTAGGATGATAATTTGTATCAAAATGCAAAAACTTTATAATATTTCGATTTCCCACGTTCCCAACATGAAGTTAAGGTTTAAAACAACAATTTTTATTCAAAATAAGTGTTTGTAGATAAAATATGATAATGCTTGGCTTATTAAATTTTAAGCCTCTTAGAATAATTATTTGATACAAAATCGTTGAAACTTCATCATCCCATTTCCCACGTTCCCTATGTGAAGTTAAGTTTAAAATAACGATTTCTAGTCACAATAAGCTTTGTGACAGCACAATGATTATACTCAGTTTGTTTACTTACAAAACTCTTAGTCTTATTATTTGTATCAAATTAGGTAAAACTTCATTATAGTTCGATTTCCCATGTTTCCAATGTGAAGTTAAGGCTTAAAACTATGATTTCTATTCAAAATAAGCATTTGTAGATAAAATATGATTATGCTCGGCTTGTTGAATTTTAAAACACTTATAATGATTATTTGATACAAAATCGTTGAAACTGCATTATCATCTTATTTCCCACGTTCCCTACGTCAGGTTAAGGCTCAAAACAACGATTTCTACTAAGAATAAACTTTGTGGCAGTACAATGATTATACTCGGCTTGTTTACTTTCAAAACTCTGAGTTTCATTATTTGTATCAAAATGGGTAAAACTTCATTATAATTTGGTTTCCCACGTTCCCAATGTGAAGTTAAGTCTGAAAACAATGATTTGTAACCACAATAAGCTTCGTGACAACATAATAACTATACTTGGCTTGTTTACTTTAAAAACTATGAGGATGATTAGTTGTAACAAAATGTGTAAAACTTTATTATTGTTCTATTATCCATGCTCCAAAAGTGAAGTTAAGGCATAAAACAACGATTTCTATTCAAAATAAGGATTTGTAGATAAAATATGATTATGCTCGTCCTGTTAAATTTTAAAACTCTTGGAATGATTATTTGATACAAAATCGTTGAAACTTCATTATCGTCCTATTTCCCACATTCATTACGTTAAATTAAGGCTCAAAACAACGATTTTTAGTCAAAATAAACTTTGTGACAACATAATGATTATACTCGGCTTGTTTACTTTCAAAACTCTTAAGATGATAACTTTTGTCAAAATGGGCAAAACTTTATTATATTTCGATTTCCCACGTTCCCAATGTGAAGTTAAGGCTTAAAATAATGATTTCTATTCAAAATAAGCGTTTGTAGATAAAATATGATTATTCTCAGCTTGTTCAATTTTAAACCTCTTAAAATGATTATTTGATACAAAATCGTTGAAACTTCATTATCGACCTATTTCCCACATTCCCTACATGAAGTTATGCTCAAAATAATGATTTCTAGTCACAATAAGCTTTATGACGGCACAATGATTATACTCGGCTTGTTTACTTTCAAAACTCTTAGTTTGATTATTTTTGTCAAAATGGATAAAACTTCATTATGGTTCGATTTCCCAGGTTCCCAATGTAAAGTTAATCCTTAAAACAATGATTTCTATTCAAAATAAGCATTTGTAGATAAAATGTGATTATGCTCGGCTTGTTGAATTTTAAACCTCTTAAAATGATTATTTGATACAAAATCGTCGAAACTTCAATATCGTCCTATTTCCCACATTCCCTAAGAGAAGTTAAGGCTTAAAACAACGATTTCTAGTCACAATAAGCTTAGTGACAGTATAATGATTATACTTCGTTTGTTTACTTTCAAAACTCTGAGGATGATTATTTGAAACAAAATGGATAAAACTTTATTATCGTCCAATTTCCCACGTTCCCTAAGTGAAGTTCAGGTTTAAAACAACGTTTTCTACACAAAATAAGCGTTTGTAGATAAAATATTATTCTGCTCGGCATATTGAATTTCAAAACTCTTAGATTGATTATTTGTTACAAAATCGTTGAAACTTCCTTATCGTCCTATTTCCTAGGTTCGCTACTTGAAGTTAAGGCTTAAAACAACGATTTTCAATAAAAATAAGCTTTGTGATAGTATAGTGAATATACTCGGCTTGTTTACTTTCAAAACTTTGAGTATGATTAGTTGTAACCAAATGTGTAAAACTTCATTATCGTCCGATTTCCCACGTTTCCAAAGTGAAGTTAAGTCTTAAAACACTGATTTCTATTAAAAATAATTGATTGTAGATTAAATAAGATTATACTCGGCTTGTTGAATTCTAAAACTCTTAGAATGATTATTTGATACAAAATCGTTGAAACTGCATTATCATCCTATTTCCCACGTTCCCTATGTCAGGTTAAGGCTCAAAACAACGATTTCTACAAAGAATAAACTTTGTGGCAGTACAATGATTATACTCGGCTTGTTTACTTTCAAAACTCTGAGTTTGATTATTTGTATCAAAATGGGTACAACTTCATTATAATTCGATTTCCCACGTTCCCAATGTGAAGTTAAGGCTGAAAACAATGATTTGTAACCACAATAAGCTTCGTGACAACATAATAACTATACTTGGCTTGTTTACTTTAAAAACTATGAGGATGATTAGTTGTAACAAAATGTGTAAAACTTTATTATTGTTCTATTATCCATGTTCCAAAAAAGAAGTTAAGGCATAAAACAACGATTTCTATTCAAAATAATGGTTTGTAGATAAAATATGATTATGCTCGTCCTGTTAAATTTTAAAACTCTTGGAATGATTATTTGATACAAAATCTTTGAAACTTCATTATCGTCCTATTTCCCACGTTCATTACGTGAAATTAAGGCTCAAAACAACGATTTTTAGTCACAATAAACTTTGTGACAACATAACGATTATACTCGGCTTGTTTACTTTCAAAACTCTTAAGATGATAACTTGTGTCAAAATGGGCAAAACTTTATTATATTTCAATTTCCCACGTTCCCAATGTGAATTTAAGGCTTAAAATAATAATTTCTATTCAAAACAAGCGTTTGTAGATAAAATATGATTATGCTCGTCATTTTGAATTTTAAAACTCTTTGTTTGATTATTTGATATAAAATCGCTGAGACTTTATTATCATCATATTTCGCACATTCCCTACATGAAGTTAAGGCTTAAAACTACAATTTCTAGTCACAATAAGCTTTGTGACAACATAATGATTATACTCGGCTGGTTTACTTTCAAAACTCTTAGGATAATTATTTGTAACAAAATGGCAAAACTTTATTATATTTCGATTTCCCACGTTTCCAATGTGAAGTTAAGGCTTAAAACAACGATTTCTATTCAAAATAAGCATTTGTAGATAAAATATGATTATACTCGGCTTGTTGAATTTTGAACCTCTTAGAATGATTATCTGATAAAAAAATGTTGAAACTTCATTATCGTCCTATTTCCCACGTTCCCTACGTGAGGTTAAGTCTCAAAACAACGATTTCTAGTCATAATAAGCATTATGATAGCACAATGATTATACTCGGCTTTTTTACATTTGAAGCTCTTAGTTTGATTATTTGTATCAAAATGGACAAAACTTCAATATAGTTCGATTTTCTACGTTCCCAAAGTAAGGTTAAGGCTTAAAACAACGATTTCTATACAAAATAAACGCTTGTAAATAAAATGCTCAGCTTGTTGAATTTTAAAAATTTTAGAATGATTATTTAATACAAAATCGTTAAAACTTCATTATCGTCTAATTTCCTATGTTCCCAACGTGAAGTTAAGGCTCGAAATAATGATTTCTACTCACTATAAGCTTTGATATATAATAATGATTATACACGGTTTGTTGAATTTCAAAACTCTTATGATGATTATTTGAAACAAAATGGATAAAACTTTATTATCGTCCAATTTTACACATTCCTTAAGTGAATTTAAGGCTTAAAACAATGATTTCTATTCAAAATAAGCATTTGTAGATAAAATATGATTATGCTTGGCATGTTCAATTTTAAAATTCTTAGATTGATTATTTGTAACAAAATCGTTGAAACTTCAATATCATTCCATTTCCCGTGTTCCCTACGAGAAGTTAAGGCTTAAAATAACGATTTCTAGTCACAACAAGCTTTGTGACGGCATAATGATTATACTCGGCTTGTTTACATTCAAAACTTTAAGGATGATTAGTTGGAACAAAGTGTGTAAAACTTCATTATCATCCGATTTCCCACGATCCCAAAGTGAAGTTAAGGCTTAATACAACGATTTCTATTGAAAATAAATGATTGTAGATAAAAAATGATTGTAGATAAAATATGATTATGCTCGTTGAAAATTCATTATCATCCTATTTCCCATGTTCCCTACGAGAAATTAAGGCTCAAAACAATGATTTTTTATCACAATACGATTTGTAACAACATAATGATTTACACTCAGCTTGTTTACTTTCAAAACTCTTAGCATGATAATTTGTATCAAAATGGGAAACTTTATTATATTTCGATTTCCCACGTTCCTAACGTGAAGTTAAGGTTTAAAACAACAATTTCTATTCAAAATAAGCGTTTGTAGATAAAATATGATTACGCTCGGCTTGTTAAATTTTAAACCTCTTAGAATGATTATTTGATGCAAAATCGTTGAAACTTTATTATCATCCTATTTCTCACGTTCCCTATGTTCAGATAAGCTTAAAACAATGATGTCTAGTCACAATAAGCTTAGTGACAGCACAATGATTATAATCGGCTTATTTACTTACAAAACTCTTAGTTTGATTATTTCTATCAAATTAGGTAAAACTTCATTACAGTTCGATTTCTCACGTTCCCAATGTGAGGTTAAGGCTTAAAACTACGATTTCTATTCAAAATAAGCGTTTGTAGATAAAATATGATTAATATTCTGCTTGTTGAATTTTAAAACTCTTAGAATGATTATTTGATACAAAATCATTGTAACTGCATTATCGTCCTATTTCCTACGTTCCCTACGTGAAGTTAAGGCTCGAAATAACGATTTCTACTAAGAATAAACTTTGTGGCAGCACAATGATTATACTCGGCTTGTTTACTTTCAAAACTCTTATTTTGATTATTTGTATAAAAATGGGAAAAACTTCATTATAGTTCGATTTCCCATGTTCCCAATGTGAAGTTAAGGCTTAAAATAACGATTTGTAACCACAATAAGCTTTGTGACATCATAATGATTATATTCGGCTTACTTACTTTAAAAACTCTGAGGATGATTAGTTGTAACAAAATCAAAAAAACTTTATTATCGTCTGATTATCTACGTTCCCAAAGTGAAGTTAAGGCATAAAACAACGATTTCTATTCAAAATATGGGTTTATAGATAAAATATGATTATGCTTGGACTATTGAATTTTAAAACTCTTAGAATGATTATTTGATACAAAATCGTTGAAAATTCATTATCGTCCTATTTCACACGTTCCCTAAGTGAAGTTAAGGCTCAAAACAACGATTTCTAGTCCTATTAAACTTTGTGACAACATAATGATTATACTTGGCTTGTTTACTTTCAAAACTCTTAGGATGATAGTTTGTATCAAAATGCGTAAAACATTATTATATTTTGATTTCCCACGTTTCCAATGTGAAGTTAAGGTTTAAAATAACGATTTCTATTCAAAATAAGCGTTTGTAGATAAAATATGATTATGCTCGGCATTTTAAATTTTAAAACTCTTAGTTTTATTATTTGTTACAAAATCGCTGAAACTTCATTATCGTCGTATTTCCCACATTTCCAATGTGAAGTTAAGACTTAACACAATGATTTCTAGTCACAATAAGCTTTGTGACAACATAATGATTATACTCGACTTGTTTACTTTCAAAACTCTTAGTATGATAATTTGTATCAAAATAGGCAAAACTTTATTATATTTCGATTTCCCACGTTTCTAATGTGAAGTTAAGGCTTAAAACAATGATTTCTATTCAAAATAAGCGTTTGCTGATAAAATATTATTATGGTCGGCTTGTTGAATTTTAAAACTCCTAGAATATATATTTGTATCAAAATCCTTAACACTTCATTATCGTCCAATTTTTCACGTTCCCTGAGTGATGTTATGGCTCAAAACAACGATTTCTACTCACTATAAGCTTTGTAACATAATAATGATTATACTCAGCTTGTTGAATTTCAAAACTCCTAAGGTGATTATTTGAAACAAAATGGATAAAACTTCATTATCGTCCAACTTTCCACATTCCCTAAGTGAAGTTAAGGCTTAAAACAACGATTTCTACTCAAAATAAGTGTTTGTAGATAAAATATGATTTTGCTCGGCATATTGAATTTTAAAACTCTTAGATTGATTATTTGTTACACAATCGTTGAAACTTCATTATCATCCTATTTCCCACGTTCCCTACTTGAAGTGAAGGCTTAAAACAACGATTTTAAGTCACAATAAGCTTTGTGATAGTATAATGATTATACTCGGCTTGTTTAATTTCAAAACTCTGAATATGATTAGCAGTAACAAAATGAGTAAAACTTCATAATCATCCGATTTCGCACATTCCCAAAGTGAAGTTGAGGCTTAAAACAATGATTTCTATTGAAAATAAATGATTGTAGATAAAATATGATAATGCTCGGCTTGTTGAATTTTAAAACTTTTAGAATGATTATTTGTAACAAAATGATTGAAACTTCACTATCGTTCTATTTCCCACGTTTCCTATGTAAAGATATGGCTTAAAACATTGATTTCTTGTCACAATAAGCTTTGTGACAACATAATGATAATTTGTATCAAAATGGGTAAAACTTTATTATATTTCGATTTCTCAAGTTTCCAATGTGAAGATAAGGTTTAAAACAACTATTTTTATTCAGAATAAGTGTTTGTAGATAAAATATGATTATGCTCAGCATGTTCAATTTTAAACCTGTTAAAATGGTTATTCGATACAAAATCGTTGAAACTTCATTATCGACCTATATCCCACGTTCCCTACATGAAGTTATGCTCAAAATAATGATTTCTAGTCACAATAAGCTTTATGACAGTAGAATGATTATACTCGGCTTGTTTACTTTCACAACTCTTAGTTTGATTATTTTTATCAAAATGGTGAAAACTTCACTATAGTTCGATTTCCTAGGTTCCCAATGTAAAGTTAATCCTTAAAACAATGATTTCTATTCAAAATAAGCATTTGTAGATAAAATATGATTATGCTCGGCTTGTTCAATTTTAAACCTCTTAGAATGATTATTTGATATAAAATCGTCGAAACTTCAATATCGCCCTCTTTCCCACATTCCCTACGAGAAGTTAAGGCTTAAAACAACGATTTCTAGTCACAATAAGCTTAGTGACAGCATAATGATTATACTTGGCTTGTTTACTTTCAAAACTCTGAGGATGATTATTTGAAACAAAATGGATAAAATTTTATTATCGTCCAATTTTCCACCTTCCCTAAGTGAAGTTCAGGTTTAAATCAACGTTTTCTATTCAAAATAAGCGTTTGTAGATAAAATATGATTATGCTCAACATGTTGAATTTTAAAACTCTTAGATTGATTATTTGTTACAAAACCGTTGCAACTTCTTTATCGTCCTATTTCTCAGGTTCGCTACTTGAAGTTAAGACTAAAAACAGCGATTTTCAGTCACAATAAGCTTTGTGACAGTATAATGATTACACTCGGCTTGTTTACTTTCAAAACTTTCTGTATGATTAGTTGTAACAAAATGTGTAAAACTTTATTATCGTCCGATTTCCCACGTTTCGAAAGTGAAGTTAAGGCTTAAAACACTGATTTCTATTGAAAATAAATGATTGTAGATTAAATATTATTATGCTCAGCTTGTTCAATTTTAAAACTTTTAGAATAATTATTTGATACAAAATCGTTGAAACTTAATTATCCTCCTAATTCCCACGTTCTCTACATGAAGTTAAGGCTCAAAACAACGATTTCTAGTCACAATAAGCTTTGTGACAGCATAATGATTATACTAGGCTTGTTTGTTTTCAAAACTCTTAGGATGATAATTTGTATCAAAATGCAAAAAATTTATAATATTTCGATTTCCCACGTTCCCAATGTGAAGTTAAGGTTTAAAACAATAATTTCTATTCAAAATAAGTGTTTGTAGATAAAATATGATTATGGTTGGATTGTTAAATTTTAAACCTCTTAGAATAATTATTTGATACAAAATCGTTGAAACTTCATTATCATGCTATTTCCCACGTTCCCTATGTGAAATTTAAAACAACGATTTCTAGTCACAATAAGCTTTGTGACAGCACAATGATTATACTCAGCTTGTTTTCTTACAAAACTCTTGGTTTTATTATTTGTATCAAATTTGGTAAAACTTCATTATAGTTCGATTTCCCACATTCTCAATATGAAGTTAAGGCTTAAAACTACGATTTCTATTAAAAATAAACATTTGTAGGTAAAATATGATTATGCTCGGCTTGTTGAATTTTAAAACTCTTAGAATGATTATTTGATACAAAATCATTGAAACTGCATTATCATTCTATTTCCCACGTTCCCTACGTCAAGTTAAGGCTCAAAACAACGATTTCTACTAAGAATAAACTTTGTGGCAGCACAATGATTATACTCGGCTTGTTTACATTCAAAACACTGAGTTTGATTATTTGTATCAAAATGCGTAAAACTTCTTTATAATTCGATTCCCACGTTCCCAATGTGAAGTTAAGGCTGAAAATAACGATTTGTAACCACAATAAGCTTTGTGACAGCATAATAACTATACTTGGCTTCTTTACTTTAAAAACTCTAAGGATAATTAGTTGTAACAAAATGTGTAAAACTTTATTATTGTTCTATTATCCACATTCCAAAAGTGAAGTTATGGCATAAAACAACGATTTCTATTCAAAATAAAAGTATGTAGATAAAATATGATTATGCTCGTCCTGTTGAATTTTAAAACTCATAGAATGATTATCTGATACCAAATCGTTGAAACTTCATTATCGTCCTATTTCCCACGTTCCTTACGTGAAATTAAGGCTCAAAACAACGATTCTTAGTCACAATAAACTTTGTGACAACATAATGATTATACTCGGCTTGTTTACTTTCAAAACTCTTAAGATAATAATTTGTGTCAAAATGGGCAAAACTGTATTATATTTCGATTTCCCACGTTCCCAATTTGAAGTTAAGGCTTAAAATAATGATTTCTATTCTAAATAAGCGTTTGTAGATAAAATATGATTATGCTCGGTATTTTGAATTTTAAATCTCTTAGTTTGATTATTTGTTACAAAATCGCTAAACCTTTATTATCGTCATATTTTGCACATTCCCTACGTGAAGTTAAGGCTTAAAACTACGATTTCTAGTCACAATAAGCTTTGTGACAACATAATGATTATACTCGGCTTGTTTACTTTCAAAACTCTTAGGATGATTATTTGTAACAAAATGGACAAAACTTTATTATATTTCGATTTCCCACGTTTCCAATGTGAAGCTAAGTCTTAAAACAACGATTTCTAATCAAAATAAGTGTATGTAGATAAAATATGATTATGCTCGGCTTGCTGAATGTTGAACCACTTAGAATGATTATCTGAAACGAAAATGTTGAAACTTTATTTTCGTCCTATTTCCCACGTTCCCTACGTGAGGTTAAGTCTCAAAACAACGATTTCTAGTCACAATAGCACAAAGATTATACTCGGCTTTTTTACTTTTGAAGCTTTTAGTTTGATTATTTGTATCAAAATGGGCAAAACTTCAATATAGTTCGATTTTCTACGTTCCCAATATGAGGTTAAGGCTTAAAACATCGATTTCTATACAAAATAAGCATTTGTAAATAAAATGCTCGTCTTGTTGAATTTTTTAAATTTTAGAATGATTATTTAATACAAAATTATTAAAACTTCATTATCGTCCAATTTCCTACGTTCCCTACGTGAAGTTAAGGCTCGAAATAATGATTTCTACTCACTATAAGCTTTGTGATATAATAATGATTATACATGGTTTGTTGAATTTCAAAACTCTTATAATGATTATTTGAAACAAAATGGATAAAACTTCATTATTGTCCAATTTTACACGTTCCCTAAGTAAATTTAAGGCTTAAAACAATGATTTCTTTTCCAAATAAGTGTTTGTAGATAAAATATGATTAAGCTCGGCATGTTCAATTTTAAAATTCTTAGATTGATTATTTGTAATAAAATCGTTGAAACTTCAATATCATCATATTTCCCGCGTTCCCTACGAGAAGTTAAGGCTTAAAATAACGATTTCTAGTCACAACAAACTTTGTGATAGCATAATGATTATACTCGGCTTGTTTACATTCAAAACTCTGAGGATGATTAGTTGGAACAAAGTGTGTAAAACTTCATTATCGTCCGATTTCCCACGTTCCTAAAGTGAAGTTAAGGATTAATACAACGATTTCTATTGAAAATAAATGATAGTATAAAAAATATGATTATGCTCGGCTTGTTAAATTTTATAACTCTTTGAATGATTATTTGATACAAAATCATTGAAACTTCATTATTGTCCTATTTCCCACGTTCCCTACGAGAAATTAAGGCTCAAAACAATGATTTTTAGTCACAATAAGCTTTGTGACAACATAATGATTTACACTCGGCTTGTTTACTTTCAAAACTCTTAGCATGATAATTTGTATCAAAATGGAAAACTTTATTATATTTCGATTTCCCACGTTACTAACGTGAAATTAAGGTTTAAAACAACAATTTCTATTCAAAATAAGTGTTTGTAGATAAAATATGATTACGCTTGGCTTGTTAAATTTTAAACCTCTTAAAATGATTATTTCATACAAAATCGTTGAAACTTCGTTATCGTCCTATTTCCCACGTTCTCTACGTTCATATGAGCTCAAAACAACGATTTCTAGTCACAATAAGCTTAATTACAGCACAATGATTATACTCAGCTTGTTTACTTGCAAAACTCTTAGTTTGATTATTTGTATCAAATTAGGTAAAACTTCATTATAGTTTGATTTCTCACGTTCCCAATATGAAGTTAAGGCTTAAAACTACGATTTCTATTCAAAATAAGCGTTTGAAGATAAAATATGATTATACTCGGCTTGTTGAATTTTAAAACTCTTTGAATGATTATTTGATACAAAATCATTGTAACTTCAATATCGTTCTATTTCCCACGTTCCCACCGTGAAGTTAAGGCTCAAAATAACGATTTCTACTAAGAATAAACATTGTGGCATCATAATGATTATACTTGGCTTGTTTACTTTCAAAACTCTTAGTTTGATTATTTGTATAAAAATGGGAAAAACTTCATTATAGTTCGATTTCCCATGTTCCCACTGTGAAGTTAATGCTTAAAACAACGATTTGTAACTACAATAAGATTTGTGATAGCATAATGATTATATTCGGCTTTGTGATAACAAAATGAAAAAAACTTTATTATTGTCTGATTATCTACGTTCCCAAAGTGAAGTTAAGGCTTAAAACAACGATTTCTATTCAAAATATGGGTTTGTAGATAAAATATGATTATGCTTGGACTGTTGAATTTTAAAACTCTTAAAATGATTATTTGATACAAAATCATTGAAAATTAATTATCTTCCTATTTCGCACGTTCCCTACGTGAAGTTAAGGCTCAAAACAACGATTTCTAGTCCCAATAAACTTTGTGACAACATAATGATTATACTCGGCTTGTTTACTTTCAAAACTCTTAAGATGATAATTTGTATCAATATGCGTAAAACTTTATTATATTTCGATTTCCCACATTCCCAATGTGAACTTAAGGTTTAAAATAACGATTTCTATTCAAAATAAGTGTTTGTAGATAAAATATGATTATGCTCGCCATTTTGAATTTTAAAACTCTTAGTTTGATTATTTGTTACAAAATCGCTGAAACTTCATTATCGTCATATTTCCCACATTTCCAATGTGAAGTTAAGACTTAACACAATGATTTCTAGTCGCAATAAGCTTTGAGACAACATAATGACTATACTCGGCTTGTTTACTTTCAAAACTCTTAGTATGATAATTTGTATCAAAATGGGCAAAACTTTATTATATTTTTATTTCCCACGTTCCCAATGTGAAGTTAAGGCTTAAAACAATGCTTTCTATTCAAAATAAGCGTTTGCTGATAAAATATGATTATGCTCGGCTTGTTGAATTGTAAAACTCTTAGAATATATATTTGTTTCAAAATCATTAAGACTTCATTATCGTCCAATTTCTCACGTTCCCTACGTGAAGTTAAGGCTCAAAACAACAATTTCTACTCACTATAAGCTTTGTAACATATAAATGATTATACTCAGCTTCTTGAATTTCAAAACTCTTAGGGTGATTATTTGAAACAAAATGGATAAAACTTCATTATCGTCAAATTTCCCATATTCCCTAAGTGAAGTTAAGGCTTAAAACAACGATTTCTTCTCAAAATAAGCGTTTGTAGATAAAATATGATTATGCTCGGCATATTGAATTTTAAAACTCTTAGATTGATTATTTGTTACACAGTCGTTGAAACTTCATTATCATCCTATTTCCCACGTTCCCTACTTGAAGTGAAGGCATAAAACAACGATTTTAAGTCACAATAAGGTTTGTGATAGTATAATGATTATACTCGAGTTGTCTAATTTCAAAACTCTGAGGATGATTAGTTGTAACAAAAATGAGTAAAACTTCATTATCATCTGATTTCGCACATTCCCAAAGTGAAATTGAGGCTTAAAACAATGATTTCTATTGAAAAGAAATGATTGTAGATAAAATATGATTATGCTCGACTTGTTGAATTTTAAAACTCTTAGAATGATTATTTGTAACAAAATGATTGAAACTTCACTATCCTTCTATTTCCCACGTTTCCTATGTAAAGATAAGGCTCAAAACAACGATTTCTAGTCACAATAAGCTTTGTGACAACATAATGATAATTTGTCTCAAAATGGGTAAAACTTTATTATATTTCGATTTCCAAGTTCCCAATGAGAAGATAAGACTTAAAACAACGATTTCTATTGAAAATAAGCATTTGTACATAAAATATGATTATGCTCAGCTTGATCAATTTTAAACCTCTTAAAATGATTATTTGATACAAAATCGTTGAACCTTCATTATCGACCTATTTCCCACGTTCCCTACATGAAGTTTTGCTCAAAATAATGATTTGTAGTCACAATAAGCTTTTATGACAGTACAATGATTATAATCGGCTTGTTTACTTTCAAAACTCTTAGTTTGATTATTTTTATCAAAATGGGTAAAACTTCATTATAATTCGATTTTCCACGTTATCAATTTAAAGTTAATCCTTAAAACAATGATTTCTATTCAAAATAAGCATTTGTAGATAAAATATGATTATGCTTGGCTTGTTGAATTTTAAACCTCTTAGAATGATTATTTGATACAAAATCGTCGAAACTTCAATATCGTCCTATTTCCCACATTCCCTACGAGAAGTTAAGGCTTAAAACAACGATTTCTAGTCACAATAAGCTTAGTGACAGCATAACGATTATACTTGGCTTGTTTACTTTCAAAACTCTGAGGATGATTATTTGAAACAAAATAGATAAAACTTTATTATCGTCCAATTTCCCACGTTCCCTAAGTGAAGTTCAGGTTTAAAACAACGTTTTCTATTCAAAATAACCGTTTGTAGATAAAATATGATTATGCTCGGCATGTTGAATTTTAAAACTCTTAGATTAATTATTTGTTACAAAATCGTTGAAACTTCATTTCGTCCTATTTCCCACGTTCTTTACGTGAAATTAAGGCTCAAAACAACGATTTTTAGTCACAATAAACTTTATGACAACATAATGAATTTACTCGGCTTGTTTACTTTCAAAACTCCTAAGATGATAATTTGTGTCAAAATGGGCAAAACTTTATTATATTTCGTTTTCCCACGTTCCCAATGTGATGTAAAGGCTTAAAATAACGATTTCTATTCAAAATAAGCATTTGTAGATAAAATATAATTATGCTCGGCATTTTCAATTTTAAAACTAATAGTTTGATTATTTGTTACAAAATCGCTGAAACTTTATTATCGTCATATTTCGCACATTCCTTACATGAAGTTAAGGTTTAAAACAACAATTTCTATTCAAAATATGCGTTTGTAGATAAAATATGATTATGCTCGGCTCGTTAAATTTTAAACCTCTTAGAATAATTATTTGATACAAAATAGTTGAAACTTCATTATCGTCCTATTTCCCATGTTCCCTACATGAAGTTAAGCTCAAAACAACGATTTCTAGTCACAATAAGTTTTGTGACAGTACAATGATTATACTCGACTTGTTTGCTTACAAAACTCTTAGTTTTATTATTTATGTCGAATTAGGTAAAACTTCATTATAGTTCGATTTCCCACGTTCTCAATGTGAAGTTAAGGCTTAAAACTACGATTTCTATTCAAAAAAAACATTTGTATATAAAATATGATTATGCTCGGCTTGTTGAATTTTAAATCTCTTAGAATGATTATTTGATACAAAATCGTTGAAACGGCATTATAATCCTATTTCCCACGTTCCCTACGTGAATTTAAGGCTCAAAACAACGATTTCTACGAAGAATAAACTTTGTGGCAGCACAATGATTATACTCGGCTTGTTTACTTTCAAAACTCTGAGTTTGATTATTTGTATCAAAATGTGTAAAACTTCATTATAATTCGATTTCCCACGTTTCCAATGTGAAGTTAAGGCTTAAAATAACGATTTCTATTCAAAATAAGCGTTTGTAAATAAAATATGATTATCCTCGGCATTTTGAATTTTAAAACTCGTAGTTTGATTATTTGTTACAAAATCACTGAAACTTTATTATCGTCATATTTCGCACATTCCCTACGTGAAGTTATGGCTTAAAACAACGATTTCTAGTCACAATAAGCTTTGTGACAACATAATGATTATACTAGGCTTGTTTACTTTCAAAACTCTTAGGATGATAATTTGTATCAAAATGCAAAAATTTTATAATATTTCGATTTCCCACGTTCCAAATGTGAAGTTAAGGTTTAAAACAACAATTTCGATTCAAAATAAGCGTTTGTAGATAAAATATGATTATGCACGGCTTGTTAAATTTTAAACCTCTTAGAATAATTATTTGATACAAAATCGTTGAAACTTCATTATCGTCCTATTTCTCATGTTCCCTACATGAAGTTAAGCTCAAAACAACGATTTCTAGTCACAATAAGCTTTGTGACAGTACAATGATTATACTCGACTTGTTTACTTACAAAACTCTTAGTTTTATTATTTGTGTCAAATTAGGTAAAACTTCATTATAGTCCAATTTCCCACGTTCCCAATGTGAAGTTAAGGCTTAAAACTACGATTTCTATTCAAAATAAGCATTTGTATATAAAATATGATTATGCTCGTCTTGTTGAATTTTAAATTTCTTTGAATGATTATTTGATACAAAATCATTGAAATGGCATTATCATCCTATTTCCCACGTTCCCTACGTAAAGTTAAGGCTCAAAATAATGATTTTCACTAAGAATAAACTTTGTGGCAGCACAATGATTATACTCGGCTTGTTTTCTTTCAAAACTCTGAGTTTGATTATTTTTATCAAAATGAGTAAAACGTCATTATAATTCGATTTCCCACGTTCCCAATGTGAAGTTAAGGCTTAAAATAACGATTTATATTCAAAATAAGCGTTTGTAGATAAAATATGATTATCCTCGGCATTTTAAATTTTAAAAATCTTAGTTTGATTATTTGTTACAAAATCACTGAAACTTTATTATCGTCATATTTCGCACATTCCCTACGTGAAGTTAAGGTTTAAAACAACGATTTCTAGTCACAATAAGGTTTGTGACAACATAATGATTATACTCGGCTTGTTTACTTTCAAAACTCTTAGGATGATAATTTGTATCAAAATGGGTAAAACTTTATTGTATTATATTTGTATCAAAATCGTTAAGACTTCATTATCGTCCAATTTCCCACGTTCCCAACATGAAGTAAAGGCTCAAACAACGATTTCAACTATAAGCTTTATTTTTTTGACATAATAATGATTATACTCAGCTTGTTAAATTTGAAAACTCTTAGGATGACTATTTGAAACAAAATGGATAAAACTTCATTATCGTACAATTTCTCACATTCCCCAAGTAAAGTTAATGTTTAAAACAACGATTTCTATTCAAAATAAGTGTTTGTAGATAAAATATGATTATGCTCATCATTATCGTTCTATTTCCTACGTTCCCTATTTGAAGTTAAGGCTTAAAACATTGATTTTTTGTCACAATAAGCTTTGTGAAAGTGTAGTGATTATACTCGGCTTATTTCTTTTCAAAACTCTGAGGATGATTAGTTGTAACAAAATTTGTAAAGCAACAATTTCTATTCAAAATTAGCATTTGTAGATAAAATATGATTATGCTTGGCTTGTTGAATTTTAAAACTACTACAATGATTATTTGATACAAAATCGTTGAAACTTCATTATCATCCAATTTCCCACGTTCCCTACGTGAAGTTAAGGTTTACAACAACGATTTCTAGTCATAGTAAGCTTTGTGACAGCATAATGATTGTACTCGGCTTGTGTAAAACTTTATTATCTTCAGAATATCCACATTTCCAAAGTAAAGTTAAGGTTTAAAACAACGATTTCTATTCAAAATAAGTGTTTGTAGATAAAATATGGTTATGCTCGGCTTGTAGAATTTTAAAACTCTTAGAATGATTATTTGATACAAAATCGTTGAAACTTTATTATCTTTCTATCTCCCATGTTTCCTATGTGAAGTAAAGCTCAAAACAACGATTTCTACTTGCAATAAACTTTGTGACAGAATAATGATTATATTCGACTTATGAAATTTCAAAACTCTTAAAATGATTATTTGAAACGAAATGGGTAAAGTTTTATTATCGTCCAATTTCCCACATTGCATATGTGAAGTTAAGGCTCAAAACAACGATTTCTAGTGACAATAAGCTTTGTGGCAGCATAATGATTATATTCGGCTAGTTTACTTTCAAAACTCTTAGTTTGATTATTTGTATCAAAATGGGTAAAACTTTATTGTAGTTCGATTTCCCATGTTCCCAATATGAAGTTAAGGCTTAAAACAATGATTTCTATTCAAAATAAGAGTTTGTAGATAAAATATGATTATACTCGGCTTGTTGACTTTTAAAACTCTTAGCATGATTATTTGTATCAAAATGGATAAAACTTCATTGTCGTACAATTTCCCACGTTTCCTAAGCGAAGTTAAGGCTTAAAACAACGATTTCTATTCAAAATAAGCGTTTGTAGATAAAATATGATTATGCTCAGCATGTTCAATTTTAATACTCTTAGATTGATTACTTGTAACAAAATTGTTGAAACTTCAATATCTTCCAATTTTTCACGTTCCCTACGAGAAGTTAAGGCTTAAAATAACGATTTCTAGTCACAACAAGCTTTATGATAGCATAATGATAATACTCCGCTTGTTTACTTTCAAAACTCTGAGCATGATTAGTTGTAACAAAGTGTGTAAAACTTCATTGTCATCTGATTTTCCACGTTCTCAATGTGAAGTTAAGGCTTAAAACAATGATTTCTATTCAAAATAAGCGATTGTAGAAAAAATATGATTATGCTCGGCTTGTTGACTTTTAAAACTCTTAGAATGATTATTGGATACAAAATCGTTGAACCTTCATTATCGTCCCATTTCCCACATTCCCTACGTGAAGTTAAATCTTAAAACAATGGTTTCTAGTCACAATAAGCTTTGTGATAGCATAATGATTATACTCGGCTTGTTTACTTTCAAAACTCTGAGGATGGTTAGTTCTAACAAAATGTGAAACTTCATTATCATCCGATTTTCTATGTTCCCAAAGCAAAGTCAAGGCTTAAAACAACGATTTTTATTCAAAATAACTGTTTGAAGATAAAATATGATTATGCTCAGCTTGTGGAATTTTAAAACTCTTAGAATGATCATTTGATACAAAATCGTTGAAACTTCATTATCGTCCTATTTCCCATATTCCCTACGTGAAGTTAATGCTCCAAATAACGATTTCTACTCATAAAAAGCTCTGTGACAAAATAATAATTATACTCTGCTAGTTGAATTTCAAAACTCTTAGGATGATTATTTGAAACAATTATTTCTCTTCAAAATAAGCATTTTTAGATAAAATATGATTACTCTCGGCTTGTTGAATTTTAAAACTCCTAGAATGATTATTTGATAAAAAATCAATGAAACTACATTATCGTCCTATTTCCTACATTCCCTACGTGAAGTTAAGCCTCAAAAAGACGATTTCTAGTCACAATAAGCTTTCTAACCGCATAATGATTATACTCGGCTTCTTTACTTTCAAAAGTCTTAGGATGATTATTTGTAACAAAATGGGTTAAATTTCATTATATTCCTATTTCCCACGTTCCCAATGTGAAGTTAAGGTTTAAAACAATGATTTCTATTTAAAATAAGCGTTTGTACATAAAATATGATTATGCTCGGCTTGTTGAATTTTGAACCTCTTAGAATGATTATCTGATACAAAATTGTTGAAACTTCATTATTGTCCTATTTCCCACATTCCCTACGTGTCCAATGTGAAGTTAAGGTTTAAAACAACGATTTCTATCTCAAAACAACTATTTCCCATGTTCCCATGTTCCCTACGTGAAGTTAAGGCTCGAAACAACGATTTCTACTCACTATAGCTTTCTACAATAATAATGATTATACTTAGTTTGTTGAATTTCAAAACTCTTATGATGATTATTTGAAACAAAATGGATAAAACTTCATTATCGTCCAATTTCACACGCTCCCTAAGTGAATTTAAGGCTTAAAACAACGATTTCTATTAAAAATAAGTGTTTGTAGATAAAATATGATTATGCTCGGCTTATTGAATTTTAAAACTCTTAGAATATTTATTTGATCAAAATCGTTAAGACTTTATTATCGTCCAATTTTCGACGTTCCCTACGCGAAGTTATGGCTCGAAACAACGATTTCTACTCACTATAAGCTTTGTGATATAATAATGATTATATTCGGTTTGTTGAATTTCAAAACTCTTAGGATGATTATTTGAAACAAAATGGATAAAACTTTGCAATCGTCAAATTTCTAAGGTTCCCTAAGTGAAGTTAAGTTTTAAAACAACGATTTCAATTCAAAATAAACGTTTGTAGATAAAATATGATTATTCTCGGCATGTTGAATTTTAAAACTCTTAGATTGATTATTTGTTACAAAATCGTTGAAATTTCATTATCGTCCCATTTCCCACATTCCCTACTTGAAGTTAAGGCTTAAAACAACGATTTTTAGTCACAATAAGCTTTGTGACAGTATAATAATTATACTCGGCTTGTTTACTTTCAAAACTATGAGGATGATTAGTCGTAACAAAATGTGTAAAACTTCATTATGGTTCGATTTTCCAAGTTTTCAAAGTGAAGTTATGGCTTAAAACAACGATTTATATTCAAAATAAGCGTTTGAAGATAAAATATAATTACGCTCAGCTTGTTTAATTGTAAAACTATTAGAATGATTATTTGATACAAAATTGTTAAAACTTCATTATCGTTCTATTTCCCACATTCCTATGTGAATTTAAGGCTCAAAACAACGATTTCTAGTCACATTAAGATTTGTGGCAGCACAATTATTATACTTGGCTTGTTTACTTTCAAAACTCTTAGTTTGATTATTTGTATCAAAATGGGTAAAACTTCATTATAGTTCAATTTCTCATGTTTCCAATGTAGTTAAGGCTTAAAACAACGATTTCTACTCTAAATAAGCATTTGTAGACAAAATATGATTATGCTCGGCTTGTAGAATTTTAAACCTCTTAGAATGATTATTTGATACAAAATCTTTGAAACTTCAATATCGTCGTATTTCCCACGTTCCCTACGAGAAGTTAAGGTATAAAACAACGATTTCTAATCACAACAAGCTTTATGACAGCATAATGATTAGACTTGGCTTGTTTATTTTCAAAACTGTGAGGTTGAATATTTGAAATAAAATGGATAAAACTTCATTATCGTCCAATTTTTCACGTTCCCTAAGTGAAGTTAAGGCTTAAAACAAGGATTTCTATTAAAAATAAGCATTTGTCGATAAAATATGATTATGCTTGGTATGTTGAATTTTAAAACTCTTAGATTGATTATTTGTCACAAAATCATTGAAACTTCATTATCGTCCAATTTTCCACGTTCCCTACTTGAAGTTAAGTCTTAAAACAACAATTTTTAGTCACAAAAACCTTTGTGACAGTATAAGGATTATACTCGGCTTGTTTACTTTCAAAACTCTGTGGATGATTAGTTGTAACAAAATGTGTAAAACTTCATTATCGTCCGATTTTCCACATTTCCAAACTTAAGTTAAGGCTTAAAACAACAATTTCTATTGAAAATAAGCAATTGTAGATAAAATATAATTATGCTCGGCTATTTGAATTTTAAAACTCTTAGAATGATTATTTGATACAAAATCGTTGAAACTTCATTGTCTTATTTTCCACGTCCCTACGTGAAGTTAAGGCTTAAAACGACGATTTCTAGTCACAATAAGCTTTGTGATAGTATAATGATTATACTCGGCTTGCTTACTTACAAAACTCTGAGGATGATTCGTTGTAACAAAATGTGTAAAAGCTCATTATCGTTCGATTTCCCAAGTTCCCAAAGTGAAGTCAAGGCTTAAAACAACGATTTTTATTCAAAATGAGCGTTTGTAGATAAAATATGATTATGCTCGGCTTGTTTAATTTTAAAACTCTTAGAATGATTATTTGATACAAAATTCTTGATACTTCATTATCGTCCTATTTCCCACGTTCCCTACGTAAAATTAAGGCTCAAAACAATGAGTTCTAGGCACGATAAGCTTTGTGGTAGCACAATGATTATACTTGGCTTGTTTACTTTCAAAACTCTTAGTTTGATTATTTGTATCAAAATGGGTAAAACTTCATTATAGTTCGATTTCTCACATTTCCAATGTGAAGTTAAGGCTTAAAACAACAATTTCTATTTAAAATAAGCGTTTGTAAATAAAATATGATTATGCCCGGCTTGTTGAATTTTAAAACTCTTAAAATGATTATTTGAAACAAAGTAGTTAAAACTTCATTATCGTCCAATTTCCCACGTTCTCTACGTGGAGTTAAGGCTCGAAACAACGATTTCTACTCACATTAAGCTTTAAGACATAATAATGATTATAATCGGCTTGTTGAATTTTAAAACTCGTAGGATGATTACTTGAAACAAAATGGCTTAAAACAACGATTTCTATTCAAAAAAATCATTTGTAGATAAAATATGATTATGCTAGCCTTATTGAATTTTAAAACTCTTAGATTGAAATTTGTTACAAAATCGTTAAAACTTCATTATCGTCCTATTTCCCACGTTCCCTACGTGAAGTTAAGGCTTAAAATAACGATTTATAGTCACAGTAAGCATTGTGAAAGCATAACGATTATACTCGGCTTGTTTACTTTAAAAACTCTGAGGATGATTAGTTGTAACAAAATGTATAAAACTTTATTATCGTCCGATTATCCACATTCCCAAAGTGAAGTTAAGGCTCAAAACAATGATTTCTATTCAAAATAAGTATTTGTAGATAAAATATGATTATGCTCGGCTTGTTGAATTTTATCTCTTAGAATGATTATTTGATACAAAAAATCGTTGAAATTGCATTATCGTCCTATTTCCCAAGTTCCCTACGTGAAGTTAAGGCTCAAAACAACGATTTCTACTTAGAATAAACTTTGTGACAGAATAATGATTATACTCGGCTTATTGAATTTCAAAACTCTTAGGTTGATTATTTGAAACAAAATGGGTAAAGTTTTAATATCGTCCGATTTCCTACGTTCCCTAAGTGAAGTTAAGGCTTAAAACAATGATTTCTATTTAAAATATGCGTTTGCAGATAAAATATAATTATGTTCGGCTTATTTTCTTTCAAAACTCTTATGATGATAATTTGTATCAAAATGGGTAAAACTTCATTATATTTCGATTTCCCATGTTCCAAAAGTGAAGTTAAAGCTTAAAACAACGATTTTTATTCAAAATAAGCGTTTGTAGATAAAATATGATTATGCTGGGTTGTTGAATATTAAACCTCCTAAAATGATTATTTGATACAAATCATTAAAACTTCATTATCTATCCTATTTTCCACGTTCCCAACGTGAAGTTAAGGCTCAAAACAATGATTTCTAATCACAATAAGCTTTGTGACAACATAATGATTATACTCGGCTTGTTTACTTTTAAAACTCTTAGGATGATAATTTGTATCAAAGAGGGTAAAACTTTATTCTATTTCGATTTCCCACGTTCCCAATGTAAAGTTAAGGCTTAAAACAACGATTTCTATTCAAAATTAGCGTTTGTAGATAAAATATAATTATGCTCGGCTTGTTGACTTTGAAAACTCTTAAAATATTTATTTGTATCAAAATCGTTAAGACTTCATTATCGTCCAATTTCCCACGTTCTTACATGAAGTTATGGCTCGAAACAATGATTTCTACTCAATATAAGATTTGTGACATAATAATAATTGTACTTGGCTTGTTGAATTTCAAAACACTTAGGATAATTATTTGAAACAAAATGGATAAAACTTCACAATCGTCCAATTTCTCACATTCCCTAAGTGAAGTTAAGGCTTAAAACAATGATTTCTATTCAAAATAAGCGTTTGTAGATAAAATATGACTATGCTCGGCATGTTGAATTTTAAAACTCTTAGATTGATTATTCGTTACATAATCGTTGAAACTTCATTATCGTTCTATTTCCCACGTTCCCTACTTGAAGTTAAGGCTTAAAACAATGATTTTTAGTCACAATAAGCGTTTTGATAGTATAGAGATTATAATCGGCTTGTTTACTTTCAAAACTCTGATGATGATTAGTTGTAACAAAATGTGTAAAACTTCATAATCGTCCGATTTTCCACATTCCCAAAGTGAATTTAAGGCTTAGAACAACGATTTCTATTGAAAATAAGCGATTGTAGTTAAAATATGATTATGCTAGGCTTGTTGAATTTTAGAACTCTTAGAATTATTATTTGATATAAAATCATTGAAACTTCATTATTGTCCTATGTCTCACATTCTCTGTGTGAAGTTAAGGCACAAAAAAATGATTTCTAGTCATAATAAGCTTTGTGACAACATAATGATTATACTCGGCTTGTTTACTTTCAAAACTCTTAGGTTGATAATTTGTATCAAAATGGGTAAAACTTTATTATATTTCGATTTACCACGTTCCTAATGTGAAGTTAAGGCTTAAAACAACGATTTATATTCAAAATTAGCGTTAGTAGATAAAATATGATTATGCTCGGCTTATTGAAATTCAAAATTCTTAGAATATTTATTTGTATCAAAATCGTTAAGACTTCATTATCGTCCAATTTCTCACGTTCCCTACGTGAAGTTAAGGCTCGAAACAACGATTTCTACTCGCTATAAGCTTTGTGACATAATAATGATTATACTCGGCTTGTTGAATTTCAAAACTCTTAGGATGATTATTTGAAACAAATAGGATAAAACTTCGAAATCGTCTAATTTCCTACGTTCCTTAAGTGCAGTTAAGGCTTAAAACAATGATTTCTATTCAAAATAAGCGTTTATTGATAAAATATGATTACTCTCGGCTTGTTGAATTTTAAATCTCTTAGAATGATTATTTGATACAAAATAGTTGAAACTTCATTATCGTCCTATTTCCCACATTCCCTACGTGATGTTAAGGTGCAAAACAATGATTTCTTGTCACAATAAGCTTTGTGACAACATAATGATTATACTCGACTTGTTTACTTTCAAAAAACTTAGGATGATAATTTGTATCAAAATGGGTTAAACTTTATAATATTTCGATTTTCCATGTTCCCATTGTGAAGTTAAGGTTTAAAACAACGATTTCTATTCAAAATAAGCATTTGAAGATAAAATAGGATTATGCTCGGCTTGTTTGATTTGAAAACCCTTGGAATGACTACTTGATACAAAATCGTTGAAACTTCATTATCGTGCTATTTCTCACGTTCGCTACCTGAAGTTAAGGCTCAAAACAACGATTTCTACTCAGAATAAGCTTTGTGACAGAATAATGATTATATTCGGCTTGTTAAATTTCAAAACTCTTAGGACAATTATTTGAAACAATATGGATAAAATTTTATTGTCTGATTTCCTACGTTCCCCAAGTGAAGTTAAGGGTTAAAACAATGATTTCTCTTCAAAATAAGCATTTGTAGATAAAATATGATTATGCTTGGCTTGTTTAATTGTAAAATTCTTAAAATGATTATTTGATACAAAATCATTAAAACATCATCAGCGTCCTATTTCCAACGTTCCTTACGTGAAGTTAAGGCTTAAAACAACAATTTATAGACATAATAAGCTTTGTGACAGTATAATGATTATACTCGGCTTGTTTATTTTCAAAACTTGAGGATGATTAGTCGTAATAAAATGTTTAAAACTTTATTATCGTCTGATTTTCCTCGTTAACAAAGCGAAGTGAAGGCTTAAAATAACGATTTCTATTTAAAATAAGCGTTTGTAGATAAAATATGATTATGCTCGGCTTATTAAATTTTAAAACTCTTAGAATGATTATTTTATACAAAATCATTGAAACTTCATTATCTTCCTATTTCCCTCGTTCCCTACATGAAGTTAAGCCTTAAAACAACAATTTCTAGTCACAATAAGCTTTGTGACAGTATAATGATTATACTCGGCTTGTTTACTTTCAAAACACTGAGGACAATTAGTTGTAATAAAATGCGTAAATCTTCATTATCGTCCGATTTCCTATGTTTCCAAAGTGTAGTTAAGGCTTAAAACAATGATTTCTATTCAAAATAAACGTTTGTAGATAAAATATGATTATGTTCGGCTTGTTAAATTTTAAAACTTTTAAAATGATTATTTGATACAAAATCGTTGAAACTTCATTATCGTCCTATTTCCCTCGTTCCCTACATGAAGTTAGGGCTTAAAACAATAATTTCTAGTCACAATAAGCTTTGCGACAGTATAATGATTATACTCGGCTTGTTTACTTTCAAAACTCTATGGATGATTAGTTGTAACGAAATGTGTAAAACATCATTATTGTCTGATTTTTCAGGTTCCCAAAGTGAAATTAAAGGCTTAAAACAACGATTTCTATTCAAAATAAGCGTTTGAAGATAAAATATAATTATGCTCGGCTTATTTAATTTTAAAACTCTTAGAATGATTATTTGATACAAAATTATTGAAACTTCATTATCGTCCTATTTCCCACGTTCCCTACATGAAGTTAAGGCTCAAAACAATAATTTCTAGTCACAACAAGCTTTGTGGCAGCACAATGATTATACTCGGCTTGTTTACTTTCAAAACTCTTAGTTTAATTATTTGTATCAATATGGGTAAAACTTCATTATAGTTAGATTTCCCACGTTTCCAATGTGAAGTTAAGCCTCAAAACAACAAATTCTATTCAAAATAAGCGTTTGTAGATAAAATATGGTTATATTCGGCTTGTTGAATTTTAAAACTCGTAGAATGATTATTTATATCAAAATGGATAAAACTTCATTGTCATGCAATTTCCCACGTTCCCTAGGCGAAGGTAAGGCTTAAAATAACGATTTCTATTCAAAATAATCGTTTGTAGATAAAATATGATTATGCTCGGCTTGTTGAATTTTAAAACTCTGAGATTGGTAATTTGTTACAAAATCGTTGAACCTTCATTATCGTCCTATTTCCCACGTTCCCTATGTGAAGTTAAGGCTTAAAGCAACGATTTCTACTCACAATAAGTTTTGTAACAGCATAATGATTATACTCGGCTTGCTTACTTTCAAAACTCTGAGGATGATTAGTTGTAATAAAATATTTAAAACTTTATTATCGTCTGATTTCCCTTGTTACCAAAGTGAAGTTAAGGCTTAAAATAACGATTTCTATTAAAAATAAGCGTTTGTAGATAAAATATGATTATGCTCAGCTTGTAAAATTTTAAAACTCTTAGAATGATTATTTTATACAAAATCGTTGAAACTTCATTATCTTCCTATTTCACTCGTTCCCTACATGAAGTTAAGCCTTAAAACAACAATTTCTGGTCACAATAAGCTTTGTGATATTATAATGATTATACTCGGCTTGTTTACTTTCAAAACACTGAGGATGATTAGTTGTAATCAAATGTGTAAATCTTCATTATCGTCCGATTTCCTATGTTTCCAAAGTGTAGTGAAGGCTTAAAACAACGATTTCTATTCAAAATAAACATTTGTAGATAAAATATGATTATGCTCGGCTTGTTAAATTTTAAAACTCTTAGAATGATTATTTGATACAAAATCGTTGAAACTTCATAATCTTCCTATTTCCATCGTTCCCTATGTGAAGTTAAGGCTTAAAACAACAATTTCTAGTCACAATAAGCTTTGCGATAGTATAATGATTATACTCGGCTTGTTTACTTTCAAAACTCTGTGGATGATTAGTTGTAACGAAATGTGTAAAACTTCATTATCGTCTGATTTTTCAGGTTCCCAAAGTGAAGTTAAGGCTTAAAACAACAATTTCTATTCAAAATAAGTGTTTGAAGATAAAATATAATTATGCTCGGCTTATTTAATTTTAGAACTCTTAGAATGATTATTTGATATAAAATTATTAAAACTTCATTATTGTCCTATTTCCCATGTTCCTACGTGAATTTAAGGCTCAAAACAACAGTTTCTAGTCACAATAAGCTTTGTGGCAGCATAATGATTATACTCGGCTTGTCTACTTTCAAAACTCTTAGTTTAATTATTTGTATCAAAATGGGTAAAACTTCATTATAGTTAGATTTCCCACGTTCCCAATGTGAAGTTAAGGCTTAAAACAACGAATTCTATTCAAAATAAGCGTTTGTTGGTAAAATATGGTTATACTCGGCTTGTTCAATTTTAAAACTCTTAGAATGGTTATTTACATCAAAATGGATAAAACTTCATTGTCGTGCAATTTCCCAAGTTCCCTAAGTGATGTTAAGGCTTAAAACGACGATTTCTATTCAAAATAATCGTTTGTAGATAAAATATGATTATGCTCGATTCGTTGAATTTTAAAACTCTAAGATTGATAATTTGTTAAAAAATCGTTGAATCTTCATTATAGTCCTATTTCCCACGTTTCCTATGTGAAGTTAAGGCTTAAAGCAACGATTTCTACTCACAATAAGCTTTGCAACACCATAATGATTATACTCGGCTTGCTTACTTTCAAAACGCTGAGAATGATTAGTTGTAACAAAATGTTTAAAACTTTATTATCGTCCGATTATCCACGTTCCCAAAGTGAAGTTAAGGCTTAAAACAATGATTTATATTCAAAATAAGTGTTTGTAGATAAAATATGATTATGCTCTACTTGTTGAATTTTAAAACTCTTATAATGATTATTTGATACAAAATCGTTGAAACTGCATTATCGTCCTATTTCCCACGTTCCCTATCTGAAGTTAAGGCGCAAAATAACGATTTCTACTCACAATAAACTTTGTGACAGAATAATAATTATACTCGGCTTGTTGAATTTAAAAACTCTTAGGATGATTATTTGAAACAAAATGGGTAAAGTTTTATTATCGTTCGATTTCTCATGTTCGTTAAGTGAAGTTAAGGCTTAAAACAATGATTTCTATTTAAAATAAGCATTTGCAGATAAAATATAATTATGCACGGCTTGTTTATTTTCAAAACTCCTAGGATAATAATTTGTATCAAAATGGGTAAAACTTCATTATATTTCTATTTCTCACGTTCCCAATTTGAAGTTAAGGCTTAAAATAATGATTTCTATTCAAAATAAACGATTGTAAATAAATATGATTAGGCTCGGCTTATTAAATGTTAAAACTCTTAAAATTATTATTTTATACAAAATCGTTGAAATTTCTTTATCGTCCTATTTCCTATGTTCCCTACATGAAGTTAAAGCTCAAAACAACGATTTCAACTCACAATATGCTTTGTGACAGAACAATGATTATACCTGGCTTGTTGAATTTCAAAACTCTTAGGAGTACTATTTGAAACAAAATGGGTAAAACTTCATTATCGTCCGATTTTCCACATTCACTAAGTGAATAATTATTACACTCGGCTTGTTGAATTTAAAAACTCCTAGGATGATTATTTGAAACAAAATGGGTAAAGTTTTATTATCATCCGATTTCCCACGTTCCCTAAGTAAAGAAGTTAAGGCTTAAAATAATGATTTCTATTTAAAATAAGCATTTGCTGATAAAATATAATTATGCTCGACTTGTTTAATTTCAAAACTCTTAGGATGATAATTTGTATCAAAATGGGTAAAACTTCATTATATTTCGATTTCCCACATTCTCAATGTGAAGTTAAGGCTTAAAATAATGATTTTTATTCAAAATAAACGTTTGTAGATAAATATGATTATGATCGGCTTATTAAATTTCAAAACTCTTAGAATTATTATTTTATATAAAATCGTTGAAACTTCTTTATCATCCTATTTCCTATGTTTCCTACATGAAGTTAAGGCTCAAAACAACAATTTCTACTCACAATATACTTTATGACAGAATAATGATTATCCTCGGCTAGTTGAATTTCAAAACTATTAGGAGTATTATTTTAAACAAAATGGGTAAAACTTCATTATCGTTCAATTTCCCACATTCCCTAAGTGAAATTAAGGCATAAAATAACGATTTCTATTCAAACTAAGCGTTTGTAGGTAAAAATGTGATTATGCTTGGCTTATGGAATTTTAAAACAATTAGAATGATTATATGATACAAAATCAATGAAACTTTATTATCGTCCTATTTCCCACTTTCCTACATGAAGTTAAGACTCAAAACTTCATTATCATCCGATTTCTCACGTTCCTTTAGTGAAGTTAAGGCTTAAAACAACAATTTCTATTGAAAATAACCATTTGTAGATAAAATATGATTATGCTCGGCGTGTTCAATTTTAAAACTCTTAGAATGATTATTTGATACAAAATCGTTAAAACCTCATTATCGTCCAATTTCCCACGTTCTCTATATGAAGTTAAGTATCGAAACAACGATTTCTACTCACTATAAGCTTTGTGACATAATAATGATTATACTCGGCTTGTTGAACTTCAAAAATCTTAGGATTATTATTTAAAAAAAAATGAATAAAACTTCATTATCGTCCAATTTCTCACGTTCCATAAGTGAAGTTAAGGTTTAAAACAACGATTTCTATTGAAAATAAGCATTTGTAGATAAAATATGATTATGCTTTGCATGTTTAATTTAAAAACTCTTAGATTGATTATTTGTTACAAAATCGCTGAAACCTCATTATCGTCAAATTTTCCACGTTCCCTACGTGAAGTTAAGGCTTGAAACAACGATTTCTATTCGAAATAAGCGTTTGTAGATAAAATATGTTTGTGCTCGGCTTGTTAAATTTTAAAACTCTTAGAATTATGGTTTTATAATCACTATACTGCCACAATAAGCTTTGTGACAGTATAGTGATTATACTCGGCTTGTTTACTTTCAAAACTCCATGGATGATTAGTTCTAACAAAATGTTTAAAACTTCATTATCGTCTAATTTCCCACGTTTCCAAAGTGAAGTTCAGACTTAAAACAACGATTTCTATTTAAAATAAGCGTTTGTAGATAAAAATATAATTATGCTTGGCTTATTAAATTTTAAACCTCTTGGAATGATTATTTGATACAAAATCGTTGAAACTTCATTATCGTCCTATTTCCCACGTTCCCTACGTGAAGTTAAAGCTCAAAACAACGATTTCTAGTCACAATAAGCTTTATGACAACATAATGATTGTACTCGACTTGTTTATTTTCGAAACTCTTAGGATGTTAATTTGTATCAAAATGTGTAAAACATTATTATATTTCGATTACCCACGTTCCCAATGTGAAGTTAAGGCTTCATTAACGATTTATATTCAAAATAAGCGTTTGTAGATAAATATAATTATGCTCGGGTTGTTGAATTTTTAAACTCTTAGAATATTTATTTATATCAAAATCATTAAGACTTCATTGTCGTCCAATTTCCCACGTGCCCTATGTAAAGTTAAGGATCGAAAACACAATTTCTACTCACTATAAGCTTTGTGACATAATAATGATTATATTCGGCTTGTTAAATTTCAAAATTCTTAGGATGATTATTTGAAACAAAATGGATAAAACTTCATAATCGTCCAATTTCTCACGGTCCCTAAGTGAAGTTAAGGCTTAAAACAAGGATTTCTATTCAAAATAAGCGTTTGTAGATAAAATAAGATTATGCTCGGCATGTTAAATTTTAAAAATCTTAGATTGATTATTTGTTACGAAATCGTTGACACTTCATTATTGTCCTATTTCCCGCGTTCCCTACTTGAAGTTAAGACTTAAAACAATGATTTCTAAGCGCAATAAGCGTTGTAACAGTATAGTGATTATACTCGGCTTGTTTACTTTCAAAACTCTAAGGATGATTTGTTGTAATAAAATGTGTAAAACTTCATTATCATTCAATTTTCCACGTTTCCAAAGTGAAGTTAAGGCTTAAAACAAAGATTTCTATTGAAAATAAGTGATTGTAGATAAAATATGATTATGCTCGGCTTATTGAATTTTAAAACTCTTAGAATGATTATTTGATACAAAATTGTTGAAACTTCATTATCGTCCTATTTTCCACGTTCCCTACGTGAAGTTAAGGCTCAAAAAAACGATTGCTAGTCACAATAAGCTTTATGACAACATAATGATTATACTCGGCTTGTTTACTTTCAAAACTCTTAGGATGATAATTTGTATCAAAATCGGTAACACTATTATATTTCAATTTCCCGCGTTCCCAATGTGAAGTTAAGGCTTAAAATAACGATTTCTATTCAAAATTAGCGTTTGTAGATAAAATATGATTATGCTCGGCTTGTTGACTTTTAAAACTCTTAGAATATTTATTTGTATCAACATCTTTAAGACTTCTTTATTGTCCAATTTCCCACGTTCCTGCGTGAAGTTAAGGCTCAAAACAATAATTTCTACTCACTATAAGCTTTGTGACATAATAATGACTGTACTCAGCTTGTTGAATTTCAAAACTCTTAGGATGATTATTTGAAAGAAAATGGATAAAACTTTATAATCGTCCAATTTCCCACGTTCCCTAAGTGAAGTTAAGGCTAAAAACAACGATTTCTATTCAAAATAAGCGTTTGCAGATAAAACATGATTATGCTTGGCATGTTGAATTTTAAAACTCTTAGATTGATTATTTGTTACAAAATCGTTGAAACTTTATTATCGTTCTATTTCCCACGTTCCCTACTTGAAGTTAAAGATTAAAACAATGATTTCTAGTCACAATAAGCGTTTTGACAATATAGTGATTATACTCAGCTTGTTTACTTTCAAAACTCTGATGATGATTAGTTGTAATAAAATGTGTAAAACTTCATTGTTGTCCGATTTCTTACATTCCCAAAGTGAAGTTAAGACTTATAACAATGATTTCTATTGAAATAGGTGATTGTAGATATAATATGATTATGCTCGGCTTGTTGAATTTTAAAACTCTTAGAATGATTATTTGATATAAAATCGTTAAAACTTCATTATCATCCTATCTCCCTCGTTCCCTACGTGAAATTAAAGCTCAAAACAACGATTTCTAGTCACAATAAGTTTTGTGACAACATAATGATTATACTCGGCTTGTTTACTTTCAAAACTCTTAGGACGATAATTTGTATCAAAATGGGTAAAACTTTATAATATTTCGATTTCCTACGTTCCCAATGAGAAGTTAAGGCTTAAAACAAAGATTTCTATTCAAAATAAGCATTTGTAGATAATATATGATTATGCTCGGCTTGTTAAATTTTAAACCTCTTAGAATGATTATTTGATACAAAATTATTGAAACTTCATTATCGTCCTATTTCCCACGTTCTCTACTTGAAGTTAAGGCTCAAAACAACTATTTCTAGTCACAATAAGCTTTGTGACAACATAATGATTATACTCGGCTTGTTTAATTTCAATGCTCTTAGGATGATAATTTGTATCAAAATGGGTAAAACTTTATTATATTTCGATTTCCCACCTTCCCAATGTGAAGTTAAGGCTTAAAATAACGATTTCTATTCAAAATTAGCTTATGTAGATAAAATATGATTATGCTCGGCTTGTTGACTTTGAAAACTCATAGAATATTTATTTTTATCAAAATCATTAAGACTTCATTATCGTCCAATTTGCCACGTTCCCTACGTGAAGTAAAGGCTAGAAACAATGATTTCTACTCACTATAAGCTTTGTGACATAATAATGATTATACTCGGCATGTTGAATTTAAAAACTCTTAGGATGATTATTTGAAACAAAATGGATAAAACTTCATAATCGTCCAATTTTCCACGTTTCCTAAGTGAAGTTACGGCTTAAAACAACGATTTCTATTCAAAATAAGCGTTTGTTGATAAAATATGATTATGCTCAGCTTGTTGAATTTTAAAACTCTTAGAATGATTATTTGATACAAAATCATTGAAATTTCATTATCGTCCTATTTCACTCATTCTCTACGTGAAGTTAATGCTCAAAACAACGATTTCTAGTCACAATAAGCTTTGTGCAACAAAATGATTATACTCGGCTTGTTTACTTTTAAAACTCTTAGTATGATAATTTGTATCAAAATGGGAAAAACTTTATTATATTTCGATTTTCCACATTACCAATGTTAAGTTAAGGCTTAAAACAATGATTTCTATTCAAAATAAGCTTTTGTAGATAAAATATGATTATGCTCGGCTTGTTGAATTTTAAACCACTTAGAATGATTATTTGATACAAAATTGTTGAATCTTCAATATCGTCCTATTTCCCACGTTCCCTTTGAGAAGTTAAGGCTTAAAACAACGATTTCTAGTCACAATAAGCTTTGTGACAGCATAATGATTATACTCGGCTTGTTTACTTTCAAAACTTTAAGGATGATTAATTGTAACAAAATGTGTAAAAATTCATTATCGTCTGATTTTTCAAGTTCCTAAAGTGATGTTAAGGCTTAAAACAACAATTTATATTCAAAATAAGCGTTTGAAGATAAAATATGATTATGCTTGGCTTGTTTAATTTTAAAACTCTTAGAATGATTACTTGATACAAAATCGTAGAAACTTCATTATCGTGTTATTTCCTACATTTGCTATATTAAGTTAAGGCTCAAAACAACGATTTCTACTCAGAATAAGCTTTGTAACAGAATAATGATTATATTTGGCTTGTTAAATATGAAAACTCTTAGGATAATTATTTGAAACAAAATGGATAAAATTTTATTATCGTTCGATTTTCCATATTCCCCATGTGAAGTTAAGGGTTAAAATAGTGATTTCTCTTCAAAATAAGCATTTGTAGATAAAATATGATTATGCACGGCTTGTTGAATTTTAAAATTCCTAGAATGGTTATTTGATACAAAATCATTGAAACATCATTAGGGTCCTATTTCACACGTTCCCTACGTGAAGTTAAGGATTAAAACAACAATTTCTAGTCACAATAAGCTTTGTGACAGTATAATGATTATACTCCGCTTTTTTACATTCAAAACTCTGAGGATGATTAGTTGTAATAAAATGTGTAAAACTTCATTATAGTCCGATTTCCCACATCCCAAAGTGAAGTTAAGGCTTAAAACAACGATTTCTATTCAAAATAAACGTTTGTAGATAAAATATGATTATGCTAGGGTTGTTAAATTTTTAAACTCTTTGAATGATTATTTGATACAAAATCGTTGAAACTTCATTATCGTCCTATTTCCCTCGTTCCCTACGTGAAGTTAAAGCTTAAAACAACAATTTCTAGTCAGAATAAGCTTTGTGACTATATAATGATTATAATCGGCTCGTTTACTTTCAATACTCTAAGGATGATTAGTTGTAACGAAATGTGTAAAACTTCATTTTCGTCCGATTTTTAAAGTTCCCAAAGTGAAGTTAAGGCTTAAAACAACGATTTTTATTCAAAATAAGCGTTTGAAGATAAAATATGATTATGCTCGGCTTGTTTAATTTTAAAACTCATAAATTGATTATTTGATTCAAAATTGTTGAAACTTCATTATTGTCCTATTTCCAATGTTCCTACGTGAATTTAAGGCTCAAAACAACAATTTCTAGTCACAATAAGTTTTGTCGCAGCACAATGATTATACTCGGCTTGTTCACTTTCAAAACTCATAGTTTGATTATTTGTATCAAAATGGGTAAAACTTCATTATAGTTCGATTTTTCACGTTCCCAATGTGAAGTTAAGGCTTAAAACAACGATTTCTATTCAAAATAAGTGTTTGTAGTTAAATATGATTATACTCAGCTTGTTTAATTTTAAAACTCTTATAATGATTATTTGTATCAAAATGGATAAAACTTCATTATCGTGCAATTTTCCACGTTCCCTAAGTGAAGTTAAGGCTTAAAACAACGATATTTATTCAAAATAATCATTTGTAGATAAAATATAATTATGCTTGGCTTGTGGAATTTTAATACTCTTAGATTGATAATTTGTTACAAAATCATTGAAACTTCATTATCGTCCTATTTCCCACGTTCCCTATGTGAAGTTAAGGCTTAAAGCAACAATTTCTAGTCACAATAAGCTTTGCGACAGCATAAAGATTATACTCCGCTTATTTACTTTCAAAACTCTAAGGATGATTAGTTGTAACAAAATGTTTAAAACTTTATTATCGTCCTATTATCCACGTTCCCAAAGTGAAGTTAAGGCTTAAAACAACGATTTATATTCAAAATAAGCGTTTGTAGATAGAATATGATGGTCGGCTTGTTGAATTTTAAAACTTTTAGAATGATCATTTGATACAAAATCATTGAAACTGCATTATCGTCCTATTTCCCACGTTCCCTTCGTGAAGTTTAGGCTCAAAATAATAATTTTTACTCACAATAAACTTTGTGACAGAATAATGATTATATTCGGCTTGTTGAATTTAAAAACTCGTAGGATGATTATTTGAAACAAAATGGGTAAAGTTTTATTAGCGTCCGATTTCCCATGTTCCCTAAATGAAGTTAAGGTTTAAAACAATGATTTTTATTTAAAATAAGCGTTTGCAAATAAAATATAATTATGCTCGGTTTTTTTACTTTCAAAACTCGTAGGATGATAATTTGTATCAAAATGGGTAAAACTTCATTATATTTCGATTTTCCACGTTTCCAATGTGAAGTTAAGGCTTAAAATAATGATTTCTATTCAAAATAAACGTTTGTAGATAAATATGGTTATGCTCGACTTACTTAATTTTAAAACTCTTAGAATTATTATTTCATATAAAATCGTTGAGACTTCGTTATTGTTCTATTTCCTATGTTCCCTACGTGAAGTTAAAACTCAAAACAATGATTTCTACTCACAATAGGCTTTGTGAAAGAACAATGATTATACACATCTTGTTGAATTTCAAAACTCTTAGGAGTATTATTTAAAATAAAATGGGTAAAACTTCATTATCGTCCAATTTTTCACATTCCTTAAGTGAAATTAAGGCATAAAATAATGATTTCTATTCAAACTAAGCGTTTGTAAATAAAAAATATGATTATGCTCGGCTTGTTGAATTTTAAAACTCTTAGAATGATTATTTGATAAAAAATCAATGAAACTTCATTATCGTCCTATTTCCCACATTCCCTACGTGAAGTTAAGGCTAAAAACAACAATTTATAGTCACAATAAGCTTTATGACCGCATAATGATTATACTCATCTTGTTTACTTTTCAAACTCTTAGGATGATTATATGAAACAAAATGTGTAAAACTTCATTATCGCCCAATTTCTCACGTTCCCTAAGTGAAGTTAAGGCTTAAAACAACAATTTCTATTCAAAATAATCATTTGTAGATAAAATATGATTATGCTCGGCTTGTTCACTTTTAAAACTTTTAGAATGATTATTTGATACAAAATCGTTAAAATTTCATTATCGTCCAATTTCCCATGTTCCTTATGTGAAGTTAAGGCTCGAAACAACGATTTCTACTCACTATAAGCTTTGTGACATAATAATAATTATACTCAGCTTGTTGAACTTCAAAACTCTTAGGATGACTATTTGAAACAAAATGGGTAAAGTTTTATTATCGTCCGATTTCTCATGTTCCCTAAGTGAAGAAGTTAAGGCTTAAAATAATGATTTCTATTTAAAATAAGCGTTTGCTGATAAAATATAATTATGCTCAACTTGTTTACTTTCAAAACTCTTAGGATGATAATTTGTATCAAAATGGATAAAACTTCATTATATTTCGATTTCCCACAATCTCAATGTGAATTTAAGGCTTAAAATAATGATTTTTATTCAAAATAAACGTTTGTAGATAAATATGATTATGCTCGTCTTATTAAATTTTTAAACTCTTAGAATTATTATTTTATATAAAATCGTTGAAACTTCTTTATCGTCCTATTTCCTATGTTCCCTACGTGAAGTTAAAGCTCAAAACAACGATTTCTACTCACAATATGTTTTGTGACAGAATTATGATTATACTCGGCTTGTTGAATTTCAAAACTCTTAGGAGTATCATTTGAAACAAAATGGGTAAAACTTCATTATCATTTGATTTCCCACATTCCCTAAGTGAAATAAAGGCATAAAATAACGATTTCTATTCAAACTAAGCGTTTGTAGATAAAAATGTGATTATGCTCGGCTTATTGAATTTTAAAACTATTAGAATGATTATTTAATACAAAATCAATGAAACTTCATTATCGTCCTATTTCCCACTTTCCTACATGAATTTAAGACTCAAAACAACGATTTCTAGTCACAATAAGCTTTATGACCGCATAATGAATATAGTCGGCTTGTTTACCTTTCAAACTCTTAGGACGATTTTATGTAACAAAATGGGTAAACATCATTATCGTCCGATTTCTCACGTTCCTTTAGTGAAGTTAAGGCTTTAAACAACAAATTCTATTCAAAATAAATGTTTGTAGATAAAATATGATTATGCTCGGCTTGTTCAATTTTAAAACTCTTAGAATGATTATTTGATACAAAATCGTTAAAACTTCATTATCGTCCAATTTCCCACGTTCCCTATTTGAAGTTAAGGCTCGAAACAACGATTTCTACTCACTATAAGCTTTGTGACATAATAATGATTATACTCGGCTTGTTGAACTTCAAACTCTTAGTATTATTATTTGAAACAAAATGAATAAAACTTAATTATCGTCCAATTTCCCACGTTCTCTAAGTGAAGTTAAGGCTTAAAACAACGATTTCTATTCAAAATAAGCTTTTGCAGATAAAATATGATTATGCTCTACATGTTTAATTTTAAAACTCATAGATTGATTATTTGTTACAAAATCACTGAAACTTCATTATCGTCATATTTCCCACGTTCCCTACGTGAAGTTAAGGCTTGAAACAACGATTTCTAGTCACAATAAGCTTTGTGACAGTATAGTGATTATACTCGGCTTGTTTACTTTCAAAACTCTGTGGATGATTAGTTCTAACAAAATGTGTAAAACTTCATTATTGTCTAATTTCCCACATTCCCAAAGTGAAGTTCAAGCTTAAAACAATGATTATTTGATACAAAATCGTAGAAACTTTATTATCGTCCTATTTCCCATGTTCCCTACGTGAAGTTAAAGCTCAAAATAACGATTTCTAGTCACAATAAGCTTTGTGAAAACGTAATGATTGTACTCGGCTTGTTTATTTTCAAAACTCTTAGGATGATAATTTGTATCAAAATGGGTAAAACTTTATTATATTTCAATTACCCATGTTCCCAATGTGAAGTTAAGGCTTAATTAACGATTTCTATTCGAAATAAGCGTTTGTAGATAAATATAATTATGTTCGGGTTGTTGAATTTTCAAACTATTAGAATATTTATTTATATCAAAATCATTAAGACTTCATTATCGTCCAATTTCCCATGTTCCCTACGTGAAGTTAAGGCTCGAAAACATGATTTCTACTCACTATAAGCTTTGTGACATAATAACGATTATACTCGGCTTGTTGAATTTCAAAACTCTTAGGATGATTATTTGAAACAAAATGGATAAAAGTTCATAATCGTCCAATTTCCCACGTTCCCTAAGTGAAGTTAAGGCTTAAAACAACGATTTATATTCAAAATAAGCGTTTGCAGATAAAATAAGAGTATGCTCAGCATGTTGAATTTTAAAACTCTTAGATTGATTATTTGATACGAAATCGTTGAAACTTCATTATCGTCGTATTTCCCACGTTCCCTACTTGATGTTAAGACTTAAAACAACGATTTCTAATCACAATAAGCGTTGTGTCAGTATAGTGATTATACTTGGCTTGCTTACTTTCAAAACTCTGAGGATGATTTGTTGTACTAAAATGTGTAAAACTTCATTATCATCCAATTTTTCATGTTTCCCACGTTCTTGCGTGAAGTTAAGGCTCAAAACAATAATTTCTACTCACTATAAGCTTTGTAACATAATAATGACTGTACTCGGCTTGTTGAATTTCAAAACTCTTAGGTTAATTATTTGAAACAAAATGGATAAAACTTCATAATCGTCCAATTTCCCTTGCTCCCTAAGTGAAGTTAAGACTTAAAACAACGATTTCTATTCAAAATAAGCGTTTGTAGATAAAATATAATTATGCTCGGTATGTTGAATTTTAAAACTCTTAGATGGATTATTTGTTACAAAATTGTTGAAATTTCATTATCATTCTATTTCCCGTGTTCCCTACTTGAAGTTAAAGCTTAAAACAATGATTTCTAGTCACAATAAGCGTTTTGACAATATAGTGATTATACTCAGCTTGTTTACTTTTAAAAATTTGATGATGATTAGTTGTAACAAAATGTGTAAAACTTCATTATCGTCTGATTTCTCACATTCCCAAAGTGAAGTTAAGGCTTATAACAATGATTTCTTTTGAAAATAAGCGATTGTAGATATAATATGATTATGCTCGGTTTGTTGATTCTTAAAACTCTTAGAATGATTATTTGATACAAAATCGTTGAAACTTCATTATCATCCTATTTCCCGCGTTACCTACGTGAAATTAAGGCTTAAAACAACGATTTCTAGTTCCAATAAGTTCTGTGACAACATAATGATTATACTCTGCTTGTTTACTTTCAAAACTCTTAGAAGGATAATTTGTATCAAAATGGGTAAAACATTGTTATATTTCGATTTCCTACGTTCCCAATGTGAAATTAAGGCTTAAAACAAAGATTTCTATCTAAAATAAGTGTTTGTAGATAAAATATGATTATGCTCAGCTTGTTTAATTTTAAACCTCTTAGAATGATTATTTGATACAAAATTGTTGAAACTTTATTATCGTCCTATTTCCCACGTTCCCTACGTGAAGTTAAGGCTAAAAACAACAATTTCTAGTCACAATAAGCTTTATGACGGCATAATGATTATACTCGGCTTGTTTACTTTTCAAACACTTAGGATGATTATATGAAACAAAATGGGTAAAACTTCATTATCGCCCGATTTCTCACGTTCCCTAAGTGAAGTTAAGGCTTAAAACAACAATTTCTATTCAAAATAACTGTTTATAGATAAAATATGAATATGCTCGACTTGTTCAATTTTAAAACTCTTGGAATGATTATTTGATACGAAATCGTTAGAACTTCATTATCGTCCAATATCCCATGTTCCCTACGTATATTTAAGACTCGAAAAAACGATTTTCTACTCACTATAAGCTTTGTGACATAATAATGATTATACTTGGCTTGTTGAACTTCAAAACTCTTGGGATGATTATTTGAAACAAAATGGATAAAACTTCATTATCGTCCAATTTCCCACATTTCCTAAGTGAAGTTAAGGATTAAAACAATGATTTCTATTCAAAATAAGCATTTGTAGATAAAATATGATTATGCTCGGCATCTTTAATTTTAAAACTTTTAGATTGATTATTTGTTACAAAATCGCTAAAACTTCATTATCGTCTGATTTCCCACGTTCCCAAAGTGAAGTTCAGACTTAAAACAATGATTTCTATTCAAAATAAGCATTTGTAGATAAAATATAATTATGCTCAGCTTGTTGAATTTTAAACCTCTTAGAATGATTATTTGATACAAAATTGTTGAAACTTCATTATCGTCCTATTTCCCATATTCCCGACATGAAGTTAAAGCTCAAAACAACGATTTCTAGTCACAATAAGCTTTGTGACAACATAATGATTATACTCGGCTTGTTTACTTTAAAAACTCTTAGGATGATAATTTGTATCAAAACGGGTAAAACTTTATTATATTTCAATTTCCCACGTTCTCATTGTGAAGTTAACGCTTAAAACAACGATTTCTATTCAAAATAAGCGTTTGTAGATAAAATATAATGATGCTCAACTTGTTGAATTTTAAAACTCTTAGAATATTTATTTGTATCAAAATCGTTAAGACTTCATTATCATCCAATTTCCCACATTCCCTACGTGAAGTTAAGGCTCAAAACAACGATTTCTACTCACTATAAGCTTTGTGACATAATAATGATTATACTAGGCTTGTTGAATTTCAAAACTCTTAGGATGATTATTTGAAACAAAATGGATAAAACTTCATAATCGTCTAATTTTCCACGTTCCCTAAGTGAAGTTAAGGCTTAAAACAACGATTTCTATTCAAAATAAGCGTTCGTAAATAAAATATGATTATGCTCGTCGTGTTGAATTTTAAAACTTTTAGAATGATTATTTGGTACAAAATTGTTGAAACTTCATTAATGTCCTATTTCCCACGTTCCCTACGTTAATTTAAGGCTCAAAACAACGATTTCTACTCAGAATAAGCTTTGTGATATAATAATTATTATACTCGGCTTGTTGAATTTCAAATCATCATCCTAAAAGTTTTGAAATTCAACGTGTCGAGAATTATTACAATTCTGTTACAATGCTTATTTTGACAATAAATCGTTATTTTCAAACTTAACTTCACAAAGAGAACGTGGCAAATCGTATGATAATGAAGTTTTACCCATTCTATATTAAATTATCATCCTCCGAGTTTTAAAATTGAGCACACCAAGAATAATTATAATTCTGTTAGAAAACTTATTGTGAAAAGAAATCGTTATTTTGAGTTCTAATTTCACGTAGAGAATGTGTGAAATCGTAGGATAATGAAGGTTTACCCATTTTGAGTCAAGTCCTATTCCTAAGAGTTTTAAAATTCAACAAGCCGATAATAATTATAATTTTGTTACAAAGCTTATTACGGCAAGAAATCGTAATTCTGAGGTATAACTTCATGCAAAAAAATATGAGAAATCTTACGATAATGTTTGTAGTATTAACTATTTTATATCAAATCATTATCATAAGAGTTTTTAAAATCAACAAGCTGAGAATAATTATAATTCTTTTACAAAGCTTATTGAGACAAGAAATCATTGTTTTGAGACTGAACTTCATGTAGAGAACGATGGAAATCATACGATAATGAAGTATTAGCAATTTTGTATCTAATCATAATCATAAGAATTTTGGAATTCAGTAAGCCGAGAATAATTATAATTCTGTTACAAAGCTTATTGTGACAAGAAATCATTGTTATGAGCTTTAACTTTACGTAGAGAACATGAGAAATCGTAGGATAATGTAGTTTTAACTATTTTATTTCAAACCATTATCATAAGAGTTTTAAAATTTAACAAGTTGAAAATAATTATAATTCTGTTACAAAGCTTATTGAGACAAGAAATCATTGGTTTAAGAATGAACTTCATGTAGAAAATGTTGAAAATCGTATGATAATGAAGTTTTACCCATTTTGTATCAAATCATCATTATAAGAGTTTTGAAATTCAGCAAGTCGAGAATAATTATAATTCTATTACAAAGCTTATTGTGAGAAGAAATTGTTTTTTTGAGCCTTTACTTCATGTATGTAACGCGGGAAATCGGACGATAAAAAAGTTTTATCCATTTTGTATCAAATCATTATCCAAATAGTTTTGATATTAATAAGCTGAAAATAATTATAAATCAGTTACAAAGCTTATTGTGACAAGAAATCGTTGTTTTGAGACTTAATTTCAAGTAGAGAATGTGGGAAATCGTACGATAATGTAGATCGACCTATTTTGTATCAAATCATCATCCTAAAAATTTTGAAATTCAACAAGCCGAAAACAATTATAATTCTGTTACAAAGCCTATTTTGGCAATAAATCGTTATTTTGAGACTTGACTTCACGTAGAGAATGTGACAAATCGTATGATAATGAAATTTTATTCATTCTATATCAAATCATCATCCTTTGACTTTTGAAATTGAACACACTGAGAATAATTATAATTCTGTTAGAAAGCTTATTGTCATAAGATATTGTTATTTTGAGGGTGAACTTCATGTAGATAACGTGGAAAATCGTACGTTAATGAAGTTTTACCCATTTTGAATCAAATCCTCATCCTAAAAGTTTTGAAATTCAACAAGCCGATAATAATTATAATTCTGTTACAAAGCTTATTATTAAAAAAAATCATAATTTTGAGGCTTAACTTCACGTAGAGAACATGAGAAATCGTACGATAATGTAGTTTTTAATATTTCATATCAAATCATTATCATAAGAGTTTTGAAATTGAATGAGCCGAGAAAAATTATAATTCTGTTACAAAGCTTATTGAGACGAGAAATCGTTGTTTTCATACTGAACTTCAAGTATAGAACATAGGAAATCGTACGTTAATGAAGTTATACCCATTTTATATCAAATCATCATCTTAGAGTTTTGAAATTAAACACGCCATGAATAATTATAATTCTTTTACAAAGCTTATTATGACAAGAAATTGTAATTTTGTAGCATAACTTCACGTAGAGAACCTAAGAAATCGTACGATAATATAGTTTTAACTATTTTATATCAAATCATTATCATAAGAGTTTGGAAACTCAAAAAGGCGAAAATAATTATAATTCTGTTACAAAGCTTATTGAGATAAGAAATTGTTGTTTTGAGACTGAACTTCACGTAGAGAATGTTGAAAATTATACGATAATGAAGACTTACCCATTTTGTATAAAATCATCACCCTAACAGTTTTGAAATTAACAAGCTGAAAATTATTATAAATTAGTTACAAAGCTTATTGTGTCAAAAAAATCGTTGTTTTGACACTTAACTTCAAGTAGAGAATGTGAGAAATCGTACGATAATATAGATTTACCTATTTTGTATCAAATCTTCATCCTAAAAGTTTCAAAATTCAACATGCCGAGAATTATTACAATTCTGTTACAAAGCTTATTTTGACAATGAATTGTTATTTTGAGACTTAACTTCACGAAGAGTACTTGGCAAATTGTATGATTATGAAGTTTTACCCATTTTATATCAAATTATCATCCTCCGAGTTTTGAAATTGAACACACTAAGAATGATCATAATTCTGTTAGAAAGATTATTGTGACAAGAAATCGTTATTTTGAGTCTTAACTTCACGTAGAGAACGTGGAAAATCGTACGATAATGAAGTTTTACCCATTTTGAATCAAATCCTCATCCTAAGAGTTTTGAAATTCAACAAGCCATTAATAATTATAATTTTGTAATAAAGCTTATTGTGACAAGAAATCATTGATATGGGCCTTAACTTCACGTATATAACAAGAGAAATCATAAGATAATGTAGTTTCAAATATTTCATATCAAATCACTATCATAAGAGTTTTTAGAATTGAACGAGCCGAGAAAAATCATAATTCTGTAAGCTTATTGAGACAAGAAATCGTTGTTTTCAGATTGAACTTCAAGTATATAACGTAGGAAATCATACGATAATGAAGTTTTACCCGTTTTATATCAAATCATCATCCTCAAAGTTTTGAAATTGAACATGCCATAAATAATTATAATTCTTTTACAAAGCTTATTATGACAAGAAATTGTAATTTTGCAGCATAACTTCACATAGAGAACATGAGAAATCATACGATAATGTTGTTTTAACTATTTTATATCAAATCATTATCATAAGTGTTTGGAAATTCATAAAGGTGAAAATAATTATAATTCTATTACAAAGCTTATTGAGGCAGAAAATCGTTGTTTTGAGAGTGAACTTCACGTAGAGAATGTTGGAAATCGTATGATAATGAAGACTTACCCATTTTGTATAAAATAGTCATCCCAACAGTTTTGAAATTAACAAGTTGAAAACTATTATGAATTAGTTAGAAAGCTTATTGTGACAAGAAATCATTGTTTTGAGACTTAACTTCAAGTAGAGAATGTGGGAAATCATATGATAATGTAGATTTACCCATTTTATATCAAATCATCTTCAAAGTTTTGAAATTCAACATGCCGAGAATTATTACCCATTTTGTATCAAATCAACATACTAAAAGTTTTGTAACGAAGCTTATTGTGAGAAGAAATCATTGTTTTGAGCCTTAACTTGACGTATATAACGTGGGAAATTAGATGATAATGAATTTTTACCATTTTATATCAAATCATTATCCTAATAGTTTTGAAACTAACAAACTGAGAATAATTGTAAATCTATTACAAAGCTTATTGTGACAAGAAATCGTTATTTTGAGATTTAACTTCATGTAGAGAATGTGGGAAATCGTACAATAATGAAGATTTACCTATTTTGTATCAAATTATCATCCTAAAAGTAATGAAATTCAACAAGCCGAAAATAATTATAATTCTGTTACAAAGCTTATCTTGGCAATAAATCGTTATTTTGAGACTTAACTTCACGTAGAGAACGTAGTAAATAATATGATAATGATGTTTTACCAATTACATATCAAATCATCATCCTCCAAGTTTTGAAATTGAACACATTGAGAATAGTTATAATTCTGTTAGCCAGCTTATTGTAACAAGAAATCGTTGTTTTGAGATTGAACTTCACGTAGAGAATGTTGGAAATCGTACGATAATGAAATTTTACCCATTTTATATGAAATTATCATCATAATAGTTTTGAAATTCAACAAGCCGAGAATAATTATAATTCTGTTACAAAGCTTATTGTGAGAAAAAATCGTTGTTTTAAACATTAACTTCGCTTATGTAATGTGAGAAATCAAATGATAATGAAGTTTTACCCATTTTATATCGAATCATCATCATAAGAGTTTTGAAATTAACAAGCTGATAGCAATTATAAATCTATTACAGAGCTTATTGTTACAAGAAATTGTTATTTTGAATTTAACATACGTTGAGAATGTGGAAAATCGTACGATAATGAAGTTTTTACCAATTTTATATCAAATCAACATCTTTAGAGTTTCAAAATTGAACACGCCGAGAATAATTATAAATTTGTTACAAAAAGCTTATTGTTACAAGGAATCATAATTTTGAAGCTTAACTTAACGTAGAGAACGTGGGAAATCGTATGATAATGAAGTTTTGCCCATTTTTAATCAAATAGTTATCTTAAGAGTTTTGAAATTCAGCAAGCCGATAATAATTATAACTCTGTAGCAAAGCTTATTGTGACAAGAAATCGTTATTATGATCCTTAACTTTACGTAAAGAACATGAGAAATCGTACGACAATGTAGTTTTAACTATTTTATCATTATCATAAGTGTTTTGAAATTCAACAAGCTGAGAATAATTACAATATTGTTACAAAGCTTATTGAGACGAGAAATCGTTGTTTTTAGAATAAACTTCACCTAGTGAATGTTGGAAATCATGTGATAATGAAGTTTCACCCATTTTGTATTATAAGAGTATTGAAATTCAGCAAGCCAAGAATAATTATAATTCTGTTACAAAGCTTATTGTGAGAAGAAATCGTTTTTTGAGCCTTTACTTTACGTATGTAACGTGGGAAATTAGACAATAAAAAAGTTTTACCCATTTTATATCAAATCATCATCCTAAGAGTTTTGAAATTAACAAGCCAAGAATAATTATAAATCTCGTACAAAGCTTCTTGTGATAAGAAATCTTTTTTTTTAGATTTAACTTCACTTAGAGAATGTGGGAAATTGTACGATAATGTAGATTTACCAATTTTGTATCAAATCATCATCCTAAAAGTTTTGTAATTCAACAGCCAAAAATAATTATAATTATGTTACAAAGCTTATTTTGGCAATAAATCGTTATTTTGAGACTTAACTTAACGTAGAGAACATGACAAGTCGTATGATAATGAAGTTTTATTCATTCTATATCAAATCATTATCCTCCATGTTTTGAAATTAAACACACTTAGAATAATTATAATTTTGTTCGAAAGCTTATTGTGATAAGAATTTGTTATTTTGAGGGTTAACTTCACGTAGATAATGTGGAAAATCGTATGATAATGAAGTTTTACCCATTTTGAATCAAATCATCATCCTAAGAGTTTTGAAATTCAACAAGCTGATAATAATTATAATTCTGTTACTTAGCTTACTATGACAAGAAATCATAATTTTGACGCTTAACTTCACGTAGAGAACATTGAAAATCGTACCTCAGTGTAGTTTTAACTATTTTCAATCAAATCAATGTCATAAGAGTTTTGAAATTCAACATGCCGAGAATAATTATAATCCTGTTACAAAACCTTATTGTGACAAGAAATCATAATTTTGAGGCTTAACATCACGTAGAGAACATGGGAAGTCGTACGATAATGAAGTTTTACCCATTTTGTATCAAATCGTCATCATACGAGTTTTGAAATTGAACACACCTATAATAATTATAATTCTATTACAAAAAGCTTTATTGTGATAAGGAATCATAATTTTTAGGCTTAACATCACGTAAAGAACGTAGGAAATCGTACTATAATGAAGTTTTACCCATTATGTATCAAATCATCATCATAAGAGTTTTAAAATTGAACACGCCGAGAATAATTACAATTCTGTTACAAAAAAGCTTATTGTGACTAGGAATCGTAATTTTGAGGCTTAACATCACGTAAAGAACGTAGCAAATTGTACGATAATGAAGTTTTACCCATAATGAATCAAATCCTCATCCTAAGAGTTTTGAAATTCAACAAGCCGATAATAATTATAATTTTGTTACAAAGCTTATTATAGCAAGAAATCATAATTTTGAGGCTTAACTTCGCGTAAAGAACTTGAGAAATCTTACAATAATGTTTGTAGTTTTATCTGTTTATATCAAATCATTATCATAAGAGTTTTGTAATTGAATACACCAAGAATAATTATAATTCTGTTACAAAGCTTATTCTGAGAAGAAATTGTTTTTAAGCCTTTACTTCACGTAGAGAATGTGGGAAATCGTACGATAATGTAGTTCTAACTATTTTATATCAAATTATTATCATAAGAGTTTTAAAATTTAACAAGCCGAGAATAATTATCATTCTGTTACAAAGCTTATTGAGATGAGATCATTGTTTTGAGAATGAACTTCATGTAGAGAACGATGGAAATCGTAAGATAATGAACTTTTACCCATTTTGTATCAAATCATCATTATAAGAGTTTTGAAATTCAGCAAGCCCAGAATAATTATAATTCAATAACAAAGCTTGTTTTGAGAAGAAATCGTTTGTTTTGAGCCATAACTTGACGTATATAACATGGAAAATCAGATGATAATGAAGTTTTACCCATTTTATATCAAATCATCATCCTAAGAGTTTTGAAATTAACAAGCCGAGAATAATTGTAAATCTATTAGAAAGCTTATTGTTATAAGAAATCGTTGGTTCGAAATTTAACTTCACGTAGAGAATATAACAAATCGTACGATAATAAAGTTCTATCTATTTTGTATCAAATCATCATCCTAAAAGTTTTGAAATTCAATAAGCCGAGAAAAATTATAATTCTGTTACAAAGCTTATTTTTACAATAAATCATTGTTTTGAGACTTAACTTCACGTAGAGAACGTGAAAAATGGTATGATAATGAAGTTTTACCCATTTTATATCAAATCATCATCCTCCAAGCTTTTAAATTGAACACGTCGAGAATAATTATAATTCTATTAGAAAGATGATTATGACAAGAAATCATTATTTTGAGGCTTAACCTCATGTAGAGAACGTGGGAAATTGTACAACAATGAAGTTTTACCCATTTTGAATCAAATCCTCCTCTTAAGAGTTTTGAAATTCAATAAGCCGTTTATAATTATAATTCTGTTGCAAATCATATTATGACAAGAAATTGTAATTTGAGGCTTAACTTCACATAGAGAACATGAGAAATCGTACGATAATGTAGTCTTAACTATTTTATATCAAATCATTGTCATAAAAGTTTTGAAATTTAATAAGCCGAGAATAATTATAATTTTGTTATAAAGCTTATTGATATAAGAAATCGTTGTTTTGAGACTGAACTTCATGTAGAGAACATTGGAAATCATACGATAATGAAGTTTTTACCCATTTTGTTTCAAATAATCATCATAAGAGTTTTAAAATTCAATAAGCCGAGAATAATTATAATTCTATGACAAAGCTTATTGAGAGATGAAATCGTTGTTTTGAACCTTAACTTTACGTATGTAACGTGGGAAATCAAACGGTAAAGAAGTTTTACCCATTTTATATCAAATCATCATCATATGAGTTTTGAAATTAACAAGTTGAGAATAATTATAAATTTATTACAAAGCTTATTGTGACTAGAAATCGTTGTTTTGAAATTGAACTTCACATTGAGAATGTGGGAAATCGTATGATAATGAAGTCTTACCTATTTTATATCAAATCATCATCCTCCGAGTTTTGAAATTGAACATAGCGAGAATATTTCTAATTCCATTAGAAAGCTTATTGGGACATGAAATCATTATTTTGAGCCTTAAGCTCACGTAGAGAATATGGGAAATCGTACGATAATGAAGTTTTACCCATTTTAAATCAAAGCCTCATCCTAAGAGTTTTGAAATTCAACAAGCCGATAATAATTATAATTCTATAACAAAGCTTATTGTGAATAGAAATCGTTGTTATGAGCCTTAACTTCACGTAGATAACAAGTGAAAACATACGATAATGTATTTTTTAATATTTCATATCAAATCATTAGCATAAGAGTTTTGAAATTCAACAAGCCGGGAATAATTAAAATTCTATTACAAAGCTAATTGAGACAAGAAATCATTGTTTTGAGATAAAACTTCACGAAGAGAACGATGGAAATCGTACGATATTGAAGTTTTACCCATTTTGTATCAAATCATCATCCTGAGAATTTTGAAATTGAACATGCCGAGAATAATTATAATTCTGTTACAAAAATCTTATTGTGATAAGGAATCAAAATTTTGAAGCTTAACTTAACGTTGAGAACGTTGGAAACCGTACGATAATGAAGTTTTACTCATTTTGAATCAAATCCTCATCTTAAGAGTTTTGAAATTCAACAAGCCGATAATAATTTTAATTCTGTAACAAAGCTTATTTTGACAAGAAATTGTTATTATGAGCCTTAACTTTACTTCGAGAACATGCGAGAAAACGTACGATAATGTTGTTTTAACTATTTTATATCAAATCATTATCATAAGAGTATTGAAGTTCAACAAGCTGAGAATAAATATAATTCTGTTACAAAGCTAATTGAAACATGATATCGTTGTTTTGAGAATGAACTTCACGTAAAGAACGTTAGAAATCATACAATAATGAAGTTTTACCCATTTTGTATCAAATCGTTATTATAAGAGTTCTGAAATTCAACAAATCGAGAATAATTATAATTCTGTTACAAAGCTTATTGTGAGAACAAATCGTTTTTTAAGCCTTAACTTGATGTATGTAACGTGGGAAATCAGATGATAATGAAGTTTTAACCATTTTATATCAAATCATCATCCTAAGAGTTTTGAAATTAACAAGCCGAGAATAATTGTAAATCATTACAATGCTTATTTTGGTAAGAAATCGTTGTTTTGAGATTTAACTTCATGTAGAGAATGTGGGAAATCGTACGATAATGAAGATTTACCTATTTTCTATCAAATCATTATCCTAAAAGTTTTGAAATTCAACAAGCCAAAAATAAATATAATTATGTTACAAAGCTTATCTTGGCAATAAATCGTTATTTTAAGACTTCCCTTCACGTAGAGAACGTGACAAATCGTATTATAATGATGTCTTACCAATTATATATCAAATCATTATCCTTCGAGTTTTGAAATTGAACACATCAAGAATAATTATAATTCTGTTAGCCAGCTTATTGTGATAAGAAATCGTTGTTTTGAGACTGAACTTCACGAAGAGAATGTTGGAAATTGTATGATAACGAGATTTTATCCATTTTATATCAAAACATCATCATAACAGTTTTGAAATTCAACAAGGCGAGAATAATTATAATTCTGTTACAAATCTTATTGTGAGAAAAATCGTTGTTTTGAGCATTAACTTCACTTATCAAATCATCATGCTAAGAGTTTTGAAATTAACAAGCTGATAACAATTATAAATCTGTTACAAAGCTCATTGTGACAAGAAATCGTTGTTTTAAACTTAATTTCAAGTAGAGAATTTGGGAAATCGTACGATAATAAAGTTTTTACTCATTTTATATCAAATCAACATCTTTAGAGTTTTGAAATTGAACACGCCGAGAATAATTATAATTCTTTTACAAAATGCTTATTGTGACAAGGAATCGTAATTTTGAAGCTTAACTTAATGTAGAAAATATGGGAAATCATACGATAATGAAGTTTTACCTATTTTGAATCAAATCCTCTTCCTAAGAGTTTTGAAATTCAGCAAGCCGATAATAATTATAATTCTATAACAAAGCTTATTGTGTTAAGAAATCATTGTTATGAGCCATAACTTTACGTAGAGAACATGAGAAATCGTACGATAATGTAGTTTTAACTATATTATATTAAATCATTATCATAAGAGTTTTGAAATTCAACAAGAATAATTATAATTCTGTTACAAAGCTTAATGAGACAAGAAATCGTTGTTTTGAGAATGAACTTCACGTAGAGAACATTAGAAATCGTACGATAATGAAGTTTTACCCATTTCTATAATATCATCATCATAAGAGTTTTGAAATTGATCACGCCAAAAATAATTATAATTCTGTTACAAAGCTTATTGTGAGAAAAAAATCGTTTTTAGAGCCTTTACTTCAAGTAGAGAATGTGGGAAATCGTACGATAATGAAGTTTTACCCATTTTGAATTAAATCCTTATCCATAGAGTTTTGAAATTTAGCAAGCCGATAATAATTATAATTTTATAACAAAGCTTATTGTGTCAAGAAATCGTTATTATAAGCCTTAAATTTACCTAGAGAACATGAGAAATCGTATGATAATGTAGTTTTAAATATTTTATATCAAATCATTATCATAAGAGTTTTGAAATTTAACAAGCCGAGAATAATTATAATTCTGCTACAAAGCTTATTGAGACAAGAAATCATTGTTTTGACAATGAACTTCACGTAGAGTACGTTGGAAATCGTACGATAATGAAGTTTTACTCATTTTATATCAAATCATCATCATAAGAATTTTGAAATTTAGCAAGCCGAGAAAAATTATAATTTTGTAACAAAACTTATTGTGAGAAGAAATCGTTGTTTTGAGCCTTAACTTGACGTATGTAACATGGGAAATCGGATAATAATAAAGTTTTATCTATTTTATATCAAATCATCATCCTAAAAGTTTTGAAATTAACAAGCCGAGAATAATTGTAAATCATTATAAAACTTATTGTAAAAAGAAATAATTGTTTTGAGATTTAACTTTACGTAGAGAACGTTGGAAATCATACGATAATAAAGTTTTACCCATTTTGTGTCAAATTATCAATATAAGAGTTTTGAAATTCAGCAAGCCGAGAATAATTATAATTTTGTAACAAAGCTTACTGTGAGAAGAAATTGTTGTTTTGATCCTTAACTTGAACTATGTAACGTTGAAAATCGGATGATAATGAAGTTTTATTCGTTCTATATCAAATCATCATCCTTTAAGTTTTGAAATTGAACACACTAAGAATAATTATAATTTTGTTAGAAATCTTATTATGACAAGAAATTGTTATTTTGAGGGTTAACTTCACGTAGATAATATGGGAAATCGTTCGATAACGAAGTTTTACCCATTTTGAATTAAATCTTCATCCTAAGAGTTTTAAAATTCAACTAGCCGATAATAATTATATTTATGTTACAATGCTTATAATTAAAAGAAATCATAATTTTGAGGGTTAATTCACGTAGAGAACATGAGAAATCGTACGATAATGTAGTTTTAACTATTTTATATCAAATAATTGTAATAAGAGTTTTGAAATTCAACAAGCTGAGAGTAATTATAATTCTGTTACAAAGCTTATTGAGACGAGAAATCGTTGTTTTGAGATAGAACGTCACGAAGAGAACAATGGAAATCGTATGATAATAAAGTTTTACCCATTTTGTATCAAATCATTATCATAAAAGTTTTTAAATGGAACACGCCGAGAATAATTATAATTCTGTTACAAAAAGCTTATTTTGATAAGAAATCGTGATTTTGAAGCTTAACTTTACGTAGAGAATGTGGGAAATCGTACGATAATGAAGTTTTACCTATTTTGAATCATATCCTCATCCTAAAAGTTTTGAAATTCAACAAGCCGAAAATAATTATAATTCTCTTACATAGCTTATCTTGACAATAAATCTTTATTTTGAGACTTAACTTCACGTAGAGAACGTGACAAATCGTATTATAATGATCTTTTACCAATTTTATATCAAATCATCATCCTCGGAGTTTTGAAATCAAGGACATCGAGAATAATTATAATTTCATTAGCCATCTTATTGTGAAAAGTAAAGGTTGTTTTGAGACTGAACTTCACGTAGAGAACGTTGGAAATCGTATGATAATGAAATTTTACCCATTTTGTATCAAATTATCATCATAATAGTTTTGAAATTCAATAAGCCGAGAATAATTATAATTCTGTTCAAAAAATCGTTGTTTTGAGCATTAACTTCACTTAGATAATGTGAGAAATCAGACGATAAATTAGTTTTATCCATTTTATATCAAATCATTATCCTAAGAGTTTTGAAATTAACAGGCTGATAACAATTATAAATCTGTTACAAAGCTTATTGTGACAAGAACCCATTGTTTTGAACTTAATTTCACGTAGAGAAAGTGAGAAATCGTACGATAATGAAGTTTTTACCCATTTTATATCAAATCTGTATCTTTAGTGTTTTGAAATTAGACATGCCGAGAATAATTAAATATATGTTACAAAAAGCTTATTGTGACAAGAAATCGTAATTTTGAGGCTTAACATCACGTAGAGAACGTTGCAAATCGTACGATAATGAAGTTTTTCCATTTTGAATCAAATCCTCATCCTCAGAGTTTTCAAATTCAGTAAGCCGATAATAATTATAAATCTGTAACAATGCTTATTGTGATAAGAAATCATTGTTATGAGCCTTAACTTCACGTAGAGAACATGAGAAATCGTACGATAATGTAGTTTTAACTATTTTATATCAAATTCTTATCATAAGTGTTTTAAAACTCAACAAGCCGAGAATAATTATAATTCTGTTACAAAGCTTATTGAGACAAAAGATCGTTGTTTTGAGAATGAACTTCACATAGAGAACGTTGGAAATCGTACGATAATGAAGTTTTACCCATTTTGTATCAAATTATCATTATAAGAGTTTTGAGATTCAGCAAGCTGAGAATAATTGTAATTTTGTAACAAAGCTTATTGTGAGAAGAAATCTTTGTTTTGAGCCTTAACTTGAAGTATGTAACGTGGGAAATCGGATGATAATAAAGTTTTACCCATTTTATATCAAATCATAATCATAAGATTTTTAAAATTAACAAGCCGAGAATAATTGTATGTCATTATAAAGCTTATTGTGACAAGAAATCGTTGTTTTGAGATTTAACTTCACATAGATAATGTGGGAAATCGTACGATAATGAAGATTTACGTATTTTGTATCAAATCATCCTCCTAAAAGTTTTCAAATTTAACAAGCCAAAAATAACTATAATTATATTACAAAGCTTATCTTGGCAATAAATCGTTATTTTGAGACTTCACTTCACGTGGCAAATCGTGTGATAATGATGTTTTACCAATTATATATCAAATCATCATCCTCCGAGTTTTAAAATTGAACACATCAAGAATAATTATAATTTTGTTAGCCAGCTTATTGTGATAAAAAATCGTTGTTCTGAGACTAAACTTCACAAAGAGAACGTTAAAAATTGTACGATAATGAAATTTTACCCATTTTGTATCAAATCATCATCATAATAGTTTTAAAATTCAACAAGGCGAGAATAATATAATTCTATTACAAAACTTATTGTGAGAAAAAATCGTTGTTTTGAGCATTAACTTCACTTTGGTAATGTGAGAAATCGGACGATAAAAAAGTTTTACCCATTTTATATCAAATTATCATGCTAAGAGTTTTGAAATTAACAAGCTTATAATAATTATAAATCTATTACAAAGCTTATTTTGATAAGAAATCGTTGTTTTAAACTTAACTTCAAGTAGAGAATTTGGAAAATCGTACGATAATGAAGTTTTTACCCATTTTATATCAAATCAACATCTTTAGAGTTTTGAAATTGAACAAGACGAGAATAATTATAATTTTTTTACAAAAAACTTATTGTGACAAGGAATCATGATTTTGATGCTTAACTTAATGTAAAAAACATGAGAAATCATATGATAATGAAGTTTTACGCATTTTGAATCAAATCCTCTTCCTAAGAGTTTTGAAATTCAGCAAGCCGATAATAATTATAATTCTGTAACATAGCTTATTGTGTCAAGAAATAGTTGTTATGAGCCTTAACTTTAAGTGGAGAACATGAGAAATTGTATGATAATGTAGTTTTAACTATTTTATATCAAATCATTATCATAAGAGTTTTGAAATTCAACAAGCTGAGAATAATTATAATTCTGTTACAAAGATTAATGAGACAAGAAATCGTTATTTTGAGAATGAACTTCACCCAGAGAACGTTGAAAATCGCACGATAATGAAGTTTTACCCATTTTGTAACATATCATCATCATAAAGGTTTTGAAATTGAACACACCAAGAATAATTATAACTTTGTTACAAAGCATATTGTGAGAAGAAATCTTTTTTTTGAGCCTTTACTTCTCGTAGAGAATGTGGGAAATCGTGCGATAATAAAGTTTTACACATTTTGAATTAAATCTTCATCCATAGAGTTTTGAAATTTAGCAAGCCGATAATAATTATAATTCTGTAACAAAGCTTATTATGTCAAGAAATCGTTGTTATAAGCCTTAACTTTACCTAGAGAACATGAGAAATCGTATGATAATGTAGTTTTAAATATTTTATATCAAATCATTATCATAAGAGTTTTGACATTTAACAAGCTGAGAATAATTATAATTCTGTTACAAAGCTTATTGAGACAAGAAATCATTGTTTTGACAATGAACTTCACGTAGAGTACGTTGGAAATCGTACGATAATGAAGTTTTACTCATTTTATATCAAATCATCATCATAAGAATTTTGAAATTTAGCAAGCCGAGAAAAATTATAATTTTGTAACAAAACTTATTGTGAGAATAAATTTTTGTTTTGAGCCTTAACTTGACGTATGTAACGTGGAAAATCGGTTGATAATGAAGTTTTACCCATTTTATATCAAATCATCATCCTAAGAGTTTTGAAATTAACAAGCCGAGAATAATTGTAAATCATTACAAAACTTATTGTGATAAGAAATTGTTGTTTTGAGATTTAACTTCACATTGAGAACGTTGGAAATCGTACGATAATGAAGGTTTACCATTTTGTATCAAATTATCATTATAAGAGTTTTGAAATTCAGCAAGCCGATAATAATTATAATTTTGTAACAAAGCTTATTGTAAGAAGAAATCATTGTTTTGAGCCTTAACTTGAAGTATGTAATGGGGGAAATCAGATGATAATGAAGTTTTATTCATTCTATATCAAATCATCATCTTCAGAATTTTGAAATTGAACACATTTAGAATAATTATAATTTTGTTAGAAAGCTTATTGTGAAAAGAAATTATTATTTTGATGGTTAACTTCACGTAGATAACGTGGGAAATCGTACCATAACGAAGTTTTACCCATTTTGAATCAAATCCTCAGCCTAAGAGTTAAAATTCAACAAGATGATAATAATTATAATTCTATTACAAAGCTTATAATTAAAAGAATTCGTAATTTTGAGGCTTAACTTCACGTAGAGAACATGAGAAATCGAACGACAATGTAGTTTTAAATATTTTATATAAAATAATTATAATAAGAGTTTTGAAATTCAACAAGCTGAGAGTAATTATAATTCTGTCACAAAGCTTATTGAGACAAGAAATCGTTGTTTTGAGATAGAACTTCACGAAGAGAACGATAGAAATCGTACGATAATGAAGTTTTACCCATTTTATATCAAAACATCATCATAAAAGTTTTTGAAATGGAACACACCGAGAATAATTATAATTCTGTTACAAAAAGCATGTTGTGATAAGAAATCTTAATTTTGAAGCTTAACTTTACGTACAGAACGTGGAAATCGTACGATAATGAAGTTTTACCCATTTTAAATTAAATCCTCATCCTAAAAGTTTTGAAATTCAACAAGCCAAAAATAATTATAATTCTGTTATATAGTTTATCTTGACAATAAATCCTTATTTTGAAACTTAACTTCACGTAGAGAACGTGACAAATCGTATGATAATGATATTTTATCAATTATATATCAAATCATCATCATCTGAGTTTTGAAATCAAGGACATCGAGAATAATTATAATTTTGTTAGCCAGCTTATTGTGACAAGAAAACGTTGTTTTGAGACTGAACTTCACGTAGAGAACGTTAGAAATTGTACAATAATGAAATTTTACCCATTTTGTATCAAATCATCATAATAGTGTCAAAATTCAATAAGTCGAGAATAATTATAATTCTATTCAAAGCTTATTGTGAGAAAAAATCGTTGTTTTGAGCATTAACTTCATTTAGGTAATGTGAGAAATCGGACGATAAATTAGATTTACCCATTTTATATCAAATCATTATCCTAAGAGTTTTGAAATTAAGAAGCTGATAACAATTATAAATCTGTTACAAAACTTATTGTGACAAGAAATCGTTGTTATGAGCCTTAACTTCACGTAGAGAACATGAGAAATCGTACGATAATGTAGTTTTAACTATTTTATATCAAATCATTATCATAAGAGTTTTAAAATTCAACAAGCCGAGAATAATTATAACTCTGTTACAAAGCTTATTGAGACAAGAGATCGTTGTTTTGAGAATGAACTTCACGCAGAGAATGTTGGAAATCGTACAATAATGAAGTTTTACCCATTTTGTATCAAATTATCACTATAAGAGTTTTGAAATTCAGCAAGCCGAGAATAATTATAATTTTGTAACAAAGCTCATTGTGAGAAGAAATCGTTGTTTTGAGCCTTAACTTGAAGTATGTAACGTGGAAAATCGGACGATAATAAAGTTTTACCCATTTTATATCAAATCATTATACTAAGAGTTTTGAAATTAACAAGCTGAGAATAATTGTAAATCATTACAAAGCTTATTATGACAAGAAATCATTGTTTTGAGATTTAACTTCACGTAGATAATGTGAGAAATTGTACGATAATGAAGATTTACCTATTTTGTATCTAATCATCATCCTTAAAGTTTTGAAATTCAAAAAGTTGAAAATAATTAGAAATCTGTTACAAAGCTTATCTTGGCAATAAATCACTATTTGGAGACTTAGCTTCACGTAGAGAACGTGGCAAATCGTATGATAATGATGTTTTACCAATTATATATCAAATCATTATCCTCCGAGTTTGAAAATGGAACACATCGAGAATAAATATAATTCTGTTAGCTAGCTTATTTTGACAAGAAATCGTTGTTTTAAGAATGAACTTCACATAGAGAACGTACAAAATCGTACGATAATGAAATTTTACCCATTTTTTTTTATCAAATCATCATCATAACATTTTTGAAATTCAAAAAGCCAAGAATAATTATAATTCTGTTCAAAGTTTATTGTGTGAAAAAATCGTTATTTTGAGCATTAACTTCACTTAGGTAATGTGAGAAATCGCCGGATAAATTAGTTTTACCCAATTTATATCAAATCATCATCTTAAGAGTTTTGAAATTAACAAGCTAATAACAATTATAAATCTGTTACAAAGCTTATTATGACAAAAAATCGTTATTTTGAACTTAACTTCACGTAGGGAACGTGGAAAATTATACGATAATGAAGTTTTTACCCATTTTATATCAAATCAACATCTTTACAGTTTTGAAATTAAACACGCTGAGAATAATTATAATTCTATTACAAAAAGCTTATTATAACAAGGAATCGTGATTTTGTAGGTCAACTTAACGTAAAGAACGTGGGAAATCATACGATAATGAAGTTTTACCCATTTTGAATCAAATCCTCATCTTGAAAGTTTTGAAATTCAGCAATTTGATAATAATGATAAATCTGTAACAAAACTTATTTTGACAAGAAATCATTGTTATGAGCCTTAACTTTACATAGAGAACATGAGAAATCGTACGATAATGTAGTTTTAACTATTTTATATCAATCATTATCATAAGAGTTTTGAAATTCAATAACCTGAGAATAATTATAATCCTGTTACAAAGCTTATTGACACAAGAAATCGTTATTTTGAGATGGAACTTCATGTAGAGAACGTTGGAAATCATACGATAATGAAGTTTTACCCATTTTATATCAAATCATCATTATAAGAGTTTTGAAATTCAGCAAGCTGAGAATAATTATAATTTTGTAACAAAATTTATTGTGATAAGAAATCATTGTTTTGATCCTTAACTTGAAGTATGTAACGTGGGAAATCGGATAATAATGAAGTTCTACCCATTTTATATTAAATCGTCATCATAAGAGTTTTGAAATAAACAAGCCAAGAATAATTATGAATCTCTTACAAAGCTTACTGTGACAAGGAATCGTTGTTTTTAGATTTAGCTTCATGTAGAGAATGTGGAAAATCGTACGATAACGAAGATTTAACTATTTTGTATCAAATCATTATCTTAAAAGTTTTGAAATTCAACAAGCCGAGAATAATTATAATTTTGTTACAAAGCTTATTGAGAAAAGTGATCGTTGTTTTGAGAATGAACTTCACATAGAGAACGTTGAAAATCATACGAAAATGAAGCTTTACCCATTTTGTATCAAATTATCAATATAAGAGTTTTGAAATTAAGCAAGCCGAGAATAATTATAATTTTGAAACAAAGTTTATTGTGATAAGAAATCATTGTTTTGAGCCTTAACTTGAAGTATGTAACGTAGAAAATCAGATGATAATGAAGTGTTATTCATTCTATATCAAATCATCATCCTCCGAGTTTTGAAATTGAACACACTGAGAATAATTATAATTCTGTTAGAAAGCTTATTATGACAAGAAATCGTTATTTGAGGGTTAGTTTCACATAGATAACTTGGGAAATCATACGATAAGGAAGTTTTACCCATTTTGAATCAAATCCTTATCCTAAGAGTTTTGAAATTCAACTAGCCAATAATAATTATAATTCTATTACATAGCTTATTATTACAAGAAATCATAATTTTGAGGCTTAACTTCACGTAGAGAACATGATAAATCATACCAGAATGTAGTTTTAACTATTTGATATCAAATCAATGTCATAAAAGTTTTGAAATTTAACAAGCCGAGAATAATTATTATTCTGTTACAAAGCTTATTGAGACAAGAAATCGTTGATTTGAGAGTAAACACTACGTAGAAAACGATGAAAATCGTACGATAATGAATGTTTTACCCATTTTGCATCAAATTATCATCATAAGAGTTTTGATATTGAACACACCGAGAATAATTACAATTCTGTTACAAAAAGCCTATCGTGACAAGGAATTGTAATTTTGAGGCTTAACATCATGTAGAGAACATAGGAAAACATACGGTAATGAAGTTTTACCCATTTTGAATCAAATTCTCATCTTTAGAGTTTTGAAATTCAGTAAGCCAATAATAATTATAAATCTATAACAAAGCTTATTGTGACAAGAAATAGTTGTTATGAGCCTTAACTTCATGTAGAGAAAATGAGAAATCGTACGATAATGTAGTTATAACTATTTTATATCAAATCATTATCATAAAAGTTTTAAAACTCATCAAGCTGAGAATAATTATAATTATGTTACAAAGTTTATTGAGACAAGAGATCGTTGTTTTGAGAATGACTTCACGTAGAGAACATTGGAAATCATACGATAATGAAGTTTTACCCATTTTGTATCAAATTATCATTATAAGAGTTTTGAAATTCAGCAAGCTGAGAATAATTATAATTTTGTAACAAAGCTTATTGTGATAAAAAAATCGTTCTTTAGAGCCTTAACTTGAAGTATGTAACGTGGGAAATCAGATGGTAATGAAGTTTTATTCATTTTATATGAAATCATCATCCTAAGAGTTTTGAAATTAATAAGCCGAGAATAATTGTAAATTATTACGAAGCTTATTGTGACAAGAAATCGTTGTTTTGAGATTTAACTTCATGTAGAGAATGTGGGAAATCGTACGATAATGAAGATTTACCTATTTTGTGTCGAAACATCATCCTTAAAGTTTCGAAATTCAATATGTCGAAAATAATTATAATTCTGTTACAAAGCTTATCTTGGCAATAAATCGTTTTTTAGAGTTAACTTCACGTATAGAACGTGGCAAATCGTATGATAATGATGTTTTACCAATTGTATATCAAATCATCATCCTCCGAGTTTTGAAATTGAATACATCGAGAGTAATTATAATTCTGTTAGCCGGCTTTTTGTAACAAGAAATCGTTGTTTTAAGACTGAACTTCACGTAGAGAACGTTGGAAATCGTACGATAATGAGATTTTACCTATTTTGTATCAAATCATCATCATGATAGTTTTGAAATTCAACAAGCCAAGAATAATTATAATTATGTTCAAAGCTTATTTTGAGAAAAAATAGTTGTTTTGAGCATTAACTTCACTTAGGTAATGTGAGAAATCGGACGAAAAAGTAGTTTTACACAATTTATATGAAATTATCATCCTAAGAGTTTTGAAATTAACAAGCTGATAACAATTATAAATCTGTTACAAAGCTTAATGTGACAAGAAATCGTTTTTTTGAACTAAATTTCACGTAGAGAACGTGGAAAATCGTACGATAATAAAGTTTTTACCCATTTTATATCAAATCAACATCTTTAGAGTTTTGAAATTGAACATGCCGAGAATAATTATAATTCTGTTACAAAAAGCTTATTTTGACATAAAATCATAATTTTGAAGCATAACTTAATGTAGAGAATATGGGAAATGGTACGATAATATAGTTTTACCCATTTTGAATCAAATCCTCATCCTAAGAGTTTTTAAATTTAGCAACCCGATAATGAGTCTTAACTTCACGTAGAAAACATGAGAAATCGTACGATAATATAGTTTTGAATATTTTATATCATAAGAGTTTTGAAATTCTAGTAAAGCTTATTGTGAGAAGAAATCGTTGTTTTGAGCCTTAACTTGAAGTATATAACGTGGGAAATCAGATGATAATGAAGTTTTACCTATTTTGTATCAGATCATCAACCTAAAAGTATTGAAATTAACAAGCCGAGAATAATTGTAAATCATTACAAAGCCTAGTGTGACAAGTAATCGTTGTTTTGAGATTTAACTTCATGTAGAGAATGTGGGAAATCATATGATAATGAAGATTTACCTATTTTGTACCAAATCATTATCCTAAAAGTTTTGAAATTCAACAAGCCAAAAATAATTACAATTCCGTTACAAAGCTTATCTTGGCAATAAATCGTTATTTTGAGCATTAACTTTACGTAGAGAACGTGGCAAATCGTATGATAATGATGTTTTACCAATTATATATCAAATCATCACCCTTCGAGTTTTGAAATTGAATACATCAAGAGTAAGTATAATTCTGTTAGCCAGCTTATTGTGGCAAGAAATTGTTGTTTTGAGATTGAACTTCACGTAGAGAACATTGAAAATCGTACAATAATGAAATTTTACCCATTTTGTATCAGATCATCATAATAGTTCTGAAATTCAACAAGCCGAGAATAATTATAATTTTGTTCAAATCTTATTCTGAAAAAAAAAATCATTTTTTTTAGCATTAACTTCACTTAGGTAATGTGAGAAATCGAATGATAAAGAAGTTTTATCCATTTCATATCAAATCATCGTCATTAGAGTTTTGAAATTAACAAGCTGATAACAATTATAAATCTGTTACAAAGCTTATTGTGACAAGAAGTCGTTGTTTTAAACTTAACTTCACGTAGAGAACGTGGGAAATCGTACAATAATGAAGTTTATACCTATTTTCTATCAAATCAAAATCCTTAGAGTTTTGAAACTGTACACGCTGAGAATAATTATAATTCTGTTACAAAGCTTATTGTGAGAAGAAATCATTTTTTGAGCCTTTACTTCACGTATGTAACGTGGGAAATCGGACGATAAAGAAGTTTTACCCATTTTGTATCAAATCATCATCCTAAAAGTTTTGAAATTAACAAGCCGAGAATAATTGTAAATCTTTAAGAAGCCTATTGTGACAAATAATCATTGTTTTGAAATTTAACTTCACGTAGAGAATGTGGGAAATCATACGATAATGAAGATTTACCTATTTTGTATCAAATCATCATCCTAAAAGTATTGAAATTCAACAAGCCGAAAATAATTATAATTCTGTTTCAAAGCATATCTTGGCAATAAATCGTTATTTTGAGAGTTAATTTCACATAGAGAACGTGACAAATCGTATGATAATGATATTTTACCAATTATATATCAAATCATCATCCTTCGAGTTTAGAAATTGAACACATCGAGAGTAATTATAATTCTGTTAGCCAGCTTATTGTGATAAGAAATCGTTGTTTTGAGACTAAACTTCACGTAGAGAACGTTGGAAATCGTACGATAATGGAATTTAACCTATTTTGTATCAAATCATCATCATAATAATTTTGAAATTCAACAAGTCGAGAATAATTATAATTTTGTTCAAAGCTTATTGTGAGAAACAATCGTTTTTTGAGCTTTAACTTCACTTAGGTATTGTGAGAAATCGAACAATAACAAACTTTTACCCATTTTATATCAAATTATAATCCTAAGTGTTTTGAAATTGACAAGTTGATTACAATTATACATTTGTTACAAAGCTTATTGTGACTAGAAATCGTTGTTTTGAACTTAATTTCATACAGAAACGTGGGAAATCGTACAATAATGTAGTTTTTAACTATTTTATATCAAATCAACATCTTTAGAGTTTTGAAATTGAACACGCCGAGAATAATTATTATTCTGTTACAAAAAGCTTATTGTGACAAAGAATTGTAATTTTGAAGCTTAACGTAGAGAACATGGAAATCGTACAATAATGAAGTTTTACCCATTTTGAATCAAATCCTCATCCTAAGAGTTTTGAAATTTAGCAAGCCGATAATAATTATAATTCTGTAACAAAACTTATTGTGACAAGAAATCGTTGTTATGAGCCTTAACTTTACGTAGAGAACATGAGAAATCGTACGATAATGTAGTTTTAAATATTTTATATCAAATCATTATCATAAGAGTTTTGAAATTTAACAAACCAAGAATAATTATAATTCTGTTACAAAGCTTATTGAGACAAGAAATTGTTGTTTTAATAATGAACTTCACGTAGAGAATGTTGGAAATCATACGATAATGAAGTTTTACCCATTTTGTATCAAATCATCATTATAAGAGTTTTGAAATTTAGCAAGCCGAAAATAATTATAATTTCGTAATAAAGCTTATTGTGAGAAGAAATCGTTATTTTGAGCCTTAACTTGAAGTATGTAATGTGGGAAATCAGATGACAATGAAGTCTTACTGATTTTATATCAAATCATCATCCTAAAAGTCTTAAAATTAACAAGCTGAGAATACTTGTAAATCATTATAAAGCCTATTGTGACAAGTAATCGTTGTTTTGAGATTTAACTTCACGTAGAGAATGTGGAAAATCGTACGATAATAAAGATTTACCTATTTTCTATCAAATTATCATCCTAAAAGTTTTGAAATTCACCAAGCCGAAAATAATTATAATTCTGTAAAAAAGCTTATCTTGGCCACAAATCGTTATTTTGAGAGTTAACTTCACATAGAGAATGTGGCAAATCGTATGATAATGATGTTTTACCAATTACATATCCTCTGAGTTTTGAAATTGAAAATATCGAGAGTAATTATAATTCTGTCAGCCAAGTTATTGTGACAAGAAATCGTTATTTTGAGACTGAACTTCATATAGAGAACGTTGGAAATCGTATGATAATGGAGTTTTACCCATTTTGTATCATATTATCATCATAAGAGTTTTGAAATTGAACACGCCAACAATAATTATAATTCTGTAACAAAGCTTATTGTGAGAAGAAATCATTTTTTTAGCCTTTACTTCATGTAGAGAATGTTGGAAATCGTACGATAATGAAGTTTTACCCATTTTAAATTAAATCCACATCTATAGAGTTTTGGAATTTAGCAAGCCGATAATAATTATAATTCTGTAACAATGCTTATTGTGTCAAGAAATCGTTGTTATGAGCCTTAACTTAATGTAGAGAACGTGGAAAATCGTACAATAATGTAGTTTTTACCTATTTTAGATCAAATCAACATCTTTTAAGTTTTGAATTTGAACACGTCGAGAATAATTATTATTCTGTTACAAAAAGTTTATTATGACAAGGAATCGTAATTTTGAATTTTAACTTAACGTAGAGAACGTGGGAAATCGTACGATAATGAAGTTTTACTCATTTTGAATCAAATCCTCATCCTAAGAGTTTTGAAATTTAGCAAGGTGAGAATAATTATAATTCTGTAACAAAGCTTAGTGTGAGAAGAAATCATTGTTTTGATCCTTAACTTCACGTATGTAATGTGGGAAATTGGACGATAAAGAAATTTTACTCATTTTATATCAAATCATCATATGAGATTTAAAATTAACAAGTCGAGAATAATTATAAATCTATTACAAAGCTTATTGTGATAAGAAATCGTTGTTTTGAGATTTAACTTCACATTGAGAATGTGGGTAATCATACGATAGTGAAGTTTTACCTATTTTGTATCAAATCATCATCATAAAAGTTTTGAAATTTAACAAGCTGAGAATAGTTATAATTCTATTACAAAGTTTATTTTGACAGTAAATCGTTGTTTTGAGACTTAACTTCATGTAGAGAATGTGGGAAACCATACGATTATCAAGTGTTACCCATTTTATATTAACTCATCATCCTCCGAGTTTTAAAACTAAACACACTGAGAATAATTATAATTCTATTAAAAAGCTTATTGGGACAAGAAATCGTTATTTTGAGGCTTAACCTCACGTAGATGATGTGGGAAATCATACGATAATGAAGTTTTACACATTTTGAATCAAAGCCTCATCCTAAGAGTTTTGAAATTCAATAAGCCGATAATAATTATAATTCTGTAATAAAACTTATTGTGACAACAAGTCATTGTTATAAGCCTTAACTTCATGTAGATAACAAGGGAAATCATTCGATAATGTAGTTTTTAATATTTATATCAAATCATTATCTTAAGAGTTTTGAAATTCAACGAGCTGAGAAAAATTTTAATTCTGTAATAAAACTTATTGAGATACGCCATGAATAATTATCATAAGAGTTTTGAAATTCATACGATAATGTAGTTTTTAATATTTCTTATCAAATCAAGTATATAACAAAGGAAATTGTACGATAATGAAGTTTTACCCATTTATATCTAATCATCATCCTCAGAGTTTTGAAATTGAACATGCCATAAATAATTATAATTTTGTTACAAAGCTTATTATGACAAGTAATCGTAATTTTGATGCTAAACTTCACGTAGAGAACATGAGAAATCGTACGATAATATAGCTTTAACTATTTTATATCACATCATTATCATAAGAGTTTGGAAATTCAATAAGGCGAGAATAATTATAATTCTGTTACAAAGCTTATTGAGAAAAGAAATTATTGTTTTGAGACTGAACTTCACGTTGAGAATGTTGGAAATCGTACGATAATGAAGTTTTACCCATTTTGTATCAAATCATCATCCTAACATTTTCAAATTAACAAGCTCAAAATAATTCTAAATCAGTTACAAAGTTTATTGTAACAAGAAATTGTTGTTTTGAGACTTAACTTCAAGTAGAGAATGTAGGAAATCGTACGATAATGTAGATTTACCTATTTTGAATCAAATCCTTATCCTAAGAGTTTTGAAATTCAGCAAGCCGATAATTATTATAATTATGTAACAAAGCTTATTGTGACAAGAAATTGTTGTTATGAGCCTTAACTTCATGTAGAGAATGTTGGAAATCGTACGAAAAGGAAGTTTTACCCATTTTTTATCAAATCATCATCATAAGAGTTTTGAAATGCAGCAAGCCGAGAATAATTATAATTCTTTAACAAAACTTATTGTGACAAGAAATCATTATTTTGAGACTTAAATTTACGTATGTAACATAGAAAATCAGACGATAAAAAAGTATTACACATTTTATATCAAATCATCATAAGTGTTTTGAAACTAACAAGCTTAGAATAATTATAAATCTCTTACATAGCTTATTTTGACCAGAAATCATTGTTTTGAGATGATTAACTTCACGTAGAGGGAATGTGGGAAATCGTACGATAATGAAGATTTACTTATTTTGTGCCAAATCATCATCCTAAAAGTTTTGCAATTCAACAAGCTAAAAATAATTATAATTTAGTTAAAAAACTTATTTTGGCAATAAATCGTTATTTTGAGACTTAACTTCACATAGAGAACGTGGTAAATCATATGATAATAAAGTTCTATGCATTCTATATGAAATCATCATCCTCGGAATTTTAAAACACACCAAGAATAATTATAATTCTTTTAGATAGCTTATTGTGACAAGAAATCGTTATTTTGAGGGTTAACTTCACGTAGAGAATGTGAAAAATCCTACGATAATAAAGTTTTACCCATTTTGAATCAAATCCTCATCCTAAGAGGATTGAAAATCAACAAGCAGATAATAATTATAATTCTGTTATAAAGTTTATTATTGCAAGAAATCGTAATTTTGAGGCTCAACTTCACGTAGAGAACATGAGAAATCGTAGTGTAATGTAGTTTTAAGTATTATATATCAAATCAATATAATAAGAGTTTCGAAATTCATCAAGCTGGGAATAATTATAATTATTTTACAAAGCTTATTGAGAAAATAAATCGTTGTTTTGAGATAGAACTTCACGAAGAGAACGATGAAAATCGTACGATAATGAAGTTTTACCCATTTTGTATCAAATCATCATCATAAGAGTTTTTAAATAGAACAGACTGAGAATGGTTATAATTATGCTAAAAAAAGGTTATTGTGACAAGGAATTCTAATTTTAAAGCTTAACTTTGCATAGAGAACGTGGGAAATCATTCTATAAATGAAGTTTTACCATTTTCAAATCAAATCCACATCCTAAAAGTTTTGAAATTTTGCAAGTCGATAATAATTATAATTCTGTAACAAAGCATGTTAAGAAAAGAAGTCATTATGAGACTTAACTTCACGTAGAGAAATCAGACGATAAAGAAGTTTTATCAATTTTATATGAAATTATCACCCTAAAAGTTTTGAAATTAACAAGCCGAGAATAATTATAATTCTGTTACAAAGCTTATTGAGACAAGAAATCATTGTTTTGTGAATGAACTTCACGTAGAGAACGTTGGAAATCGTACGATAATGAAGTTTTAGCCATTTTGTATCAAATCGTCATGAGAGTTTTGAAATTGAACATGCCGAGAATAATTATAATTCTATTAAGAAAAGATTACTGTTACAAGGAATCGTAATTTTGAGGTTTAACTTCACGTCGAGAACGTTAAAACCGTACGATGATGTAGATTTACCTATTTTAAATAAAATACTAATCCCAAGAGTTTTGAAGTTCTACAAGTCGAGAATCATTATAATTCTGTAACAAAGCTTATTGTGAAAAGAAATCGTTGTTATTAGCCTTAACTTCACGTATAGAACATGAAAAATCATATGATAATGTAGTTTTAACTATTTTATATCAATTCATTATCATAAGAGTTTTGAAATTCAACAAGCCGAGAATAATTATAATTCTGTTACAAAGCTTATTGAGACATGAAATCGTTGTTTTGAGAATGAACTTCCTGTAGAGAACATTGGAAGTCGTACGATAATGAAGTTTTACCCATTTTATCAAATAATCATCATAAATTGTTTTGAAATTCAACAAGCCGAGAATAATTCTAATTCTGTAACAAAGCTTATTATGAGAAGAAAATGCTATTTTGAGCCTTAAGTGCACGTATGTAACGTGGAAAATCGGAAGATAATGAAGTTTTACCTATTTATATCAAATTATCAACCTAAGAGTTTTAAAAATAACAAGCCGAGAATAATTACAATTATGTTAAAAAGCTTATTGAGACAAGAAATTGTTGTTTTGAGACTGAACTTCACGTAGAGAATGATGGAAATCTTACGATAATGAAGTTTTACCAATTTTGTATCAAATCATAATCATAAGAGTTTTAAAATTCAGCAAGCCGTAAATAATAATAATTCTGTAACAAAGCTTATTGTGAGAAGAAATCGTTGTTTTGAGCCTTAACTTCACGAAGAGAACATGAGAAATCGTACGACGATGTAGTTTTAATGATTTTATATAAAATTATTATCATAAGAGTTTTAAAATTCAACAAGCCGAGAATAATTATAATTAGTTGCAAAGCTTATTGAGACAAGAAATTGTGGTTTTGAGACTGAACATCACGTTGAGAACGTTGGAAATCATACGATAATGAAGTTTTACCCATTTTGTATCACATTATCATTATAAGAGTTTTGAATTCACCAAACTGAGAATAATTATAATTTTGTAATAAAGCTTATTGTAATAAAAAAATCGTTATTTAGAGCCTTAACTTGAAGTATGTAACGTGGGAAATCAGATGGTAATGAAGTTTTATTCATTTTATGTCAAATCATCATCCTAAGAGTTTTGAAATTAATAAGTCGAGAATAATTGTAAATCATTACAAAGCTTATTGTGACAAGAAATCGTTGTTTTGAGATTTAACTTCACGTAGAGAATGTGGGAAATCGTACGATAACAAAGATTTACCTATTTTGTGTCGAAACATCATCCTTAAAATTTTGAAATTCAATATGCCGAAAATAATTATAATTCTGTTACAAAGCTTATCTTGGCAATAAATCTTTTTTTTTAGAGTTAACTTCACGTATAGAACATGGCAAATCGTATGATAATTATGTTTTACCAATTTTATATCAAATCATCACATCCGAGTTTTGAAATTGAATACATCGAGAGTAATTATAATTCTGTTAGCCGGTTTTTTGTAACAAGAAATCGTTGTTTTAAGACTGAACTTCACATAGAGAACGTTGGAAATCGTACGATAATGAGATTTTACCTATTTTGTATCAAATCATCATCATAATAGTTTTGAAATTCAACAAGCCAAGAATAATTATAATTCTGTTCAAAGCTTATTGTGAGAAAAAATAGTTGTTTTGAGCATTAACTTCACTTAGGTAATGTGAGAAATCGGACAAAAAAATAGTTTTACACAATTTATATGAAATCATCATCCTAAGAGTTTTGAAATTAACAAGCTAATAATAATTATAAATCTGTTACAAGCTTAATGTGACAAGAAATCATTTTTTTGAACTTAATTTCACGTAGAGAATGTGGAAAATCGTACGATAATAAAGTTTTTACCCATTTTATATCAAATCAACATCTTTAGAGTTTTGAAATTGAACATGCCGAGAATAATTATAATTCTGTTACAAAAAGCTTATTTTGACATAAAATCGTAATTTTGAAGCATAACTTAATGTAGAGAATGTGGAAAATGGTACGATAATATAGTTTTACCCATTTTGAATCAAATCCTCATCCTAAGAGTTTTTAAATTTAGCAACCCGATAATAATTATAATTTTGTTACAAAGCTTATTATGACAAGAAATCGTTATTATGAGTCTTAACTTCACGTAGAGAACATGAGAAATCGTACAATAATGTAGTTTTGAATATTTTATATCAAATCATTATCATAAGAGTTTTGAAATTCAACAAGTCGATAATAATTATAATTCTAGTAAAGCTTATTGTGAGAAGAAATCGTTGTTTTGAGCCTTAACTTGAAGTATGTAACGTGGGAAATCAGATGATAATGAAGTTTTACGTATTTTGTATCAGATCATCAATCTAAAGGTTTTGAAATTAACAAGCCGAGAATAATTGTAAATCATTACAAAGCCTATTGTGACAAGTAATCGTTGTTTTGAGATTTAACTTCATGTAGAGAATGTGGGAAATTGTACGATAATGAAGATTTACCTATTTTGTACCAAATCATTATACTAAATGTTTTGAAATTCAACAAGCCAAAAATATTTACAATTCCGTTACAAAGCTTATCTTGGCGATAAATCGTTATTTTGAGCTTTAACTTCACGTAGAGAACGTGGCAAATCGTTTGATAATGATGTTTTACCAATTATATATCAATACATCAAGAGTAATTATAATTCTGTTAGCCAGCTTATTGTGACAAGAAATTGTTGTTTTGAGACTGAACTTCACGTAGAGAACGTTGAAAATCGTACGATAATGAAATTTTATCCATTTGTATGATATCATCATAATAGTTTTGAAATTCAACAAGCCGAGAGTAATTATAATTTTGTTCAAAGCTTATTCTGAGAAAAAATTGTTTTTTTGAGCATTACCTTCACTTAGGTAATGTGAGAAATCGGACGATAAAGAAGTTTTACCCATTTCATATCAAATCATCGTCATTAGAGTTTTGAAATTAACAAGCTGATAATAATTATAAATCTGTTACAAAGCTTATTGTGACAAGAAATCGTTGTTTTAAACTTAACTTCACGTAGAGAATGTGAGAAATCGTACAATAATGAAGTTTTTACCTATTTTCTATCAAATCAAAATCTTTAGAGTTTTGAAATTGTACACGCCGAGAATAATTATAATTCTGTTACAAAGCTTATTGTGAGAAGAAATCATTTTTTGAGCCTTTACTTCACGTATGTAACGTGGGAAATCGGACGATAAAGAAGTTTTACCCATTTTGTATCAAGTCATCATCCTAAAAGTTTAGAAATTAACAAGCCGAGAATAATTGTAAATCATTACAAAGTCTATTGTGACAAATAATCATTGTTTTGAAATTTAACTTCACTTAGAGAATGTGAGAAATCGTACGATAATGAAGATTTACCTATTTTGTATCAAATCATCATCCTAAAAGTATTGAAATTCAACAAGCCGAAAATAATTATAATTCTGTTACAAAGCATATCTTGGCAATAAATCGTTATTTTGAGAGTTAATTTCACGAAGAGAACGTGGCAAATCGTATGATAATGATATTTTACCAATTATATATCAAATCATCATCCTCCGGTTTTAGAAATTGAACACATCGAGAGTAATTATAATTCTGTTAGCCAGCTTATTGTGACAAGAAATCGTTGTTTTGAGACTAAACTTCACGTAGAGAACGTTGTAAATCGTATGATAATGAAATTTAACCTATTTTGTATCAAATCATCATCATAATAATTTTAAAATTCCACAAGTCGAGGATAATTATAATTTAGTTCAAAGCTTATTGTGAGAAAAAATCGTTTTTTGAGCATTAACTTCACTTAGGTATTGTGAGAAATCGGACGATAACGAAGTTTTACCTATTTTATATCAAATTATAATCCTAAGTGTTTTGAAATTGACAAGTTGATTACAATTATAAATTTGTTACAAAGCTTATTGTGACAAGAAATCCTTGTTTTGAACTTAATTTCATACAGAAACGTGAGAAATCGTACAGTAATGTAGTTTTTACCTATTTTATATCAAATCAACATCTTTAGAGTTTTGAAATTGAACACGCCGAGAATAATTATTATTCTGTTACAAAAAGCTTATTGTGGCAAGAAATTGTAATTTTGAAGCTTTACTTAACGTAGAGAACATGGAAAATGGTACGATAATGAAGTTTTACCCATTTTGAATCAAATCCTCATCCTAAGAGTTTTGAAATTTAGCAAGCCGATAATAATTATAATTCTGTAACAAAACTTATTGTGACAAGAAATCGTTGTTATGAGCCTTAACTTTACGTACAGAACATGAGCAATCGTACTATAATGTAGTTTTAAATATTTTATATCAAATCATTATCATAAGAGTTTTGAAATTTAACAAACCGAGAATAATTATAATTCTGTTACAAAGCTTATTGAGGCAAGAAATTGTTGTTTTAATAATGAACTTCACGTAGAGAATGTTGGAAATCGTACGATAATGAAGTTTTACCCATTTTGTATCAAATCATCATTATAAGAGTTTTGAAATTTAGCAAGCCGAGAATAATTATAATTTCGTAATAAAGCTTATTGTGAGAAGAAATCGTTATTTTGAGCCTTAACTTGAAGTATGTAATGTGGAAAATCAGATGATAATGAAGTTTTACCGATTTTATATCAAATCATCATCCTAAAAATCTTAAAATTAACAAGCTTAGAATACTAGTAAATCATTATAAAGCCTATTGTGACAAGTAATCGTTGTTTTGAGATTTAACTTCACGTAGAGAATGTGGAAAATCGTACGATAATAAAGATTTACCTATTTTCTATCAAATCATCATCCTAAAAGTTTTAAAATTCACCAAGCCGAAAATAATTATAATTCTGTAAAAAAGCTTATCTTGGCCATAAATCGTTATTTTGAGAGTTAACTTCACGTACACAATGTGGCAAATCATATGATAATGATGTTTTACCAATTACATATCCTCTGAGTTTTGAAATTGAACATATTGAAAGTAATTATAATTTTTTCAGCCAACTTATTGTGACAAGAAATCGTTATTTTGAGATTGAACTTCATATAGAGAACGTTGGAAATCGTACGATAATGAAGTTTTACCCATTTTATATCATATTATCATCATAAGAGTTTTGAAATTGAACACGCCAAGAATAATTATATTTCTGGAACAAAGCTTATTGTGAGAAGAAATCATTTTTTTAGCCATTACTTCATGTAGAGAATGTTGGAAATCGTACGATAATGAAGTTTTACCCATTTTAAATTAAATCCACATCTATAGGGTTTGAAATTTAGCAAGCCGATAATAATTATAATTCTGTAACAAAGCTTATTGTGTCAAGAAATCGTTGTTATGAGCCTTAACTTAATGTAGAGAACGTGGAAAATCGTACAATAATGTGTTTTTTTACCTATTTTATATCAAATCAACATCTTTTAAGTTTTGAAATTGAACACGCCGAGAATAATTATTATTCTGTTACAAAAAGCTTATTATGACAAGGAATCGTAATTTTGAAGTTTATCTTAATGTAGAGAACATGGTAAATCGTACGATAATGAAGTTTTACTCATTTTGAATCAAATCCTCATCCTAAGAGTTTTGAAATTTAGCAAGCTGAGAATAATTATAATTCTGTAACAAAGCTTAGTGTGAGAAGAAATCATTGTTTTGATCCTTAACTTCACGTATGTAATGTGGGAAATTGGACGATAAAGAAGTTTTACTCATTTTATATCAAATCATCATCACATGAGTTTTAAAATTAACAAGCCGAGAATAATTATAAATCTATTACAAAGCTTATTGTGATAAGAAATCGTTGTTTTGAGATTTAACTTCACGTTGAGAATGTGGGTAATCATACGATAGTGAAGTTTTACCTATTTTGTATCAAATCATCATCATAAAAAGTTTTGAAATTTAACAAGCCGAGAATAATTATAATTCTATTACAAAGTTTATTTTGACAATAAATCGTTGTTTTGAGACTTAAGTTCATGTAGAGAACGTGGGAAACCATACGATTATCAAGTGTTACCCATTTTATATCAAATCATCATCCTCCGAGTTTTGAAATTGAACACACTGAGAATAATTATAATTCTATTAAAAAGCTTATTGGGACAAGAAATCGTTATTTTGAGGCTTAACCTCACGTAGATGACGTGGGAAATCATACGATAATGAAGTTTTACCCATTTTGAATCAAAGCCTCATCCTAAGAGTTTTGAAATTCAATAAGCCGATAATAATTATAATTCTGTAATAAAACTTATTGTGACAACAAGTCATTGTTATTAGCCTTAACATCACGTAGATAACAAGGGAAATCATTCGATAATGTAGTTTTTAATATTTCATATCAAATCATTATCATAAGAGTTTTGAAATTCAACGAGCTAAGAAAAATTTTAACTCTGTAATAAAACTTATTGAGATACGCCATGAATAATTATCATAAGAGTTTTGAAATTCATACGATAATGTAGTTTTTAATATTTCTTATCAAATCAAGTATATAACATAGGAAATTGTATGATAATGAAGTTTTACCCATTTATATCTAATCATCATTCTCAGAGTTTTGAAATTGAACACGCCATAAATAATTATAATTCTGTTACAAAGCTTATTATGACAAGTAATCATAATTTTGATGCTTAACTTCATATAGAGAACATGAGAAATCGTACGATAATATAGCTTTAACTATTTTATATCAAATCATTATCATAAGAGTTTGGAAATTCAATAAGGCGAGAATAATTATAATTCTGTTACAAAGCTTATTGAGAAAAGAAATTATTGTTTTGAGACTGAACTTCGCGTTGAGAATGTTGGAAAACGTACGATAATGAAGTTTTACCCATTTTGTATCAAATCATCATCCTAACATTTTTTAAATTAACAAGCTGAAAATAATTCTAAATCAGTTACAAAGTTTATTGTGACAAGAAATTGTTGTTTTGAGACTTAACTTCAAGTAGAGAATGTTGGAAATCGTATGATAATGTAGATTTACCTTTTTTGAATCAAATTCTCATCCTAAGAGTTTTGAAATTCAGCAAGCCAATAATTATTATAATTATGTAACAAAGCTTATTGTGACAAGAAATCGTTGTTATGAGCCTTAACTTCATATAGAGAATGTTAGAAATCGTACGAAAAGGAAGTTTTACCCATTTTTTATCAAATCATCATCATAAGAGTTTTGAAATGCAGCAAGCCGAGAATAATTATAATTCTATAACAAAACTTATTGTGACAAGAAATCATTATTTTGAGACTTACTTTACGTATGTGACGTAGAAAACCGGATGATAAAAAAGTATTACCCATTTTATATCAAATCATCATCATAAGTGTTTTGAAACTAACAAGCTTAGAATAATTATAAATCTCTTACAAAGCTTATTGTGACAAGAAATCATTGTTTTGAGATGATTAACTTCACGTAGAGAGAATGTGGGAAATCGTACGATAATGAAGATTTACTTATTTTGTGCCAAATTATCATCCTAAAAGTTTTGCAATTCATCAAGCCAAAAATAATTATAATTTAGTTAAAAAGATTATTTTGGCAGTAAATCGTTATTTTGAGACTTAACTTCACGTAGAGAACGTGGTAAATCATACGATAATAAAATTTTACGCATTCTATATCAAATCATCATCCTCGGAATTTTAAAACACACCAAGAATAATTATAATTCTTTTAGATAGCTTATTGTGAAAAGAAATCGTTATTTTGAGGGTTAACTTCATGTAGAGAATGTGGAAAATCCTACGATAATAAAGTTTTACCCATTTTAAATCAAATCCTCATCCTAAGAGCTTTGAAATTCAACAAGCAGATAATAATTATAATTCTGTTATAAAGCTAATTATTGCAAGAAATCGTAATTTTGAGGCTCAACTTCACGTAGAGAACATGAGAAATTGTACGGTAATGTAGTTTTAACTATTATATATCAAATCAATATAATAAGAGTTTCGAAATTCATCAAGCTGTGAATAATTATAATTATTTTACAAAGCTTATTGAGAAAAAAAATCGTTGTTTTGAGATAGAACTTCACGAAGAGAACGATGAAAATCGTACGATAAAGAAGTTTTACCCATTTTGTATCAAATCATCATCATAAGAGTTTTTAAATAGAACACACCAAGAATAGTTATAATTATGCTAAAAAAGGTTATTATGACAAGGAATTCTAATTTTAAAGCTTAGCTTTCCATAGAGAACGTGGGAAATCATTCGATAATGAAGTTTTACCCATTTCGAATCAAATCCACATCCTAAGAGTTTTGAAATTTTGCAAGTCGATAATAATTATAATTCGGTAACAAAGCATATTAAGAAAAGAAGTCATTATGAGACTTAACTTCACGTAGATAAATCAGACAATAAAGAAGTTTTACCAATTTTATATGAAATTATCACCTTAAAAGTTTTGAAATTAACAAGCCGAGAATAATTATAATTCTGTTACAAAGCTTATTGAAACAAGAAATCATTGTTTTGTGAATGAACTTCACGTAGAGAACGTTGGAAATCGTACGATAATGATGTTTTTGCAATTTTGTATCAAATCGTCATGAGAGTTTTGAAATTGAACACGCCGAGAATAATTATAATTCTATTAAGAAAAGATTACTGTTACAAGGAATTGTAATTTTGACGTTTAACTTCACGTCGAGAACGTTAAAACCGTACGATAATGAAGTTTTATGTATTTTAAATAAAATACTAATCCTAAGAGTTTTGAAGTTCTGCAAGTTGAGAATAATTATAATTCGTTAACAAAGCTTATTGTGAAAAGAAATCGTTGTTATTAGCCTTAACTTCACGTATAGAACATGAAAAATCAAATGATAATGTAGTTTTAACTATTTTATATCAATTCATTATCAAAAGAGTTTGGAAATTCAACAAACCGAGAATAATTATAATTCTGTTACAAAGCTTATTGAGACAAGAAATCGTTGTTTTGAGAATGAACTTCCTATAGAGAACATTGGAAGTCGTACGATAATGAAGTTTTACCCATTTTTATCAAATAATCATCACAATTGTTTTGAAATTCAACAAGCAGAGAATAATTATAATTCTGTAACAAAGGTTATTATGAGAAGAAAACGCTATTTTGAACCTTAAGTGCACGTATGTAACATGGAAAATCGGAAGATAATGAAGTTTTACCCTTTTGATATCAAATTATCAACCTAAGAGTTTTGAAATTAACAAGCTGAGAGTAATTAGAATTATGTTACAAAGCTTATTGAGACAAGAAATCGTTGTTTTGAAACTGAACTTCACGTAGAGAATGATGGAAATCTTACGATAATGAAGTTTTACAAATTTTGTATCAAATCATAATCATAAGAGTTTTAAAATTCATCAAGCCGTAAATAATAATAATAATTCTGTAACAAAGCTCATTGTGACAAGAAATCATTGTTTTGAGCCTTAACTTCACGTAGAGAACATGAGAAATCGTACGACGATGTAGTTTTAATGATTTTATATAAAATTATTATCATAAGAGTTATAAAATTCAACAAGCCGAGAATAATTATAATTAGTTACAAAGCTTATTGAGACAAGAAATTGTTGTTTTGAGACTGAACATCACGTTGAGAACGTTAGAAATCATACGATAATGAAGTTTTACCCATTTTGAATCAAATCCACATCCTAAGAGTTTTGAAATTCAGCAAGCTGATAATAATTATAATTCTGTATCAAAGCTTATTGTGACATGAAGTTGTTGTTATGAGCCTTAACTTCACCTATAGAACATGAGATATCGTACGATAATGTAGTTTTAACTATTTTATATCGAATCATTATCATAAAAGTTTTGAAATTCAACGAGCCAAAAATAATTATAATTCTGTTACAAAGCTTATTGAGACAAGAAATCGTTGTTTTGAGAATGAACTTCCTGTTGAGAACATTGGAAATCGTACAATAATGAAGTTTTACCTATTTTGTCTCAAATAATCATCACAATTGTTTTGAAATTCAACAAGCAGAGAATAATTATAATTCTGTAACAAAGCTTATCATAAGAAGAAAACTTTGTTTTGAGCCTGAACTTTACATATGTAATGTGGGAAATCAAATGATAAAGAAGTTTTACCTATTTTATATCAAGTTATCATCATATGAGTTTTGAAATTAGCAAGCTGAGTATAATTATAAATCTATTAAAAGGCTTATTGTGACAAGAAATTGCTATTTTGAGATTTAACTTCACGTAGCGAATGTGGGAAATCGTACGTTAATGAAGTTTTACCTATTTTGTATCAAATCATCATACTAAAAAGTTTTAATTTCAACAAGCCGAGAATGATTATAATTATGTTATAAAGCTTATTTTGACAATAAATCGTTGTTTTGTGACTTAACTTAACGTTGAGAACGTGGAAAATCGTACGATAATGAAGTTCTACCCATTTTATATCAAATCAACATCCTCCGAGTTTTGAAGTGGAACATGGCGAGAATAATTACAATTCTGTTAGAAAGCTTATTGTGACAAGAAATCGATATTTTAAGGCTTAACCTCACATAGAGAACATGGAAAATCATACGATAATGAAGTTTTACCCATTTTGAATCAAATCCACATCCTAAGAGTTTTGAAATTCAACAAGCTGATAATAATTATAATTCTGTTACAAAGCTTATTGGACAAAAATCGTAATTTTTGAGCTTAACTTCACTTAGAGAACATGAGAAATCATACGATAATGTAGTCTTAACTATTTCAAATCAAATCATTGTCATAAGAGTTTTGAAATTCAACAAGCCGAGAATAATTATAATTCTATTTCAAAGCTTATTGTGACAAGAAATCGTTGTTTTGAGAATGAACTTTACGTAGCAAACATTGGAAATCGTACGATAATGAAGTTTTACCCATTTTGTATCAAATAATCAATATAAGAGTTTTGAAATTCAATAAGCCAAGAATAATTATAATTCTGCAACAAAGCTTATTGTGAAAAGAAATCGTTGTTTTGGACCTTAACTTCACGTATGTAAGGTGAGAAATCGGACGATAAAGATGTTTTACCCATTTTATATCATATCATCATATGAATTTTAAAATTAACAAGCCGAGAATAATTATAAATCTATTACAAAGCTTATTGTGACAAGAAATCATTATTTTGTGACTTAACTTCACGTAGAGAATGTGGAAAATCGTACGATAATGAAGTTTTACCCATTTTATATCAAATCATCATTTTCGAGGTTTTGAAATTGAACACGCCAAGAATAATTATAATTCTGTTAGAAAGCTTATTGGGAGAAGAAATCGTTTTTTGAGGCTTAACCTCACGTAGAGAATGTGAAAAATCGTACGATAATGAAGTTTTACCCATTTTGAATCAAAGCCCCATCCTAAGAGTTTTGAATGTCAATAAGTCGATTATAATTATAATTCTGTAACAAAGCTTATTGTGCAAAAAATCGTTGTTATGAGCCTTAACATCACGTAGATAACAAGATAAATAATACGATATTGTAGTTTTTAATGTTTCATATCAAATCATTATCATAAGAATTTTGAAATTCAACTAGCCGAGAAAAATTATAATTCTGTTATAAAGCTTAATGAGATAAGAAATCGATTTTTTCAGACTGAACTTCAAGTATAGAACGTAGGAAATCGTACGATAATGAAGTTTTACCCATTTTATGTCAAATCATCTTCCTTAGAGTTTTAAAATTGAACATGCCATGAATAATTATAATTCTGTTATAAAGCTTATTATGACAAGAAATCGAAATTTTGACGCTTAACTTCATGTAGAGAACATTAGAAATCGTACAATAATGTAGTTTTAACTATTTTGTATCAAATCACTATTATAAGAGTTTCTAAATTCAACAAGGTGAAAATAATTATAATTCTGTTACAATGCTTATTGAGACAAGAAATCGTTGTTTTGAGATTAAATTTCACGTAGAGAATGTTGGAAATCGTACGATAAAGAAGTTTTACCCATTTTGTATCAAATTATCATCCTAACAATTTTGAAATTAACAAGCTGAAAATAATTATAAATCAGTTACAAAGCTTATTGTGACAAGAAATCGTTATTTTGATACTTAACTTCAAGTAGAGACTGTGGGAAATCGTGCGATAATGTAGATTTACCTATTTTGTAACAAATCATCATCCTAAAAGTTTTGAAATTCATCATGCCGAGAATAATTACAATTCTGTTACAAAGCTTATTTGGACAATGTATCGTTATTTTTAGACTTAAATTCATATAGAGAATGTGGCAAATCGCATGATAATGAAGTTTTACCCATTCTATATCAAATTATCGTCCTCTAAGTTTTAAAATTGAACACACCAAGAATAATTATAATTCTGTTAGAAAGCTTATTGTGACCAGAAATCGTTATTTTGAGTCTTAACTTCACGTAGAGAACGTGGGAAATCGTATGATAATGAAGTCTTACTCATTTTGAATCAAATCTTCTTCCTAAGAGTTTTGAAATTTAACAAGCTAATAATAATAATAATTTTGTTACAAAGCTTATTATAGAAAGAAAACGTAATTTTGAGGCTTAACTTCACGTAGAGGACATGAGAAATCTTACAATAATGTAGTTTTAACTATTTTATATCAAATTATTATCATAAGAGTTTTGAAATTCATCAAGCTGTGAATAATTATAATTCTGTTATAAAGCTTATTGAGACAAGAAATCGTTGTTTTGAGATTGAACTTCACGTAGCAAATATTGGAAATTGTACGATAATGAAGTTTTATCTATTTTGAATCAAATCCTCATCCTAAGAGTTTTGAAATTCAGCAAGCCTATAATAATTATAATTCTTTAACAAAGCTTATTGTGACAAGAAATCGTTGTTATGAGCCTTAAGTTCACGTAGAGAACATGAGATATCGTACAATAATGTAGTTTTAACTATTTAATATGAAATTATTATCATAAGAGTTTTAAAATCGAACAAGCAGAGAATAATAATAATTTTGTTACAAAGCTTATTGAGACAAGAAATCGTTGTTTTGAGACTAAACATCACGTAGAGAATGTTGGGAATCGTACGATAATGAAGTTTTATCCATTTTGAATCAAATCCTCATCTTAAGAGTTTTGAAATTCGACAAGCCGATAATAATTATAATTCTTTAACAAAGTTGTGACAAGAAATCGTTGTTATGAGCCTTAACTTCACGTAGAGAACATGAGATATCGTATGATAATGTAGTTTTAACTATTTTATATCAAATCATTATCATAAGAGTTTTGAAATTTAACAAGCTGAGAATAATTATAATTTTGTTACAAAGCTTATAGAGACAAGAAATCTTTGTTTTGATAATGAACTTCACGTACAGAATGTTGGAAATCGTACGCTAAGGAAGTTTTACCCATTTTATATCAAATCATCATCATAAGAGTTTTGAAATTTAGCAAGTCGAGAATAATTATAATTCTGTAACAAAGCTTATTATAAGAAGAAATCGTTGTTTTGAGCCTTAACTTCACGTATGTAAAGTGGGAAATTAGACGATGAAAAAGTTTTACCCATTGTATATCAAATTATCATCATAAGAGTTTTGAAATTAACAAGCTGAGAATAATTATAAATCTCTCACAAAGCTTAGTGTGACAAGAAATCGTTGTTTTGAGATTAACTTCACGTAGGGAATGTGGGAAATCGTACGATAATGAAGATTTACTTATTTTGTATCAAATCATCATGCTAAAAGTTTTGCTATTCATGAAGCCGAAAGTAATTATAATTCTGTTGCAAAGCTTATTTTGGTAATAAATTGTTATTTTGAGACTTAACTTCAAGTAGATAATGTGGCAAATCTAATGATAATGATGTTTTACCTATTCTATATCAAATCATCATCCTTCGAGTTTTAAAATTGAACACACCGAGAGTAATTACAATTCTATATGAAAGCTTATTATAACAAGAAATTGTTATTTTGAGGGTTAACTTCACGTAAAGAACGTGAGAAATCGTACGATAATAAAGTTTTACCCATTTTAAATCAAATCCTCATCCTAAGTATTTTAAAATTCAACAAGCCGATAATAATTATAATTCTGTTATAAAGCATATTATTACAAGAAATTGTAATTTTGAGGCTTAACTTCACAAAGAGAACATGAGAAATCGTACGATAATGTTGTTTTTACTATTTTATATCAAATCATTATAATAAGAGTTTTAAAATTCAAGAAGCTGAGAATAATTATAATTCTGTTACAAAGCTTATTGAGATAAGAAATCGTTGTTTTGAGATAGAACTTCAGGAAGAGAACAATGGAAATCATACGATAATGAAGTTTTACCCATTTTGTATCTAATCATCATCTTAAAAGTTTTGAAATGGAACACGCCGATAATAATTACAATACCATAACTAAGCTTATTGTGACAAGAAATCGTTGTTATGAGCCTTAACTTTACGTAGAGAATATGAGAAATCGTACGATAATGTACTTTTAAATATTTTATATCAGATTGTTATGATAAAAGTTTTAAAATTCAAGAAGATGAGAATAATTACAATTCTGTTACAAAGCTTATTGAGATAAGAAATCGTTGCTTTGATATAGAACTTCAGGAAGAGAATGATGGAAATCATACGATAATGAAGTTTTACCCATTTTGTATCAAATCATCATCATTAGAGTTTTGAAATGGAACATGCCGGGAATAATTATAATTCTATTAAAAAAGCTTATTGTGACAAGGAATTGTAATTTTAAGACTTAACTTTACATACAGAACGTGAGAAATCGTATGATAATGAAATTTTACCCATTTTGAAGCAAATCACATCCTAAGAGATTTGCATGTCGATAATAATTATAATTCTGCAACAAAGCTTAAAGTGAAAAGAAGTCGTTATGAGACTTAACTTCACATATAGAACATAATAAATTATATGATAATGTAGTTTTAACTATTTTATATCATATCATTATCTTAAGAGTTTTGAAACTCAACAAGCCGAGAATAATTATAATTCTGTTATAAAGCTTATTGAGAAAAAAAATCAATGTTTTGAGATTGAACTTCACGTAGAGAACATTGGAAACCGTACGATAATGAAATTTTATCCATTTTGTAACAAAGTTTATTGTGAGAAGAAAACATTGTTTTGAGCCTTAACTTCACGTATGTAACGTGGAAAATTGGACGATAAAGAAGTTTTACCCATTTTATATCAAATTATCATCCTAAGAGTTTTGAAATTAACAAGCCGAGAATAATTATAAATCTATTACAAAGCTTATGGTGACAAAAAATCATTGTTTTGAGATTTAACTTCACATAGAGAATGTGAAAAATCGTACGATAATGAGGTTTTAACTATTTTGTATCAAATAGTCATCCTAAAAGTTTTGAAATTCAATAAGCTGAGAATAATTATAATTTTGTTACAAAGCTAATTTTGACAATAAATCGTTGTTTTGAGACTTAACTTCATGTAGAGAACGTGGGAAATCATACGATAATGAAGTTTTACCCATTTTATATCAAATTATCATCCTCCGAGTTTTAAAATTGAATACGACGAGAATAATTATAATTCTTTTAGAAAGCTTATTGTAACAAGAAATTGTTATTTTAGGCTTAACCTCACGTAGAGAATGTGGGAAATCGTACGATATACCCATTTTGAATCAAATCCTCATCCTATGAGTTTTGAAATTTTGCAAATCAATAATAATTATAATTCTGTAACAAAGCTTATTGTTAAAAGAAATCATTGTTATTGGCCTTAACTTCACGTATAGAACATAAAAAATTGTATGATAATGTAGTTTTAACTATTTTAGATCAATTCATTAGCATAAGAGTTTTGAAATTCAACAATCCGCGAATAATTATAATTCCGTTACAAAGCTTATTGAGAAAAGGAATCGTAATTTTGAGGCTTAACATTACGTAGAGAATGTTGAAATTCAGCAAGCCGAGAATAATTATAATTTTGTAACAAAGCTTATTGTGTGAAATCGGACGATAAAGATGTTTTACCAATTTTGTATCAAATCATCATCGTAACAGTTTTGAAATTAACAAGCTGAAAATAATTATAAATCAGTTACAAGCCTATTGTGACAAGAATTCGTTGTTTTGAGACTTAATTTCAAGTAGAGAATGTCGAAAATCGTACGACAATGTAGATTTACCTATTTTTTATCAAATCATCATCCTAAAAGTTTTGAAATTCATCAAGCCGAAAATAATTATAATTCTGTTACAAAGCTTATTTTGGCAATAAATCGTTATTTTGAGATTTAACTGCAAGTAGAGAACGTGACAAATCGTATGATAATAAAGTTTTATTCATTCTATATCAAATCATCATTCTCTGAGTTTTGAAATTGAATATACTGAGAATAATTATAATTCTGTTAGAAAGCTTATTATGACAAGAAATCTTTATTGTGAAGGTTAACTTCACGTAAATAACGTGGGAAATTGTATGTTAATGATGTTTTACCCATGTTGAATCAAATCATCATCCTAAAAGTTTTAAAATTCAACAAGCCGATAATAATTATAATTCTGTTACAAAGCTTATTAATAAAAGAAATCGTAATTTTGAGGCTTATCTTCACGTAAAGAACATGAAAAATCGTACGATAATGTAGTTTTTAATATTTTATATCAAGTCATTATCATAGAGTTTTGAAATTGAACGAATGAGAAAAATTATAATTCTGTTACAAAGCTTATAGAGACAATAGATTGTTGCTTTCAGACTAAACTTTAAGTATAAAATGTAGGAAATCGTACGATAATGAAGTTTTACTCATTTTAAATCAAATCATCATGCTCAGAGTTTTGAAATTAAACACGCTATGAATAATTTTAATTCTTTTAATAAGCTTATTATAACAAGAAATTGTAATTTTGCGGCTTAACTTCACGTAGAGAACATGAAAAATCGTATGATCTATTTTATATCATATCATTATCTTAAGAGTTTAGAAATTCAAAAAGGCGAAAATAATTATAATCCTGTTACGAAGCTTATTGAGACAAAAAATCGTTGTTTTGAGACTGAACTTCACGTAAAGAATGTTGGAAATCATATGATAATAAAGACTTATCATATTTGTATAAAATCATAATGGTTACAGTTTTGAAATTAACAAGCTGCAAATTATTATAAATCAATTACAAAGCTTATTGTGACAAGAAATCGTTGTTTTGAGACTTAACTTCAAGTAGAAAATGTGGAAAATTGTACTATAATGTAGATTTACCTATTTTGTATCAAATCATCATCCTAAAAGTTTTGAAATTCAACGTGCCGAGAATTATTACAATTATGTTACAAAGTTTATTTTGACAATAAATCGTTATTTTGAGATTTAACTTCACGAAGAGAACGTGGCAAATCGTATGATAAAGAAGTTTTACCCATTCTATATCAAATTATCATCCTCCGAGTTTTAAAATTGAAAACACCAAGAATAATTATAACTCTGTTAGAAAGCTTATTGTGACAAGAAATCGTTATTTTGAGTTCTAACTTCACAAAGAGAACGTGGGAAATCGTACGATAATGAAGTTTTACCCATTTAGAATCAAATCCTCTTCCTAAGAGTTTTAAAATTTAACAAGCCGATAATAATTATTATTTTGTTATAAAGCTTAATATGGCAAGAAATCGTAATTTTGGGGCTTAACTTCACGTAAAAAACATGAGAAATCTTACGATAATGTTTGTAGTTTTAGATATTTTATATCAAATCATTATCATAAAAGTTTTGTAATTCAACAAGCCGAGAATAATTATAATTCTGTTACAAAGTTTATTGAGACAAGAAATCTTTTTTTTAGTATGAACTTCACGTAGAGAGCGATGGAAATCGTATGATAATGAAATTTTACCCATTTTGTATCAAATCATCATCATAAGAATTTTGTAATTCAGTAAGCCGAGAATAATTATAATTCCGTAACAAAGCTTATTGTGACAAGAAATCGTTGTTATGAGCCTTAACTTTACGTAGAGAACATGAGAAATCGTAGGATAATGTAGTTTTAACTATTTTATATCAAATCATTATCACAAGAGTTTTGAAATTCAACAAGTTGAGAATAATTATAATTCTGTTACATAGCGTATTGAGACAAGAAATTGTTGGTTTGAGAATGAACTTCGTGTAGAGAACGTTGGAAATTGTACGATAATGAAGTTTTACCCATTTTGTATCAAATCATCATTATAAGAGTTTTGAAATTCAGCAAGTAGCTAATAATTATAATTCTGTTACAAAGCTTATTGTGAGAAGAAATCATTTTTTTGAGCCTTTACTTCACGTATCTAACGTGGGAAATCGGACGATAAAAAAGTTTACCCATTTTGTATCAAATCATTATCCAAACAGTTTTGATATTAATAAGCTAAAAGGAGTTATAAATCAGTTACAAAGCTTATTGTGACAAGAAATCATTGTTTTGAGACTTAACTTCAAGTAGAGAATGTGGGAAATCGTATGATAATATAGATTACCTATTTTGTATCAAATCATCATCCTAAAAGTTTTAAAATTCAACAAGCCGAAAACAATTATAATTTTGTTACAAAGTTTATTTTGGCAATAAATCGTTATTTTGAGACTTGAGTTCACGTAGAGAACACGACAAATCGTATGATAATGAAGTCTTATTCATTCTATATAAAATCATTATCCTCTGAGTTTTGAAATTGATCACACTAAGAATAATTATAATTCTGTTAGAAAGCTTATTGTGACAAAAAATCATTATTTTGAGGGTTAACTTCATGTAGATAACGTGGAAAATTTTACGTTAATGAAGTTTTACCCATTTTGAATCAAATTCTCATCCTAAAAGTTTTGAAATTTAACAATCTAATAATAATAATAATTCGGTTACAAAGGTTATTATTAAAAGAAATCGTAATTTTAAGGCTTACCTTCACGTAGAGGACTTGAGAAATCATATGATAATGTAGTTTTTAATATTTCATATCAAATCATTATCTTAAGAGTTTTGAAATTGAACGAGCTGAGAAAAATTATAATTATATTACAAAGCTTATTGAGACAAGAAATCGTTGTTTTCAGGCTGAACTTCAAGTATAGAACGTAGGATATAGTACGATAATAAAGTTATACCCATTTTATATCAAATCATCATCCTCAGAGTTTTGAAATTAAACATGCCATGAATATTTATAATTCTTTTACAAAGCTTATTATGACAAGAAATTGTGATTTTGCGGCATAACTTCATGTAGAGAACCTGAGAAATCATACGATAATCTAGTTTAACTATTTTATATCAAATCATTATCATAAGAGTTTGGAAATTCAAAAAGGCGAAAATAATTATAATTTTGTTACAAGGCTTATTGAGACAAGAAATCGTTATTTTGAGACTAAAATTCACATAATGAATGTTGGAAATGGTATGATAATTAAGACTTACACATTTTGTATAATATCATCATCCTAACAGTTTTGAAATTAACAAGTTGAAAATTATTATAAATTAGTTACAAAGCTTATTGTGACAAAAAAATCGTTGTTTTGAGACTTAACTTCAAGAAGAGAATGTGAGAAATCGTACGATAATGTAGATTTACCTATTTTGTATCAAATCATCATTCTAAAAGTTTTGAAATTCAACATGCCGAGAATTATTACAATTCTATTACAAAGCTTATTTTGACAATAAATCGTTATTTTGAGACTTAACTTCACGAAGAGTACGTGGCAAATCGTATGATTGTGAAGTTTTACCCATTTTATATCAAATTATCATCCTCCGAGTTTTGAAATTGAGCACACCAAGAGTAATTATAATTCTATTAGAAAGATTATTGTGACAAGAAATCGTTATTCTGAGTCTTAACTTCACGTAGAGAACGTGGGAAATCGTACGATAATGAAGTTTTACCCATTTTGAATCAAATCCTCATCCTAAGAGTTTAGAAATTCAACAAGCCATTAATAATTATAATTCTGTAATAAAGCTCATTGTGACAAGAAATCATTGATATGTACCTTAACTTCACGTAGATAACAAGAAAAATCATAAGATAATGTAGTTTCTAATATTTCATCTCAAATCATTATCATAAGAGTTTTTGGAATTGAACGAGCCGAGAAAAATCATAATTCTGTAAGATTATTAAGCAAGAAATCGTTGTTTTCAGACTGAACTTCAAGTATAGAACGTAGAAAATCGTACGATAATGAAGTTTTACCCATTTTATATCAAATCATCATCCTCAGAGTTTTGAAATTGAACATGCCATAAATAATTATAACTCTTTTACAAAACTTATTATGATAGGAAATTGTAATTTTACGGCATAACTTCACGTAGAGAACATGAGAAATCTTAGGATAATGTAGTTTTACCTATTTTATATCAAATCATTTCATCAGTGTTTGGAAATTCGAAAAGGTGAAAATAATTATAATTCTGTTACAAAGCTTATTGAGACAAATAATCGTTGTTTTGAGAGTGAACTTCACGTAGAGAATGTTGGAAATCGTACGATAATGAAGACTTACCCATTTTGTTAAATATCATCATCCTAACAAGCTTTTGAAATTAACAAGCGTAAAACTATTATAAATTAGTTACAAAGCTTATTGTGACAAGAAATCATTGTTTTGAGACTTAACTTTAAGTAGAGAATGTGAGAAATCGTACGATAATGTAGATTTACCCATTTTATATCAAATCATCATCTTAAGAGTTTTGAAATTCAACATGCCAAGAATTATTACCCATTTTGTATCAAATCAACATCCTAAAAGTTTTGTAACAAAGCTTACTGTGAGAAGAAATCGTTGTTTTGAGCCTTAACTTGACGTATGTAACGTGGGAAATCAGATGATAATGAAGTTTTACCATTTTATATCAAATTATTATCCTAAGAGTTTTGAAACTAACAAGCTGAGAATAATTCTAACTCTGTTACAAACTTATTGTGACAAGAAATCGTTATTTTGAGATTTAACTTCATGTAGAGAATGTGGAAAATCGTACGATAATGAAGATTTACCTATATTGCATCAAATCATCATCCTAAAAGTAGTGAAATTCAACAAGCCTAAAATAATTATAATTCTGTTACAAAACTTATCTTGGCAATGAATCATTATTTTGAGACTTAACTTCACGTAGAGAACGTAGTAAATCATATGATAATGTTGTTTTTACCAATTATATATCAAATCATCATCCTTCGAGTTTTGAAATTAAACATATCAAGAATAATTATAATTCTATTAGCCAACTTATTCTGACAAGAAATCGTTGTTTTGAGACTGAACTTCACGTAGAGAACGTTGGAAATCGTACGATAATGAAATTTTACTCATTTTATATGAAATTATCATCATAATAGTTTTGAAATTCAACAAGCAGAGAATAATTATAATTCTGTTACAAAGCTTATTGTGAGAAAAAATTGTTGTTTTGAGCATTAACTTCACTTAGGTAATGAGAGAAATTGAACGATAAAGAAGTTTTACCCATTTTATATCAAATCATCATCCTAAGAGTTTTGAAATTAATAAGCTGATAACAATTATAAATTTGTTACAGAGCTTATTGGGACAAGAAATCGTTACTTTGAACTTAACATCATGTATAGAACATGGCAAATCGTACGATAATGAAGTTTTCACTCATTTTATATCAAATCAGCATCTTTAGACTTTTGAAATTGAACATGCCAAGAATAATTATAATTTTGTTACAAAAAGCTTATTGTTACAAGGAATCGTAATTTTGAAGCTTAACTTAACGTAAAGAATGTGGGAAATTGTACGATAATCAAGTTTTACCCATTTTTAATCAAATACTTATCCTAAGAGTTTTGAAATTCAACAAGCCGATAATAATTATAATTCTGTAACAAAGCTTATTGTGACAAGAAATCATTGTTATGATCTTTAATTTTACGTAGAGTACATGAGAAATTTTACGATAATGTAGTTTTACCTATTTTATCAATATCACAAGTGTTTTGAAATTCAACAAGCTGAGAATAATTATAATACTGTTACAAAGCATATGGAGACGAGAAATCGTTGTTTTTAGAAAGAACTTCACCTAGTGAATGTTGGAAATCGTGCGATAATGAAGTTTTACCAATTTTGTATTATAAGAGTTTTGAAATTCAGCAAGCCAGGAATAATTATAATTCTGTTACAAAGCTTATTGGGAGAAGAAATCGTTTTTTGAGGCTTAACCTCACGTAGAGAATGTGAAAAATTGTACGATAATGAAGTTTTACCCATTTTGAATCAAAGCCCCATCCTAAGAGTTTTGAATGTCAATAAGCCGATTATAATTATAATTCTGTAACAAAACTTATTGTGCAAAAAATCGTTGTTATGAGCCTTAACATCACGTAGATAACAAGATAAATAATACGATATTGTAGTTTTTAATGTTTCATATCAAATCATTATCATAAGAATTTTGAAATTCAACTAGCCGAGAAAAATTATAATTCTGTTATAAAGCTTAATGAGATAAGAAATCGATTTTTTCAGACTGAACTTCAAGTATAGAACGTAGGAAATCGTACGATAATGAAGTTTTACTCATTTTATGTGAAATCATCTTCCATAGAGTTTTAAAATTGAACATGCCATGAATAATTATAATTCTGTTATAAAGCTTATTATGACAAGAAATCGAAATTTTGAGGCTTAACTTCACGTAGAGAACATTAGAAATCGTACAATAATGTAGTTTTAACTATTTTATATCAAATCACTATTATAAGAGTTTCTAAATTCAACAAGGTGAAAATAATTATAATTCTGTTACAATGCTTATTGAGACAAGAAATCGTTGTTTTGAGATTAAATTTCACGTAGAGAATGTTGGAAATCGTACGATAAAGAAGTTTTACCCATTTTGTATCAAATTATCATCCTAACAATTTTGAAATTAACAAGCTGAAAATAATTATAAATCAGTTACAAAGCTTATTGTGACAAGAAATCGTTATTTTGAGACTTAACTTCAAGTAGAGACTGTGGGAAATCGTGCGATAATGTAGATTTGCCTATTTTGTAACAAATCATCATCCTAAAAGTTTTAAAATTCATCATGCCGAGAATAATTACAATTCTGTTACAAAGCTTATTTGGACAATGTATCGTTATTTTTACACTTAAATTCATATAGAGAATGTTGCAAATCGCATGATAATGAAGTTTTACCCATTCTATATCAAATTATCATCCTCTAAGTTTTAAAATTGAACACACCAAGAATAATTATAATTCTGTTAGAAAGCTTATTGTGACCAGAAATCATTATTTTGAGTCTTAACTTCACGTAGAGAACGTGGGAAATCGTACGATAATAAAGTTTTACTCATTTTGAATCAAATCCTCTTCCTAAGAGTTTTGAAATTTAACAAGCTGATAATAATAATAATTTTGTTACAAAGCTTATTATTGAAAGAAAACGTAATTTTGAGGCTTAACTTCACGTAGAGGACATGAGAAATCTTACAATAATGTAGTTTTAACTATTTTATATCAAATTATTATCATAAGAGTTTTGAAATTCATCAAGCTGTGAATAATTATAATTCTGTTATAAAGCTTATTGAGACAAGAAATCGTTGTTTTGAGATTGAACTTCACGTAGCAAACATTGGAAATTGTACGATAATGAAGTTTTATCCATTTTGAATCAAATCCTCATCCTAAGAGTTTTGAAATTCAGCAAGCCTATAATAATTATAATTCTTTAACAAAGCTTATTGTGACAAGAAATCGTTGTTATGAGCCTTAACTTCACCTAGAGAACATGAGATATCGTACGATAATGTAGTTTTAACTATTTAATATGAAATTATTATCTTAAGAGTTTTAAAATCCAACAAGCAGAGAATAATAATAATTTTGTTACAAAGCTTATTGAGACAAGAAATCGTTGTTTTGAGACTAAACATCACGTAGAGAATGTTGGGAATCGTACGATAATGAAGTTTTATCCATTTTGAATCAAATCCTTATCTTAAGAGTTTTGAAATTTGGCAAGCCGATAATAATTATAATTCTGTAACAAAGTTGTGATAAGAAATCGTTGTTATGAGCCTTAACTTCACGTAGAGAACATGAGATATCGTATGAACTTCACGTAGAGAACGTTGGAAATCGTACGATAATGAAGTTTTAGCAATTTTGTATCAAATCGTCATGAGAGTTTTGAAATTGAACATGCCGAGAATAATTATAATTCTATTAAGAAAAGATTACTGTTACAAGGAATGGTAATTTTGACGTTTAACTTCACGTCGAGAACGTTAAAACCGTACGATAATGAAGTTTTATGTATTTTAAATAAAATTCTAATCCTAAGAGTTTTGAAGTTCTGCAAGTTGAGAATAATTATAATTGGTTAACAAAGCTTATTGTGAAAAGAAATCGTTGTTATTAGCCTTAACATTACGTATAGAACATGAAAAATCATATGATAATGTAGTTTTAAATATTTTATATCAATTCATTATCATAAGAGTTTGGAAATTCAACAAACCGAGAATAATTATAATTCTGTTACAAAGCTTATTGAGACAAGAAATCGTTGTTTTGAGAGTGAACTTCCTATAGAGAACATTGGAAGTCGTACGATAATGAAGTTTTACGCATTTTTATCAAATAATCATCACAATTGTTTTCAAATTCAACAAGCAGAGAATAATTATAATTCTGTAACAAAGGTTATTATGAGAAGAAAATGCTATTTTGAACCTTAAGTGCACGTATGTAACGTTGAAAATCGGAAGATAATGAAGTTTTACCCTTTTGATATCAAATTATCAACCTAAGAGTTTTGAAATTAACAAGCCTAGAATAATTAGAATTATGTTACAAAGCTTATTGAGACAAGAAATCGTTGTTTTGAGACTGAACTTCACGTAGAGAATGATGGAAATCTTACGATAATGAAGTTTTACCAATTTTGTATCAAATCATAATCATAAGAGTTTTAAAATTCATCAAGCCGTAAATAATAATAATAATTCTGTAACAAAGCTTATTGTGAGAAGAAATCGTTGTTTTGAGCCTTAACTTCACGTAGAGAACATGAGAAATCGTACGACGATGTAGTTTTAATGATTTTATATAAAATTATTATCATAAGAGTTATAAAATTCAACAAGCCGAGCATAATTATAATTAGTTACAAAGCTTATTGAGACAAGAAATTGTTGTTTTGAGACTGAACATCACGTTGAGAACGTTAGAAATCATACGATAATGAAGTTTTACCCATTTTGAATCATATCCACATCCTAAGAGTTTTGAAATTCAGCAAGCTGATAATAATTATAATTCAGTATCAAAGCTTATTGTGACATGAAGTTGTTGTTATGAGCCTTAACTTCACCTATAGAACATGAGATATCGTACGATAATGTAGTTTTAACTATTTTATATTGAATCATTAACATAAAAGTTTTGAAATTCAACGAGCCAAAAATAATTATAATTCTGTTACAAAGCTTATTGAGACAAGAAATCGTTGTTTTGAGAATGAACTTCCTGTTGGGAACATTGGAAATCGTACAATAATGAAGTTTTACCTATTTTGTCTCAAATAATCATCACAATTGTTTTGAAATTCAACAAGCAGAGAATAATTATAATTCTGTAACAAAGCATATCATAAGAAGAAAACTTTGTTTTGAGCCTGAACTTTACATATGTAACGTGGGAAATCAAATGATAAAGAAGTTTTACCTATTTTATATCAAATTATCATCATATGAGTTTTGAAATTAGCAAGCTGAGAATAATTATAAATCTATTAAAAGGCTTATTGTGACAAGAAATTGCTATTTTGAGATTTAACTTCACGTAGTGAATGTGGGAAATCGTACGTTAATGAAGTTTTACCTATTTTGTATCAAATCATCATACTAAAAGTTTTGAAATTCAACAAGCCGAGAATAATTATAATTATGTTATAAAGCTTATTTTGACAATAAATCGTTGTTTTGTGACTAAACTTAACGTTGAGAACGTGGGAAATCGTACGATAATGAAGTTTTACCCATTTTATATCAAATCAACATCCTCCGAGTTTTGCAGTGGAACATGGCGAGAATAATTACAATTCTGTTAGAAAGCTTATTGTGACAAGAAATCGATATTTTAAGGCTTAACCTCACATAGAGAACATGGAAAATCGTACGATAATGAAGTTTTACCCATTTTGAATTAAATTCACATCCTAAGAGTTTTGAAATTCAACAAGCTGATAATAATTATAATTCTGTTACAAAGCTTATTGGACAAAAATCGTAATTTTTGAGCTTAACTTCACTTAGAGAACATGAGAAATCATACGATAATGTAGTCTTAACTATTTCAAATCAAATCATTGTCATAAGAGTTTTGAAATTCAACAAACCGAGAATAATTATAATTCTATTTCAAAGCTTATTGTGACAAGAAATCGTTGTTTTGAGAATGAACTTTACGTAGCAAACATTGGAAATCGTACGATAATGAAGTTTTACCCATTTTGTATCAAATAATCACTATAAGAGTTTTGAAATTCAATAAGCCAAGAATAATTATAATTCTGCAACAAAGCTTATTGTGAAAAGAAATCGTTGTTTTGGACCTTAACTTCACGTATGTAAGGTGAGAAATCGGACGATAAAGATGTTTTACCCATTTTATATCATATCATCATATGAATTTTAAAATTAACAAGCCGAGAATAATTATAAATCTATTACAAAGCCTATTGTGACAAGAAATCATTATTTTGTGACTTAACTTCACGTAGAGAATGTGAAAAATCGTACGATAATGAAGTTTTACCCATTTTATATCAAATCATCATCTTCGGGGTTTTGAAATTGAACATGCCAAGAATAATTATAATTCTGTTAGAAAGCTTATTGGGAGAAGAAATCGTTTTTTTAGGCTTAACCTCACGTAGAGAACGTGAAAAATCGTACGATAATGAAGTTTTACCCATTTTGAATCAAAGCCCCATCCTAAGAGTTTTGAATGTCAATAAGCCGATTATAATTATAATTCTGTAACAAAGCTTATTGTGCAAAAAATCGTTGTTATGAGCCTTAACATCACGTAGATAACAAGATAAATAATACGATATTGTAGTTTTTAATGTTTCATATCAAATCATTATCATAAGAATTTTGAAATTCAACTAGCCAAGAAAAATTATAATTCTGTTATAAAGCTTAATGAGATAAGAAATCGATTTTTTCAGACTGAACTTCAAGTATAGAACATAGGAAATCGTACGATAATGAAGTTTTACCCATTTTATGTGAAATCATCTTCCTTAGAGTTTTAAAATTGAACATGCCATGAATAATTATAATTCTGTTATAAAGCTTATTATGACAAGAAATCGAAATTTTGAGTCTTAACTTCACGTAGAGAACATTAGAAATCGTACAATAATGTAGTTTTAACTATTTTATATCAAATCACTATTATAAGAGTTTCTAAATTCAACAAGGTGAAAATAATTATAATTCTGTTACAATGCTTATTGAGACAAGAAATCGTTGTTTTGAGATTAAATTTCACGTAGAGAATGTTGGAAATCGTACGATAAAGAAGTTTTACCCATTTTGTATCAAATTATCATCCTAACAATTTTGAAATTAACAAGCTGAAAATAATTATAAATCAGTTACAAAGCTTATTGTGACAAGAAATCGTTATTTTGAGACTTAACTTCAAGTAGAGACTGTGGGAAATCGTGCAATAATGTAGATTTACCTATTTTATAACAAATCATCATCCTAAAAGTTTTGAAATTCATCATGCCGAGAATAATTACAATTCTGTTACAAAGCTTATTTGGACAATGTATCGTTATTTTTAGACTTAAATTCATATAGAGAATGTGGCAAATCGCATGATAATGAAGTTTTACCCATTCTATATCAAATTATCATCCTCTAAGTTTTAAAATTGAACACACCAAGAATAATTATAATTCTGTTAGAAAGCTTATTGTGACCCGAAATCGTTATTTTGAGTCTTAACTTCACGTAGAAAACGTGGGAAATCGTACGATAATGAAGTTTTACTCATTTTGAATCAAATCCTCTTCCTAAGAGTTTTGAAATTTAACAAGCTGATAATAATAATAATTTTGTTACAAAGCTTATTATAGGAAGAAAACGTAATTTTGAGGCTTAACTTCACGTAGAGGACATGAGAAATCTTACAATAATGTAGTTTTAACTATTTTATATAAAATTATTATCATAAGAGTTTTTAAATTCATCAAGTTGTGAATAATTATAATTCTGTTATAAAGCTTATTGAGACAAGAAATCGTTGTTTTGAGATTGAACTTCACGTAGCAAACATTGGAAATTGTACGATAATGAAGTTTTATCCATTTTGAATCAAATCCTCATCCTAAGAGTTTTGAAATTCAGCAAGCCTATAATAATTATAATTCTTTAACAAAGCTTATTGTGACAAGAAATCGTTGTTATGAGCCTTAACTTCACGTAGAGAACATGAGATATCGTACGATAATGTAGTTTTAACTATTTAATATGAAATTATTATCATAAGAGTTTTAAAATCCAACAAGCAGAGAATAATAATAATTTTGTTACAAAGCTTATTGAGACAAGAAATCGTTGTTTTGAGACTAAACATCACGTAGAGAATGTTGGGAATCGTACGATAATGAAGTTTTATCCATTTTGAATTAAATCGTCATCTTAAGAGTTTTGAAATTCGGCAAGCCGATAATAATTATAATTCTGTAACAAAGTTGTGATAAGAAATCGTTGTTATGAGCCTTAACTTCACGTAGAGAACATGAGATATCGTACGATAATGTAGTATTAACTATTTTATATCAAATCATTATCATAAGAGTTTTGAAATTTAACAAGCAGAGAATAATTATAATTTTGTTACAAAGCTTATAGAAACAAGAAATCTTTGTTTCGATAATGAACTTCACGTACTGAATGTTGGAAATCGTACGCTAAGGAAGTTTTACCCATTTTATATCAAATCATCATCATAAGAGTTTTGAAATTCAGCAAGTCGAGAATAATTATAATTCTGTAACAAAGCTTATTGTAAGAAGAAATCGTTGTTTTGAGCCTTAACTTCATGTATGTAATGTGGGAAATCAGACGATGAAAATGTTTTACCCATTGTATATCAAATTATCATCATAAGAGTTTTGAAATTAACAAGCTGAGAATAATTATAAATCTCTCACAAAGCTTATTGTGGCAAGAAATCGTTGTTTTGAGATTAATTTCACGTAGGGAATGTGGGAAATCCTACGATAATGAAGATTTGCTTATTTTGTAACAAATCATCATGCTAAAAGTTTTGCTATTCATGAAGCTGAAAGTAATTATAATTCTGTTGCAAAGCTTATTTTGGCAATAAATTGTTATTTTGAGACTTAACTTCACGTAGATAATGTGGCAAATCTAATGATAATGATGTTTTACCTATTCTATATCAAATCATCATCCTTCGAGTTTTAAAATTGAACACACCGAGAGTAATTACAATTCTATATGAAAGCTTATTATAACAAGAAATCGTTATTTTGAGGGTTAACTTCACGTAAAGAACGTGAGAAATCGTACGATAATAAAGTTTACCCATTTTGAATCAAATCCTCATCCTAAGTATTTTAAAATTCAACAAGCCGATAATAATTATAATTCTGTTATAAAGCTTATTATTACAAGAAATCGTAATTTTGAGGCTTAACTTCACAAAGAGAACATGAGAAATCGTACGATAATGTAGTTTTTACTATTTTATATCAAATCATTATAATAAGAGTTTTAAAATTCAAGAAGCTGAGAATAATTATAATTCTGTTACAAAGCTTATTGAGATAAGAAATCGTTGTTTTGAGATAGAACTTCAGGAAGAGAACAATGGAAATCATACGATAATGAAGTTTTACCCATTTTGTATCTAATCATCATCTTAAAAGTTTTGAAATGGAACACGCCGATAATAATTACAATTCCATAACTAAGCTTATTGTGACAAGAAATCGTTGTTATGAGCCTTAACTTTACGTAGAGAATATGAGAAATCGTACGATAATGTACTTTTAACTATTTTATATCAGGTTGTTATGATAAAAGTTTTAAAATTCAAGAAGATGAGAATAATTACAATTCTGTTACAAAGCTTATTGAGATAAGAAATCGTTGCTTTGATATAGAACTTCAGGAAGAGAATGATGGAAATCATACGATAATTAAGTTTTACCCATTTTGTGTCAAATCATCATCATTAGAGTTTTGAAATGGAACATGCCGGGAATAATTATAATTCTATTAAAAAAGCTTATTGTGACAAGGAATTGTAATTTTAAGACTTAACTTTACATACAGAACGTGAGAAATCGTATGATAATGAAATTTTACCCATTTTGAAGCAAATCACATCCTAAGGGATTTGCATGTCGATAATAATTATAATTCTGCAACAAAGCTTAAAGTGATAAGAAGTCGTTATGAGACTTAACTTCACATATAGAACATAATAAATTATATGATAATGTAGTTTTAACTATTTTATATCATATCATTATCTTAAGAGTTTTGAAACTCAACAAGCCGAGAATAATTATAATTCTGTTATAAAGCTTATTGAGAAAAAAAATCAATGTTTTGAGATTGAACTTCACATAGAGAACATTGGAAATCGTACGATAATGAAATTTTATCCATTTTGTAACAAAGTTTATCGTGAGAAGAAAACATTGTTTTGAGCCTTAACTTCACGTATGTAACGTGGAAAATTGGATGATAAAGAAGTTTTACCCATTTTATATCAGATTATCATCCTAAGAGTTTTGAAATTAACAAGCCGAGAATAATTATAAATCTATTACAAAGCTTATGGTGACAAAAAATCATTGTTTTGAGATTTAACTTCACATAGAGAATGTGAAAAATCGTACGATAATGAAGTTTTAACTATTTTGTTTCAAATCGTCATCCTAAAAGTTTTGAAATTCAATAAGCTGAGAATAATTATAATTTGGTTACAAAGCAAATTTTGACAATAAATCGTTGTTTTGATACTTAACTTCATGTAGAGAACGTGGGAAATCATACGATAATGAAGTTTTACCCATTTTATATCAAATTATCATCCTCCGAGTTTTAAAATTGAACACGACGAGAATAATTATAATTCTTTTAGAAAGCTTATTGTCACAAGAAATTGTTATTTTGGGCTTAACCTCACATAGAGAATGTGGGAAATCGTACGATATTGAAGTTTTACCCATTTTGAATCAAATCCTCATCCTATGAGTTTTGAAATTCTGCAAATCAATAATAATTATAATTCTGTAACAAAGCTTATTATTAAAAGAAATCATTGTTATTGGCCTTAACTTCACGTATAGAACATAAAAAATTGTATGATAATGTAGTTTTAACTATTTTAGATCAATTCATTAGCATAAGAGTTTTGAAATTCAACAATCCGCGAATAATTATAATTCCGTTACAAAGCTTATTGAGAAAAGGAATCGTAATTTTGACGCTTAACATTACGTAGAGAATGTTGAAATTCAGCAAGCCGAGAATAATTATAATTTTGTAACAAAGCTTATTGTGAGAAATCGGACGATAAAGATATTTTACCCATTTTGTATCAAATCATCATCGTAACAGTTTTGAAATTAACAAGCTGAAAATAATTATAAATCAGTTACAAGCCTATTGTGACAAGAATTCGTTGTTTTGAGACTTAATTTCAAGTAGACAATGTCGAAAATCGTACGACAATGTAGATTTACCTATTTTTTATCAAATCATCATCCTAAAAGTTTTGAAATTCATTAAGCCGAAAATAATTATAATTCTATTACAAAGCTTATTTTGGCAATAAATCGTTATTTTGAGACTTAACTGCAAGTAGAGAACGTGACAAATCGTATGATAATAAAGTTTTATTCATTCTATATCAAATCATCATTCTCCGAGTTTTGAAATTGAATATACTGAGAATAATTGTAATTCTGTTAGAAAGCTTATTGTGACAAGAAATCTTTATTGTGAAGGTTAACTTCACGTAAATAACGTGGGAAATTGTATGTTAATGATGTTTTACCCATGTTGAATCAAATCATCATCCTAAAAGTTTTAAAATTCAACAAGCCGATAATAATTATAATTCTGTTACAAAGCTTATTATTAAAAGAAATCGTAATTTTGAGGCTTATCTTCACGTAAAGAACATGAAAAATCGTACAATAATGTAGTTTTTAATATTTTATATCAAGTCATTATCATAGAGTTTTGAAATTGAACGAGCCGAGAAAAATTATAATTTTGTTACAAAGCTTATAGAGACAATAGATTGTTGCTTTCAGACTAAACTTTAAGTATAAAATGTAGGAAATCGTACGATAATGAAGTTTTACTCATTTTAAATCAAATCATCATGCTCAGAGTTTTGAAATTAAACACGCTATGAATAATTTTAATTCTTTTAATAAGCTTATTATAACAAGAAATTGTAATTTTGCGGTTTAACTTCACGTAGAGAACATGAAAAATCGTATGATCTATTTTATATCATATCATTATCTTAAGAGTTTAGAAATTCAAAAAGGCAAAAATAATTATAATCCTGTTACGAAGCTTATTGAGACAAAAAATCGTTGTTTTGAGACTGAACTTCACGTAAAGAATGTTGGAAATCATATGATAATAAAGACTTATCATATTTGTATAAAATCACCATGGTAACAGTTTTGAAATTAACAAGCTGCAAATTATTATGAATCAATTACAAAGCTTATTGTGACAAGAAATCGTTGTTTTGAGACTTAACTTCAAGTTGAAAATGTGGAAAATTGTACTATAATGTAGATTTACCTATTTTGTATCAACTCATCATCCTAAAAGTTTTGAAATTCAACGTGCCGAGAATTATTACAATTATGTTACAAAGTTTATTTTGACAATAAATCGTTATTTTGAGATTTAACTTCACGAAGAGAACGTGGCAAATCATATGATAAAGAAGTTTTACCCATTCTATATCAAATTATCATCCTCCGAGTTTTAAAATTGAAAACACCAAGAATAATTATAACTCTGTTAGAAAGCTTATTGTGACAAGAAATCGTTATTTTGAGTTCTAACTTCACAAAGAGAACATGGGAAATCGTACGATAATGAAGTTTTACCCATTTAGAATCAAATCCTCTTCCTAAGAGTTTTAAAATTTAACAAGCCGATAATAATTATTATTTTGTTATAAAGCTTAATATGGCAAGAAATCGTAATTTTGGGGCTTAACTTCACGTAAAAAACATGAGAAATCTTACGATAATGTTTGTAGTTTTAGATATTTTATATCAAATCATTATCATAAAAGTTATGTAATTCAATAAGCCGAGAATAATTATAATTCTGTTACAAAGTTTATTGAGACAAGAAATCTTTTTTTTAGTATGAACTTCACGTAGAGAGCGATGGAAATCGTATGATAATGAAATTTTACCCATTTTGTATCAAATCATCATCATAAGAATTTTGTAATTCAAGAAGGCGAGAATAATTATAATTTCGTAACAAAGCTTATTGTGACAAGAAATCGTTGTTATGAGCCTTAACTTTACGTAGAGAACATGAGAAATCGTAGGATAATGTAGTTTTAACTATTTTATATCAAATCATTATCACAAGAGTTTTGAAATTCAACAAGTTGAGAATAATTATAATTACATGTTACATAGCGTATTGAGACAAGAAATTGTTGGTTTGAGAATGAACTTCGTGTAGAGAACGTTGGAAATTGTACGATAATGAAGTTTTACCCATTTTGTATCAAATCATCATTATAAGAGTTTTGAAATTCAGCAAGTAGTGAATAATTATAATTCTGTTACAAAGCTTATTGTGAGAAGAAATCATTTTTTTGAGCCTTTACTTCACGTATCTAACGTGGGAAATCGGACGATAAAAAAGTTTACCCATTTTGTATCAAATCATTATCCAAACAGTTTTGATATTAATAAGCTAAAAGGAGTTATAAATCAGTTACAAAGCTTATTGTGACAAGAAATCATTGTTTTGAGACTTAACTTCAAGTAGAGAATGTGGGAAATCGTATGATAATATAGATTACCTATTTTGTATCAAATCATCATCCTAAAAGTTTTAAAATTCAACAAGCCGAAAACAATTATAATTTTGTTACAAAGTTTATTTTGGCAATAAATCGTTATTTTGAGACTTGAGTTCACGTAGAGAACACAACAAATCGTATGATAATGAAGTCTTATTCATTCTATATAAAATCATTATCCTCTGAGTTTTGAAATTGATCACACTAAGAATAATTATAATTCTGTTAGAAAGCTTATTGTGACAAAAAATCATTATTTTGAGGGTTAACTTCATGTAGATAACGTGGAAAATTTTACGTTAATGAAGTTTTACCCATTTTGAATCAAATTCTCATCCTAAAAGTTTTGAAATTTAACAATCTAATAATAATAATAATTCGGTTACAAAGGTTATTATTAAAAGAAATCGTAATTTTAAGGCTTAACTTCACGTAGAGGACTTGAGAAATCATATGATAATGTAGTTCTGAATATTTCATATCAAATCATTATCTTAAGAGTTTTGAAATTGAACGAGCTGAGAAAAATTATAATTATATTACAAAGCTTATTGAGACAAGAAATCGTTGTTTTCAGACTGGACTTCAAGTATAGAACGTAGGATATAGTACGATAATGAAGTTATACCCATTTTATATCAAATCATCATCCTCAGAGTTTTGAAATTAAACATGCCATGAATATTTATAATTCTTTTACAAAGCTTATTATGACAAGAAATTGTGATTTTGCGGCATAACTTCTCGTAGAGAACCTGAGAAATCATACGATAATCTAGTTTAACTATTTTATATCAAATCATTATCATAAGAGTTTAGAAATTCAAAAAGGCGAAAATAATTATAATTTTGTTACAAGGCTTATTGAGACAAGAAATCGTTATTTTGAGACTAAAATTCACATAATGAATGTTGGAAATGGTATGATAATTAAGACTTACACATTTTGCGACGGCCCCAAAATCCCGAGGCCGCCACGTGGACCCCGTCCGAGGCCGCCCCGTGTATATCTGCTTTCGACTTTAGGTAGTTATCATGTAATTCATTAAAGTCACTTAATTTATCATTTTAAAGAAATTAACAGCGGAAGAACTTAAAGTTTAACAAAATGCATATATATGTAAATATAAGTTTACTGATCAAACCTATAGTGGAAAACCCGGCTGTACTGTGCATACAGGCGATCAACTATAACAGTATGTATACCAGTACAAATGTGTATCCAATTTCCCAACCCCCAAATCATAATACGAAACATCAAAACATGATAATATCTACACACATACCAGCAGGCCTCGGCGTAGGCAAGTCAGATGTAATCGCCGATGATCCCCTTACCCCTGCTAGTACTAGGGTCTGCACTCAAGCCATCACAAAAGACAGATGACGAGTCCAGAGTGAGTAATCCCAAGGAAATTCACCAAGTAATTACGGAAGTAAAAGTATTGGAATTTAAAATACTATAATTAAACATGCGGAACAAAAGAATTACAGGCAACTGTGAAAGGATCATCGCATGCATAAAAATAGTAGCAAAGCAAAGTACGTGCACAATAAAAATCAGACTAAGTCATACTTCGGGCTTTCCCCCAGGCACGGCCCGTGAAAACACCTCTACCGGGTTGGCCCTGGACCCTCTAGGTGGTCGGCGTAGACCCACGACGCACCCACACAAGCCTACCATAGCCGGGCAGCCTATTCACCGGCATATGCATAGACAAGTGCTATGACTCAGTGGACTCTATGGCCGTAACGAATAAGCACCAGGTGGGGAGTGATCTCAACACCGTAAAGACACCAGGTAGGAATACATTGCACTACCGTAAAGTCACCAGGTGAGAGTACTCAGCCACCGTAAAGCAATAATGAAATGGAGTAGAGAATAAATGGAACTGAATTCAAATAAATCAAACTGTAAATACTTAAAGTGAAGTTCAATTGGGATACTACACACCTCAAATCGCACTCCGACTTCCCGGACCCATCAGTACGCCCACCTAGCTCCCCATTGTCCGAGCTATGGTTTCCGGTCCCTGAAGTCCATTTATAGTGTTTTATACTTTTTGGAAACATATTATATCATTTTATGATATTATATTATATTTTTAATTTTTTCAGTTGTGGTACCTCTCCCGTTATGTCGGGGTTCCCACAATACCCGAAAAGTCTCGAAACCACTTTTCTACCTTTTCTAATTTTTTGTATTTTTCTAGAATTTTTCCTAAATTTTCTGATATTTTTCCCATATTTTTCCTATTTTTTCCAACAATTAAAACTGTTTTTGTTTTTTTTTTTTAATAAAATAATAAAATAAATAATAAAAATATTATTTAATTAATAGGGTGGGTCCCCCGAACCGGGTCGGACCCGACCCAACCGGGTCGGCCGGTTCGCCCACTGAGGTTGGGCCGGGGGCCGGTTTGGCCCGCCCACCCGGATGGGCCTGGGGGCCCAGCCCCGGGCCAGGGGAAATGCACGCACGCACGCACGCGTGCGTGCCCCCCCTCCCTTCTTCTTCCTCCCCTCACCATAGGCGCACCAGCGCCTCTGGTTCTTCATTTTTTTTTTTTTTTTTTTTTTTTTTTTTTGCTTCTCATCACTCCCCTCTCAATTTCTCTTCAAACCACACTCCATAGGAGACCTCCAAACATCAAAATCTCACCTCAAATCGACAAAAACAAACCCCAATTCTCGGATTTCATGCATGCAACAAAAATCCGAAATTTACCCAAATTTGTCACCAATCAATGCAAATCCGAGTAAAACTAGTGTAATTCATCACAAGAACTCAAAAACCTCCAAGATGACCTCCAAAAACCATTAAAAATCAATGAAAATTCGAATTTCACCAACACCCGTTTTAATGGAAAATCAAGAACAATGAGGGATTTATTACCTTGTATCTCCATTTTGATGCCTAAATCACCTCCCCAAGCCTTAAAATCGTCCTCTCCAACCTCAGATCTCTCCTTGATCTCCTCACAATTTCTTGAAAAAATGCTTCCTTTTGCATGTTTGATCTACCGATTGTGTATATATATGTGTCTTTTAATCTCACGTGCACACGCATCTCGAGGCTAAACCAACAGCCACTGATCACCCTGTGTCACATAGTTCTTGAACACCTTATCCTAACATCTCTAGCCTTGAATCTCATTGTTGTGCATCTCGATGACAATACTAGGTGTACTGATTATTGATTTCAAACTATAGGACTTTATTATAATCCAATTGATTTAATTCATAACACCTATTCTAGTCATCAATAAATTTCATAAATTTGTGGATATGGTCACACTAATTCCCCGACCACTCGGCACCCCGTACCCCGTGTTCGGCACGCTTCCCGAGGCAGTTCCATGTTTAGTGTACCCAATTTAATTTCCTTAGCTTAGCCTAAGCTTATATATTTACATTTAATTTAATAAATCTTCAACCATAACATGTTTAAATAATTTAAATCTAATTAACCCCAACGCCCGGCCTCACTGCTACCAAAACCCCGCGTTGGCCTGTCCTACGAACGAACCCCGGCGCTCAACCTCGCCCGACAATAATTTACACACATGTGATGTTTATATAAATATTAAATTCCCACATCACAATAATAGACATACAACATACACAAATAACACCGTATAGCCTGAGTACTCCTATCTGAGTCCACCCAGTTTCCACGTAACGCCCGAATTACCCGTTAATCCTCGCGATTAACACTAATCCTGATTAAATTAATTTGGGCCGTTACAATTCTTCCCAACTAGGAGAATTTCGTCCTCGAAATTGAACAATCTCGAGTAACATCCCAAACCGCACACTTCACCGTCGGTTCCACCACTGACTAAATCCATAACGAAGTGTTCCCACTTCCACTGAGGAATGGGTACTTGGTGCAACAATCCTTCAGTCGCCTATGCTCGCCTTCACTCGCTAACATATGTGACACCCTCGAACATATTCACCAATATCAGTCTTCATCCCTGGCCACCAAAACAATCTCCGCAAGTCATGGTACATCTTGGTTCTGCCCGGATGAACTGTGTATCGCGACCGGTGAGCATCCTCTAATACACTGTCTCGTATCTCTGACACAGCTGGTATCCATAGTCGACCTCGATGCCGCAAATATCCATCAGATGTCTCCTCCCAATCAGTGCACTCGGGATCCCGTGCCAATCCACTGAACCGCCCATAAAGCCCATCAGCCCTCTGACACTCCGATACCCGTTCCAGTGACACTGTCGGTACCCTCATCTGACCACAAATCTGTAGATCCGGCATAACCGAAAGGTCTGACATGCTCCTAATTGACGTTATCTCCAACAGTCCCATGTGTCGAGTCTCGGTCTGACTGTCAACCCCGCATCTGCTCAATGCATCAACCACTACATTAGCTTTTCGGAATGATACTCAATCGTAAAATCAAAATCCTTCAACAACTCAACTATCCCCTCTGACGCATATTAAGATCTTTCTGTGTGAAAATGTAATGTAGACTTTGATGATCGGCGTAAAGCACAAACTTCTCACCATACAGATAATGCCTCCAAGCCTTGAGCACAAATACAACGGCTGCTAACTCCAATTCTTGTACGGGATAATTACACTCATGTGGTCTCAACCTCCCGGATAAGTACGCCACTGGTCGTCCTTCCTGCATTAGAACACATCCAGTCCAGCCCCAGAAGCATCGGTGTAACCGATAGCTCCTTCCCCTGTCTCGAGGTAATGCAACAACACCGGTGCGATCGTCAACCGTTTCTTCAACTCCAGAAATGCCTGCTCACATTCCTCAGACCACTCAAATGGAACACTCTTCTTCTTCAGTCTCGTCATCGGCACTGCAATCGTGGAGAAATCCTGTACAATCGTCGGTAATAACCTGTTAGACCCAAGAAACTCTGTATCTCAGCAACTGTCTCTGGTCTCTTCCAGTCAATCACCGTTCTAATCTTGTCTCCCTTCAAAAGATATGTCCTGACCATTGATAACATGTTCCGGAACTTCACCTGCCCCATCAAAATTTCACTATTCTGAATTTCACCTACAGTCTGTGTTACCTCGATGTCGTCAATACCGTCTAAATTTTTGCCTTGAATTTTTTTTGATTACCCAAAAGGTACTATCACTCATGTTACTGTGTTTTAACAACCATCCATTCTCAATAATATACTTATACCATACATATATTTTAACAAAAATCCTCAGGTTTCATTTATATCATAATGAAAACAACCTGATAGTTTTTATACATATCACCACTAGCGAGTTGGTTTTTTTTTTTTATAATTTACACAAAAATATAATTGACTCTTCTTCGTAAGTACCTAACGTATTGTTCAGATACGTTCTGAACCCGGAGCCCGAACACTCAACGGCTCTACTAATACTGGTGCCATCCAGATCAACGCGCATTCCCAATGTATATGCCCCTCAACTCCACAGTGAGCACATCTCTGAACATGTCGCGGTCTCTCCTGTGAACCACCGATACCTGATGTAGCAAAACCATGAGCATATGGGGTCCTCATCGTGGTAGCTGGTCGCTGCATGCTCTCACTCCTCACCGGCTCGTATTGTCCATCCCGAACATCTCCATGTCGCAACTTCTCTGCAGCTTGTCGTCGTCGCCTCCTACGATACTCTGCGACTGCGGCTGCCGGTGCTTGGCAAACGACCCTCCGATGTCCTCTCTGTCCGCATTTATAACATTTGCGCGTCTCTCGCATCTTAGTATGCCTATCACTGGATCTCTGACCCTGACCCTGGTCTCTCTGTTCCTTGTCCAGACTACCCTGATCCCTATCATGGTGCTGGTGCTGAGGTTGATGTCGTTGTTGCTCGACAGGTGCAGGTGCAGTAGCATACCCCACCTGCCCCTCATCTCCTCTCTGCTGCTCGAGACGCCTATCTTGTCGACCCCGATCCTGTCTCTGTCTGTCAGACTGGTCTCTATCGTCTCTAACTTCAGTGTATCCCTGCTCTGTTACTGCTTCCGAACTCTGCCCAGCCTGCATCTCTGCCGATGCTGTCATAGGAAGACAGTTCTTCTGCATCAAGAACGTCTCGTAGGTCAGTGCTCGCTCAAACATCACCTGAACTGTCGGAGCCCCGGACGATACGATTGCGCTGGCAATGTCCTCCCTCGCTCCCCGAATGAAGTAGTAGATCTGTAATCGCTCTGTGCCAGCGATATCCATCGAGAACTGCAGCAAGTATCGGTACCTATCCATATACCGCATCATGCTCCGGTTTCCCTGCCTCAGGGATAGGAACTCCTCCTCAATCTCAATCGCACCTCCATAGGTATGAACCGGTCATAAAATATCTCCCGGAACTCTGCCCAAGTCGTGGGATCAGCATGTGTCTCCTGATAGTTAGTCCACCATACTGCAGCATCTGATCTAAAACAAGTCCCAGACAGTTTCGCTCTGAACCTCTCTTCCGTGTTCAACTCCTTGTGCAGGCGCTGGTGTGATACAATCCAATCTCCTGCAGCCTCAGGGTCTCCTCCTCCATAAAAGTAAGCGGGTTGAAACTTGAGGAAATCCTGTAACCTCCTAGCATGCGAGTCCATCACATAGTCTGTCACCACCGTCGGGGTAACCTCTACTGCTGCGGTAGGTGTAGGAATCAGTGTCTCCACTGCCGCTACTACCGGTGTAGTATCAACTGCCTGAACCTCGGGTACCACCGCCTGAGTAAGAGTAACTGCGGTCTCTGTGGGTCCCGTAGTTGCTACTGCCTCCCTGGACATAGCTAATCCAGCCATCATAGCGGCCTGCTCTCTCAACAGTCGTAGGATCTCGGCTATCTGAGTCTCATGTGCCGTAACTCGGTCCTTTATGGGAACTGATGATCCGAAGGCCCTCGCGGTATCACTAGGATGTCCATCCATCGTGTCCTGCATCATGATGCGTGTCCGGATAAACCTCGTACATACGTATTCGTATCGTATATATATATATATATACAGCAATACATATATCACATAACAATCCTAGCTCTACCCGCTTCCTTGCTTCCCAACTAAAGTTCTAGGCAGACTCATCGGGTTTCCACATCTAGTTTGTTAAGGTTTATGATCTTTCCTAGCTTATTTAATTCAAAGCCCTCTCGACCTTGCTCTGATACCAACTGCGACGGCCCCAAAATCCCGAGGCCGCCCCGTGTATATCTGCTTTCGACTTTAGGTAGTTATCATGTAATTCATTAAAGTCACTTAATTTATCATTTTAAAGAAATTAACAGCGGAAGAACTTAAAGTTTAACAAAATGCATATATATGTAAATATAAGTTTACTGATCAAACCTATAGTGGAAAACCCGGCTGTACTGTGCATACAGGCGATCAACTATAACAGTATGTATACCAGTACAAATGTGTATCCAATTTCCCAACCCCCAAATCATAATACGAAATATCAAAACATGATAATATCTACACACATACCAGCAGGCCTCGGCGTAGGCAAGTCAGATGTAATCGCCGATGATCCCCTTACCCCTGCTAGTACTAGGATCGCACTCAAGCCATCACAAAAGACGGATGACGAGTCCGAGTGAGTAATCCCAAGGAAATTCACCAAGTAATTACGGAAGTAAAAGTACTTGGAATTTAAAATACTATAATTAAACATGCGGAACAAAAGAATTACAAAGCAACCGTGAAAGGATCATCGCATGCATAAAAATAGTAGCAAAGCAAAGTACGTGCACAATAAAAATCAGACTAAGTCATACTTCGGGCTTTCCCCCAGGCACGGCCCGTGAAAACACCTCTACCGGGTTGGCCCTGGACCCTCTAGGTGGTCGGCGTAGACCCACGACGCACCCACACAAGCCTACCATAGCCGGCAGCCTATTCATCGGCATATGCATAGACAAGTGCTATGACTCAGTGGACTCTATGGCCGTAACGAATAAGCACCAGGTGGGGAGTGATCTCAACACCGTAAAGACACCAGGTAGGAATACATTGCACTACCGTAAGTCACCAGGTGAGAGTACTCAGCCACCGTAAAGCAATAATGAAATGGAGTAGAGAATAAATGGAACTGAATTCAAATAAATCAAACTGTAAATACTTAAAGTGAAGTTCAATTGGGATACTACACACCTCAAATCGCACTCCGACTTCCCGGACCCATCAGTACGCCCACCTAGCTCCCCATTGTCCGAGCTATGGTTTCCCGGTCCCTGAAGTCCATTTATAGTGTTTTATACTTTTTGGAAACATATTATATCATTTTATGATATTATATTATATTTTTAATTTTTTTAGATGTGGTACCTCTCCCGTTATGTCGGGGTTCCCACAATACCCGAAAAGTCTCGAAACCACTTTTCTACCTTTTTCTAATTTTTTGTATTTTTCTAGAATTTCTCCTAATTTTTCTGATATTTTTCCCATATTTTTCCTATTTTTTCCAACAATTAAAACTGTTTTTGTTTTTTTTTTAATAAAATAATAAAATAAATAATAAAAATATTATTTAATTAATAGGGTGGGTCCCCCGAACCGAGTCAGACCCGACCCAACCGGGTCGGCCCGGTTCGGCCCCTCAGGTCGGGTCGGGTCGGGCCCGGCCCAGCCCACCGGGTTGGGGCCAGGCGGTTTGGCCGGCCCACCGGATGGGCGTGGGGCCCGGCCGGGCCCAGGGGGTGCACGCACGCGCACGCGCACGCGTGCGTGCCCCCCCTCCCTTCTTCTTCCTCCCCTCACCGAGAGGCGCACCAGCGCCTGCAGTTTTTTTTTTTTTTTTTTTTTTTTTTTTTTTTTTGTTGCTTCTCATCACTCCCCTCTCAATTTCTCTTCAAACCACACTCCATAGGAGACCTCCAAACATCAAAATCTCACCTCAAATCCACAAAAACAAACCCCAATTCTCGGATTTCATGCATGCAACAAAAATCCAAAATTTACCCAAATTTGTCACCAATCAATGCAAATCCGAGTAAAACTAGTGTAATTCATCACAAGAACTCAAAAACCTCCAAGATGACCTCCAAAAACCATTAAAAATCAATGAAAATTCGAATTTCACCAACACCCATTTTAATGGAAAATCAAGAACAATGAGGGATTTATTACCTTGTATCTCCATTTTGACGCCTAAATCACCTCCCCCAAGCCTTAAAATTGTCCTCTCCAACCTCAGATCTCTCCTTGATCTCCTCACAATTTCTTGAAAAAATGCTTCCTTTTGCATGTTTGATCTACCGATTGTGTATATATATGTGTCTTTTAATCTCACGTGCACACGCATATCGAGGCTAAACCAACAGCCACTGATCACCCTGTGTCACATAGTTCTTGAACACCTTATCCTAACATCTCTAGCCTTGAATCTCATTGTTGTGCATCTCGATGACAATCCTAGGTGTACTGATTATTGATTTCAAACTATAGGACTTTATTATAATCCAATTGATTTAATTCATAACACCTATTCTAGTCATCAAAAAATTTCATAAATTTGTGGATATGGTCACACTAATTCCCGGACCACTCGGCACCCCGTACCCCGTGTTCGGCACGCTTCCCGAGGCGGTTTCGTGTACCCAATTTAATTTCCTTAGCTTAGCCTAAGCTTATATATTTACATTTAATTTAATAAATCTTCAACCATAACATGTTTAAATAATTTAAATCTAATTAACCCCAACGCCCGGCCTCACTGCTACCAAAACCCCGCGTTGGCCTGTCCTACGAACGAACCCCGGCGCTCAACCTCGCCCGACAATAATTTACACACATGTGATGTTTATATAAATATTAAATTCCCACATCACAATAATAGACATACAACATACACAAATAACACCGTATAACCTGAGTACTCCTATCTGAGTCCACCCAGTTATCCACGTAACGCCCGAATTACCCGTTAATCCTCGCGATTAACACTAATCCTGATTAAATTAATTTGGGCCGTTACACATTTCGTATAATATCATCATCCTAACAGTTTTGAAATTAACAAGTTGAAAATTATTATAAATTAGTTACAAAGCTTATTGTGACAAAAAAATCGTTGTTTTGAGACTTAACTTCAAGAAGAGAATGTGAGAAATCGTACGATAATGTAGATTTACCTATTTTGTATCAAATTATCATTCTAAAAGTTTTGAAATTCAACATGCCGAGAATTATTACAATTCTATTACAAAGCTTATTTTGACAATAAATCGTTATTTTGAGACTTAACTTCACGAAGAGTATGTGGCAAATCGTATGATTGTGAAGTTTTACCCATTTTATATCAAATTATCATCCTCCGAGTTTTGAAATTGAGCACACCAAGAGTAATTATAATTCTATTAGAAAGATTATTGTGACAAGAAATCGTTATTCTGAGTCTTAACTTCACGTAGAGAACGTGGGAAATCGCATACGATAATGAAGTTTTACCCATTTTGAATCAAATCCTCATCCTAAGAGTTTAGAAATTCAACAAGCCATTAATAATTATAATTCGTAATAAAGCTCATTGAGACAAGAAATCATTGATATGTACCTTAACTTCACGTAGATAACAAGAAAAATCATAAGATAATGTAGTTTCTAATATTTCATCTCAAATCATTATCATAAGAGTTTTTGGAATTGAACGAGCCGAGAAAAATCATAATTCTGTAAGATTATTAAGCAAGAAATCGTTGTTTTCAGACTGAACTTCAAGTATAGAACGTAGAAAATCGTACGATAATGAAGTTTTACCCATTTTATATCAAATCATCATCCTCAGAGTTTTGAAATTGAACATGCCATAAATAATTATAACTCTTTTACAAAACTTATTATGATAGGAAATTGTAATTTTACGGCATAACTTCACGTAGAGAACATGAGAAATCTTAGGATAATGTAGTTTTAACTATTTTATATCAAATCATTATCATCAGTGTTTGGAAATTCGAAAAGGTGAAAATAATTATAATTCTGTTACAAAGCTTATTGAGACAAATAATCGTTGTTTTGAGAGTGAACTTCACGTAGAGAATGTTGGAAATCGTACGATAATGAAGACTTACCCATTTTGTTAAATATCATCATCCTAACAGTTTTGAAATTAACAAGCAGAAAACTATTATAAATTAGTTACAAAGCTTATTGTGACAAGAAATCATTGTTTTGAGACTTAACTTTAAGTAAAGAATGTGAGAAATCGTACGATAATGTAGATTTACCCATTTTATATCAAATCATCATCTTAAGAGTTTTGAAATTCAACATGCCAAGAATTATTACCCATTTTGTATCAAATCAACATCCTAAAAGTTTTGTAACAAAGCTTACTGTGAGAAGAAATCGTTGTTTTGAGCCTTAACTTGACGTATGTAACGTGGGAAATCAGATGATAATGAAGTTTTACCATTTTATATCAAATCATTATCCTAAGAGTTTTGAAACTAACAAGCTGAGAATAATTCTAACTCTGTTACAAACTTATTGTGACAAGAAATCGTTATTTTGAGATTTAACTTCATGTAGAGAATGTGGAAAATCGTACGATAATGAAGATTTACCTATATTGCATCAAATCATCATCCTAAAAGTAGTGAAATTCAACAAGCCTAAAATAATTATAATTTTGTTACAAAACTTATCTTGGCAATGAATCATTATTTTGAGAATTAACTTCACGTAGAGAACGTAGTAAATCATATGATAATGTTGTTTTTACCAATTATATATCAAATCATCATCCTTCGGGTTTTGAAATTAAACATATCGAGAATAATTGTAATTCTATTAGCCAACTTATTCTGACAAGAAATCGTTGTTTTGAGACTGAACTTCACGTAGAGAACGTTGGAAATCGTACGATAATGAAATTTTACTCATTTTATATGAAATTATCATCATAATAGTTTTGAAATTCAACAAGCAGAGAATAATTATAATTCTGTTACAAAGCTTATTGTGAGAAAAAATTGTTGTTTTGAGCATTAACTTCACTTAGGTAATGAGAGAAATTGAACGATAAAGAAGTTTTACCCATTTTATATCAAATCATCATCCTAAGAGTTTTGAAATTAATAAGCTGATAACAATTATAAATCTGTTACAGAGCTTATTGTGACAAGAAATCGTTACTTTGAACTTAACATCATGTATAGAACGTGGCAAATCATACGATAATGAAGTTTTTACTCATTTTATATTAAATTAGCATCTTTAGACTTTTGAAATTGAACATGCCAAGAATAATTATAATTTTGTTACAAAAAGCTTATTGTTACAAGGAATCGTAATTTTGAAGCTTAACTTAACGTAGAGAATGTGGAAAATCGTACGATAATGAAGTTTTACCCATTTTTAATCAAATACTTATCCTAAGAGTTTTGAAATTCAACAAGCCGATAATAATTATAATTTTGTAACAAAGCTTATTGTGACAAGAAATCATTGTTATGATCTTTAACTTTACGTAGAGTACATGAGAAATTGTACGATAATGTAGTTTTAACTATTTTATCAATATCATAAATGTTTTGAAATTCAACAAGCTGAGAATAATTATAATACTGTTACAAAGCATATGGAGACGAGAAATCGTTGTTTTTAGAAAGAACTTCACCTAGTGAATGTTGGAATTCGTGCGATAATGAAGTTTTACCGATTCTTTATTATAAGAGTTTTGAAATTCAACAAGCCAGGAATAATTATAATTCTGTTACAAAGCTTATTAGGAGAAGAAATCGTTTTTTAAGGCTTAACCTCACGTAGAGAACGTGAAAAATCGTACAATAATGAAGTTTTACCCATTTTGAATCAAAACCCCATCCTAAGAGTTTTGAATGTCAATAAGCCGATTATAATCATAATTCTGTAACAAAGCTTATTGTGCAAAAAATCGTTGTTATGAGCCTTAACATCACGTAGATAACAAGATAAATAATACGATATTGTAGTTTTTAATGTTTCATATCAAATCATTATCATAAGAATTTTGAAATTCAACTAGCCGAGAAAAATTATAATTCTGTTATAAAGCTTAATGAGATAAGAAATCGATTTTTTCAGACTGAACTTCAAGTATAGAACGTAGGAAATGGTACGATAATGAAGTTTTACCCATTTTATGTCAAATCATCTTCCTTAGAGTTTTAAAATTGAACATGCCATGAGTAATTATAATTCTGTTATAAAGCTTATTATGACAAGAAATCAAAATTTTGAGGCTTAACTTCACGTAGAGAACATTAGAAATCGTACAATGTAGTTTTAACTATTTTAAATCAAATCACTATTATAAGAGTTTCTAAATTCAACAAGGTGAAAATAATTATAATTCTATTACAATGCTTATAGAGACAAGAAATCCTTGTTTTGAGATTAAATTTCACGTAGAGAATGTTGGAAATCGTACGATAAAGAAGTTTTACCCATTTTGTATCAAATTATCATCCTAACAATTTTGAAATTAACAAGCTGAAAATAATTATAAATCAGTTACAAAGCTTATTGTGACAAGAAATCGTTATTTTGAGACTTAACTTCAAGTAGAGACTGTGGGAAATCGTGCGATAATGTAGATTTACCTATTTTGTAACAAATCATCATCCTAAAAGTTTTAAAATTCATCATGCCGAGAATAATTACAATTCTGTTACAAAGTTTATTTGGACAATGTATCGTTATTTTTAGACTTAAATTCATATAGAGAATGTTGCAAATCGCATGATAATGAAGTTTTACCCATTCCATATCAAATTATATTCCTCTAAGTTTTAAAATTGAACACACCAAGAATAATTATAATTCTGTTAGAAAGCTTATTGTGACCAGAAATCGTTATTTTGAGTCTTAACTTCACGTAGAGAACGTAGGAAATCGTACGATAATAAAGTTTTACTCATTTTGAATCAAATCCTCTTCCTAAGAGTTTTGAAATTTAACAAGCTGATAATAATAATAAATTTGTTACAAAGCTTATTATTGAAAGAAAACGTAATTTTGAGGCTTAACTTCACGTTGAGGACATGAGAAATCTTACAATAATGTAGTTTTAACTATTTTATATCAAATTATTATCATAAGTGTTTTGAAATTCATCAAGCTGTGAATAATTATAATTCTGTTATAAAGCTTATTGAGACAAGAAATCGTTGTTTTGAGATTGAACTTCACGTAGCAAACATTGGAAATTGTACGATAATGAAGTTTTATCCATTTGGAATCAAATCCTCATCCTAAGAGTTTTGAAATTCAGCAAGCCTATAATAATTATAATTCTTTAACAAAGCTTATTGTGACAAGAAATCGTTGTTATGAGCCTTAACTTCACGTAGAGAACATGAGATATCGTACGATAATGTAGTTTTAACTATTTAATATGAAATTATTATCATAAGAGTTTTAAAATCCAACAAGCAGAGAATAATAATAATTTTTTTACAAAGCTTATTGAGACAAGAAATCGTTGTTTTGAGACTAAACATCACGTAGAGAATGTTGGGAATCGTACGATAATGAAGTTTTATCCATTTTGAATCAAATCCTCATCTTAAGAGTTTTGAAATTTGGCAAGCCGATAATAATTATAATTCTGTAACAAAGTTGTGATAAGAAATCGTTGTTATGACCCTTAACTTCACGTAGAGAACATTAGATATCGTATGAACTTCACGTAGAGAACGTTGGAAATCGTACGATAATAAAGTTTTAGCAATTTTGTATCAAATCGTCATGAGAGTTTTGAAATTGAACACGCCGAGAATAATTATAATTCTATTAAGAAAAGATTACTGTTACAAGGAATTGTAATTTTGACGTTTAACTTCACGTCGAGAACGTTAAAACCGTACGATAATGAAGTCTTATGTATTTTAAATAAAATACTAATCCTAAGAGTTTTGAAGTTCTGCAAGTTGAGAATAATTATAATTCGTTAACAAAGCTTATTGTGAAAAGAAATCGTTGTTATTAGCCTTAACTTCACGTATAGAACATGAAAAATCATATGATAATGTAGTTTTAACTATTTTATATCAATTCATTATCATAAGAGTTTGGAAATTCAACAAACCAAGAATAATTATAATTCTGTTACAAAGCTTATTGAGACAAGAAATCGTTGTTTTGAGAGTGAACTTCCTATAGAGAACATTGGAAGTCGTACGATAATGAAGTTTTATGCATTTTTATCAAATAATCATCACAATTGTTTTCAAATTCAACAAGCAGAGAATAATTATAATTCTGTAACAAAGGTTATTATGAGAAGAAAATGCTATTTTGAACCTTAAGTGCACGTATGTAACGTGGAAAATCGGAAGATAATGAAGTTTTACCCTTTTGATATCAAATTATCAACCTAAAAGTTTTGAAATTAACAAGCCGAGAATAATTAGAATTAAGTTACAAAGCTTATTGAGACAAGAAATCGTTGTTTTGAAACTAAACTTCACGTAGAGAATGATGGAAATCTTACGATAATGAAGTTTTACCAATTTTGTATCAAATCATAATCATAAGAGTTTTAAAATTCATCAAGCCGTAAATAATAATAATAATTTTGTAACAAAGCTTATTGTGAGAAGAAATCGTTGTTTTGAGCCTTAACTTCACGTAGAGAACATGAGAAATCGTACGACGATGTAGTTTTAATGATTTTATATAAAATTATTATCATAAGAGTTATAAAATTCAACAAGCCGAGAATAATTATAATTAGTTACAAAGCTTATTGAGACAAGAAATTGTTGTTTTGAGACTGAACATCACGTTGAGAACATTAGAAATCATACGATAATGAAGTTTTACCCATTTTGAATCAAATCCACATCCTAAGAGTTTTGAAATTCAGCAAGTTGATAATAATTATAATTCTGTATCAAAGCTTATTGTGACATGAAATTGTTGTTATGAGCCTTAACTTCACCTATAGAACATGAGATATCATACGATAATGTAGTTTTAACTATTTTATATCGAATCATTATCATAAAAGTTTTGAAATTCAACGAGCCAAAAATAATTATAATTCTGTTACAAAGCTTATTGAGACGAGAAATCGTTGTTTTGAGAATGAACTTCCTGTTGAGAACATTGGAAATCGTACAATAATGAAGTTTTACCTATTTTGTCTCAAATAATCATCACAATTGTTTTGAAATTCAACAAGCAGAGAATAATTATAATTCTGTAACAAAGCTTATCATAAGAAGAAAACTTTGTTTTGAGCCTGAACTTCACATATGTAACGTGGGAAATCAAATGATAAAGAAGTTTTACCTATTTTATATCAAATTATCATCATATGAGTTTTGAAATTAGCAAGCTGAGAATAATTATAAATCTATTAAAAGGCTTATTGTGACAAGAAATTGCTATTTTGAGATTTAACTTCACGTAGCGAATGTGGGAAATCGTACGTTAATGAAGTTTTACCTATTTTGTATCAAATCATCATACTAAAAGTTTTGAAATTCAACAAGCCGAGAATAATTATAATTATGTTATAAAGCTTATTTTGACAATAAATCGTTGTTTTGTGACTTAACTTCACGTTGAGAACGTGGGAAATCGTACGATAATGAAGTTTTACCCATTTTATATCAAATCAACATCCTTTGAGTTTTGAAATGGAACATGGCGAGAATAATTATAATTCTGTTAGAAAGCTTATTGTGACAAGAAATCGATATTTTAAGGCGTAACCTCACATAGAGAACATGGAAAATCGTACGATAATGAAGTTTTACCCATTTTGAATCAAATCCACATCCTAAGAGTTTTGAAATTCATTAAGCTGATAATAATTATAATTCTGTTACAAAGCTTATTGGACAAAAATTGTAATTTTTGAGCTTAACTTCACTTCGAGAACATATGAAATCATACGATAATGTAGTCTCAACTATTTCAAATCAAATCATTGTCATAAGAGTTTTGAAATTCAACAAGCCGAGAATAATTATAATTCTATTACAAAGCTTATTGTGACAAGAAATCATTGTTTTGAGAATGAACTTTACGTAGCAAACATTGGAAATCGTACGATAATGAAGTTTTACCCATTTTGTATCAAATAATCACTATAAGAGTTTTGAAATTCAATAAGCCAAGAATAATTATAATTCTGCAACAAAGCTTATTGTGAAAAGAAATCGTTGTTTTGGACCTTAACTTCACGTATGTAAGGTGAGAAATCGGACGATAAAGATGTTTTACCCATTTTATATCATATCATCATATGAATTTTAAAATTAACAAGCCGAGAATAATTATAAATCTATTACAAAGCTTATTGTGACAAGAAATCATTATTTTGTGACTTAACTTCACGTAGAGAATGTGGAAAATCGTACGATAATGAAGTTTTACCCATTTTATATCAAATCATCATCTTCGAGGTTTTGAAATTGAACACGCCAAGAATAATTATAATTCTGTTAGAAAGCTTATTGGGAGAAGAAATTGTTTTTTGAGGCTTAACCTCACGTAGAGAACGTGAAAAATCGTACGATAATGAAGTTTTACCCATTTTGAATCAAAGCCCCATCCTAAGAGTTTTGAATGTCAATAAGCCGATTATAATTATAATTCTGTAACAAAGCTTATTGTGCAAAAAATCGTTGTTATGAGCCTTAACATCACGTAGATAACAAGATAAATAATACGATATTGTAGTTTTTAATGTTTCATATCAAATCATTATCATAAGAATTTTGAAATTCAACTAGCCGAGAAAAATTATAATTCTGTTATAAAGCTTAATGAGATAAGAAATCGATTTTTTCAGATTGAACTTCAAGTATAAAATGTAGGAAATCGTACGATAATGAAGTTTTACCCATTTTATGTCAAATCATCTTCCTTAGAGTTTTAAAATTGAACATGCCATGAATAATTATAATTCTATTATAAAGCTTGTTATGACAAGAAATCGAAATTTTGAGGCTTAACTTCACGTAGAGAACATTAGAAATCGTATAATAATGCAGTTTTAACTATTTTATATCAAATCACTATTATAAGAGTTTCTAAATTCAACAAGGTGAAAATAATTATAATTCTGTTACAATGCTTATTGAGACATGAAATCGTTGTTTTGAGATTAAATTTCACGTAGAGAATGTTGGAAATCGTACGATAAAGAAGTTTTACCCATTTTGTATCAAATTATCATCCTAACAATTTTAAAATTAACAAGCTGAAAATAATTATAAATCAGTTACAAAGCTTATTGTGACAAGAAATCGTTATTTTGAGACTTAACTTCAAGTAGAGACTGTGGGAAATCGTGCGATAATGTAGATTTACCTGTTTTGTAACAAATCATCATCCTAAAAGTTTTGAAATTCATCATGCCGAGAATAATTACAATTCTATTACAAAGCTTATTTGGACAATGTATCGTTATTTTTAGACTTAAATTCATATAGAGAATGTGGCAAATCGCATGATAATGAAGTTTTACCCATTCTATATCAAATTATCATCCTCTAAGTTTTAAAATTGAACATACCAAGAATAATTATAATTCTGTTAGAAAGCTTATTGTGACCAGAAATCGTTATTTTGAGTCTTAACTTCACGTAGAGAACGTGGGAAATCGTACGATAATGAAGTTTTACTCATTTTGAATCAAATCCTCTTCCTAAGAGTTTTGAAATTTAACAAGCTAATAATAATAATAATTTTGTTACAAAGCTTATTATAGAAAGAAAACGTAATTTTGAGGCTTAACTTCACGTAGAGGACATGAGAAATCTTACAATAATGTAGTTTTAACTATTTTATATCAAATTATTATCATAAGAGTTTTGAAATTCATCAAGTTGTGAATAATTATAATTTGTTATAAAGCTTATTGAGACAAGAAATCGTTGTTTTGAGATTGAACTTCACGTAGCAAACATTGGAAATTGTACGATAATGAAGTTTTATCCATTTTGAATCAAATCCTCATCCTAAGAGTTTTGAAATTCAGCAAGCCTATAATAATTATAATTCTGTAACAAAGCTTATTGTGACAAGAAATCGTTGTTATGAGCCTTAACTTCACCTAGAGAACATGAGATATCGTACGATAATGTAGTTTTAACTATTTAATATGAAATTATTATCATAAGAGTTTTAAAATCCAACAAGCAGAGAATAATAATAATTTTGTTACAAAGCTTATTGAGACAAGAAATCGTTATTTTTAGACTAAACATCACGTAGAGAATGTTGGGAATGGTACGATAATGAAATTTTATCGATTTTGAATTAAATCCTCATCTTAAGAGTTTTGAAATTCGGCAAGCCGATAATAATTATAATTCTGTAACAAAGTTGTGATTAGAAATCGTTGTTATGAGCCTTAACTTCACGTTGAGAACATGAGATATCGTACGATAATGTAGTATTAACTATTTTATATCAAGTCATTATCATAAGAGTTTTGAAATTTAACAAGCTGAGAATAATTATAATTTTGTTACAAAGCTTATAGAGACAAGAAATCTTTGTTTTGATAATGAACTTCACGTACAGAATGTTGGAAATCGTACGCTAAGGAAGTTTTACCCATTTTATATCAAATCATCATCATAAGAGTTTTGAAATTCAGCAAGTCGAGAATAATTATAATTCTGTAACAAAGCTTATTGTAAGAAGAAATCGTTGTTTTGAGCCTTAACTTCACGTATGTAATGTGGGAAATCAGACGATGAAAAAGTTTTACCCATTGTATATCAAATTATCATCATAAGAGTTTTCAAATTAACAAGCTGAGAATAATTATAAATCTCTCGCAAAGCTTATTGTGGCAAGAAATCGTTGTTTTGAGATTAACTTCATGTAGGGAATGTGGGAAATCGTACGATAATGAAGATTTACTTATTTCGTATCAAATCTTCATGCTAAAAGTTTTGCTGTTCATGAAGCTGAAAGTAATTATAATTCTGTTGCAAAGCTTATTTTGGCAATAAATTGTTATTTTGAGACTTAACTTCACGTAGATAATGTGGCAAATCTAATGATAAGGATGTTTTACCTATTCTATATCAAATCATCATCCTTCGAGTTTTAAAATTGAACACACCGAGAGTAATTACAATTCTATATGAAAGCTTATTATAATAAGAAATCGTTATTTTGAGGGTTAACTTCACGTAAAGAACGTGAGAAATTGTACGATAATAAAGTTTTACCCATTTTAAATCAAATCCTAATCCTAAGTATTTTAAAATTCAACAAGCCGATAATAATTATAATTCTGTTATAAAGCTTATTATTACAAGAAATCGTAATTTTGAGGCTTAACTTCACAAAGAGAACATGAGAAATCGTACGATAATGTAGTTTTTACTATTTTATATCAAATCATTATAATAAGAGTTTTAAAATTCAAGAAGCTGAGAATAATTATAATTCTGTTACAAAGCTTATTGAGATAAGAAATCGTTGTTTTGAGATAGAACTTCGGGAAGAGAACAATGGAAATCATACGATAATGAAGTTTTACCCATTTTGTATCTAATCATCATCTTAAAAGTTTTGAAATGGAACACGCCGATAATAATTACAATTCCATAACTAAGCTTATTATGACGAGAAATTGTTGTTATGAGCCTTAACTTTACGTAGAGAATATGAGAAATCGTACGATAATGTACTTTTAACTATTTTATATCAGATTGTTATGATAAAAGTTTTAAAATTCAAGAAGATGAGAATAATTACAATTCTGTTACAAAGCTTATTGAGATAAGAAATCGTTGCTTTGATATAGAACTTCAGGAAGAGAATGATGGAAATCATACGATAATGAAGTTTTACCCATTTTGTGTCAAATAATCATCATTAGAGTTTTGAAATGGAACATGCCGGGAATAATTATAATTCTATTAAAAAAGCTTATTGTGACAAGGAATTGTAATTTTAAGACTTAACTTTACATACAGAATGTGAGAAATCGTATGATAATGAAATTTTACCCATTTTGAAGCAAATCACATCCTAAGAGATTTGCATGTCGATAATAATTATAATTCTGCAACAAAGCTTATAGTGAAAAGAAGTCGTTATGAGACTTAACTTCACATAAAGAACATAATAAATTATATGATAATGTAGTTTTAACTATTTTATATCATATCATTATCTTAAGAGTTTTGAAACTCAACAAGCCGAGAATAATTATAATTCTGTTATAAAGCTTATTGAGAAAAAAAATTAATGTTTTGAGATTGAACTTCACGGAGAGAACATTGGAAATCGTACGATAATGAAATTTTATCCATTTTGTAACAAAGTTTATTGTGAGAAGAAAACATTGTTTTGAGCCTTAACTTCATGTATGTAACGTGGAAAATTGGACGATAAAGAAGTTTTACCATTTTATATCAAATTATCATCCTAAGAGTTTTGAAATTAACAAGTCGAGAATAATTATAAATCTATTACAAAGCTTATGGTGACAAAAAATCATTGTTTTGAGATTTAACTTCACATAGAGAATGTAAAAAATCGTACGATAATGAAGTTTTAACTATTTTGTATCAAATTGACATCCTAAAAGTTTTGAAATTCAATAAGCTGAGAATAATTATAATTTTGTTACAAAGCTAATTTTGACAATAAATCATTGTTTTTAGACTTAACTTCATGTAGAGAACGTAGGAAATCATATGATAATGAAGTTTTACCCATTTTATATCAAATTATCATCCTCCGAGTTTTAAAATTGAACACGACGAGAATAATTATAATTCTTTTAGAAAGCTTATTGTAACAAGAAATTGTTATTTTGGGCTTAACCTCACGTAGAGAATGTGGGAAATCGTACGATATTGAAGTTTTACCCATTTTGAATCAAATCCTCATCCTATGAGTTTTGAAATTCTGCAAATCAATAATAATTATAATTCTGTAACAAAGCTTATTGTTAACTATTTTAGATCAATTCATTAGCATAAGAGTTTTGAAATTCAACAATCCGCGAATAATTATAATTCCGTTACAAAGCTTATTGAGAAAAGGAATCGTAATTTTGAGGCTTAACATTACGTAGAGAATGTTGAAATACAGCAAGCCGAGAATAATTATAATTTTGTAACAAAGCTTATTGTGAGAAATCGGACGATAAATATATTTTACCCATTTTGTATCAAATCATCATCGTAACAGTTTTGAAATTAACAAGCTGAAAATAATTATTAATCAGTTACAAGCTTATTGTGACAAGAATTCGTTGTTTTGAGACTTAATTTCAAGTAGAGAATGTTGAAAATCGTACAACAATGTAGATTTTCCTATTTTTTATCAAATCATCATCCTAAAAGTTTTGAAATTCATCAAGCCGAAAATAATTATAATTCTGTTACAAAGCTTATTTTGGCAATAAATCGTTATTTTGAGACTTAACTGCAAGTAGAGAACATGACAAATCGTATGATAATAAAGTTTTATTCATTCTATATCAAATTATCATTCTACGAGTTTTGAAATTGAATATACTGAGAATAATTATAATTCTGTTAGAAAGCTTATTGTGACAAGAAATCTTTATTGTGAAGGTTAACTTCACGTAAATGACGTGGGAAATTGTATGTTAATGATGTTTTACCCATGTTGAATCAAATCATCATCCTAAAAGTTTTAAAATTCAACAAGCCGATAATAATTATAATTCTGTTACAAAGCTTATTATTAAAAGAAATCGTAATTTTTAGGCTTATCTTCACGTAAAGAACATGAAAAATTGTACGATAATGTAGTTTTTAATATTTTATATCAAGTCATTATCATAGAGTTTTGAAATTGAACGAGCCGAGAAAAATTATAATTCTGTTACAAAGCTTATTGAGACAATAGATTGTTGCTTTCAGACTAAACTTTAAGTATAAAACGTAGGAAATCGTACGATAATGAAGTTTTACTCATTTTAAATCAAATCATCATACTCAGAGTTTTGAAATTAAACACGCTATGAATAATTTTAATTCTTTTAATAAGCTTATTATAACAAGAAATTGTAATTTTGCGGCTTAACTTCACGTAGAGATCATGAAAAATTGTATGATCTATTTTATATAATATCATTATCTTAAGAGTTTGGAAATTCAAAAAGGCGAAAATAATTATAATCCTGTTACGAAGCTTATTGAGACAAAAAATCGTTGTTTTGAGACTGAACTTCACGTAAAGAATGTTGGAAATCATACGATAATAAAGACTTATCATATTTGTATAAAATCATCATCGTAACAGTTTTGAAATTAACAAGCTGCAAATTATTATAAATCAATTACAAAGCTTATTGTGACAAGAAATCATTGTTTTGAGACTTAACTTCAAGTAGAGAATGTGGAAAATTGTACTATAATATAGATTTACCTATTTTGTATCAAATCATCATCCTAAAAGTTTTGAAATTCAACGTGCCGAGAATTATTACAATTATGTTACAAAGTTTATTTTGACAATATATCGTTATTTTGAGACTTAACTTCACAAAGAGAACGTGGCAAATCATATGATAAAGAAGTTTTACCCATTCTATATCAAATTATCATCCTCCGAGTTTTAAAATTGAAAACACCAAGAATAATTATAACTCTGTTAGAAAGCTTATTGTGACAAGAAATCGTTATTTTCAGTTCTAACTTCACAAAGAGAACGTGGGAAATCGTACGATAATGAAGTTTTACCCATTTAGAATCAAATCCTCTTCCTAAGAGTTTTAAAATTTAACAAGTTGATAATAATTATAATTTTGTTATAAAGCTTAATATGGCAAGAAATCATAATTTTTTGGTTAACTTCACGTAAAAAACATGAGAAATCTTACGATAATGTTTGTAGTTTTAGATATTTTATATCAAATCATTATCATAAAAGTTTTGTAATTCAACAAGCTGAGAATAATTATAATTCTGTTACAAAGTTTATTGAGACAAGAAATCTTTTTTTTAGTTTGAACTTCACGTAGAGAGCGATGGAAATCGTACGATAATGAAATTTTACCCATTTTGTATCAAATCATCATCACAAGAATTTTGTAATTCAGTAAGTCGAGAATAATTATAATTCTGTAACAAAGCTTATTGTGACAAGAAATCGTTGTTATGAGCCTTAACTTTACGTAGAGAACATGAGAAATCGTAGGATAATGTAGTTTTAACTATTTTATATCAAATCATTATCACAAGAGTTTTGAAATTCAACAAGTTGAGAATAATTATAATTCTGTTACATAGCGTATTGAGACAAGAAATCGTTGGTTTGAGAATGAACTTCGTGTAGAGAACGTTGGAAATTGTACGATAATGAAGTTTTACCCATTTTGTATCAAATCATCACTATAAGAGTTTTGAAATTCAGCAAGTAGCGAATAATTATAATTCTGTTACAAAGCTTATTATGAGAAGAAATCGTTTTTTTGAGCCTTTAGTTCACGTATCTAACGTGGGAAATCGGACGATAAAAAAGTTTACTCATTTTGTATCAAATCATTATCCAAACAGTTTTGATATTAATAAGCTAAAAGGAGTTATAAATCAGTTACAAAGCTTATTGTGACAAGAAATCATTGTTTTGAGACTTAACTTCAAGTAGAGAATGTGGGAAATCGTATGATAATATAGATTACCTATTTTGTATCAAATCATCATCTTAAAAGTTTTAAAATTCAACAAGCCGAAAACAATTATAATTTTGTTACAAAGTTTATTTTGGCAATAAATCATTATTTTGAGACTTGAGTTCACATAGAGAACGCGACAAATCGTATGATAATGAAGTTTTATTCATTCTATATAAAATTATTATCCTCTAAGTTTTGAAATTGATCACACTAAGAATAATTATAATTCTGTTAGAAAGCTTATTGTGACAAAAAATCATTATTTTGAGGGTTAACTTCATGTAGATAACGTGGAAAATCTTACGTTAATGAAGTTTTACCCATTTTGAATCAAATTCTCATCCTAAAAGTTTTGAAATTTTACAATCTAATAATAATAATAATTCGGTTACAAAGGTTATTATTAAAAGAAATCGTAATTTTAAGGCTTAACTTCACGTAGAGGACTTGAGAAATCATACGATAATGTAGTTTTGAATATTTCATATCAAATCATTATCTTAAGAGTTTTGAAATTGAACGAGCTGAGAAAAATTATAATTATATTACAAAGCTTATTGAGACAAGAAATCGTTGTTTTCAGACTGAACTTCAAGTATAGAACGTAGGATATAGTACGATAATGAAGTTATACCCATTTTATATCAAATCATCATCCTCAGAGTTTTGAAATTAAACACGCCATGAATATTTTTAATTCTTTCAAAAAGCTTATTATGACAAGAAATTGTAATTTTGCGTCATAACTTCACGTTGAGAACCTAAGAAATCATACGATAATCTAGTTTAAATTATTTTATATCAAATCATTATCATAAGAGTTTGGAAATTCAAAAAGGCGAAAATAATAATAATTCTGTTACAAAGCTTATTGAGACAAAAAATCGTTGTTTTGACACAAAACTTCACATAGAGAATGTTGGAAATGGTATGATAATGAAGACTTACCCGTTTTATATAAAATCATCATCCTAACAGTTTTGAAATTAACAAGCTGAAAATTATTATAAAGTAGTCACAAAGCTTTTTGTGACAAAAAAAATCGTTTTTTTGATACTTAACTTCAAGTAGAGAATGTGAGAAATCGTATGATAATGTAGATTTACCTATTTTGTATCAAATCATCATTCTAAAAGTTTTGAAATTCAACATGCTGAGAATTATTGCAATTCTGTTACAAACCTTATTTTGACAATAAATCATTATTTTGAGACTTAACTTCACGAAGAGTACGTGGCAAATCGTATGATTGTGAAGTTTTACCCATTTTATATCAAATTATCATCCTCCGAGTTTTGAAATTGAACACACCAAGAGTAATTATAATTCTATTAGAAAGATTATTGTGACAAGAAATCGTTAGTTTGAGTCTTAACTTCACGTAGAGAACGTGAGAAATCGTACGATAATGAAGTTTTACCTATTTTGAATCAAATCCTCATCCTAAGAGTTTTGAAATTCAACAAGCCATTAATAATTATAATTCTGTAATAAAGCTTATTGGGACAAGAAATCATTGATATGGGCCTTAACTTCACGTAGATAACAAGAAAAATAATAAGATAATGTAGTTTCTAATATTTCATATCAAATCATTATCATAAGAGTTTTTTGGAATTGAACAAGCCGAGAAAAATCATAATTCTGTAGGATTATTGAGACAGGAAATCATTGTTTTCAGACTGAACTTCAAGTATAGTACGTAGAAAATCGTATGATAATGAAGCTTTGCCTATTTTATATCAAATTATCATCCTCAGAGTTTTAAAATTGAACATGCCATAAATAATTATTTTAATGGCCCAAATTAATATAATCAGGATTAGTGTTAATCGCGAGGATTAACGGGTAATTTGGGCGTTACGTGGACGGCTGGGTTGACTCGATTATGAATACCCAGGTTATATTATGTTATTTGTGTATGTTGTATGTCTATTATTGTGATGTGAGAATTTATTATTTATTTATATAAACATCACATGTGCGTTAGTTGACATCGGGCAAGGTGACGAGTCGGGTGAATGTCTCGACGTGCGTGTCGGGGACCGGGTACCGGGTATTGTGTAGCTGGGGTACGGGGCATAGGTTGCTGGGTAGCTGAGTGCTAGTGTAACGTACTTATGAATTTTATATGATTTATTAAGGTGAATTAACCTAAAGTTGAATTAATGTATTAATAGATTAATTAAAGTCCTATAGTTTGATAGGAAAAATTAGGATGCATAGGATAATTTTCGAGATGCACAACAAAGTAATTTAAGGCAAATGTTGTCATGATAACGTGTCAAGAACTTTGGTGACGCAGGGTGATCAGTGGCTGTTGGATTAGCCTCGAGATGCGTGCACATAATTAGATTAGAATAAATGGTATAAATAGTTGATGGATCGAGGATGCATGCAAAACAACATTTTCTCAAACGATTTTGGGAGCTCTGTGGGTAGATCGAAGGACGAATTCGAGCTTTGGGAGAGGAGATTGAAGCCTAAAAACAACAATCTAAGGTAACCTATTCATTCTAAATGAGAATTTTTGATAAAAAAATATGGTTTTTGTTGGTTAAGGTGAAAAATAGATTTTTAGTGAATTCATCATTGTTTTGCTGGAAATTGATGCTCATGAGGTTTATTTTGATGTAATATGTCGATCTCGCTCGAATTTGTGGAAAAATTGAGGTGATTGGTAAAGTTTTGGATTATTTGCATGTATTTTTTATCCGAGAATTTGGGGTTGTTTTGATGAATTTGTGGAGGAATTTGGAGGTTTTAGAGGTCTTTAATGGAGTGAGAGTGAAGAGAAATGGAAAGGAGAGAAGAAGAAGCAAGGAGTAAGAAAAAAAAAAGGAAGAGAAAGAAGAACCGAGAGAATTTGGTGGGAGGAAGAAGAAGGAGATGGGGAAAGGGGGGCACGCACGCGTGCCCGGCCAGATGGGCTGAACCAGGCCGACCCGGTTGGGTCGGGTCGGACCCGGTTCGGGGGACCCACCCCTATTAATTAAATAATATTTTTATTTTTATTTTTATTTTATTATTTTATTAAAAATAATTTTAAAAAAATAGTTTTAATTGTTGGAAAATAGGAAAAATATGTGAAAAATATCAAAAAAAGTTTAGAAAAATTCTAGAAAAATATAGAAAATTAGAAAAAGGTAGAAAAGTGGTTTCGAAACTTTTCGAGTATTTTTGGAACCCCGACCCAGACCGGGAGAGGTACCACAACTGAAAAATTAAAATATAATATAGTATCATAAAATGATATAATATGTTTCAAAAAGTATAAAACACTATAAAATGGACTTCAGGGACCGGGAAACCATAGCTTGGACGTTGGAGAGCTAGGTGGGGCGTACTGACGGGTTCGAGAAGTCAGAGTGCGTATTTTCGGGTATGTAAAACTCAACTGAACACCACTACTGCATTTACTTATTGCTATTCATTTGAGCTATTGTTATTGATAATCTTCGAGTCCAAATCTTACTGGGACGGTCGAGTTTTCCCGTTTATGTATCCGAAGGTTGTGCAGTCGCTTGCTAGGTGCGTGGTCTAGGACACAGTGGTAGAGTCGATGGTACAGACCACGACAGGGCTCCTGATCCTTAGTACACATCTTGGATAGCTGGTGCACATTCATTTGTTTATCTTGTGTTTATATTCATGCGATGAGCTTTGAGTAGTTGTCTGCATTTACCTTCTATTCCGCATGTTTGGTTCCGCATGTTTGGTTAACACTATTTACTTGTTTCCATCTATATTCTTAAATTATGATGCACGGTGGTTTTCCTTGGGATTTTACTTACTGGACTCGTCATCTGCATCTTGTGATGGCTTGAGTGCAGACCTTGTGTATCAGTAGGAGCTTTTTGTGACAAGAAATCGTTGTTTTGAGATTTAACTTCACGTAGAGAATATGGGAAGTCGTACTATAATGAAATTCAACAAGCCGAAAATAATTATAATTATGTTACAAAGCTTATTTTGGTAATAAATTGTTATTTTGACTTAACATCACGTAGAGAACGTGGCAAATCGTATGATAATGAAGTTTTACCCATTTTATATCAAAACATTATCCTCCGACTTTTGAAATTGAATACACCGAGAATAATTATAATTATGTTAGAAATCTTATTACAGTAACAAGAAATTGATATTTTGAGGCTTAACTTCGCGTAGAGAACGTGGGAAATCATACGAAAATGAAGATTTCCCATTTTGAATCAAATACTCATCTTAAGAGTTTTGAAATTCAACAAGTCGATAATAATTATAATTCTGTTACAAAGCTTAATATGACAAGAAATCGTAATTTTGAGGCTGAACTTCACGTAGAGAACATGAGAAATCGTACCATCATTTAGTTTTAAAAATTTTATATCAAATTATTATCATAAGAGTTTTGAAATTCAGTAAATCGAAAATAATTATAATTCTTTTACAAAGCTTATTGAAACAAGAAATCGTTGTTTTGAGACTGAACTTCACATATAGAATGATGGAAATCGTATGATAATGAAGTTTTACCCATTTTTTTCAAATCATTATCATAAGAGTTTTGAAATTCAGCAAGCTGAGAATAATTATAATTCTATAACAAAGCTTATTGTGAGAAGAAATCGTTGTTTTGAGTCTTTACTTCCCGTATGTAATGTGAAAAATCGGACGATAAAGAAGTTTTACCCATTTTATATCAAATTATTATCCTATAAGTTTTGAAATTAGCAAGCCGAGAATAGTTATAAATCTATTACAAAGCTTATTGTAACAAGAAATCGTTGTTTTGAGATTTAACTTCAAGTAGAGAATGTGGAAAATCGTACTATAATGAAGATTTACCAATTTTGTATCAAATCATCATCCTAAACGTTTTGAAATTCAACAAGTCGAAAATAATTATAATTCTATTACAAAGCTTATTTTGGCAATAAATCGTTATTTTGAGACTTAACTTCACGTAGAGAACTTGGCAAATAGTATGATAATGAAGTTTTATCCATTCTATATCAAATCATCATCCTCCGAGTTTTGAAATTGAACATACGGAGAATAATTATAATTTTGTTAGAAAGCTTATTGCGACAAGAAATCGTTATTTTGAGGCTTAACTTCACGAAGAGAACGTGGAAAATCGTACAATAATGAAGTTTTACCCATTTTGTATTAAATCATCATCATTAGAGTTTTTAAATTGAACACACCAAGAATAATTATAATTTTGTTGCAAAAAGCTTATTGGGACAAGGAATTGTAATTTTTAGGCTTAACATCACGTAGAGAATGTGGCAAATCATATGATAATGAAATTTTACCCATTTTGAATCAAATCCTCATCCTCAGAGTTTTTAAATTTAGCAAGCCGTTAATAATTATAATTGTGTAACAAATCTTATTGTGACAAGAAATTGTTGTAATGAGCCTTAACTTCACGTAGATAACATGAGAAATCATACAACAATGTAGTTTTAACTGTTTTATATCAAATCATTATCATAAGAGTTTTGAAATTTAACAAGGCAAAAATAATTATAATTCTATTATAAAGCTTATTGAGATAAGAAATTGTTGTTTTTAGTCTGAACCTCACGTAGAGAACGATGGAAATCGTATGATAATGAAGTTTTAGCTAGTTTGTATCAAATCGTTATTATAAGAGTTTTGCAATTTAACACGCCGAGAATAATTATAATTCAGTTCTAAAAAGCTTATTGTGAAAAGGAATGGTAATTTTGAGGCTTAACATCATGTAGAGATCATGTGAAATCGTACAATAATGAAGTTTTATACATTTTGAATCAAATCTTCTTACTTAGAGTTTTAAAATTCAGCAAGCCGATAATAATTATAATTCTGTAACAAAGCTTATTGTAACAAGAAATCATTATTTTGAGATTTAACTTCACGTAGAGAATATGGGAAATAGTACGATAATGAAGATTTACCTATTTTGTATCAAATCATCACCCAAAAAGTTTTCAAATTCAAAGATCCAAAAATAATTATAATCCTGTTACAAAGCTTATTTTTGCAATAAATCATTATTTTGAGACTTAATTCACGTGGAGAACGTGACAAATCGTGTGATAATGAAGTTTTACCCATTCTATATCAAATCATCATCCTCCGAGTTTTGAAATTGAAGAGACCAAGAATAATTATAATTCTGTTAGAAAGCTTATAGTGACAAGAAATCATTATTTTAAGGCTTAACTTCACGTAGAGAACGTGGGAAATCATACGATAATAAAGATTTACCCATTTTGAATCAAATCCTAATCCTCAGAGTTTTTATATTTAGCAAATTGATAATAATTATAATTCTGTAACAAAGTTTATTGTGACAAGAAATCGTTGTAATGAGCCTTAACTTCACATATAGACACATGAGAAATCGTACGACAATGTAGTTTTAACTATTTTATATCAAATCATTATCATAAAAGATTTGAAATTCAACTAGTCGAGAATAATTATAATTTTGTCACAAAGCTTATTGCGACAAGAAATCGCTGTTTTGAGAATGAACTTACGTAGATAAAATTGAAAATCGTACGATAATGTAGTTTTATCCATTTTCTATCAAATTATCATCAGAAAACCGAGAATAATTATAATTCTGTAACAAAGTTTATTATGAGAAGAAATCGTTGTTTTGAGTCTTTGCTTCCCGTTTGGAACGTGGGAAATCGGATGATAAAGAAGTTTTACCCATTTTATATTAAATCATTATTCTAAGATTTTTGAAATTAACAAGCCGAGAATAATTATAAAGCTAAACAAGCTTATTGTGACAAGAAATCATTGTTTTGAGATTTAACTTCACGTAGAGAATGTGGGAAATCATAAGATAATGAAGATTTACCTATTTTATATCAAATCATCATCCTAAAAGTTTTGAAATTGAACAAGCTGAAAATAATTATAATTCCGCAACAAAGTTTATTTTGGCAATAAATCGTTATTTTGAGACTTAACTTCACGTATAGAATATGGCAAATTGTATGATAATGAAGTTTTACCCATTCTATATGAAATTAAAATCCTCCGAGTTTTGAAATTGAACACACCGAGAATAATTATAATTTTGTTAGAAAGCTAATTATAGTGACAAGAAATTGTTATTTTAAGGCTTAACTTCAGGTAGAGAACGTGGAAAATCATACGATAATGAAGTTTTACCCTTTTTGAATCAAGTCCACATCTTAAGAGTTTTGAAATTTAATAAGCCGAGAATAATTATAATTCTATTACAAAGCTTATTGAGACAAGAAATCGTTATTTTGATACTGAACTTCACATAGAGAATGATGGAAATAGTATGATAATGAAGTGTAACCCATTTGGTATCAAATCATCATCATAAGGGTATTGAAATTGAACATGCCGAGAATAATTATAATTCAATAATAAAAAGCTTATTGTGAGTAGAAATGGTAATTTTGAGGCTTAACATCACGTACATAACATGGGAAATAATACGATAATGAAGTTTAACCCATTTTGAATCAAATCCTCATTCTAAGAGTTTTGAAATTCAGTAAGCCGATACTAATTATAATTCTGTAACAAAGCTTATTCTGACAAGAAATCGTTGTTACGAGCCTTAACTTCACGTATGTAACGTGGGAAATTCGACGATAAATAAGTTTTACCTATTTTGTATCAAATCATCATCCTAAGAGTTTTGAAAATAACAAAATGACAATAATTATAAATCTATTACAATGCTTATTGTAATAAGAAATCATTGTTTTGAGATTTAACTTCACGTAGAGAATGTGAAAAATCGTATCATAATGAAGATTTACCAATTTTGTATCAAATCATCACCCTAAAAGTTTTGAAATTCAAAAAGTCGAAAACAATTATAGTTCCCTTACAAAGCTTATTTTAGCAATAAATCGTTATTTTGAGACTTAACTTCACGTAGAGAACCTGGCAAATAGTATGATAATGAAGTTTTATCCATTCTATATCAAATCACCATCCTCCGAGTTTTGAAATTGAACAACCGAGAATAATTTTAATTCTGTAAGAAGCCTTATTGTGATAGGAAATCATTTTTTGAGTCTTAACTTCATGTAGAGAACTTGAGAAATCGTACGATAATGAAGTTTCACCATTTTGTATCAAAACATCATCATTAGAGTTTTGAAATTAAACACGCTGAGAATAATTATAATTCATATATTAAAAGCTTATTGTGACAAGGAATGGTAATTTTGAGGCTTAACATCATGTAGAAATCATGGGAAATCGTACGATAATGAAGTTTTACCCATTTTGTATCAAATCCTCATCCAAAGAGTTTCAAAATTCAGCAACCGATAATAATTACAATTTTGTAACAAAGCTTATTGTGACAAGAAATCGTTATTTTGAGATTTAACTTCATGTAGAGAATGTGGAAAATTGTACGATAATGAAGATTTACCTATTTTGTATGAAATCATCATTCGAAAAGTTTTGAAATTCTAAGAGCCGAAAATAATTATAATTCTGTTACAAAGCTTATTTTGGCAATAAATCATTTTTTTGAGACTTAACTTCACGTAGAGAATGTGGAAAATCGTATGATAATGAAGTTTTACCCATTCTATATCAAATCATCATCCTCCGAGTTTTGAAATTGAACTCACCGAGAGTAATTATAATTTTGTTGAAAAGCTTATTATAGTGACAAGAAATCGATATTTTGAGGTTTAACATCGCGAAGAGAACGTGGGAAATCATACGATAATGAAGTTTTACCCATTTTGAATCAAATTCTGATCCTAAGAGTTTTTAAATTCAACAAGACGATAATAATAATTATTTTGTTACAAAGCTTATTATAACAAGAAATCATAATTTTGAGACTTAACTTTATGTAGATAATATGAGAAATCGTACGATTATTTAGTTTTAACTATTTTATATTAAATCATTATCAAAAGAGTTTTGAAATTCAACAAGTCGAGAACAATTATAATTCTTTTACAACGCTTATTGAAACAAGAAATCTTTGTTTTAAGACTGAACTTCACGTAGAGAACGATGGAAATCGTATGATAATAAAGTTTTACCCATTTTCTATCAAATCATCATCATAAGAGTTTTAAAATTTAGCAAGCCGAGAATAATTATAATTATGTAACAAAGCTTATTGTGAGAAGAAATTGTTGTTTTGAGTCTTTACTTCCCGTATGTAACGTGGAAAATCGGACGATAAAGAAGTTTAACCCAATTTATTTCAAATTATTATCTTATGAGTTTTGAAATTAACAAGCGGAGAATAATTATAAATCTATTACAAAGCTTATTGTAATAAGAAATCGTTGTTTTGGGATTTGACTTCAAGTAGAGAATATGGGAAATCGTACTATAATGAAGATTTACCAATTTTGTATTAAATCATCACCCTAAATGTTTTTGAATTCAAAAAACCAAAAATAATTATAATTCTATTACAAAACTTATTTTGGAAATAAATCAATATTTCGAGACTTAGCTTCATGTAGAGAACGTGGCAAATAATATGATAATGAAGTTTTACCCATTCTATATCAAACTATCATCCTCCGAGTTTTGAAATTGAACACACCAAGCATAATTATAATTCTGTTAGAAAGTCTACTATGACAAGAAATCATTATTTTGAGTCTTAACTTCACATAGAGAACGTGGAAAATCGTACGAAAATGAAGTTTTACCCATTTTGTATCAAATCATTACCATAAGAGTTTTGAAATTGAAGACGCCGAGAATAATTATAATTTTGTTACAAAAAGTTTATTGCAACAAGGAATTGCAATTTTGAGGCTTAACATCACGTAGAGAACGTGGCAAATCGTAATTTTGAGGCTTAACTTCACGTAGAAAACATTATAAATCATACGATAATGTAGTTTTAACTATTTTATATCAAATCATTAACATAAGAGTTTTAAAATTCAACATGCCAAGAATAATTATAATTCTGTTTTAAAGCTTATTGCGAAAAGAAATCGTTGTTTTGATAATGAATTTCATGTAGAAAACGTTGAAAACCATATGATAATGAACTTTTACCCATTTTCTATGAAATCACCATCATAAAAGTTTTGAAATTCAGCTAACCCAAAATAATTATAATTCTGTAACAAAGCTTATTGTGAGAAGAAATAGTTGTTTTGAGTCTTTACTTCCCGTATGTAACATGGGAAATCAGACGATAAAGAAGTTTTACCCATTTTATATCAAATCATTATCCTAAAAGTTTTCAAATTAACAAGCCGAGAATAATTATAAATCTATAACAAAGCTTATTGTGACAAGAAAACGTTGTTTTGAAATTTAACTTCATGTAGAGACTAAGGGAAATCGTATGATAATGAAGATTTGCCTATTTTGTATCAAATCATAATCCTAAAAGTTTTGAAATTCATCAAGCCGAAAATAATTATAATACTGTTACAAAGCTCATTTTGGCAATAAATCGTTATTTTGAGACTTAACTTCACATAAAGAACATGGCAAATCATATGATAACGAAGTTTTACCCATTCTATATTAAACCATCATCCTCCGAGTTTTGAAATTGAACACACCGAGAATAATTATAATTCTGTTAGAAAGCTTATTATAGTGATAAGAAATTGATATTTTGAGGCTTAACTTCGCGTAGAGAACGTGGGAAATCATACGATATTGAAGTTTTACCCATTTTGAATCAAATCCTCATCCTAAGAGTTTTGAAATTCAACATGCCGATAATAATTATAATTTTATTACAAAGCTTATTTTGACAATAAATCATTATTTTGAGACTTAACTTCACGTAGAGAACGTGGCAAATAGTATGATAATGATGTTTTACCCATTCTATCTCAAATCATCATCCTCCGAGTTTGGAAATTGAACACACGGAGAATAATTATAATTTTCTTAGAAAGCTTCTTGTGACAAGAAATTATTATTTTAAGGCTTAACTTCACGAAGAGAATGTGAAAAATCGTAGGATAATGAAGTTTTACCCATTTTGTTTCAAATCGTTATCATAAGAGTTTTGATATTGAACAAGCCAAGAATAATTATAATTTTGCTACAAAAAGCTTATTGGGATAAGGAATCGTAATTTTGAAGCTTAACATCACGTAGAGAACATGGCAAATTGTACAATACTGAAGTTTTACCTATTTTGAGTCAAATTCTCATCCTTAGAGTTTTTAAATTCAGCAAACCGATAATAATTATAATTCAGTAAGAAAGCTTATTGCGACAAGAAATTGTTGTATTGAACCTTAACTTCATGTAGAGAACATGAGAAATCGTACAACAATGTAGTTTTAACTATTTTATATCAAATCATTATCATAAGAGTTTTGAAATTTAAGCCAAAAATAATTATAATTCTGTTACAAAGCTTATTGAGACAAGAAATTATTGTTTTTAGACTGAACTTCACATAGAGAACGATGGAAATCGTACAATAATGAAGTTTTACCCAGTTTGTATTAAATCATTATTATAAGAGTTTCGAAATTGAACATGACGAGAATAATTATAATTCGGTTATAAAAAGCTTATTATGAAAATGAATGGTAATTTTGAGGCTTAACATCATGTAGAGATCATGGGAAATCGTACGATAATGAAGGTTTACCCATTTTGAATCAAATCCTCATTCTAAGACTTTTAAAATTCAGCAAGTTGATAGTAAGTATAATTCTGTAACAAAGCTTATTGTGACAAGAAATCATTGTTTTGAGATTTAACTTCGCATAGAGAATATAGGAAATAGTACGATACTGAAGATTTACCTATTTTGTAACAAATCATCATCCAAATAGTTTTGAAATTCAAAGATCCGAAATTAATTATAATCCTGTTACAAAGCTTATTTTTGCAATAAATCATTATTTTGAGACTTAATTCTCGTGGAGAACGTGACAAATAGTATGATAATGAAGTTTTACCCAGTCTCTAAAATCATCATCCTCCGAGTTTTGAAATTGAAACATCAAGAATAATTATAATTCTGTTAGAAAACATATAGTGACTTAATGTGGAGAACGTGGGAAATCATACGATAATAAAGTTTTACCCTTTTAGAATAAAATCCTCATCCTCACAACATTTAAATTCAACAAGCCGATAATAATTATAATTTTGTTACAAAGCTTATTATGACAATAAATCATAATTTTGAGGCTTAACTTCATTTAGAGAACATGAGAAATCGTACGATAATGTAGTTTTAACTATTTTATATCAAATCATAATCATAAGAATTTTGAAATTCAAGAAGCCGAGAATAATTGAAATTCTGTTACAATGCGTAATGAGAAAAGAAATCATTGTTTTGAGACTGAACTTCACGTATAGAACAATGGAAATCGTACAATAATAAAGTTTTACCTATTTTGTATCAAATACTCATCATAAGTGTTTTGAAATTGATGATGCCGAGAATTATTATAATTCAGTTGTAAAAAGCTTATTGTGACAACAAATGGTAATTTTGAGGCTTAACATCACGTAGAGAACATGGGAAATCGTATGAAAATGAAGTTTTACCTATTTTGAATCAAATCCTCATCCTCAGAGTTTTTAAATTCAGAGAACTGATATTAATTATAATTATGTAACAAAGCTTATTGTGACATGAAATCGTTGTAATGAGCCTTAACTTCACGTGGAGAACATGAGAAATCATACAACAATGTAGTTTTAACTATTTTATATCAAATCATTATCATAAGAGTTTTTAAATTCAACAAGCCGAGAATAATTATAATTCTGTTACAAAGCTTATTCAGACAAGAAATCGTTGTTTCGAGAATGAAGTTCATGTAGAGAACATTGAAAATCGTACAATAATGAAGTTTTACCCATTTTGAATCAAATTCTCATCCTAATAGTTTTGAAATTCAGCAAGCCGATAATAATTATAATTTTTTAACAAAGTTTATTGTGACAAGAAATCGTTGTTATGAGCCTTAACTTCACGTATGTAACATGGGAAATTCGACGATAAAGAAGTTTTACCCATTTTATATCAAATCATCATCCTAACAGTTTTGAAATTAAAAAGAAGAAAATAATTATAAATCTTTTACAACGCTTATTGTGATAAGAAATTGTTGTTTTGAGATTTAACTTTACGTAGAGAATGTGGGAAATCATATCATAATGAAGATTTACCAATTTTGTATCAAATCACAACCCTAAAAGTTTTGAAATTCAAAAAGCCGAAAATAATTATAGTTCTTTTACAAAGCTTATTTTGGTAATAAATCGTTATTTTGAGACTTAACTTCATGCAGAGAACATGGCAAATAGTATGATAATGAAGTTTTTCCCAATATATTTCAAATCATCATCCTTCGAGTTTTGAAATTGAACACATTGAGAATAATTATAATTCTATAAGAAGGCTTATTATGATAGGAAATTGTTTTTTTGAGTCTTAACTTCACGTAGAGAACTTGGGAAATCGTAAGAGTTTTGAAATTGAACACACCAAGAATAATTATAATTCTGTTACAAAAAGCATATTGAGACAAAGAATCTTAATCTTGAGGGTTAACATCACATAGAGAACGTGGCAAATCGTACGATAATGAAGTTTTTTCCATTTTGAATCAAATCCTATCCTTAGAGTTTTTAAATTCAGCATACCGATAATAATTATAATTCTGTAGCAAAGCTTATTGTGAGAAGAAATTGTTGTAATGAGCCTTAACTTCACGTAGAGAACATGAGATATCGTACAACAATGTAGTTTTAACTATTTTATATGAAATCATTATCATAAGAGTTTTAAAATTTAACAAGCCAAAAATAATTATAATTTTGTTACAAAGCTTATTGAGACAATAAATTATTGTTTTGAGACTGAACTTCACGTAGAGAATGATGGAAATCGTGCAGTAATAAAGTTTTACCCATTTTATATCAAATCATTATCATAGGAGTTTTGAAATTGAATGCGCTGAGAATAATTATAATTCAGTTATAAAAATATTATTGTGACAAGGAATGGTAATTTTAAGGCTTAACATCACATAGAGATCATGGGAAATCGTACAATAATGAAGATTTACCCATTTTGAATCAAATACTCATCCTAAGAGTTTTGAAATTTAGCAAGCCGATAATAATTATAATTCTGTAACAAAGCTTGTTGTGACAAGAAATCATTATTTTGAGATTTAACTTCATGTAGAGAATGAGGGAAATTGTACGATAATGAAGATTTGCCTATTTTATATCAAATCATCATCCAAAAAGTTTTGAAATTCAAAGAGCCGAAAATAATTATAATTCTGTTACAAAGCTTATTTTAGTAATAAATCGTTATTTTGAGACTTAACTTCACGTAGAGAACGTGAGAAATCATACGATAATGAAGTTTTACCTATTTTGAATCAAATCGTCATCCTAAGAGTTTTTAAATTCAACAAGTCGATAATAATAATAATTCTATTACGAAGCTTATTATGACAAGAAATTGTAATTTTGAGGCTTAACTACAGGTAGAGAACATGATAAATCGTACGATAATGTAGTTTTAACTATTTTATATCAAATCATTATAATAAGAGTTTTGCAATTCAACAAGCCGAAAGTAATTATAATTCTGTTACAAAGCTTATTGAGACAAGAAATCATTCTTTTGAGACTGAACTTCACGTATTAAACGATGGGAATCGTATGATAACGAAGTTTTACCAATTTTGTATCAAATCATCGTCATAAGAGTTTTGAAATTGAATATGCCTAGAATAATTATAATTCAGTAGTAAAAAGCTTATTGTGACAAGGAATGGTAATTTTGAGGCTTAACATCACGTACAGAACATGGGAAATCATACGATATTGAAGTTTTACCCATTTTGAATCAAATTTTCATCCAAAGAGTTTTGAAATTCAGCAAGCCGATAACAATTATAATTCTGTAACAAAGCTTATTCTGACAAGAAATAGTTGTTATGAGCCTTAACTTCACGTATGTAACGTGGGAAATTCGATGATAAAGAAGTTTTACTCATTTTATATGATATCATCATCCTAAGAGTTTTGAAATTAACAAGACGACAATAATTATGAATCTATTACAACGCTTATTGTGATAAGAAATCGTTGTTTTGAGATTTAACTTCACGTAGAGAATATGAGAAATTGTATCATAATGAAGATTTACCAATTTTATGTCTAATCATCACCCTAAAGGTTTTGAAATTCAAAAAGCCGAAAATAATTATAGTTTTCTTACAAAGCTTATTTTGGCAACAAATAGTTATTGTAAGACTTAACTTCACGTAGAGAACATGGCAAATAGTATGATAATGGAGTTTTACCCATTCTATATCAAATTATCATCATCCGAGTTTTGAAATTGAACACATTGAGAATAATTATAATTCTGTAAGAAGGCTTATTGTGACAGGAAATCGTTATTTTGAGTCTTAACTTCACGTAACGTGAAAAATTGGACGATAATGAAGTTTTACCCATTTTGTATCAAATCATCATTATAAGAGTTTTGAAATTGAACACGCCGAGAATAATTATAACTCTGTTACAAAAAGCTTATTGAGATAAGAAATCGTTGTTCTTAGACTAAACTTTACGTAGAGAACAATGAAAATCATAGGACAATAAAGTTTTACTAATTTTGTATCAAATCATCGTCATAAGAGTTTTGAAATTGAACATGCCGAGAATAATTATAATTCAGTTATAAAAAGATTATTGTGACAAGGAATGGTAATTTTGAGGCATAACATCATGTACAGAACATGGAAAATCATACAATAATGAAATTTTACCCATTATGAATCAAATCCTCATCTAAAGAGTTTTGAAATTCAGCAAGCCGATAATAATTATAATTCTGTAATAAAGCTTATTCTGACAAGAAATCGTTATTATGAGCCTTAGCTTCACGTATGTAACGTTGGAAATTTGATGATAAAGAAGTTTTACCCATTTTATATCAAATCATCATCTAAAAAGTGTTGAAATTAACAAGATGAGAATAATTATAAATCTAATACGACGCTTATTGTGATAAAAAATCGTTGTTTTGAGATTTAACTTCACGCAGAGAATGTGGAAAAATCGTATCATAATGAAGATTTACCAATTTTGTATCAAATCATCACCCTAAAAGTTTTGAAATTCAAAAAGTTGAAAATAATTACAATTCTCTTACAAAGCTTATTATAGAAATAAATCATTATTTTGAGACTTAACTTCACGTAGAGAATGTAGCAAATAGTATGATAATGAAGTTTTACCCATTCTATATCAAGTAATCATCCTCCAAGTTTTGAAATCTAACACACCTAGCATAATTATAATTCTGTAAGAAAGCTTACTTCTGCAAGAAATCATTATTTTTAGTCTTAACTTCATGTAAAGAATGTGGAAAATCTTAGGAAAATGTAGTTTTACCCATTTTGTATCATTTTATCATCAAAAGAGTTTTGGAATTAAACACGCCGAGAATAATTATAATTTTGTTACAAAAAGCTTATTGCGAAGGAATTATTATTTTGAAGCTTAACTTCACGAAGAGAACGTGGGAAATCGTAGGATAATGAAGTTTTACCCATTTTGTGTCAAATAGTCATCATAAGAGTTTTGATATTGAACACGCCAAGAATAATTATAATTCTGCTCCAAAAAGTTTATTGGGATAAGGAATCGTAATTTTGAAGCTTAACATCACGTAGAGAACGTGGCAAATTGTATGACAATGAATTTTTACTCATTTTGAGTCAAATCCTCATCCTTATAGTTTTTAAATTCAGTAAACCGATAATAATTATAATTCTGTAACAAAGCTTATTGTGACTAGAAATTGTTGTAATGAACCTTAACTTTACGTAGAGAACATGAGAAATCGTACGACAATGTAGTTTTAACTATTTTTTTTATCAAATCATTATCATAAGAGTTTTAAAATTTAACAAGCCAAAAATAATTATAATTCTGTTACAAAGCTTATTGAAACAATAAATTGTTGTTTTTAGACTGAACTTCACATAGAGAACAATGAAAATTGTACGATAATGAAGTTTTACCCAATTTGTATTAAATCATTATAATAAGAGTTTCGAAATTGAATACGCCGAGAATAATTATAATTTAGTTATGAAAAGCTTATTGTGAAAATGAATAGTAATTTTGAGGCTTAACATCATGTAGAGATCATAGGAAATTGTACGATAATGAAGTTTTACCCATTTTAAATCAAATCCTCATCCTAAGAGTTTGAAAATTCAGCAAGTCAATAATAATTATAATTCTGTAACAAAGCTTATTGTAACAAAGAAATCATTGTTTAAGATTTAACTTCACGTACAGAATGTGGGAAATAGTACAATAATGAAGATTTACCTATTTACCTATTTTGGCAATAAATCGTTATTTTAAGACTTAATTCACGTGGAGAACGTGACAAATAGTATGATAATGAGGTTTTACCCATTTTATATCAAATCATCATCCTCCGAGTTTTGAAATTGAACACACCAAGAATAATTATAATTCTGTTAGAAAGCTTATAGTGACAAGAAATTGTTATTTTGAGGCTTAACTTAACGTAGAGAACGTGGAAAATTATATGATAATGAAGTTTTACCCATTTTGAATCAAATCCTCATCCACACAACATTTAAATTCAACAAGCCGATAATAATTATAATTCTGTTACAAAGCTTATTATGACAAGAAATCGTAATTTTAAGGCTTAACTTCACGTAGAGAACATGAGAAATCGTACGATAATGTAGTTTTAACTATTTTATATCAAATCATAATCATAAGAATTTTGAAATTCAAGAAGCCGAGAATAATTGTAATTCTGTAACAAAGCTTAATGAGAAAAGAAATCGTTGTTTTGATACTAAACTTCACGTATTGAACAATGGAAATCGTACGATATTAAAGTTTTACTCATTTTGTATCAAATCATCATCATAAGAGTTTTGAAATTAATGACGCTGAGAAAAATTATAATTCAGTTATAAAAAGCTTATTGTGACAACAAATGGTAATTTTGAGGCTTAACATCACGTAGAGAACATGAGAAATCGTACGATAATGAAGTTTTACCTATTTTGAATCCAATCCTCATACTCTGAGTTTTTAAATTCAGCAAACCGATAATAATTATAATTCAGTAACAAAGCTTATTGTTACAAGAAATCGTTGTAATGAGCCTTAACTTCACATAGAGAACATGAGAAATCATACGACAATGTAGTTTTAACTATTTTATATCAAATCGCTATCATAAGAGTTTTGAAATTCAACAAGCCGAGAATAATTATAATTCTGTTACAAAGCTTATTCAAACAAGAAATTGTTGTTTTGAGAATGTATTTCACGTAGAGAACGTTGAAAATTGTACGATAATGAAGTTTTACCCATTTTGAATTAAATTCTCATCCTAAAAGTTTTGAAATTCATCAAGCCGATAATAATTATAATTTTATAACAAAGCTTATTGTGACAAAAAATCGTTGTTATGAGCCTTAACTTAACGTATGTAACGTGCGAAATTCGACGATAAAGATGTTTTACCCATTTTATATCAAATCATCATCCCAAGAGTTTTGAAATTAACAAGACGACAATAATTATAAATCTATTACAACACTTATTGTGATAAGAAATTGTTGTTTTGAGATTTAACTTCACGTAGAGAATGTGGGAAATCGTATCATAATGAAGATTTACTAATTTTGTATCAAATCACAACCCTAAAAGTTTTGAAATTCAAAAAGCCGAAAATAATTATAATTTTATTACAAAGCTTATTTTTGCAATAAATCACTATTTTGAGACTTAACTTCACACACAGAACATGGCAAATAGTATGATAATGAAGTTTGACCTATTCTATATCAAATCATCATCCTCCGAGTTTTGAAATTGAACAAATCGAGAATAATTATAATTCTATAAGAAGGCTTATTGTGACAGGAAATCGTTTATTTGAATCTTAACTTCACGTAGAGAACATGGAAAATCATACGATAATGAAGTTTCACCGATTTTTTATCAAATCATCATCATAAGAGTTTTGAAATTGAACACGCCGTGAATAATTATAATTCTGCTACAAAAAGCCTATTGAGACAAAGAATCGTAATCTTGAGGCTTAACATCACATAGAGAACGTGACAAATCGTACGATAATGAAGTTTTTCCCATTTTGAATCAAATCCTCATCCATAGAGTTTTTAAATTCAACAAACTGATAATAATTATAATTCTGTAGCAAAGCTTATTGTCAGAAGAAATTGTTGTAATGAGTCTTAACTTCACGTAGAGAACATGAGAAATCATACGACAATGTAGTTTTAACTATTTTATATCAAATTATTATCATAAGAGTTTTAAAATTTAACAAGCCAAAAATAATTATAATTCTGTTACAAAGCTTATTGAGACAAGAAATTGTTGTTTTGAGACTAAACTTCACGTAGAGAATGATGGAAATCGTACGGTAATGAAGTTTTACCCATTTTATATCAAATCATTATCATAAGAGTTTTGAAATTGTACACGCCGAGAATAATTGTAATTCAGTTATAAAAAGCTTATTGTGACCAGGAATGATAATTTTGAGGTCTAACATCACGTAGAGATCATAGAAAATTGTACGATAATGAAGTTTTACCCATTTTGAATAAATCCTCATCCTAAGAGTTTTGAAATTTAGCAAGCCAATAATAATTATAATTCTATAACAAAGCTTATTGTGACAAAAAATCGTTGTTTTGAGATTTATCTTCACGTGGAGAATGTGAGAAATTGTACGATAATGAAGATTTACCTATTTTGTATCAAATCATCATTTAAAATGTTTTGAGATTCAAAGAGCTGAAAATAATTATAATTCTGTTACAAAGCTTATTTTGGTAATAAATTGTTATTTTGATACTTAACTTCACGTAGAGAACGTGGCAAATCGTATGATAATGAAGTTTTATCCATTCTATATCAAATCATCATCCTCCAAGTTTTGAAAATGAACTCACCGAGAGTAATTATAATTTTGTAAGAAAGCTTATTATAGTGACAAGAAATCATTATTTTGAGGCTTAACTTCACGTAGAGAACGTGGGAAATCATACAATAATGAAGCTTTACGCATTTTTAATCAAATCCTCATCCTAAAAGTTTTGAAGTTCAACAAGCCGATAATAATAATAATTCTGTTACAAAGCTTATTATGACAAGAAATCCAAATTTTGAGGCTTAACTCCACGTAGAAAACATGATAAATCGTACGATAATGTAGTTTTAATTATTTCATACCAAATCATTATCATAAGAGTTTTGAAAGTCAACAAGCCGAGAATAATTGTAATTCAGTTACAAAGCTTATTGAGACAAGAAATCATTGTTTTGAGACTGAACTTTACATATTGAACGATGGGAATCGTATGATAATGAAGTTTTACCTATTTTATATCAAATCATCGTCATAAGAGTTTTGAAATTGAACATGCCGAGAATAATTATAATTCAGTAGTAAAAAGCTTATTGTGACAAAGAATGGTAATTTTGAGGCTTAACATCACGTACAGAACATGGGAAATCGTATGATATTGAAGTTTTACACCTTCATCCCAAGAGTTTTGAAATTTAGCAAGCCGATAATAATTATAATTCTGTAACGAAGCTTATTCTGACAAGAAATCGTTGTTATGAGCCTTAACTTCACGTATGTAACGTGAAAAATTCGACGATAAAGAAGTTTTACCCCTTTTTATATCAAATCATCATCCTAAGAGTTTTGAAATTAACAAGATGACAATAATTATAAATCTATTACAACGTTTATTGTGATAAGAAATTGTTGTTTTAAGATTTAACTTCGCATAGAGAATATGAGAAATTGTATTATAATGAAGATTTACCAATTTTTGTATCAAATCATTACCCTAAAGGTTTTGAAATTCAAAAAACCGAAAATAATTATAGTTCCCTTACAAAGCTTATTTTGGCAATAAATCGTTATTTTAAGACTTAACTTCGTGTAGAGAACATGGCAAATAGTATGTTAATGAAGTTTTACCCATTCTATATCAAATTATCATCCTCCGAGTTTTGAAATTGAACACATTGAGAATAATTATAATTCTACACATTGAGAATAATTATAATTCTATAAGAAGGCTTATCGTGACAGGAAATTGTTATTTTGAGTCTTAACTTCACGTAGAGAACGTGAAAAATCGTACAATAATGAAGTTTTACCCATTTTGTATCAAATCATCATCATAAGAGTTTTGAAATTGAACACGCAGAGAATAATTGAAATTCTGTTACAAAAAGCTTATTGAGATAAGATGTGACGACCCGCCCCCGACCTACATTGTAACGACCCGAATTCTACTTTACCTGACTCGAGGGTAATTTAGTGATTTTCAATACTGAATGTTTGCAAGTGTGCTTTGTGAATTGTTTAAGTGTGAAAAGTATAGCTTAGGATAAATAAATATTGGGCCTAACAAGAGTTAAGTGGATGTAAATGATTTGGAGGCACATAAGGGTATTTTGATAAAATAAGGTTGTATACAACTCTATTCTAAAACCCTACCTATATAAACCTTTTATAAAGTTTGTAGCCTCTTATGGGTTGAAACTCCAAAATTGAGATGTGACAGAAATGGAAGAGGGTTGATGATGAAGAAGATGATGATGAAGTCTATTTAAACATTCAAGAAGGTAACACACCCTCCCCTCATCCCATCTAAGCTTTTATTTGTTTATTTTAATGAAAAAAATGGAGTTTAGACAAGTTGTAAATAATCATAACCCTAATCCCTAACCCTAATGCTATTTAAGCAAATCAAAGAAAACCCTAGCTTCAATCTTGTTAAACACCTACGTAGAGAGGAGGAGAGCAAGAGGAGGGTTCAAGTTCAAGAGAGGTACAACCTCACTTCCCTCGATTTCTTTATTATTTATTGAAGATTTGGAGACCAAAGGGTCGATGGCGTCGACATCGGCAAGAACGCAAGGAAAATAGAAAAAAAAATAAGAAAGGAAAGATTTGATCTATGTTAGAATGAGATTTTGGAAAGGATTTTGAGTCAAAGACTTCATTGAAGGCATGGTGAGATTCTAATACTCTCTAGATTTATTGTTTTGGTGTTGGTATTGGTAATGAGAGTTGATTTTGAAAGTTTGTTAAATATTTCTTAGATCTAGTCTTGAAATGGGTTCTACAAATTTTTTAAGTTTTATGATAACGAGTATTATGGATGAATCAATCTTGTTTTCCATAGTTTGATGGTACATGAAAGGATTTTTCCCATGATTTTAGCAAATTGAACGCGGTTGGAGTTTATTGATATAGATTTGGCATTTAAGGTTGAGTTGAGATTTTAAAAGGGACTTTGAATCTTTTCTTTGGGAAATAAACTTATTCGATAAATTTGTGGACTTTGACTGAATATTGTCATTTGGGAATTTAAAGTCTAAATTGAGTCTTGTATGGTGATTTGGATCTTTTTAATTATAATTAATCGAACGTCTTCGATTTATATTGGAAAAATCAAGTCTTAGGGGATTTTCCTTATTTTACATCACCGCATTCCTATTTTACTCGAATCATCGATTCTAATTTTAAGTGTCGATTTTAGAGTCGTGAATGACCTTTAGCGAAATTAGCTATAAAATAGGGTGAATCTCTAAGGTCTAGACAATTGATGTTAAACTTGTATGGTTGTAGATACATAAAGTAATTATTCTTTTAAATTGTCTAGATTCGCGAGACGGTTCACATCGAGTCCAAACGCGAGAAGATCGAGATTAGGATTCGTGGCGAGTGCTGGTAAGTGAGGAGCTTGCTCAATTATCAAATATGGCATGATTATTAGTTATGCTTAGGATTCATAATTTGGATTAAAGACTTGGGATTTATGGGTTGCGTCGTGGTATTGGCTCGAATCTACGAATCTATGGAATGTAAATGCACTGTTATTCATGGCCCCAGAATGTCTGGAGTTTACCACCGAGGGTCGTTAACACCCCAGGGTGTGGAGTTACCACCGAGGGTCGTTTACACCCCAGGATGTGTGGAGTTTACCACCGAGGGCTTTACTTGACTAATTAAATTCATAAGTATGTCACGTAGGGACATGAGTTGGAGTTACCTTCTCTTGTACTCTTGAGACATAGAGATGTGCATCGGTGATGGCTTGGAAGAACCTACTGTTGATTTGATGGAACAAACGAGAGGGCACATAAGGCCTGTGTGCTAGCTGGTTGTTTCCATCACTTTGAGAGTAGGAGAATCGGTCACCGGATTCTTGCCAATATCTAGTATGCATTGAATGGAACATCGACTTATCATATTATTATATTTTATAGTACATAATCTCGCGAAACCCCTTCATTTATATGAAAGTTTGAAATTATGAAAAAATTTGTCAATCTTTTTAATGCTATGCATGATTATTGTTGTTATAATTTGATGGCTTAAGAATACGTCATATTTGTTACGAAAGGATGAAATCCTATTTATTTGTGGATTACAAACCTTGTCCATGATAGTATTTGATGATTTATTTATAAGTCAATCTCTTATGAAATCTTGCTACATGTTATTATTCCATGAATCGTTGTTTGGTTGTTTTCCAAATACATGCTAGACTTTGCATGCTTATTAGGTATTACATGCATATTTGATGGTTGAGCGGGTTTTTCGCATTACTGAGCTCCGTTGGTTCTTGTAGTTCACCCCACTTACAATATAGGTTCATCGACGAGTGCGCTAGAATTGAGACAAGAGAGAAACGAGTTTGAAGTCTTCATTTGATGTGAGCTTTGAGTTGATATATATCATGTATAGTTTTATTAATATTCTATGAACTTAAATCTTTTGGCTTTAGGATATTTCTTTATCTTTATTCCGCAGGTTTATTTGTTTAGGCGTGTCAGACTGTTATTTGGGCCTGATTCATGTATTGGGTCCAAGTGGCGGTTTGGGCCGGGCGACTCGACCCTAGGTCGGGGGCAGGTCGTCACAGTTAGTATCAGAGCCTAGGGATTAGAACCTAAGGAAACGTTAGGTTAGGAAAACCTAAGATGTAGGGCCTTTAAGTTTAAAGGTCAAGTTAAGTTGAACAAATCAATGGTATGGGACGTTGGTTCAAAGTCGACACAACACGCAATAATGATAAATCCTAGGATGGGATGAGACAAAAGAAATTTGAAAAAGATTTAATGTGATGATTATTTGCTACTTTGTATATATAAATATATCGTTAGATATATAGGTAAATGTCTTTCCTTAAGACGTGAAATCTTGGTTCCACGAGTTGAGAATGACAATTAACGACACAAGAAAATCGAAGGGAAGTTCGCCGAAGGTTCCACATGCGTTGTAAGGAAGTCTACAACGCTTTGTTGCAAGAATGGTTCTGATAGAACGACTAAACTTAGAGTGAAAATTGTATGGCGAGATGCGCTTATACTTGATGATGGAGTGGCAAATAAAGATTTAAGCAAGAATCGATAGACTTGAAAGGATAATGAGACGCCACGTTAAATATGCAAGATAGAATTGAGACGTGGTCACATTTCAGAGAAGTAACTCTGACGCCGAAAACTATATTAGGATAATTAAAATTAACGATATCTTGTTGAAAACGAAAGTTAACAATCCTAGTAAGGATGTAAATAAATCTTTGATTTCAAACAATGATAAGTAAGTTAGTCTGGCCAGGTAGCTGAACTTAATTTAAGATATAGTGGACATGTATACACTTAAAACTTCAAATGATCGATTAAGAGTGTGAACCATTGGTCTATAAATTCGATTTGAAGGTTATTACTATAAATCGAATTATGTTGTTTCAGGTGATCTATATTTATCGAAAAATGATTTTTCGACTATATTGGACCATGATTTTGTATTGTTTTCGAGTTGATGTTTGCCGCACTTTATTGAATTTTTCATAGAAGGATTTAACGTGACTTTACAAAATTTTGAAAAGGAAAACAAGTATAAAAAAATCATTTATTTTCCTTGGTGTTCAAAAGACAAAGCGAATAGACTCATACATATTTCGAGTATTTGACGTTGTAATTTTAATCTTTACATAAAGAGTTTTACTGAATTTCAAAGTTTTGACTTGATGAAAATGCAAGACATCGTTTGGATTTATGCTACCATTATGAAGTGTTGGAATACAAATTTTCTAATGGTCATGATTTATTTTTGAAAGTATATTGACCAAATCGATTCGAAAAGGTATTACAATTCGTTTGAAAAGCGAGAAAGCTTTTAGATGATTCCATAAAAATAAGCTAGATTTAGCTTGAAAAAAAATCAAAACTTAATATTTTGAAATGCACTTTGATTTGGATTTAACTTTTCGATTGATTGAATTATGGCATTCAAGTTTCGATCAAACCTGTGTAAAAGAAAAATAAAGCTAAGCTAGTTATCGATAGGTTGAATACTAAACATGAGGACCCAAATTGAGAGTTAGCTCGAAGGGTAAATGCATAATGTATGAGATGGCGAATGAGAAATTAAAGAATACATTGAAAACTACTCAATGAGAAAATCTAGTGAATACAAAATGTCAAATTAGTACACTCAGAGATGTGTGAGTTACTAAATTTGGGAATCCAAAATCAAAGACTATTTCAGTGAAATAGTCATATGTGAAGGTCGTGTTGCCAAGTAGAAAGATTTATAGATGTTGTAAAGACTCAAGATTTGAGGTTAAAATGACACAAATCAAAGGTAACCACTGCAACAAAGAAATTATTATAACATAATCAGAAGAGAGTTGATTCATAAAGTTGGGGATACCAGGAATTGATAAATTGTGTTCGAAATGAATGGAGAGTATGCAATAGCAGTACCATGATTGAATAATTAAAGGAAGCCCCAAACTAAACGGTATGTATGAGTTATATTAGTAGGCTGTAAAGAGCGTATGACGCAGTTAATGATATTATAATGAACTCGATGATAAGTGAATCATTAAAATCATGGGTACACTAATAAAAAGAATATTTCTGATATGATTAGACATGTGGACTCATAGCTTTTGAGTCAAAATGAAACCTAACCTGATTGGTAGGGGATGGTTGAATGAAAAATGAAGTTGAAGAGAAATCGAGGCAAATGATTGTCATATAACCTTAGTCAATAATGACTTGGTTCTTAAAATTGGAGATCCTAGAATAGGATCGACCCATGGAAAAATGACTGAGTAACTTGGTGAGAAGAAGAACTATGAACTCAAGAGAGACAACATGTACTGCAATAGTACCCTGTCTAAGAACGAAATTTCTAATCAAAATGGTGACGTCGCTAAGAATCATGTTGATCACTTGTGGGAAGTAACTTGTGTTCTCATAATAAAAGTGAAACATTACTTTATGGTTGAAGTATCCAACAAAATTTATATGCAGTGCGACAGTAGTAATGCACGAGTGTAATACAGTGAAATATAAGTTTGAGTTATGAACTTAAAATAACTAGATCGTAGTGTGACACGAGTTCTTAATAACCACGTTTGGAGCATAAATTATGTAACTCCCAAGAAACGACGTGAATGTCAGGTTCGAAACATGGAAGCTAAATCACCTTCGTTTCTCAGAGAGTGAGGTACTAAACACATTATAAAAGCTAAGAGTTAGCTCAGAAAGATGAGAAAGGACCACTGTATACCAAAAAGGGGTCATAACTAAGTCAACAATGTTTAAAATAGTCACCCAGAATCGTGAAAATTGATCAGTGCGAGGACGCAATACGATAGATCTCCTGAAAATCGAGATATAGTGATAAGAGATCTTGGTATGAAAAAAAATGGTGATGCAATGGAGTGTATTCAGATGAATGATGAAACCTACTTAGAAATAATGACGATGTTAAAAATATTCCACAAGATTTTAAAGGTGGAAGCTTGTTTACGTCAATTAACAGTTAAGTGTGATAGAGGAGTTACAAAGTGGATCATTAGTCAAAAGTTGACTTGAATTATGAACCTACAAGAATGAATGTCGATAAACATGTAATGTCAATAATATTAAGGTATTAGTCTAGAAAGGAATACTAAGTCTGCCCATTTGTAGCCTTCACAGATAAGCCGCAAAGACATGATGAGTCGTTCAATGATATGCATAATCGAGATGTTGATAGAGATGGTGTGCTAGTGCTCATGTTATAGCAGACAGCTATCCTTGTTTCCCTACTACCAGTTGGTGGTATTGTTTCAACGCCAGATAGGCAAAGATATTCTTTGACACAGATATGCACCAAATCACATCTCAGTATGGTTCTACCTCTTTGCAAGTTGAGCAAGTTGAGTGACTTGAGTGTATATTGTGACTTCGGTGAAGATTATAAAGGAATACCTCAAGAACACGTGACGACAGAAGAACTTGGCAAGTGGCTGAGTATAATGATTCTATTGAAACCTATAAGAGAGGCCTTATGAATTTCGGTCAGTGGGATGGAAATGAAAATGTTGAGATAGTAGAGTCAAGAGTAACCCTTTATTTTACGTGTGATACAAGCAGAACGTATAAGAGAGAGAATTGACACCAATTAAATAATGGGTCATTAGGGAAACCATTACGAATGGACTAGTCAAATTATGAGTGTACCTTATTTTGACTTTCAAGGACGAAAGTTCTTAAAATTGGGGTAATTGTAACGACCCGAATTCTACTTGACCCGCCTCGAGGGTAATTTAGTGATTTTCAATACTGAATGTATTCAAGTGTGCTTTGTGAATTGTTTAAGTGTGAAATGTATAGCTTAGGATAAATAAATATTAGGCCTAACAAGAGTTAAGTGGATGTAAATGATTTGGAGGCCCATAAGGGTATTTTGATAAAATAACAAGGTTGTATACAACTCTATTCTAAAACCCTACCTATATAAACCTTTTATAAAGTTTGTAGCCTCTTATGGGTTGAAACTCCAAACTTGAGATGGGAGATAAATGAAGGAGGGTTGATGATGAAGAAGATGATGATGAAGTCTATTTAAACATTCAAGAAAGTAACACACCCTCCCCTCATCCCATCTAAGCTTTTATTTGTTTATTTTATTGAAAAAAATGGAGTTTAGACAAGTTGTAAATCAAAGAAAACCCTAGCCTCAATCTTGTTAAACACCCACGTAGAGAGGAGGAGAGCAAGAGGAGAGTTCAAGTTCAAGAGAGGTACAACCTCACATCCCTCCTTGATTTCTTTATTATTTATTGAAGATTTGGAGACCAAAGGGTCGATGGCGTCGACATCGGCAAGAACGCGAGGAAAATAGAAAAAAAAATAAGAAAGGAAAGATTTGATCTATGTTAGAATGAGATTTTGGAAAGGATTTTGAGTCAAAGACTCCATTGAAGGCATGGTGAGATTCTAATACTCTCTAGATTTATTGTTTTGGTGTTGGTATTGGTAATGAGAGTTGATGATTTTGAAAGTTTGTTCAATATTTCTTAGATCTAGTCTTGAAATGGGTTATACAAATTTTTTAAGCTTTATGATAACGAGTATTATTGATGAATCAATCTTGTTTTCCATAGTTTGATGGTACATGAAAGGGTTTTTCCCATGATTTTAGCAAATTGAACGCGGTTGGAGTTTATTGATATAGATTTGGCATTTAAGGTTGAGTTGAGATTTAAAAAGGGACTTTGAATCTTTTCTTTGGGAAATAAACTTATTCGATAAATTTGTGGACTTTGACTGAATATTGTCATTTGGGAATTTAAAGTCTAAATTGAGTCTTGTATGGTGATTTGGATCTTTTTAATTATAATTAATCGAACGTCTTCGATTTATATTGGAAAAATCAAGTCTTAGGGGATTTTCCTTATTTTACATCACCGCATTCCTATTTTACTCGAATCATCGATTCTAATTTTAAGTGTCGATTTTAGAGTCGTGAATGACCTTTAGCGAAATTAGCTATAAAATAGGTTGAATCTCTAAGGTCTAGACAATTGATGTTAAACTTGTATGGTTGTAGATACATAAAGTAATTATTCTTTTAAATTGTCTAGATTCGCGAGACGGTTCACATCGAGTACAAACGCGAGAAGATCGAGATTAGGATTCGTGACGAGTGCAGGTAAGTGGGGAGCTTGCTCAATTATCAAATATGGCATGATTATTAGTTATGCTTAGGATTCATAATTTGAATTAAAGACTTGGGATTTATGGGTTGCGTCGTGGTATTGGCTCGAATCTACGAATCTATGGAATGTGAATGCACTGTTATTCATGGCCCCAGAATGTGTGGAGTTTACCACCGAGGGTCTTTAACACCCCAGGGTGTGGAGTTTACCACCGAGGGTCGTTTACACCCCAGGATGTGTGGAGTTTACCATCGAGGGCTTTACTTGACTAATTAAATTCATAAGTATGTCACGTAGGGACATGAGTTGGAGTTACCTTCTCTTGTACTCTTGAGACATAGAGATGTGCATCGGTGATGGCTTGGACGAACCTACTATTGATTTGATGGGACAAACGAGAGGGCACATAAGGCCTGTGTGCTAGCTGGTTGTTTCCATCACTTTGAGAGTAGGAGAATCGGTCACCGGATTCTTGCCAATATCTAGTATGCATTGAATGGAACATCGACTTATCATATTATTATATTTTATAGTACATAATCTCGCGAAACCCCTTCATTTATATGAAAGTTTGAAATTATGAAAAAATTTGTCAATCTTTTTAATGCTATGCATGATTATTGTTGTTATAATTTGATGGCTTAAGAATACATCATATTTGTTACGAAAGGATGAAATCCTATTTATTTGTGGATTACAAACCTTGTCCATGATAGTATTTGATGATTTATTTGTAAGTCTATCTCTTATGAAATCTTGCTACATGTTATTATTCCATGAATCCTTGTTTGGTTGTTTTCCAAATACATGCTAGACTTTGCATGCTTATTAGGTATTACATGCATATTTGATGGTTGAGCGGGTTTTTCGCATTACTGGGCTCCGTTGGTTCTTTTAGCTAACCCCACTTACAATATAGGTTCATCGACGAGTGCGCTAAAATTGAGACAAGGGAGAAACGAGTTTGAAGTCTTCATTTGATGTGAGCTTTGAGTTGATATATATCATGTATAGTTTTATTAATATTCTATGAACTTAAATCTTTTGGCTTTAGGATATTTCTTTATCTTTACTCCACAGGTTTATTTGTTTAGGCATGCCAGACTGTTATTTGGGTCTGGTTCATGCATTGGGTCCAAGTGGCGGTCTGGGCCGGGCGACTCGACCCTAGGTCGAGGGCGAGTCGTCACATAAGAAATCATTGTTTTAAGACTGAACTTCACGTAGATAACGATGAAAATCATAGGATAATAAAGTTTTACCCATTTTGTATCGAATCATCATCATAAGAGTTTTGAAATTGAACACGCCAAGAATAATTATAATTCAGTTATAAAAAGATTATTATGACAAGGAATGGTAATTTTGAAGCTTAACATCATGTGCAGAACATGAGAAATCATACGATAATGAAGTTTTACCCATTTTGAATCAAATACGCATCTAAAGAGTTTTGAAATTCAGCAAGCTGATAATAATTATAATTCTGTAACAAAGATCATTCTAACAAGAAATCGTTGTTATGAGCCTTAGCTTCACGTATGTAACGTTGGAAATTTGACGATAAAGAAGTTTTACCCATTTTACATCAAATCATCATCCTAAAAATTTTGAAATTAACGTGACGAGAATAATTATAAATCTAATACAACGCTTATTGTGATAAATATCGTTGTTTTGAGATTTAGCTTCACGCAGAGAATGTTGAAAAATCTTATCATAATGAAGGTTTACCAATTTTGTATCAAATCATCACCCTAAAAGTTTTGAAATTCAAAAAGTTAAAAATAATTACAATTCTCTTACAAAGCTTATTATGGAAATAAATCGTTATTTTGAGATTTAACTTCACGTAGAGAACGTGGCAAATAGTATGATAATGAAGTTTTACCCATTCTATATCAAGTAATCATCCTCTGAGTTTTGAAATTGAACACACCAAGTATAATTACAATTCTGTAAGAAAGCTTACTTTGACAGGAAATCGTTATTTTGAGTCTTAACTTCACATAGAGAACGTGGAAAATCGTAGGAAAATGAAGTTTTACCCATTTTGTATCATTTCATCATCATAAGAGTTTTGAAATTGAACACACCGAGAATAATTATAATTTTGTTAAAAAAAGCTTATTGCCACAAGGAATTATTATTTTGAGGCTTAACTTCATGAAGAGAACGTGGAAATCGTAGGATAATGAAGTTTTACCCATTTTGTATCAAATCGTCATCATAAGAGTTTTGATATTGAACACGCCCAGAATAATTATAATTATGTTACAAAAAGCTTATTGGGATAAGGAATTGTAATTTTGAAGCTTAACATCATGTAGAGAACATGGCAAATCGTACGATAATGAAGTTTTACCCATTTTAAGTCAAATCCTCATCCTTAGAGTTTTTAAATTCGGCAAACTGATAATAATTATAATTCTATAACAAAGCTTATTGTGACATGAAATTGTTGTAATGAACCTTAACTTCACGTAGAGAACATGAGAAATCATACGACAATGTAGTTTTAACTACTTTATATCAAACCATTATCATAAGAGTTTTGAAATTTAACAAGCCAAAAACAATTATAATTCTGTTACAAAGCTTATTGAGATAAGAAATTGTTGTTTTTTTATTGAACTTCACATAGAGAACGATGGAAATCGTACGATAATGAAGTTTTACTTAGTTTGTATTAAATCATTATCATAAGAGTTTCGAAATTGAACATGTCGAGAATAATTATAATTCAGTTATAAAAAGCTTATTGTGAAAATGAATAGTAATTTTGAGGCTTAACATCATGTAGAAATCATGGAAAATCGTACGATAATGAAGTTTTACCCATTTTGAATCAAATCCTCATCCTAAGGGTTTTAAAATTCAGTAAGTCGATAATAATTATAATTCTGTAACAAAGCTTATTGTGACAAGAAATCATTGTTTTGAGATTTAACTTCACGTAGAGAATGTGGGAAATAGTACGATAATGAAGATTTTTCTATTTTGTATCAAATCATCATCCGAAATGTTTTTAAATTCAAAGATCCGAAAATATCTATAATCCTATTACAAAGCTTATTTTGGCAATGAATCTTTATTTTGAGACTTAATTCTTGTGGAAAACATGACAAATAGTATGATAATGAGGTTTTACCCATTCTATATCAAATCATCATCCTCCGAGTTTTGAAATTGAGTACACCAAGAATAATTATAACTCTGTTAGAAAGCTTATAGTGACAAGAAATCGTTATTTTGAGGCTTAACTTAATGCAGAGAATGTGGGAAATCATACGATAATGAAGTATTACCCATTTTGATTCAAATCCTCATCCTCACAGCATTTAAATTCAACAAGCCGATAATAAATTATAATTCTATTACAAAGCTTTTGATGACAAGAAATCATAATTTTGAGGCTTAACTTCACGTAAAGAATATGAGAAATCGTACGATAATGTAGTTTTAACTATTTTATATCAAATCATAATCGTAAGAATTTTAAAATTCAAGAAGCCGAGAATAATTGTACTTCTATTACAAAACTTAATAAGAAAAGAAATCGTTGTTTTAAGACTGAACTTCACGTATAGAACTATGGAAATCGTATGATAATAAAATTTTACCCATTTTGTATTAAATCATCATCATAAGAGTTTTGAAATTGATGACGCCGAGAATAATTATAATTCAGTTATAAAAAGCTTATTGTGACAACAAATGGTAATTTTGAGGCTTAACATCACGTAGAGAATATGGGAAATCATACGATAATAAAATTTTACCCATTTTGAATCAAATCCTCATCCTCAAAGTTTTTAAATTCAGTAAACCGATAATAATTATAATTATGTAACAAAGCTTATTGTGACAAGAAATCGTTGTAATGAGCCTTAACTTCATGTAGAGAATATGAGAAATCATACGACAATGTAGTTTTAACTACTTTATATCAAATCATTATAATGAGAGTTTTGAAATTCAACAAGACGAGAATAATTATAATTATGTTACAAAGCTTATTGTAATAAGAAATCGTTGTTTTGAGAATTAACTTCACGTAGAAAACGTTGGAAATCGTACGATAATGAAGTTTTACCCATTTTGAATCAAATTCTCTCCCTAAGAGTTTTGAAATTCAGCAAGCCGATAATAATTATAATTTTGTAACAAAGCTTATTGTGACAAGTAATTGTTATTATGAGCCTTAACTTCACGTACGTAACGTGAGAAATTCGATGATAAAGAAGTTTTATCCATTTTATATCAAATTATCATCCTAAGAGTTTTGAAATTGATAAGCCGAGAACAATTATAAATCTATTACAAAGCTTATTGTGACAAGAAATTGTTGTTTTGAGATTTAACTTCACGTAGAGAATGTGAAAAATCGTACGATAATGAAGATTTACTTATTTTATATCAAATCATCATCCTAAAATTTTTGAAATTCAACAAGCCGAAAATAAATATAATTCTATTACAAAGCTTATTTTGTTAATAAATCGTTATTTTGAGACTTAACTTCACATACAAAACGTGGCAAATCGTACGATAATGAAGTTTTACCCATTTTGAATCAAATACACATTCTCAGAGTTTTTATATTTAGCAAACCGATAATAATTATAATTATGTAACAAAGCTTATTGTGACAAGAAATCGTTGTAATGAGCCTTAACTTTACGTAGAGAACATGAGAAATTGTATGACAATGTCGTTTTAACTATTTTATATCAAATCATTATCTTAAGAGTTTTGAAATTCAACAAGGCGAGAATAATTATAAATCTGTTACAAAGCTTATTGCAACAAGAAATCATTGTTTTGAGAATGAATTTCACGTAGACAACGTTGGAAACCGTACGATAATGAACTTTTTCCAATTTTCTATCAAATCATCATCATAAGAGTTTTGAAATTCAGCAAATCAAGAGTAATTATAATTCTGTAACAAAGCTTATTGTGAGAAAAAATCATTTTTTTGAGTCTTTACTTCCCGTATGTAACGTGGGAAATCGGACAATAAAGAAGTTTAACCCATATTATATGAAATCATTATCCTCAGAGTTTTGAAATTCACAAGCCGAGAATAATTATAAATCTATTACAAAACTTATTGTGACAAGAAATCGTTGTTTTGAGATTTAATTTCATGTAGAGAATGTGGAAAATCATAGGATAATGAAGATTTACCTATTTTGCATCAAATCATCATCCTAAAAGTTTTTAAATTCAACAAGCTAAAAATAATTATAATTTTGTTACAAAGCATATTTTGGCAATAAACTGTTATTTTGAGACTTAACTTCACGTAGAGAACGTAGCAAATCGTATGATAATGAAGTTCACCCATTCTATACTAAATCATCATCCTCTGAGTTTTGAAATTGAAGACACTAAGAATAATTATAATTCTGTTAGAAAGCTTATTATAGTGAGAAGAAATCGATATTTTGAGGCTTAACATCGCGTAGAAAATGTGAGAAATCTTACGATAATGAAGTTTTACCCATTTTGAATCTAATCATCATGCTAAGAGTTTTGAAATTCAACAAGCCGATAATAATTATAATTCTATTACAAATCTTCTTATGACAAGAAATTGTAATTTTGAGGCTTAACTTCACGTAAAGAACATGAGAAATCATACGATCATTTCGTTTTAACTATTTTATATCAAATCATTATAAAGAGTTTTTAAATTCAACAAGTCGAGAATAATTATAATTCTTTTAAATAGCTTATTGAAACAAGAAATCGTTGTTTTGAGACTAACTTCACGTAGAGAATGATGGAAATCATATGATAATAAAGTTTTACCCAATTTCTATCAAATCATCATCATAAGATTTTGAAATTCGACTAGCCGAGAATAATTATAATTCTTAAACACAGCTTATAGTGAGAAGAAATCTTTGTTTTGAGTCTTTACTTCCCGTATGTAACGTGAGAAATCGGATGATAAAGTAGTTTTACCCAATTTATATCAAATTATTATCATATGAGTTTTGAAATTAACAAGACGAGAATAATTATAAATCTATTACAAAGGCTTATTGTAACAAGAAATCGTTGTTTTAAGATTTAACTTCAAGTAGAGAATGTGGAAAATCGTACTATAATGAAGATTTACCAATTTTGTATCAAATTATCACCCTAAAAGTTTTGAAATTCAAAAAGCCAAAAATAATTATAATTTTGAAACAAAGCTTTATTTGGCAATAAATCGTTATTTTAAGACTTAACTTCATGTAGAGAATGTGACAAATCGTACGATAATGAAGTTTTACCTATTTTGAATGAAATCCACATCCTCAGAGTTTTTATATTTAGCAAACCGATAATAATTATAATTTTGTAACAAAGCTTATTGTGATAAGAATCGTTGTAATGAGCCTTAACTTCACATAGTGAACATGAGAAATCGTACGACAATGTAGTTTTAACTACTTTATATCAAATCATTATAATAAGAGTTTTGAAATTCAACAAGCCAATAATAATTATAATTCTGTTACAAAGCATATTGCGACAAGAAATTGTTATTTTGAGAATGAACTTCCTGTAGACAACGTTGGAAATCGTACAATAATGAACTTTTACCCATTTTCTATCAAATCATCATAAGAGTTATGAAATTCAGCAAACTGAGAATAATTATAATTCTGTAATAAAGCTTATTGAGAGAAGAAATCATTGTTTTGAGTCTTTACTTCCCATATGTAACGTGGGAAATCGGATTTGATAAAGAAGTTTAACCCATTTTATATGAAATTATTATCCTAAGAGTTTTGAAATTAACAAGCCGAGAATAATTATAAATCTATTACAAAGCTTATTGTGACAAGAAATCGTTATTTTGAGATTTAACTTCACATAGAAAATGTGGGAAATTGTGCAATAATGAAGATTTACCTATTTTGTATCAAATCAACATCCTAAAAGTTTTGAAGTTCAACAAGTCAAAAATAATTATAATTTTGTTACAAAGCTTATTTTGCAATAAATCATTATTTTGAGATTTAACTTCACATAGTGAACATGACAAATCGTACGATAATGAAGTTTTACCTATTTTGAATTAAATTCACATCATCAAAGTTTTTATATTTAGCAAATCGATAATAATTATAATTTTGTAACAAAGCTTATTGTGACAAGAAATCGTTGTAATGAGCCTTAACTTCACTTGGAGAACATGAGAAATCGTACGACAATGTTGTTTCAACTATTTTATATCAAATCATTATAATAAGAGTTTTGAAATTTAACAAGGTGAGAATAATTATAATTTTGTTACAATGCTTATTGCGAGAAGAAATTGTTGTTTTGAGAATGAACTTCACGTAGACAACGTTGGAAATAGTACGATAAAGATCTTTTATCCATTTTCTATCAAATCATCATCATAAGAGTTTTGAAAGTCGGCAAATCGAGAATAATTATAATTCTATAACAAAGCTTATTGTGAGAAGAAATCATTGTTTTAAGTCTTTACTTCCCGTATGTAACGTGGGAAATCAGACGATAAAGAAGTTTTACCCATTTTATATCAAATCATCATCTTAAGAGTTTTGAAATTAACAGGACGAGAATAATTATAAATCTATTACAACGCTTATAGTGATAAGAAATCGTTGTTTTGAGATTTAATTTCACGTAAAGAATGTGGAAAATCTTATCATAATGAAGGTTTACCAATTTTGTATCAAATTATCACCCTAAAAGTTTTGAAATTTAAAAAGCCGAAAATAATTATAATTCTCTTACAAAGCTTATTATGATGATAAATCGTTATTTTGAGACTTAACTTCAGATAGAGAACGTGGAAAATAGTATGATAATGAAGTTTTACCCATTCTAGATTAAATCATTATCCTCTGAGTTTTGAAATTGAACTGTGACGACCCCGCTTCTAATCTAGGGCACCGTCCGGCCTAATCCCGTAATCAAGCCCTAATAACAACACATAGAACCCGATTACGAGTTAGTCAGCCTTTACTACCTGTGTTCTCTTGTTTAAACAATTATTTTATTTAGCGGAAGTCTTTAATATTTTAGCGGAAATTTTTTTTTTCTTTTATAAAACCTAAGTGTGGAAACCAGGAAATAACGATCAGCATATATATGCAAGTAAATGGTGAACATATATAAACAAAGTGAAAGCCAAAAGTCGGGTAATCTAACACTCATCCCAATAACATCCCAAAAGATAAAGACATAAATAAACATAATACAAAAGTACCCTACGTGTACGAGCAGCTACGCGCTCGGAGCTCAGAGGTAGTCGCCGATCTTCTCCTTGCCCGGCCTGGTGCTGCTCGACAGATCTACACTCACCGTCACAAACTAGACGGTGAGTATGATAATATTTAAGTGATAACTGGGGAAATCTAATACTACATTTCCAATTTAAACAAAAGGTATTTAAAAGCATATGTAGCTGAAGAAATACTGAATAAATAATGCAAGTAAATACCAACGTTAACAGATGCACATAAACTGACATAGGCTAAGTCGAGATGATCTACGTCCGGTCGGCGGTGAAAACTATCACCTAGCCTTTTCCACTACTGTATGGAGCTGTGCTCAACATATGATAATAATCTTTTTTTTTTCTTTCTAATAACCTCAAATGGTGGAGCTGTGCTCGGCGTATTTAAATCATTTATACTTGCCGACAACCCCGTGATCCATGCCACGTGTGCCGCCCAAGTGTAGTGGCGAGTGCCGGAGACCCCAAAAGACCGAAATCCTCGTGAATCCGCGCATCTCGTGTGCAATGGACACTAGATAATCCCTACTTTAGTTTGCAAGAATATATATCCTAAAGTTGTTATGATTTCAACATAAGTTAGGCTACAAAGCCCCAAGGAAAGTAGAAGACAAGTCCAACATAAGAGATAACCCTATAGCATGCATTTTCTAAATATCCATTAGCCACATTCCAAGACAAACATTGAGCATATAAGGAAACATGGAGTCAATGATATAATAAACAAGGCATCATGCTATATCGATATTCAATATGAATAGAAATAAGGAAAGCATGATGTGGGAAATAAATTAGTTAGTCTACAAATAAACTGAAAATTTATAAATGACTGGAATGAAATAAAGAAAAGAGTTCCCACAGTTACACTTACAAGTCAACGCAATAATCCTAGCTATCCGGCCTCCCGACACCCGACACCCGCGTCCATAGACTCCCGGTACGCTTTCCTAAGTCCTGGTGTGTTTAGATAGGTATTTGGTTGGTTTTAGGTCAAGTCAAATAGATTTGTGAACCTATAACCCAAAACAGCCCCTTAAGTTCTTGCAAAACTCCAATTTGATACTTAGTATTGCAGCGTTAATTAAACCATCATAAACTCTAAATCATCAAAGACACTTAAGATGAAAGTTTTATCTCTAGGTCTTAGCTTTTCTGGAATGGTATGGTGTGTAAGGTTTCGATATAAAATGAAGGAGATATCAAATATTTTCAAAGACAACTCGAATTTGAATCAAAATCTGATCAGCGAGATTGTAAAAATCAGTTCTCCCAATTTAAAGCTCCAAAAATCATAATTTTTGGTCACAAGTCACTTTACATATCCAAGAATAACATAATAAAAATTCATCTCATTTGGATATGAATTGGAGGATTTATGCCTTTTCAAAGTTCACCTTCAACAATCCCATCTTGACTTTTAACTTACCTATTTGCAGAGCATTTTTGAGTAAGAAAGAGCTGGAATCTCAAAAATATGTAGACACAGAAGTTATTCGTATATGAGTTAGCTTTCATATGGCATTGGAATGACTTAATTTGGAGTTATGATGAGTGAGTTATGTCCAAATTACAGAGGCTATATCAAGAAAATCATATTTTCAATTTTACAAGAAAAAAAACCCCAATCTTTGACAAAACTTCTCAATTATGAAATACAGCTTAGGGAAATCATTTAGTGTTTCAAAATGAGTTAAAACATCATTAAAACATCTTTGAAATCGATTTTATATAAAAGCTTCAATATTCATAACCAAGAACACAACAATTGAAGCATAAAAGAGTATAGATGATACCTAAGGTTTTAGCTTTGATGGTTGTCACTTGAGCTTCCTTTGATATGGAAATTTGGATCTCTTACACCCCAATTTCCAGCAAACAAAATCCCCTAACAGCTCTGAATTTTTTTTTTGCTTGGTTTGTATGCAAATGAGAAGGAAAGTGTTTAAGTGTTTCTTTTATAGTGTTGGGTTTTCATCAAGTTGCAAAACTCCATCTCCATGTGAATCAAGGGTCATCAAACACTCCTACTCACCTACTTTTTTCAGCTCAATGACACTTGTTAAGCATGAAACCCCCTAAATGCCACTTGTCAAGCATGTAGTTTCCTTTATCATGGTCATCCATCATTTGATTTTTTGTCCATCTCTAAGATGATCTAATGACCATTAATCACTCCTACTTTCACTACAATTTCAGCTTTGTGACACAAATGCATGACACAAATTACATGGGAGTGTGTGCTAGTACACATCCCTAGGCATATCCAAAGGGTGGTTGTAATTACATTTGACCATAGGCCTTAATATTTGATTTCATTTAAATAGAACATAGGCTAAGTAATAGTTTATTTAAATTGATGTGTATACCATAGACTTATGTTATGAAATAAATTAATTAACACATTTGAGTAAACTTAGACTTACCACATTTCTAGCTACCCGACTCCCCAGCTCGCACACAAACCGAGGCATGTCCCCGCTCGCGTCTCGACGCCTATAACTGCATGAACCGACTTAGTTAGTCTACACATATACATATCACTAGGCATACACCATAACAAATATATAATATACCTCGACCACGTGCCTCGGTAGACGTGTGCACCTCACGTGGGTCCCACATCACAGATCGGTCATCCTGATTAAACAAGTTAATCAAGATTAGGAAATTGGGCCGTGACAAATATTCCCAACAAAATGAAAATTTCGTCCTCGAAATTAAATTCAGGTTATGATTATACCGGACTCGAAAAGGTACGGGAAATGATCTCGCATATAGTCTTCCCGCTCCCAAGTGAGTTCCGAATCGCTGTGGAACTGCCACTTAACGAGCACCTTTGGGATGGACTTGTTCCCCAACTGTTGTACCTTTCGGTCTAGGATCTGGATAGGCTGCTCCTAATATGAGAAATCCTCGCTCAGGTCGATCTGACTCAAGTCAATCGTTTGTCGTGCGCCGCTTTTCGACTCACGGTCAATAAGCATCGAAATATGAAAGACCGGATGAACACCTGACATTTGCGGAGGAAGCTCTAACTCGTACGCAACCTTTCCAACCCGTTTCCTTACTCTGAATGGCCCGATGAAACGCGGTGCGAGCTTGCCCTTCACACCAAATCTCTGCAGACCCTTCCGAGGGGAAACCTTAAGATAGACGTAGGCTCCCTCGGAATAAGTGAGATCGCTGTGGTACTTGTCTGCATACTTCTTCTGCCTCTCTTGGGCTGCCTTGAGTCTCTGTCGAATCAATCGTACCTTCTCAGTGTGGTCAACAATAATCTCAGGCCCTACTGACACTCTGTCCTCTGGCTCAGCCCAACACAACGGCGAGCGACATGGTCTGCCATACAAAGCCTCAAATGGCACCATCTCAATGCTAGCCTGGTAACTGTTATTGTACGCAAACTCACATAATGGTAGATACTCCTCCCAAGATCCACCGAACTCTAACACACAGGCCCGCAACATGTCCTCCAAAACTTGATTCAGTCTCTCTGTCTGTCCCGTCAGTCTGAGGATGAAAGGCTGTGCTGAACTGTAGGCGTGTACCGTACTGCTCTTGCATACTCTGCCACATCCTGGAATATACGTAGCATCTCTGTCTGATGTGATGGTCAATGGTACCCCATGCAGCCTAATGATCACTCTCTCGAAAAGTATACTCAGCTGATCAAACGTGTAGTGCGCTGCAACTGGCAGAAAATGAGCAGACTTTGTAAGTCTATCAACTATCACCCAAATGGAATCATGTTTCTTGGCTGTCCTCGGCAACCCTCTGATGAAGTCCATGGCGTTGTCTTCCCATTTCCATTTCGGAATGGGCAATGGTTGTAACAGTCCTCCAGGTCTACAATGCTCTGCCTTCACTTGCTGACAAATCTCACAATTCCTGATAAACTCTGACACATCCGCTTTCATCCCAGGCCACCAGAAATGTCTCTTCATGTTGTGATACATCTTAGTCCTGCCTGGATGAACAGTAAATCGGGAATGGTGTGAATCCTGAAGGATTTCCTCTCTCAGTTTCGGCATCTCTGGTATCCACAATCTGCCCCTGAATCTCAGACACTGATCTAATGTCTCTATCCAATCAACACAATCTAAACTCCGCGCTAACTCGCTGAATTGCTGGTACAACCTGTCAGTCCTCTGACCCTCTGAAACACTCTATGTAGACACGGTATGTACTCTCGTCTGTGCGCAGATCTCAATCTGGGTGTCGATAGGAACGTCGACCGACCATCATCGTCATCGTCTTCAAGTAACTGTACTCGTGCGTCATATGACATCTGACAACCTTGGCGTCTCTGGTCGGTCTCCTACTCAGTGCGTCGGCGACTACGTTCGCTTTTCCTGGGTGATATTCCAAGGAAAAGTCATAATCCTTCAAGAATTCTAACCACCTGCGCTGTCTCATATTCAGTTCCTTCTGTGTGAAGAGATACTTCAGACTTTTGTGATTAGTGAAGAGTGTGAATCTCTCTCCATACAAGTGGTGTCTCCACACCTTCAGCGCAAATACGACTGTTGCTAACTCAAGGTCATGCGTCGGGTAGTTCTTCTCATGTATCTTCAGCTGTCTCGAAGCATAAGCCACAACTCCGCTACCCTGCATCAACACGCATCCAAGTCCCGTGTGTGAAGCATCAGTGTATACTAGGAATCCTTGTCCAACCTTAGGCAGTGTCAATACTGGTGTGGTCGTCAACAACCTCTTCAACTGCTCAAATGCGTTCTCGCATTCCTCAGTCTAATCATACACGACGTCCTTTTGTGTCAGTCTAGTCATCGGTGAAGCAATCTTAGAAAAATCCTTCACGAACCTGCGGTAGTAGCCTGCTAACCCCAGAAAACTCCTGATCTCCATCACTGACGTCGGTGCTCGCCAGTCCATAATCGTCTGAATCTTGGCCGGATCTACGGCAATCCCCGTTGCTTCAACAACGTGACCCAAAAACTTGACTTCTGAAAGCCAAAATTCACACTTGCTGAACTTGGCATATAAACGGTGCTTCCTCAACATCTGCAACGTCTCCCTGAAGTGCTGCTCGTGATCCTCCCATTTCCTCGAATAGATCAGAATGTCATCGATGAAGACTACTACGAACTGGTCAAGAAATGGCCTGAATACTCGGTGCATAAGGTCCATAAACACAGTGGGGGCATTGGTTAGCCCGAACGGCATAACCGTAAACTGGTAGTGTCCATATCTGGTGCGGAATGCTGTCTTAGACTGGTCCTCGTCCCTGATCCTAAACTGATGATACCCTGATCTCAGGTCTATCTTGGAGAAGAACTGTGCTCCTCTCAGCTGTTCAGACAAATCATCAATCCTCGGTAGCGGGTACTTATTCTTGATTGTAACCTTATTCAGTTGCCTGTAGTCGATGCACAGTCGTAGACTACCATCCTTCTTTTTCACAAAAAGTACTGGCGCTCCCCTCGGCGACATGGAAGGTGTGATGAATCCCTTCTCCCCCATGTCCTTAAGCTGAGCCCTCAACTCCTCTAGCTCCTTCGGGGCCATGCGGTAAGGTGGTATCGCGATCGGTTTGGTGCCTGGTACTAATTCGATGATGAAGTCTACCTCTCACGGCGGCGGTAGTCCTGGCAACTCCTCAGGAAAGACGTCAGAAAACTCTAACGATCGGTATGTCCTCAAGTCGGGGTCCCTGACACTCTGCTACAGTATACAAGGTTACTAGAGTCTTCATCTCCTCACTAGTCACCAATCTACCTTTCGTGGTATCGACTCTCGGTGTACTACCTCGGTGTACGAACATCGGACGTCCTAGGATCTCAAATACGATAGACTTACTAAACAATCTATGTGAGCATGGTATGCTGATAACCAGTCCATCCCGAAGAGAGCGTCGAACTCTAACATCTCGAGGACTCTAAAGTCGGCAGGTAACTCTATCCCACTAATCTCTACTGGAACTCTCTCCACTAGACTATTAGGGTAACTATCTCTGGCGGCAGTGCTCAATATCAAATGTACTCCAAGCCTAATCGGTGTCAATCCTAGTATGCCTAACATGCGTCCAGAAATGAAGGAAATAGTGGAACCTGAATCAAATAAAACATAAGACTCTCTACTAGCGATAGAAATCGTACCCTCGATGAGACTCCGCGTAACGTTAGTATCCGGCTGTGCCACCATGTGAGCTGCCTCTCGACTCTGTGGTGGATACATACTGCTGCCGTCGGGTCGTGGACATTCCCTCACCAAATGTCCCACCCGTCCGCACTTGTAACATGAGACCCGTCTCGCGCCGACGTGGATCGCGGCCGTCCCCGAACCTGAGTCTGTCTCTATCCCCGACGTGGTCCCTCTCGACCTCTACCCTCGCTCGCCTCTACCACCTCGCCCCGCCGACGATATCGTCGTGGTGCCGATGGTGCCGGGGGCAAGTCTCTCTCGGCGCCGGTAATGTCGGCCTAATCGATGGTGGTGGTAAGGAACGTCCTCTCCCTGAGCTCTGTGCTGACGCAAAATAAGACACCTGAGGTACCACCGACGTGAAACGTGAAGTCATCCCTGATCCCTGAGAACCTCTATCCCGTGTCCTAGGTGCCTTGCCACTCCGTCGTCTCCTCTCAAAATCTGCGGCCTGCTCTAATGTCAATCTCTACCCTAAGCCTGCCCTGTCAGCTATTAATCCAAGGTAGTAGGTCTCGTAGGAAAGTGCACGCTCGTATATCTCGGTGAGTGTCCTAGCGCCCGTGCTGACTACGTGATAGCCAATGTCTGCTCTCAGACCTGCCCCAAAATGATACACATCTCCCAACTCATCTCGGACCAAATCCCCGCAACCGCCTCGATACCGTATCGTCTCTGCACTCATAACCGACTCATCTCGCTCTCCGCCTCAAACTCATAAACTCTCTCCTCAACCTCATCATGACTACCGGTGGGAAGTACTGCTGATAAAACTTGGCCTTAAAGGCCGTCCATGACTCAAAGTCCCCAACGGTAGCTATGGTGGTGCGCCACCAGACGTCGGCATCTCTCTGTAGCGTATAAGAAGACAAATCTGGGAGAAGTCTATCCTCGATCCCCAAAATCCAATGTAGCTTCTCCTGTGATAATATCCGTCCCTCAATCTTCTCAAAGTTTCTCTCCCCGTCGAAGTACACTAGCTGAAGGCGGAGAAAGTCCTTCACCAGCTGAATCCCTACTGCTGAGCCTGAAGGTATAGGTGTGGGAGTCGGAGTCATCACTGCTACCTCTACCGTCAAAATGGTCACTACCGGAAGAGTCGGCGTCACTACCGTGTCCTGAACAATAGGTGGGTCTAGTACGGGTGCGGTATCTGGAATGTTGGGTGGTATAGTAGTAGGTCCAGTCGTCGGATGTGTGGTAGTCGCAAGAGTAGTGGCGACGGCCTGAGTAAGTGCGGTGACCTGTGCTGTCATGAAGGCCATGAAATCAGCCATCTGTTGTCCCTGTGCCGCTACTCTATCCGCTAACCTCTGATAGTCGTCGTTTGATGTAGTAGGAGGCTGACTACTGCTAGCACCCCCATCGCCAGTCTCGCGTGCATCCGTCATCGTCGTCTGCATGTGGATAACGATTTCCTATCACTGTTACGAAGTCTACCACGTATATACGTATACATATTGAAAAAGATAGCATATATATACAAATTCCCAACTCACTTTCACTCAATTCCCAACAAAATAATTCCTAGGCAAGGTTCATCTGGTTTCCACTTCTAAGGTTTGTGTTTTATGAGAGTTCGTATTTTTTTCTTATTTGTCCCTAAGGTTCTGAAGCCTAGGTTCTGATGCCAACTGAGACAGCCCCGCTTCTAATCTAGGGCACCGTCCGTTCTAATCCCGTAATTAAGCCCTAATAACAACACATAGGACCCGATTACGAATTAGTTAGCCTTTACTACCTATGTTATCTTGTTTAAACAATTATTTTATTTAGCGGAAGTCTTTAATTATTTTATTTACTCCATAACTGACTCATCTGCTCTCTGCCTCAAACTTATAAACTCTCTCCTCAACCTCATCATGACTGTCGGCGGGAAGTACTGCTGATAAAACTTGGCCTTAAAGGTCGTCCATGACTTAAAGTCCCCATCGGTAGCTATGGTGGTGCGCCACCAGACGTCGGCATCTCTCTGTAGCGTATAAGAAGACAAATATGGGCGAAGTCTATCCTCGATCCCCAAAATCCGATGTAGCTTCTCCTGTGATAATATCCATCCCTCAATCTTTTCAAAGTTTCTCTCCCCGTCGAAGTACACTGACTGAAGGCGGAGAAAGTCCTTCACCAGCTGAATCCCTACTGCTGAGCCTGAAGGTGTAGGTGTGGGAGTCGGAGTCATCACTGCTACCTCTGCCGTCGAAACGGTCACTACCGGAAGAGTCGGCGTCACTACCGTGTCCTGAACAATAGGTGGGTCTAGTACGGGTGCGGTATCTGGAACGCTGGGTGGTATAGTAGTAGGTCCAGTCGTCGGATGTGTGGTAGTCGCAGGAGTAGTGGCGACGGCCTGAGTAAGTGCGGTGACCTGTGCTGTCATGAAGGCCATGAAATCAGCCATCTGTTGTCCCTGTGCCGCTACTCTATCCGCCAACCTCTGATAGTCGTCGTCTGATGTAGTAGGAGGCTGACTACTGCTAGCACCCCCATCGCCAGTCTCGCGTGCATCCGTCATCGTCGTCTGCATGTGGATAACGATTTCCTATCACTATTACGAAGTCTACCACGTACATACGTATACATATTGAAAAAGATAGCATATATATACAAATTCCCAACTCACTTTCACTCAATTCCCAACAAAATAATTCCTAGGCAAGGTTCATCTGGTTTCCACTTCTATGGTTTGTGTTTTATGAGAGTTCGTATTTTTTTCTTATTTGTCCCTAAGGTTCTGAAGCCTAGGCTCTGATACCAACTGTGACGGCCCCGCTTCTAATCTAGGGCACCGTCCGGCCTAATCCCGTAATCAAGCCCTAATAACAACACATAGGACCCGATTACGAATTAGTCAGCCTTTACTACCTGTGTTCTCTTGTTTAAACAATTATTTTATTTAGCGGAAGTCTTTAATATTTTAGCGGAAATTTTTTTTTTCTTTTATAAAACCTAAGTGTGGAAACCAGGAAATAACGATCACCATATATATGCAAGTAAACGACGAACATATATAAACAAAGTGAAAGCCAAAAGTCGGGTAATCTAACACTCATCCCAATAACATCCCAGAAGATAAAGACATAAATAAACATAATACAAAAGTACCCTACGTGTACGGGCAGCTACGCGCTCGGAGCTCGAGATAGTCGCCGATCTTCTCCTCCTTGCCCTACTGGTGTCGCTCGACGGATCTACACCCACCGTCACAAACTAGACGGTGAGTATGATGATATTTAAGTGATAAGCGGGGAAATCTAATACTACATTTCCAATTTAAACAAAAGGTATTTAAAAGCATTTGTAGTGAAGAAATGCTTTGAATAAATAATGCAAGTAAATACCAACGTTAACGATACACATAAACCGACACTGTGCTAAGTCGAGATGATCTACGTCCGGTCGGCGGTGAGAACTATCACCTAGCCTTTTCCACTACTGTATGGAGCTGTGCTCAACATATGATAATAATCTCTTTTTTTTTCTTTTCTTTCTAATAACCTCAAATGGCGTAGCTGTGCTCGGCGTATTTAAATCATTTATACTTGCCGAAAACCCACTGATCCATGCCACGTGTGACGCCCAAGTGTAGTGGCGAGTGCCGGAGACCCCGAAAGACCGAAATTCTCGTGAATCCGTGCATCTCGTGTGCAATGGACACTAGATAATCCCTACTTTAGTTTTCAAGAATATATATCCTAAAGTTGTTATGATTTCAACATAAGTTAGGCTACAAAGCCCCAAGGAAAGTAGAAGACAAGTCCAACATAAGAGATAACCCTATAGCATGCATTTTCTAAATATCCATTAGCCACATTCCAAGACAAACATTGAGCATATAAGGAAACATGGAGTCAATGATATAATAAACAAGGCATCATGCTATATCGATATTCAATATGAATAGAAACAACGAAAGCATGATGTGGGAAATAAATTAGCTAGTCTACAAATAGACTGAAAATTTATAAATGACTGGAATGAAATAAAGTAAAGAGTTCCCACAGTTACACTTACAAGTCAACGCAATAGTCCTAGCTATCCGGCCTCCCGACACCCGACACCCGCGTCCCTAGACTCCCGGTACGCTCTCCTAAGTCCTGGTGTGTTTAGATAGGTATTTGGTTGGTTTTAGGTCAAGTCAAATAGATTTGTGAACCTATAACCCAAAACAGCCCCTTAAGTTCTTGCAAAACTCCAATTTGATACTTAGTATTGCAGCGTTAATTAAACCATCATAAACTCTAAATCATCAAAGACACTTAAGATGAAAGTTTTAGCTCTAGGTCTTAGCTTTCTGGAATGGTATGGTGTGTAAGGTTTCGATATAAAATGAAGGAGATATCAAATATTTTCAAAGACAACTCGAATTTGAATCAAAATCTGATCAGCGAGATTGTAAAAATCAGTTCTCCCAATTTAAAGCTCCAAAAATCATAATTTTTGGTCACAAGTTCATTTACATATCCAAGAATAACATAATAAAAATTCATCTCATTTGAATATGAATTGGAGGATTTATGCCTTTTCAAAGTTCACCTTCAACAATCCCATCATGACATTTAAATTACCTATTTGAGTAAGAAAGAGCTGGAATTTCAAAAACATGGTAGACAAAAAAGTTGTTCGTATATGAGTTAGCTTTCTTATGGCATTCGAATCACTTAATTTGGAGTTATGATGAGTGAGTTATGTCTAAATTACAGAGGTTGTATCAAGAAAATCAGATTTTCAATTTTACAAGAAAAAAAACCCCAATATTTGACAAAACTTCTCAATTATGACATATAGCTTAGGGAAATCATTTAGTGTTTCAAAATGAGTTAAAACATCATTAAAAATCTTTGAAATCGATTTTATATAAAAGCTTCAATATTCATAACCATGAACACAACAATTGAAGCATAAAAGAGTATAGATGATACCTAAGGTTTTAGCTTTGATGGTTGTCACTTGAGCTTCCTTTGATATGGAAATTTGGATCTCTTACACCCCAATTTCCAGCAAACAAAATCCCCTAACAGCTCTTAATTTTTTTTTTGCTTGGTTTGTATGCAAATGAGAAAGAAAGTGTTTAAGTGTTTCTTTTATAGTGTTGGGTTTTCATCAAGTTGCAAAACTCCATCTCCATGTGAATCAAGGGTCATCAAACACTCCTACTCACCTACTTTTTTTCAGCTCAATGACACTTGTTAAGCATGAAACCCCCTAAATGCCACTTGTCAAGCATGTAGTTTCCTTTATCATGGTCATCCATCATTTGATTTTTTTTTCCATCTCTAAGATGATCTAATGACCATTAATCACTCCTACTTTCACTAAAATTTCAGCTTTGTGACACAAATGCATGACACAAATTACATGGGTGTGTGTGCTAGTACACATCCCTAGGCATATCCAAAGGGTGGTTGTAATTACATTTGACCATAGGCCTTAATATTTAATTTCATTTAAATAGAACATAGGCTAAGTAATAGTTTATTTAAATTGATGTGTATACCATAGACTTATGTTATGAAATAAATTAATTAACACCCATTTGACTAAACTTAGACTTACCACATGTCTAGCTACCCGACTCCTCGGCTCGCACACAAACCGAGGCGTGTCCCCTCTCGCGTCTCGACGCCTATAACTGCATGAACCGACTTAGTTAGTCTACACATATACATAGTACTAGGCATACACCACAACAAATATATAATATACCTCGACTACGTGCCTCGGTAGGCGTGTGCACCTCACGTGGGTCCCACATCACGGGTCGGTCATCCTGATTAAACAAGTTAATCAAGATTAGGAAATTGGGCCGTGACATGAACACACCAATCATAATTATAATTCTGTTAGAAAGTTTACTGTGTCAAGAAATCATTATTTTGAGTCTTAATTTCACGTAGAGAACATGAAAATCGTACGAAAGTGAAGTTTTATCCATTTTGTATCAATTCATCATCATAAGAGTTTTAAAATTGAACACGCCGAGAATAATTATAATTTTCTTACAAAAAGCTTATTGCGACAAGGAACCGTAATTTTGAGGCTTAACATCACGTAGATAACGTGACAAATCGTACGACAATGAAGTTTTACCCATTTTGAATCAAATCCACATCAACTGAGTTTTTATATTTAGCAAATCGATAATAAATATAATTCTGTAACAAAGCTTATTGTGACAAGAAATCGTTGTAATGAGCCTTAACTTCACGTAGAGAACAGGAGAAATCATACGACATTGTAGTTTTATCTATTTTATATCAAATCATTATCATAAGAGTTTTGAAATTCAACAAGCCAAAAATAATTATAATCTATAACAAAGTATATTGCGACAAGAAATCGTTGTTTTGATAATGAACTTCACTTAGACAACGTTGGAAATCATACGATAATGAACTTTTACCCATTTTCTATCAAATCATCATCATAAGAGTTTCAAAATTTAGCAAACCAAGAATAATTATAATTCTGTAACAAAGCTTATTTTGAGAAGAAATCATTGTTTTGAGTCTTTACTTCCCGTATGTAACGTGGGAAATTGAATGATAAAGAAGTTTTACCCATTTTACATCAAATCATTACCCTAAAAGTTTGGAAATTAACAAGCTGAGAATAATTATAAATCTATTACATAGCTTATTGTGACAAGAAATCGTTGTTTTGAGATTTAACTTCACGTAGAGAATGTGAGAAATCGTACGATAAAGAAAATTTACCTATTTTGTATCAAATCATCATCCTAAAAGTTTTGAAATTCAACAAGCCGAAAATAATAATAATTCTTTTACAAAGCTTATTTTGGCAATAAATCGTTATTTTAAGACATAACTTCACGTAGAGAACGTGGCAAATCGTATGATAATGAAGTTTTACCTATTCTATATCAAATCATCATCATTCGAGTTTTGAAATTGAACACACTGAGAATAATTATAGTTCTGTAAGAAAGCTTATTATAGTGACAAAAATCGTTATTTTGATGCTTAACTTCACATAGAGAATGTGGGAAATCATTCGATAATAATGTCTTACCTATTTTGAATCAAATCCTAACGTTAAGAGTTTTGAAATTCAACATACCGATAATAATTATAATTTTGTTACAAAGCTTATTATTACAAGAAATAGTAATTTTGAGGCTTAACTTCACGTAGAGAACATGAGAAGTCATACGATAATGTAGTTTTAACTATTTTATATCAAATCATTATCATAAGAGTTTTAAAATTCAACAAGCTGAGAACAATTATAATTCTGTTACAAAGCTTATTGAGACAAGAAATCGTTGTTTTGAAACTGAACTTCACGTAGAGAATGATGAGAATCTTACGATAATGAAGTCTTACCCATTTTGTATCAAATCATCATAAGAGTTTTGAAATTGAACACGCCGACAATAATTATAATTCAGTTATAAAAATCTTATTGTGACAAGGAATGGTAATTTTGAGGCTTAACATCACGTAGAGAACATGGCAAATCATATGATAATAAATTTTTACCCATTTTGAATCAAATCCTCATCCTAAGAGTTTTGAAATTCAACAAGTCGATAATAATTGTAATTCTGTTACAAAGCTTTTTATGACAATAAATCATAATTTTGAGGCTTAACTTCCTGTAGAGAACATGAGAAATCGTACGATCACTTAGTTTTAAATATTTCACATCAAATCATTATTATAAGAGTTTTGAAATTCAACAACTCGAGAATAATTATAATTCTTTTACAAAGCTTATTGAAACATGAAATTGTGTTTTAAGACTAAAGTTCATGTAGAGAACGAAGAAAATCGTACGATAATAAATTTTTACTCATTTTGTACCAAATCATCATCATAAGAGTTTTAAAATTGAACACGTTGAGAATAATTCTAATTCAAATATAAAAACTTATTGTGACGAGGAATGGTAATTTTGAGGCTTAACATCACGTAGAGAACATGGCAAATCGTACGATAATGAAGTTTTCCCCATTTTGAATCAAATCCTCATCCTAAGAGTTTTTATATTCAGCAAGTCGATAATAATTATAATTCTGTAACAAAGCTTATTGTGACAAGAAAACGTTGTTATGAGCCTTAACTTTGCGTATGCTACGTGGGAAATTCGACGATAAAGAAGTTTTACCCATTTTATATCAAGTCGTCATCCTATGAGTTTTGAAATTGACAAGCGAGAATAATTATAAATCTATTACGATGCTTATAGTGATAAGAAATCGTTGCTTTGAGATTTAACTTCACGTAGAAAATGTGGGAAATCGTACCATAATGAATATTTACCAATTTTCTATCAAATCATCACCATAAAAGTTTTGAAATTCAAAAAGCTATAATTCTCTTACAAAGCTTATTATAGTAATAAATCGTTATTTTGAGACTTAACTTCACGTAGAGAACGTGGCAAATAGTATGATAATAAAGTTTTACCTATTCTATATCGAATCATCATCCTCTGAGTATTGAAATTGAACACACCAAGCATAATTATAATTCTGTTAGAAAGCTTACTGTGACAAGAAATCATCATTTTGAGTCTTAACTTCACGTAGAGAACATGAAAAATCGTACAAAAATGTGTTTTACCCATTTTGTATCAATTCATCACCATAAGAGTTTTGAAATTGAACACGCCGAGAATAATTATAATTTTGATACAAAAAGCTTATTGCAACAAGGAATCGTAATTTTGAGGCTTAACATCACGTAGAGAACGTGGCAAATCGTACGATAATGAAGTTTTACCTATTTTGAATCAAATCCACATACTCAGAGTTTTTATATTTAGCAAACATATAATAATTATAATTCTGTAACAAAGCTAATTGTGGCAAGAACTCGTTGTAATGAGCCTTAACTTCACGTAGAGAACATGAGAAATCGTACGACAATGTAGTTTTAACAATTTTATATCAAATCATTATCTTAAGAGTTTTGAAATTCAATAAGTCAAGAATAATTATAATTCTGTTACAAAGCTTATTAAGATAAGAAATCATTGTTTTGAGAATGACCTTCATGTAGAGAACATTGGAAATCGTACGGTAATGAAGTTTTACCCATTTTGTATCAAATCATCATCATAAGAGTTTTGAAATTTATGAAGCCGAGAATAATTATAATTATGTAACAAAGCTTAGTGTGAGAAGAAATCGTTGTTTTAAGTCTTTACTTCCGGTATGTAACGTGGAAAATCGGACGATAAAGAAGTTTTACCCATTTTATATCAAATCACCATCTTAAGAGTTTTGAAATTAACAAAACGAGAATAATTATAAATCTATTACAACGCTTATAGTGATAAGAAATCATTGTTTTGAGATTTAACTTCACGTAGAGAATGTGAGAAATCGTATCATAATGAAGATTTACCAATTTTGTATCAAATTATCACCCTTAACGTTTTGAAATTTAAAAAGCCGAAAATAATTATAATTCTCTTACAAAGCTTATAATGACAATAAATCGTTATTTCATATGAAATCATTACCCTCCGAGTTTTGAAATTGAACACTACAAGCATAATTATAATTCTGTTAGAAAGCTTTCTGTCACAAGAAATCATTATTTTGAGTTTTAATTTCACATAGAGAACATGAAAAATCGTACGAAAATGAAGTTTTACCCATTTTGTATCAATTCATCATCATAAGAGTTTTGAAATTGAACACGCCGAGAATAATTATAATTTTGTTACAAAAAGCTTATTGCAATAAGGATCATAATTTTGAGCCTTAACATCACATAGATAACGTGGTAAATCGTACGACAATAAAGTTTTACCCATTTTGAATCAAATCCACATCATCAGAGTTTTTATATTTAGCAAACCGATAATAATTATAATTCTGTAACAAAGCTTATTGTGACAAGAAATCGTTGTAATGAGCCTTAACTTCACGTAGAAAACATGAGAAATCGTATGACAATGTAGTTTTATCTATTTTATATCAAAACATTATCATAAATGTTTTGAAATTCAACAAGCCGAAAATAATTATAATTCTGTTACAAAGCATATTGCGACAAGAAATCGTTGTTTTGAGAATGAACTTAACGTAGACAACGTTGGAAATCATACGATAATGAACTTTTACCCATTTTCTATCAATTCATCATCATAAGAGTTTCGAAATTTAGCAAACTGAGAATAATTATAATTCTGTAACAAAGCTTATTTTGAGAAGAAATCGTTATTTTGAGTCTTTACTTCCCGTATGTAACGTGAAAAATCGAACGATAAAGAAGTTTTACCCATTTTACATCAAATCATTATCCTAAGTGTTTTGAAATTAACAAGCCGAGAATAATTATAAATCTACTACAAAGTTTATTGTGACAAGAAATCGTTGTTTTGAGATTTAAATTCACGTGGAGAATGTGAGAAATCATACGATAATGAAGATTTACCTATTTTGTATCAAATCATCATCCTTAAAGTTTTGAAATTCAACAAGCCGAGAATAATAATAATTCTATTACAAAACTTATTTTGGCAATAAATCGTTATTTTGAGACATAACTTCACGTAGAGAACATAGCAAATCATATGATAAAGAAGTTTTACCCATTCTATATCAAATCATCATCATCCGAGTTTTGAAATTGAACAAGCTGAGAATAATTATAATTCTTTAGAAAGCTTATTATAGTGACAAGAAATCGTTATTTTGATGCTTAACTTCAAGAAGAGAACGTGGGAAATCATATGATAATGAAGTTTTACCCATTTTGAATCAAATCCTAATACTAAGAGTTTTGAAATTCAACAAGCCGAAAATAATTATAATTTTGTTACAAAGCTTATTATGACAAGAAATCGTAATTTTGAGGCTTAACTTCATGTAGAGAACATGAGAAATTGTACGATAATGTTGTTTTAACTATTTTATATGAAATCATTATCATAAGAGTTTTGAAATTCAACAAGCCGAGAATAATTATAATTCTGTTACAAAGCTTATTGAGATAAGAAATCGTTGTTTTGAGACTGAACTTCATGTAGAGAACGATGAAAATCTTATGATAATAAAGTTTTACCCATTTTTTATCAAATCATCATAAAAGTTTTAAAATTGAACACGCCGAGAATAATTATAATTCAGTTATAAAAATCTTATTGTGACAAGGAATGCTAATTTTGAGGCTTAACATCACGTAGAGAACATGGTAAATTATATGATAATGAAGTTTTACCCATTTTGAATCAAATCTTCATCCTAAGAGTTTTGAAATTCAACAATCCGATAATAATTATAATTCGTTACAAAGCTTATTATGACAGTAAATCGTAATTTTGAGGCTTAACTTCCTGTAGAGAATATGAGAAATCTTACGACTACTTAGTTTTAAATATTTCATATCAAATCATTATCGTAAGAGTTTTGAAATTCAAAAAGTCGAGAATAATTATAATTCTTTTACAAAGCTTATTGAAACATGATATCATAAGAGTTTTAAAATTGAACACGTCGAAAATAATTATAATTCACTTATAAAAATCTTATTGTGACGAGGAATTGTAATTTTGAGGCTTAACATCACGTAGAGAACATGGCAAATCGTATGATAATGAAGTTTTACCTATTTAAAATCAAATCCTCATCATAAGAGTTTTGATATTCAGTAAGTCGATAATAATTATAATTCTGTAACAAAGCTTATTGTGACAAGAAAACGTTGTTATGAGCCTTAACTTCGCGTATGCTATGTGGGAAATTTGACGATAAAGATGTTTTATCCATTTTATATCAAATCATCATCATAAGAGTCTTGAAATTAACAAGACGAGAATAATTATAAATCTATTACAACGCTTATTGTGATAAGAAATCGCTGCTTTGAGATTTAACTTCACGTAGAAAATGTGGAAAATCGTACCATAATGAATATTTACCAATTTTGTATCCAATCACCACCCTAAAAGTTTTAAAATTTAAAAAGCTATAATTCACTTACAAAGCTTATTATGGCAATAAATCGTTATTTTGAGACTTAACTTCACGTAGAGAACGTGGCATAAAGTATGATAATAAAGTTTTACCTATTCTATATTGAATCATCATCCTCCAAGTATTAAAATTGAACACACCAAGCATAATTATAATTCTGTTAGAAAGCTTACTGTGACAAGAAATCATCATTTTGAGTCTTAACTTCACGTAGAGAACATGGAACATCGTACAAAAATGAGTTTTACCCATTTTGTATCAATTCATCATTATAAGAGTTTTGAAATTGAACACGCCAAGAATAATTATAATTTTGATACAAAAAGCTTATTGTGACAAGGAATCGTAATTTTGAGGCTTAACATCGCGTAGAGAACGTAGCAAATCGTACGATAATGAAGCTTTACCCATTTTGAATCAAATCTACATCCTCAGAGTTTTTATATTTAGCAAACCGATAATAATTATAATTCTGTAACAAAGCTTATTGTGATAAGAACTCGTTGTAATGAGCCTTAACTTCACGTAGAGAACATGAGAAATCGTACGACAATGTAATTTTAACTATTTTATATCAAATCATTATCGTAAGAGTTTTGAAATTCAACAAGTCGAGAATAATTATAATTCTGTTACAAAGCTTATTAAGACAAGAAATCGTTGTTTTGAGAATGAACTTCATGTAGAGAACGTTGGAAATCGTACAATAATGAAGTTTTGCCCATTTTGTATCAAATCATCATCATAAGAGTTTTGAAAATCAGTAAGCCGAGAATAATTATAATTCTGTAACAAATCTTATTGTGAGAAGAAATCGCTATTTTCAATCTTTACTTCCCATATGTAACGTGGGAAATAGGACGATAAAGAAGTTTTACCCATTTTATATCAAATCATTATCCAAAGAGTTTTGAAATTAACAAGCCGAGAATAATTATAAATTTATTACAAAGCTTATTTTGACAAGAAATCTTTGTTTTGAGATTTAACTTCACATAGAGAATGTGGAAAATCATACGATAATGAAGATTTACCTATTTTATATCAAATCATCATTCGAAAAGTTTTGAAATTCAAGAAGCCAAAATAATTATAATTTTGTTACAAAGCTTATTTTGGCAATAAATTGTTATTTTGAGACTTAACTTCACATGGAGAATGTGGCAAATAGTATAATAATGAAGTTTTACCCATTCCACATCAAATCATCATCCTCCCAGTTTTGAAATTAAACACACTGAGAATAATTATAATTCTATTAAAGCTTATAATGACAAAAAATCATTATTTTGAGGCTTAACTTTACGTAAAGAACATGGGAAATCATACGATTATGAAGATTTACCCATTTTTAATGAAACTTCATCCTAAGAGTTTTGAAATTCAACAAGCCAATAATAATTATAATCATGTTAAAAAGTTTATTATGACAAGAAATCATAATATTGAGGCTTAACTTCATGTTGAGAACATGAGAAATCGTGCGATAATGTAGTTTTAACTATTTTATATCAAATCATTATCATAAGAATTTTGAAATTCAACAAGCCGAGAAAAATTATAATTCTGTTACAAAGGTTGTTGAGAAAAGAAATCGTTGTTTTGAGGTTGAACTTCACGTAGAGAACGATGGAAATCGTACAATTATGAAGTTTTACCCATTTTGTATCAAATCATCATCATAAGAGTTTTGAAATTGATTACACCGAGAATAATTATAATTTAGTTATAAAAAACTTATTGTGACAACAAATGGTAATTTTGAGGCTTAACATCACGTAGAGAACATGAAAAATTGTATGATAATGAAGTTTTACCCATTTTGAATCGAATCCTCATCCTCAAAGTTTTTAAATTCAACAAACTGATAATAATTGTAATTATGTAACATAGCTTATTGTGATAAGAAATCGTTGTAATGAGCCTTAACTTCACATAGAGAACATGAGAAATCGTACGACAATGTAGTTTTAACTATTTTATATCAAATCAGTATCATAAGAGTTTTGAAATTCAACAAGTTGAGAATAATTATAATTCTGTTACACAGTTTTTTTAGACAAGAAATCGTTGTTTTGAGTCTGAAATTCTAGTAGAAAATGATGGAAATCGTACGATAATAAAGTTCTACCCATTTTTTATCATATCATCATCATAAAGAGTTTTGAAATTGAACACGCAGAGAATAATTATAATTCAGTTATAAAAAGCTTATTGAGACAAGGAATTGTGATTTTGAGGCTTAACATCACGTAGAGAACATGGGAAATCGTACGATAATGAAGTTTTACCCATTTTGAATAAAATTCTCATCCTAAAAGTTTTGAAATTCAGCAAGACGATAATAATTATAATTTTCTAGAAAGCTTATTGTGACAAGAAATCGTTGTTTTGAGCCTTAACTTCATGTATGTAACATGGCAAATTTGACGATAAAGAAGTTTTACCCATTTTATACCATATTATCATCTTAAGAGTTTTGAAATTAACAAGTCGAGAATAATTATAAATCTACCACAATTCTTATTGTGATAAGAAATCATTGTTTTGAGATTTAACTTCACGCAGAGAATGTGGGAAATCGTACAATAATGAAGATTTACCAATTTTGTATAAAATCATTACCCTAAAAGTTTTGAAATCCAAAAAGCCGAAATTAATCATAATTCACTTACAAAGCTTATATTGGCAATAAATCGTTATTTTGAGAATTAACTTCACATGGAGAACATGGCAAATAGTATGATAATGAAGTTTTACCCATTCTATATCAAATCATCATCCTCTGAGTTTTGAAATTGAACACACCGAGAATAATTAAAATTCTGTTAGAAAGCTTATTGTGACGAGAAATCATTTTTTTGAGGCTCAACATCTTGTAGAGAATGTGGGAAATCGTACGATAATAAAGTTTAACCCATTTTGTATCAAATCATCACCATCAAAGTTTTAAAATTGAACATGCCCAGAATAATTATAATTCTTTTACAAAAAGCTTATAGGTACAAGGAATCGTAATTTTAAGGCTTAACATCATGTAGAGAACGTGGCAAATTTTACGATAATGAAATTTTGCCCATTTTGAATCAAATCCTCATCCTCAGAGTTTTTAAATTCTGCAAACCAATAATAATTATAATTCTGTAACAAAGCGTATTGTGACCAGAAATCGTTGTAATGAGCCTTATCTTCACGTAGAGAACATGAGAAATCGTACGACAATGTTGTTTTAACTATTTTATATGAAATAATTATCATAAGAGTTATGAAATTCAACAAGCCGAGAATAATTATAATTCTGCTACAAATCTTATTGAGACAAGAAATCGTTGTTCTGAGAATGAACTTCACGTAGTGAACGTTGGAAATTGAACGACAATAAAGTTTTACCCATTTTGTATCAAATCATCATTATAAGAGTTTTGAAATTCTGAAAGACGAGAATAATTAAAATTCTATAACAAAGCTTATTGTGAGAAGAAATCATTGTTTTGAGTCTTTACTTCTCGTATGTAACGTGGGAAATCGGACGATAAAGAAGTTTTACCAAGTTTATATCAAATTATTATCTTGTGAGTTTTGAAATTAACAAGCCGAGAATAATTGTAAATCTATTGCAAAGCTTATTTTAACAAGAAATCGTTGTTTTGAAATTTAACTTCAAGTAGAGAGTGTGAAAAATCGTACTATAATGAAGATTTACCAAATTTGTATGAAATCATCACCTTAAAATTTTTGAAATTCAAAAAGCCAAAAATAATTATAATTCTGTTACTAAGCTTATTTTTGCAATAAATCGTTATTTCGAGACTTAACTTCACGTAGAGAATGTTACAAATAATTATAATTTTGTTAGAAAGCTTATTATGACAAGAATCCTTATTTCGATGCTTAACTTCGTGAAGATAACGTGGGAAATTGTATGATAATGAAGTTTTACCAATTTTGTATCAAATCATCATCATTAGAGTTTTGAAATTGAACATGCCGAGAATAATTATTATTTAGTTACAAAAAGCTTATTGGGACAAGGAATCATAATTTTGAGGCCTAACATCACGTAGAGAACGTGGTAAATCGTACGATAATGAAGTTTTATCCATTTTCAATCAAATCCCCATCCTCAGAGTTTTTAAATTCAGCCAACCGATAATAATTATAATTCTGTAACAAAGCTTATTGTGACATGAAATCGTTATTCTGAGTCTTTACTTCCCTTATGTAATGTGGGAAATCGGACGATAAAGAAGTTTTACCCATTTTATATCAAATCATTATACTAAGAGTTTTGATATTAACAAGCCGAGAATAATTATAAATCTATTACAAAGCTTATTGTGACAAGAAATCATTGTTTTGAGATTTAATATCACGTAGAGAATGTGGGAGATCGTACGATAATGAAGATTTACCTATTTTATATCAAATCATCATCCTAAGAGTTTTAAAATTCAACAAGCCAATAATAATTATAATTTTGTTATAAAGCTTATTATGACAAGAATTGTTATTTTGAGGAACATGAGAAATCGTACGATCATGTAGTTTTAACTATTTCATATCAACTCATTATCGTAAGAGTTTTGAATTCAACAAGTCAAAAATAATTATAATTCTCTTACAAAGCTTATTGAAACAATAAATCGTTGTTTTGAGATTGAACTTTACATAGAGAACGATGAAAATCATATGATAATGAAGTTTTACCCATTTTCTATCAAATCATCATCATAAGAGTTTTGAAATTTAACACACTAAGAATAATTACAATTTTGTTATAAAAAGCTTATTGTGACAAGGAATGGTAATTTTGAGGCTTAGCATCATGTAGAGATCAAGGGAAATCGTTTGATAATGAAGTTTTACCTATTTTGAATCAAATCCTCAACCTAAGAGTTTTGAAATTTAGCAAGCCAATAATAATTATAATTTTGTAACAAAGCTTATTGTGACATGAAATCGTTATTCTGAGTTTTTACTTCACGTATGTAACGTGAGAAATCGGATGATAAAGAAGTTTTACTCATTTTTTATCAAATCATTATCCTAAGAGTTTTGATATTAACAAGCCGAGAATAATTATAAATCTATTGCCAAGCTTATTGTGACAAGAAATCGTTGTTTTGAGATTTAACATCACGTAGAGAATGTGGGAAATCGTACGATAATGAAGATTTACCTATTTTGTATCACATCATCATCCTAAGAGTTTTGAAATTCAATAAGCCGACAATAATTATAATTTTGTTACAAAGCTTATTATGACAAGAAATAATAATTTTGATGAGCATGAGAAATCGTACGATCATGTAGTTTTAACTATTTCATATCAACTCATTATCATAAGAGTTTTGAATTCAACAAGTCGAGAATAATTATAATTCTCTTACAAAGCTTATGGAAACAATAAATCGTTGTTTTGAGACTGAACTTCACGTAGAGAATGATGAAAATCGTATGACAATGAAGTTTTACCCATTTTCTATCAAATCATCATCACAAGAGTTTTGAAATTGAACAAACTAAGAATAATTATAATTCTATTAAAAAAAGCTTATTGTGACAAGGAATGGTAATTTTGAGGCTTAACATCATGTAGAGATCAAGGGAAATCGTACGATAATGAAGTTTTACCTATTTTGAATCAAATCCTCATCCTAAGAGTTTTGAAATTTAGCAAGCCGATAATAATTATAATTATGTAACAAAACTTATTGTGACATGAAATCGTTATTCTGAGTCTTTACTTCCTGTGTGTAACGTGGGAAATCGGAAGATAAAGAAGTTTTACCCATTTTATATTAAATTATTATCCTAAGAGTTTTGATTTTAACAAGCCGAGAATAATTATAAATCTATTACAAAGCTTATTGTGACAAGAAATCGTTGTTTTGAGATTTAACATCACGTAGAGAATGTGGGAAATCGTACGATAATGAATATTTACCTATTTTGTATCAAATCATCATCCTAAGAGTTTTGAAATTCAACAAGCCGACAATAATTATAATTTTGTTACAAAGCTTATTATGACAAGAAATCGTAATTTTGATGAACGTGAGGAATCGTACGATCATGTAGTTTTAACTATTTCATATCAACTCATTATCATAAGAGTTTTGAATTCAACAAGTCGAGAATAATTATAATTCTCTTACAAAGCTTATTGACAAAATAAATCGTTGTTTTGAGACTGAACTTCACGTAGAGAACGATGAAAATCGTATGATAATGAAGTTTTACCCATTTTCTATCAAATCATAATCATAAGAGTTTTGAAATTGAACACACCAAGAATAATTATAATTCTATTATAAAAAGCTTATTGTGACAAGGAATGGTGATTTTGAGGCTTAACATCCTGTAGAGATCAAGGAAAATCATACGATAATAAAGTTTTACCCATTTTGAATCAAATCCTCATCCTAAGAGTTTAGAAATTTAGCAAGTCGATAATAATTATAATTCTGTAACAAAGCTTATTGTGACAAGAAATCGTTATTTTAAGATTTAACTTCATGTAGAGAATGTGGGAAATTGTATGATAATGAAGATTTATCTATTTTGTATCAAATCATCATTATAAGAGTTTTGAAATTCCGAAAGATGAGAATAATTAAAATTCTGAAACAAAGCTTATTGTGAGAAGAAATCATTGTTTTGAGTCTTTACTTCCCGTATGTAACGTGGGAAATCGGACGATAAAGAAGTTTTACTCATTTTATATCAAATTACTATCCTATGAGTTTTGAAATTAACAAGCCGAGAATAATTGTAAATCTATTACAAAGCTTATTATAACAATAAATGGTTGTTATGAAATTTAACTTCAAGTAGAGAATGTGGGAATTTGTACTATAATGAAGATTTACCAATTTTGTATCAAATCATCACCCTAAAAGTTTTGAAATTCAAAAAGCCGAAAATAATTATAATTCTGTTACTAAGCTTTTTTTGGCAATAAATCGTTATTTCGAGACTTAACTTCATGTAGAGAACGTGGCAAATAGTATGATAATGAAGGTTTACCCATTCTATATCAAATCGTCATCCTCCGAGTTTTGAAATTGAACACATGGAGAATAATTATAATTCCGTTAGAAAGCTTATTATGACAAGAAATCATTATTTAGATGCTTAACTTCACGAAGAGAACGTGGAAAATCGTATGATTATGAAGTTTTACCCATTTTGCATGAAATCATTATCCTAAGAGTTTTGAAATTAAACATGCCAAGAATAATTATTATTTAGTTACAAAAAGCTTATTGAGACAAGGAATTGTAATTTTGAGGCTTAACATCACGTAGAGAACATGGTAAATTGTACGACAATGAAGTTTTATCCATTTTGAATCAAATCCTCATCCTCAGAGTTTTTAAATTCAGCAAACCGATAATAATTATAGTTCTGTAATAAAGCTTATTGTGACATGAAATCATTATTTTTAGTCTTTACTTCCCGTATTTAATGGGGGAAATCGGACGATAAAGAAGTTTTACCCATTTTATATCAAATTATTATCCTAAGAGTTTTGAAATTAACAAGCTGAGAATATTTATAAATCTATTACAAAGCTTATTGCGATAAGAAATCGTTGTTTTGAGATTTAACATCACGTAGAGAATGTGGGAAATCGTATGATAATGAAGATTTACCTATTTTGTATCAAATCATCATCCTAAGAGTTTTAAAATTTAACAAGTTGATAATAATTATAATTCTGTTATAAAGCTTATTATGACAAGAAATCATAATTTTGAGGAACATGAGAAATCGTACGATCATGTAGTATTAACTCTTTCATATCAATTAATTATCATAAGAGTTTTGAAATTCAACAAGAGAATAATTACAATTCTTTTACAAAACTTATTGAAACAATAAATCGTTGTTTTGAGACTGAACTTCACGTAGAGAATGATAAAAATTGTATGATAATGAAGTTTTACCCATTTTGTATCAAATCATCATCATAAGAGTTTTGAAATTGAACACGCCAAGAATAATTATAATTCAGTTATAAAAAGCTTATTGTGACAAGGAATGGTAATTGTGAGGCTTAACATCGTGTAGAGATCATGGGAAATCGCACGATAATGAAGTTTTACCCATTTTGAATCAAATCCTCATCTTAAGAGTTTTGAAATTCAGCAAGCCGATAATAATTATAATTCTGTAACAAAGCTTATTGTGACAAGAAATCGTTATTTTGAGATTTAACTTCACGTAGAGAATGTGGGAAATTGTACGATAATGAAGATTTACCTATTTTGTATCAAATCATCATTATAAGAGTTTTGAAATTTCAAAAGACGAGAATAATCATAATTCTGTAACAAAAATTATTGTGAGAAGAAATCGTTGTTTTGAGTCTTTACTTCCCCTATGTAACGTGAAAAATCAGACGATAAAGAAGTTTTACCCATTTTATATCAAATTATTATCCTATGAGTTTTGAAATTAACAAACTGAGAATAATTGTAAATCTATTACAAAGCTTATTGTAATAAGAAATTGTTGTTTTGAAATTTAACTTCAAGTAGAGAATGTGGAAAATCATACTACAATGAAGATTTACCAATTTTGTATCAAATCATCACCCTAAAAGTTTTAAAATTCAAAAAGCCGAAAATAATTATAATTATGTTACTAAGCTTATTTTGGCAATAAATTGTTATTTCGAGACTTAACTTCATGTAGAGAACATGGTAAATAGTATGATAATGAAGTTTTACCCATTCTATATCAAATCATCATCCTCCGAGTTTTGAAATTGAACACACGGAGAATAATTACAATTCTGTTAGAAAGCTTATTGTGACAAGAAATCGTTATTTCGATGCTTAACTTCAGGAAGAGAACGTAGGAAATCGTAAGATAATGAAGTTTTACCCATTTTGTATCAAATCATCATTATAAGAGTTTTGAAATTGAACATGCTGAGAATAATTATTATTTAGTTAGAAAAAGCTTATTGGGACAAGGAATCGTAATTTTGAGGCTTAACTTCGCGTAGTGAACGTGGTAAATCGTACGATAATGAAGTTTTATCCATTTTAAATCAAATCCTCATCCTCAGAGTTTTTAGATTCAGCAAACCGATAATAATTATAATTCTGTAACAAAGCTTATTGTGACATGAAATCGTTATTCTGAGTCTTTACTTCCCGTATGTATCGTGGAAAATCAGACGATAAAGAAGTCTTACCCATTTTATATCAAATCATTATCCTAAGAGTTTTGAAATTAACAAGATGAGAATAATTATAAATCTATTACAAAGCTTATTGTGACAAGAAATCGTTATTTTGAGATTTAACATCACATAGAGAATGTGGGAAATTGTACGATAATGAAGATTTACCTATTTTGTATCAAATCATCATCTTAAGAGTTTTGAAATTCAACAAGCCGATAATAATTATTATTCTATTACAAGCTTATTATGACAAGAAATCGTAATTTTGAGGAACACGAGAAATTGTACGATCATATAGTTTTAACTATTTCTTATCAACTCATTGTCATAAGAGTTTTGAAATTCAACAAGTCGAGAATAATTATAATTCTTTTACAGAGCTTATTGAAACAATAAATCATTGTTTTGAGACTGAACTTCACGTAGAGAATGATGAAAATTGTATGATAATGAAGTTTTACCCATTTTCTATCAAATCATCATCATAAGAGTTTTAAAATTGAACACGGCAAGAATAATTATAATTCAGTTATAAAAAGCTTATTGTGACAAGGAATGGTAATTTTAAGGCTTAACATCCTGTAGAGATCAAGGAAAATCGTATGATCCATTTTGAATCAAATCCTCATCTTAAGAGTTTTGAAATTCAGCAAGTCGATAATAATTATAATTCTGTAACAAAGCTTGTTGTTACAAGAAATCATTATTTTGAGATTTAACTTCACGTAGAGAATGCGGGAAACTGTACGATAATGAAGATTTTCCTATTTTCTATCAAATCATCCTCCGAAATGTTTTGAAACTCAAATTATGTTACAAAGCTTATTTTGGTAATTAATCATTATTTTGAGACTTAAGTTTACGTGGAGAATGTGGTAAATCGTATGATAATGAAGTTTTACCCATTCCATATCAAATCATCATCCTCCGAGTTTTGAAATTGAACACACCGAGAATAATTATAATTCTTTTGGAAAGCTTATTATAGGGACAAGAAATCGATATTTTGAGGCTTAACTTCGCGTAGAGAAATTGAGAAATCATACAATAATGAAGTTTTACCCATTTTAAATCAAATCCTAATCCTAAGAGTTTTGAAATTTAACAAGCCGATAATAATTATAATTCAGTTACAAAGATTATTATGACAAGAAATCATAAATTGAGGCTTAACTTCTCGTAGAGAATATGAGAAATCGTACGATTATGTAGTTTTAACTATTTTATATTAAATCATTATCATAAGAGTTTTGAAATTCAATAAGTCGAGAATAATTATAATTCTTTTACAAAACTTATTGAGAAAAGAAATCGTTGTTTTGAGACTAAACTTCACTTAGACAACGATGGAAATAGAATTATAATGAAGTTTTACACATTTTCTATCTAATCATAATCATTAAAGTTTTGAAATTCAGCAAGCCAAGAATAATTATAATTCTGTAACAAAGCTTATTGTGAGAAAAAACCGTTGTTTCGAGTCTTTACTTCCCGTATGTAACATGGAAAATCATATGATAAAGAAGTTTTACCCATTTTATATCAAATTATTATCCTACGAGTTTTAAAATTAACAAGCCGAGAATAATTATAAATATATTACAAAGCTTATTGTAACAACAAATCGTTGTTTTGAGATTTAACTTCAAGTTGAGAATGTTGGAAATCGTACTATAATGAAGATTTACCAATTTTGTATCAAATCATCACCCTAAAAGTTTTGAAATTCAAAAAGCCGAAAAATATTTATAATTCTTTTACAAAGCTTATTTTGGCCATAAATCGTTATTTTGAGACTTAACTTCATGTAGAGAACATGGCAAATAGTATGATAACTAAGATTTACCCATTCTATATAAAATCATCATCCTCCGAGTTTTGAAATTGAACACACAGAGAATAATTAAAATTCTGTAAGAAAGCTTATTGTGACAAGAAATCGTTATTTTGAGGATTAACTTCACAAAGAGAACGTGGGAAATTGTACGATAATGAAGTTTTACATATCATCATCATCAGAGTTTTGAAATTGAACATGCCGAGAATAATTATAATTCTGTTACAAAAAGCTTATTGGGACAAGGAATTGAAATTTTGAGGCTTAACATCACAAAGAGAACGTGGCAAATTTTACGATAATGAAGTTTAACCATTTTGAATCAAATCCTCATCCTCAGAGTTTTTAAATTCAGCAAATCGATAAGAATTATAATTCTGTAACAAAGCTTATTGTGACAAGAAATTGTTGTAATGAGCCTTAACTTCACGTAGAGAACATGGGAAATCGTACGACAATGTAGTTTTAACTATTTTATATCAAATCATTATCATAAGAGTTTTGAAATTTAACAAGCCAAAAATAATTATAGTTATGTTGCAAAGCTTATTGAGACAAGAAATTGATGTTTTTAGACTGAACTTCACGTAAAGAACGATGGAAATCGTACGACAATGAAGTTTTACCAAGTTTGTATCCAATCATTATCATAAGAGTTTTGAAATTGCACACGCTGAGAATAATTATAATTCAGTTATAAAAAGCTTATTGTGACAAGGATTGGTAATTTTGAGACTTAACATCATGTAGAGATCATGGGAAATCGTACGATAATGAGGATTTACCCGTTTTAAATCAAATCCTCATCCTGAGGGTTTTGAAATTTAGAAAGCCGATAATAATTATAATTCTGTAACAAAGCTTATTGTTACAAGAAATCGTTATTTTGAGATTTAACTTCAGGTAGAGAATGTGGAAAATTGTACGATAATGAAGATTTACCTATTTCGTATCAAATCATCATCTGAAAAGTTTTGAAATTTAAAGAGTTGAAAATAATTATAATTCTGTTACAAAGCTTATTTTGGCAATAAATTGTTATTTTGATACTTATCTTCATGTGGAGAACGTGGCAAATATAATGAAGTTTTAACCATTCTATATCAAATCATCATCCTCCGAGTTTTGAAATTGGAAACACTGAGAATAATTATAATTCTGTTAGAAAGCTTATAGTAACAAGAAATCGTTATTTTGAGGTTTAACTATGCGTATAAAACGTGAAAAATCATGCGATAATGAAGTTTTACCCATTTCGAATCAAATCCTCATCCTCACAGTTTTAAAATTCAACAAGCCAATAATAATTATAATTCTGTTACAAAGCTTATTATTACAAGAAATCGTAATTTTGAGGCTTAACTTCAAGTAGAGAACATTAGAAATTGTACGATAATGTAGTTTTAACTATCTTATATCAAATCATTATCATAAGAGTTTTGAAATTTAACAAGCCAAAAATAATTATAATTATGTTACAAAGCTTATTGAGACAAGAAATTGTTGTTTTTGGAGTGAACTTCACGTAAAGAACGATGGAAATCGTACGATAATGAAGTTTTACCAAGTTTGTATCCAATCATTATCATAAGAGTTTTGAAATTGCACACGCTGAGAATAATTATAATTCAGTTATAAAAAGCTTATTGTGACAAGGATTGGTAATTTTGAGACTTAACATCACGTAGTGAACATGGAAAATCGTACGATAATAAAGTTTTACCTATTTTGAATCAAATCTTCATCCTCTAAGTTTTTAAATTCAACAAACCGATAATAATTATAATTCTGTAACAAAGCATATTGTAACAAGAAATCGTTGTAATGAGCCTTAACTTCACGTAGAGAACATGAAAAATCATACGACAATTTAGTTTTAAGTATTTTATTTGAAATCATTATCATAAGAGTTATGAAATTAAACAAGCCGAGAATAATTATAATTATGTTACAAAGCTTATTAAGACAAGAAATTGTTGTTTTGAGAATGAACATCATGTAGAGAAAGTTGGAAATCGTACGATAAGAAGGTTTACCTATTTTGTATCAAATCATAATCATAAGAGTTTTGAAATTTAGCAAGCCGAGAATAATTATAATTTTGTAAGAAAGCTTATTGTGAGAAGAAATCGTTGTTTTGAATCTTTACTTCCAGTATGTAATGTGAAAAATCGGATGATAAAGAAGTTTTACACATTTTATATCAAATCATTATCATAAGAGTTTTGAAATTAACAAGCCGAGAATAATTATAAAACTATTACAAAGCTTATTTTGATAAGAAATCATTGTTTTGAGATTTAACTTCACATAGAGAATATGAAAAATCGTTTGATAATGAAGTTTTACCAATTTTGAGTTAAATCCTCATCCTAAGAGTTTTGAAACTCAGCAAGCCAATAATAATTATAATTTTGTAACAAACCTTATTGTGAAAAGAAATCGTTGTTTTTAGATTTAACCTCACATAGAGAATGAGAGAAATCGTACAATAATGAAGATTTACCTATTTTGTATCAAATCATCATCTGAAAAGTTTGAAATTCAAAGAGCCAAAAATAATTATAATTCTGTTACAAAGCTTATTTTGGCAATAAATCGTTATTTTGAGACTTAACTTCACGTGGAAAACGTGGCAAATCGTATGATAATGAAGTTTTACCAATTCCATATCAAATCATCATCCTCCGAGTTTTGAAATTGAATACACCGAGAATAATTATAATTCTGTGAGAAAGCTTATAGTGACAAGAAATTTAACAAGTTGATAATAATTATAATTCTTTGAGGCTTAACTTCACGTAGAGAACGTGGGTAATCATACAATAATGAATATTTACCCATTTTTAATCAAACCCTCATCCTCAGTGTTTTAAATTTAACAAGTCGATAATAATTATAATTCTGTTACAAAGCTTATTATGACAAGAAATCATAATTTTGAGGCTTAACATCACGTAGAGAACATGAGAAATCGTACGATAATGTAGTTTTAACTATTTTATATCAAATCATTATCCTAAGAATTTTGAATTTCAACAAGCTGAGAATAATTATAATTATGTTACAAAGCTTATTGAGACAAGAAATCGTTGTTTTGAGACTGAACTTCATGTAGAGAACGATAGAAATCGTACGATAATGAAGTTTTACCTATTTTGTATCAAATTATCATAATAAGAGTTTTGAAATTGATTACACTGGGAATAATTATAATTCAGTTATAAAAAGTTTATTATGACAAGGAATGGTAATTTTAAGGTTTAACATCATGTAGAGAACATGAGAAATCGTAAGATAGTGAAGTTTTACAAATTTTGAATCAAATCCTCATCCTCAGAGTTTTTAAATTCAACAAACTGATAATAATTATAATTCTGTAACAAAGCTTATTGTGACAAGAAATTGTTGCAATGAGCCTTAACTTCACGTAGAGAACATGAGAAATCGTACGACAATATAGTTATAACTATTTTACATCAAATCATTACCATAAAAGTTTTGAAATTCAACAAGGCGAGAATAATTATAATCCTGTTACAAAGCTTATTTTGACAAGAAATCATTGTTTTTTAGAATGAACTTCACGTAGAGATCGTTGGAAATCGTACGATAATGAAGTTTTACCCATTTTGTATCAAATCATCATCGTAAAAGTTTTAAAATTAAGCAAGTCGAGAATAATTATAATTCTGTAACAACGCTTATTGTGAGAAGAAATCGTAGTTTTGAGTCTTTACTTCCCGTACGTAACGTGGGAATTCAGACAATAAAGAAGTTTTACCCATTTTATATCAAATCATTATCCTAACTGTTTTGAAATTAACAAGCCGTGAATAATTATAAATCTATTACAAAGCTTATTTTTGACAAGAAATCGTTGTTTTGAGATTTAACTTCATGTAGAGAATGTGGGAAATCGTACGATAATGAAGATTCGTCTATTTTGTATCAAATCATCATCCTAAAAGTTTTGAGACTTAACTTCACGTAGAGAACTTGGCAAATAGTATGATAATGAAGTTTTACCCATTCTATATCAAATCATCATCCTCCGAGTTTTAAAATTGAACACAGAGAGAATAATTATAATTTTGTTAGAAAGCTTACTGTGACAAGAAATCGTTATTTTGAGGCTTAACTTTATGAAGAGAATGTGGAAAATCATACATGAAAGAAGTTTTACCCATTTTGTATCAAATCATCATCATAAGAGTTTTCAAATTGAACACGCCAGGAATAATTATAATTCTGTTACAAAAAGCTTATTCGTACGAGGAATCGAAATTTTGAGGCTTAACATCATGTAGAGAATGTGGCAAATTGTATGATAATGAAGTTTTACCTATTTTGAGTCAAATTTTCATCCTTAGAGTTTTTAAATTCAACAAACTGATAATAATTATAATTCTGTAACAAAGCTTATTGTGACAAGAAATTGTTGTATTGAACCTTAACTTCACGTAGAGAACATGAGAAATCGTACGACAATGTAGTTTTAACTATTTTATATCAAATCATTATTATAAGAGTTTTGAAATTTAAGAAGCCAAAAATAATTATAATTCTATTACAAAGCTTATTGAGACAAGAAATTGTTGTTTTTAGACTGAACTTCACATAGAGAACGATGGAAATCATACGATAATGAAGTTTTACCCAGTTTGTATTAAATCATTATCATAAAAGTTTCAAAATTGAACACGTCGAGAATAATTATAATTTAGTTATAAAAAGCTTATTGTGAAAATGAATGGTAATTTTGGGGCTTAACATCATGTAGAGATCATGGGAAATCGTACGATAATGAAAGGTTACCCATTTTGAGTCAAATCATCATCTTAAGAGTTTTAAAATTCATCATGTCTATAATAATTATAATTCTTTAACAAAGCTTATCGTGACACGAAATCATTGTTTTGAGATTTAACTTCACGTAGATAATGTGGGAAATAGTACGATAATGAAGATTTACCTATTTTGTATCAAATCATTATCCAAAAAGTTTTGAAATTCAAAGATCCGAAAATAATTATAATCTGGTTACAAAGCTTATTTTGGCAATAAATCATTATTTTGCGATTTAATTCACGTGGAGAACGTGACAAATAGTATGATAATGAAGTTTTACCCATTCTATATCAAATCATCATCCTCCGAGTTTTGAAATTGAACACACCAAGAATAATTATAATTCTGTTAGAAAGCTTATAGTGACAAGAAATCATTATTTTGAGGCTTAACATAACGTAGAGAACGTAGGAAATCATACGGTAATGAAGTTTTACCCATTTTGAAGCAAATCTTCATCCTCACAACATTTAAATTCAACAAGCCGATAATAATTATAATTCTGTTACAAAGCTTATTATGATAAGAAATAGTAATTTTAAGGCTTAACTTCATGTAGAGAACATGAGAAATTGTACGATAATGTAGTTTTAACTATTTTATGTCAAGTCATAATCATAAGAATTTTGAAATTCAAGAAGCAGAGAATAACTGTAATTCTGTTACAAAGCGTAATGAGAAAAGAAAACATTGTTTTGAGACTGAAATTCATGTATGGAATGATGAAAATCGTACGATAATAAAGTTTTACCCATTTTGTATCAAATACTCATCATAAGAGTTTTGAAATTGATGACGTTGAGAATAATTATAATTCAGTTATAAAAAGCTTATTGTGACAACAAATGATAATTTTGAGGCTTAACACCACGTAGAGAACATGGGAAATCGTATGAAAATGAAGTTTTACCTATTTTGAATCAAATCCTCGTTGTCAGAGTTTTTAAATTCAGCAAACTGATAATAATTATAATTATGTAACAAAGCTTATTGTGACAAGAAATCGTTGTAATGAGCCTTAACTTCACGTAGAGAACATGAGAAATCATACGACAATGTAGTCTTAACTATTTTATATCAAATCATTATCATAAGAGTTTTGAAATTCAACAAGCCAAGAATAATTATAATTCTGTTACAAAGCTTATTCAGACAAGAAATCATTGTTTTGAGAATGAACTTCACGTAGAGAACGTAGGAAATCGTACGATAATGAAGTTTTACCCATTTTGAATCAAATTCTAATCCTAAGAGTTTTAAAATTCATCAAGCTGATAATAATTATAATTTTGTAACAAAGCTTATTGTGACAAGAAATCGTTGTTATGAGCCTTAACTTCACGTATGTAACGTGGGAAATTCGACGATAAAGAAGTTTTACCCATTTTATATCAAATTATCATCCTAAGAGTTTTGAAATTAACAAGACGACAATAATTATAAATCTATTACAACGCTTATTGTGATAAGAAATTGTTGTTTTGAGATTTAACTTTACGTAGAGAATGTGGGAAATCGTATCATAATAAAGATTTACCAATTTTGTATCAAATCACAACCCTAAAAGTTTTGAAATTCAAAAAGCCGAAAATAATTATAGTTCTTTTACAAAGTTTATTTTGGTAATAAATCGTTACTTTGAGACTTAACTTCATGCTGAGAACATGGAAAATAGTATGATAATGAAGTTTTTCCCATTCTATTTCAAATCATCATCCTCCGAGTGTTGAAAATGAACACACCGAGAATAATTATAATTCTGTAAGAAGGCTTATTTTGACAGGAAATCATTTTTTTGAGTCTTAACTTCACGTAACAAACTTGAAAAATCGTACGATAATGAAGTTTCACCCATTTTTATCAAATCATTATCATAAGAGTTTTGAAATTGAACACGCCGAGAATAATTATAATTTTGTTACAAAAAGCATATTGAGACAAAGAATACTAATCTTGAGGCTTAACATCACGTAGAGAACGTGGCAAATCGTACGATAATGAAGTTTTTCCCATTTTGAATCCAATCCTCATCCTTAGAGTTTTTAAATTCAGCATACCGATAATAATTATAATTCTGTAGCAAAGCTTATTGTGAGAAGAAATTGTTGTAATGAGCCTTAATTTCACGTAGGGAACATGAGAAATCGTACGACAATGTAGTTTTAACTATTTTATATCAAATCATTATCATAAGAGTTTTAAAATTTAACAAGCAAAAAATAATTATAATTCTGTTACAAAGCTTATTGAGACAAGAAATTGTTGTTTTGAGACTGAACTTCACGTAGAGAATGATGGAAATCGTACGGTAATGAAGTTTTACCCATTTTATATTAAATCATTATCATAAGAGTTTGGAAATTGAATACGCCGAGAATAATTATAATTCAGTTATAAAAAGCTTATTGTGACAAGGAATGGTAATTTTGAGGCTTAACATCATGTAGAGATCATGGAAAATCGTACGATAATGAAGTTTTACCCATTTTAAATCAAATCCTCATTCTAAGAGTTTTGAAATTTTGCAAGCCGATAATAAATATAATTCTGTAACAAAGCTTATTGTGATAAGAAATCATTTTTTTGATATTTAACTTCATGTAGAGAATGTGAAAAATTATACGATAATGAAGATTTACCTATTTTATATCAAATCATCATTTAAAAAGTTTTGAAATTCAAAGAGCCAAAAATAATTATAATTCTGTTACAAAGCTTATTTCGGTAATAAATCATTATTTTGAGACTTAACTTCACGTAGAGAACGTGGCAAATCATATGATAGTGGAGTTTTACCCATTCTATATCAAATCATTATCCTATAAGTTTTGAAATTGAACTCACCAAGGGTAATTATGATTTTGTTAGAGAGCTTATTATAGTGACCAGAAATCGTTATTTTGAGGCTTAACTTCACGTAGAGAATGTGGGAAATCATACAATAATGAAGTTTTACATATTTTGAATCAAATCCTCATCCTAAGAGTTTTTAAATTCAACAAGCCAATAATAATAATAATTCTATTACAAAGCTTATTATGACAAGAAATCGTAATTTTGAGGCTTAACTACATAGAGAACATGAGAAATCGTACGTTAATGTAGTTTTAACTATTTTATATCAAATCATTATTATAAGAGTTTTGAAATTCAACAAGCCGAAAGTAATTATAATTCTGTTACAAGGCTTATTGAGACAAGAAATCGTTGTTTTGAGACTGAACTTCACGTATTGAGCGATGGAAATTGTATGATAAAGAAGTTTTACCAATTTTGTATCAAATCATTGTCATAAGAATTTTGAAATTGAATATGCCGAGAATAATTATAATTCAGTAGTAAAAAGCTTATTGTGACAAGGACTGGTAATTTTGAGGCTTAATATCACGTACAGAACATGGGAAATCGTACGATATTGAAGTTTTACCCATTTTAAATCAAATCTTCATCCAAAGAGTTTTGAAATTTTCTGCAAGTTGATAATAATTATAATTCTGTAACAAAGCTTATTCTGACAAGAAATCATTCTTATGAGCCTTAACTTCACGTATGTAACGTGGAAAATTCGACGATAAAGAAGTTTTACCTCTTTTATATCAAATCATCATCCTAAGAGTTTTGAAATTAACAAGATGACAATAATTATAAATCTATTACAACGCTTATTGTGATAAGAAATCGTTGTTTTGAGATTTAACTTCACGTAGAGAATATGAGAAATTGTATCATAATGAAGATTTACCAATTTTGTATCAAATCATCACCCTAAGGGTTCTGAAATTCAAAAAGCTGAAAATAATTATAGTTCTCTTACAAAGCTTATTTTGGCAATAAATCGTTATTTTAAGACTAAACTTCACGTAGAGAACATGGCAAATAGTATGATAATGAAGTTTACCCATTCTATATCAAATTATCATCTTCCGAGTTTTGAAATTGAACACATCGAGAATAATTATAATTCAGTAAGAAGGCTTATTGTGACAGGAAATCATTATTTTGAGTCTTAACTTCACGTAGAGAACGTAAAAAATCGTACGATAATGAAGTTTTACCCATTTTGTATCAAATCATCATAATAAGAGTTTTGAAATTGAACATGCCGAGAATAATTAAACCCTGTTACAAAAAGCTTATTGAGATAAGAAATCGCTGTTTTGAGACTGAACTTCATGTAAAGAAGGATGAAAATCGTAGGATAATGAAGTCTTACCAATTTTGCATCAAATCATCATCATGAGTGTTTTGAAATTGGACGTGCCGAGAATAATTATAATTGAGTTATAAAAAGATTATTGTGACAAAGAATAGTAATTTTGAGGCCTAACATCACGTACAGAGCATGAGAAATTGTACGATAATGAAGTTTTACCCATTTTGATTCAAATCCTCATCTAAAGAGTTTTGAAATTCAGCAAGCCGATAATAATTATAATTTTGTAACAAAGCTTATTCTGACAAGAAATCGTTGTTATGAGCCTTAGCTTTACGTATGTAACATTGGAAATTCGACGATAAAAAAGTTTTACCCATTTTATATCAAATCATCATCTAAAAAGTTTTGAAATTAACAAGACGAGAATAATTATAAATCTAATACAAAGCTTATTGTGATAAAAAATTGTTGTTTTGAGATTTAACTTCACGCAGAGAATGTGAGAAAATCGTATCATAATGAAGATTTACCAATTTTGTGTCAAATCATCACCCAAAAAGTTTTGAAATTCAAAAAGTTGAAAATAATTACAATTCTCTTATAAAGCTTATTATGAAAATAAATCGTTATTTTGAGACTTAACTTCACGTAGAGAACATATCAAATAGTATGATAATGAAGTTTTACCCATTCTATATCAAGTAATCATCCATCGAGTTTTGAAATTGAACACACCAAGCATAATTATAATTCTGTAAGAAAGCTTACTTTGACAAGAAATCATTATTTTGAGTCTTAACTTCACGTAGAGAACGTGGAAAATCGTAGGAAGATGAAGTTTTACCCATTTTGTATCATTTCATCATCATAAGAGTTTTGGAATTGAACACACCGAGTATAATTATAATTTTGTTTCAAAAAGCTTATTGCGACAAGGAATTGTTATTTTGAAGCTTAACTTCACGAAAAGAATGTGGGAAATCGTAGGATAATGAAGTTTTTCCATTTTGTATCAAATCGTCATCATAAGAGTTTTGATATTGAACACGCTGAGAATAATTATAATTCTATTACAAAAAGTTTATTGGGATAAAGGATCGTAATTTTGAAGCTTAACATCACGAAGAGAATGTGGCAAATTGTACGATAATGAAGTTTTACCCATTTTGAGTAAAATCCTCATCCTTAGAGTTTTTAAATTCAGCAAACCGATAATAATTATAATTCTGTAACAAAGTTTATTGTGACAAGAAATTGTTGTAATGAACATTAACTTCACGTAGAGAACATGAGAAATCGTGCGACAATGTAATTTTAACTATTTTTTATCAAATCATTATCATAAGAGTTTTGAAATTTAACAAGCCAAAAATAATTATAATTCTGTTTCAAAGCTTATTGAAACAAGAAATTGTTGTTTTTAGACTGAACTTCACATAGATAACGATAGAAATCGTACGATAACGAAGTTTTACCCAGTTTGTATTAAATTATTATCATAAGAGTTTCGAAATTGAACATGCCGAGAATAATTATAATTCTGTTATAAAAAGCTTTTTGTGAAAATGAATGGTAATTTTGAGGCTTAACATCATGTAGAGATCATAGAAAATCGTACGATAATGAAGTTTTATTCATTTTGAATCAAATCCTCATCCTAAGAGTTTTAAAATTCTGCAAGTCGATAATAATTATAATTCTATAACAAAGCTTATTGTGACAAGAAATCATTGTTTTAAGATTTAACTTCACATAGAGAATGTGAGAAATAGTACGATAATGTAGATATACCTATTTTGTATCAAATCATCGTTCGAAAAGTTTTGAAATTCAAAGATCCGAAAATAATTATAATCTTGTTACAAAGCTTATTTTGGCAATAAATCGTTATTTTGAGACTTAATTCACGTGGAGAGCGTGACAAATAGTATGTTAATAAGGTTTTACCCATACTATATCAAATCATCATCCTCCAAGTTTTAAAATTGAACACACCAAGAATAATTATCATTCTGTTACAAAGCTTATAGTGACAGGAAATTGTTATTTTGAGGCTTAACTTAACGTAGAGAACGTGGGAAATCATACGATAATAAAGTTTTACACATTTTGAATCAAATCCTCATCCTCACAGCATTTAAATTCAACAAGCTGATAATAATTATAATTCTGTTACAAAGCTTATTATGATAAGAAATTATAATTTTGAGGCTTAACTTCACGTAGAGAACATGAGAAATCGTACGATAATGTAGTTTTAACTATTTTTTATCAAATCATAATCATAAGAATTTTGAAATTGAAGAAGCCGAGAATAATTGTAATTCTGTTACAAAGCTTAATGAGAAATGAAATCGTTGTTTTGAGACTGAACTTCACGTATAGAATGATGGAAATCGTACGATAATAAAGTTTTTCCCATTTTGTATAAAATCATCATAATAGGAGTTTTGAAATTGATGACGCCGAGAAAAATTATAATTCAATTATAAAAAGCTTATTGTGACAACAAATGGTAATTTTGAGGCTTAACATCACGTAGAGAACATGGAAAATCGTACGATAATGAAGTTTTACTTATTTTGAATCGAGTCCTCATCCTTAGAGTTTTTAAATTTAGCAAACCGATAATAATTATACTTTTGTAACAAAGCTTATTGTGACAAGAAATCGTTGTAATGAACCTTAACTTCACGTAGAGATCATGAGAAATCATATGACAATGTAGTTTTTACTATTTTATATCAAATCATTATCATAAGAGTTTCGAAATTCAATAAGCCGAAAATAATTATAATTATGTTACAATGCTTATTTAGACAAGAAATCGTTATTTTGAGAATGAACTTCACGTAGAGAACATTGGAAATCGTACGATAATGAAGTTTTACCCATTTTGAATCTAATTCTCATCCTTAGAGTTTTGAAATTCAGCAAGCCAATAATAATTATAATTTTGTAACAAAGCTTATTGTGACAAGAAATCGTTGTTATGAGCCTTAACTTCACATATGTAACGTGCGAAATTCAATGATATAGAAGTTTTACCCATTTTATATCAAATCATCATCCTAAGAGTTTTGAAATTAACGAGACGACAATAATTATAAGTCTATTACAATGCTTATTCTGATAAGAAATTGTTGTTTCAAGATTTAACGTCATGTAGATAATGTGGGAAATCGTATCATAATGAAGATTTACCAATTTTGTATCAAATCACAACCCTAACAGTTTTGATATTCAAAAAGCCGAAAATAATTATAGTTCTCGGACAAAGCTTATTTTGGTAATAAATCATTATTTTGAGACTTAAATTCATGCAGAGAACATGGCAAATAGTATGATAATGACGTTTTATCCATTCTATATGAAATCATCATCCTCCGAGTTTTGAAATTGAACATACCGAAAATAATTATAATTCAATAAGAAGGCTTATTGTGATAGGAAATCATTTTTTTGAGTCTTAACTTCACGTAGAGAACATGGGAAATCACACGATAATAAAGTTTCACCCATTTTGTATCAAATCATCATTATAAGAGTTGAAATTGAACACGCCGAGAATAATTATAATTCTGCTACAAAAAGCATATTGAGACAAAGAATCATAGTCTTGAGGCTTAGCATCACGTAGAGAATGTGGCAAATTGTACGATAATAAAGTTTTTCCCATTTTGAATCAAGTCTTCATCCTTAGAGTTTTTAAATTTAGCAAACTGATAATAATTATAATTCTGTAGCAAAGCTTATTGTGAGAAGAAATTGTTGTAATGAGCCTTAACTTCAAGTACAGAACATGAGAAATCATACGACAAATGTAGTTAGCTATTTTATATCAAATCATTATCATAAGAGTTTTAAAATTTAACAAGCCAAAAATAATTATAATTCTGTTACAAAGCTTATTGAGACAAGAAATTGTTGTTTTGAGACTGAACTTCACGTAGAGAATGATGGAAATCGTACGGTAATGAAGTTTTACCCATTTTATATCAAAGCATTATTATAAGAGTTTTGAAATTGAACACGCCGAGAATAATTATAATTCAGTTATAAAAAGCTTATTGTGACAAGGAATGGTAATTTTGAGGCTTAACATCACATAGAGATCATAGGAAATCGTACGATAATGAAGTTTTACCCATTTTGAATAAATCCTCATCCTAAGAGTTTTGAAATTTAGCAAGCCGATAATAATTATAATTCTGTAACAAAGCTTATTGTGACAAAAAATCATTGTTTTGAGATTTAATTTCACGTGGAGAATGTGGAAAGTTGTACGATAATGAAGATTTACCTATTTTGTATCATATAATCATTCGAAAAGTTTTTAAATTCAAAGAGCCGAAAATAATTATAATTCTGTTACAAAGCTTATTTTGGTAATAAATTGTTATTTTGAGACTTAACTTCACGTAGAGAACGTGGCAAATCGTATGAGAATGAAGTTTTACCCATTCTATATCAAATCATCATCCTCCAAGTTTTGAAAATGAACTCACCGAGAGGAATTATAATTTCGTTAGAAAGCTTATTATAGTGACAAGAAATCGTTATTTTGAGGCTTAACTTCATGTAGAGAACGTGGGAAATCATACGATAATGAAGGTTTACCCATTTTCAATCAAACACTCATCCTAAGAGTTTTGAAATTCATCAAGCCGATAATAATAATAATTCTATTACAAAGCTTATTATGACAAGAAATCGTAATTTTGAGGCTGAACTGCACGTAGAGAACATGAGAAATTGTACGATAATGTAGTTTTAAGTATTTTATATCAAATCATTGTCATAAGAGTTTTGAAATTCAACAAGCCGAGAATAATTATTAATCTGTTACAAAGCTTATTGAACAAGAAATCATTGTTTTAAGACTGAACTTCACGAATTGAATGATGGGAATCGTATGATAATGAAGTTTTATCCATTTTGCATTAACTCATCGTCATAAGAGTTTTGAAAATGAACATGCCGAGAATAATTATAATTCAGTAGTAAAAAGCTTATTCTGACAAGAAATGGTAATTTTGAGGGTTAACATCATGTACAGAACATGGGAAATCGTATGATGTTGAAGTTTTACCCATTTTGAATCAAATCTTCATCCCAAGAGTTTTAAAATTCAGCAAGCCAATAATAATTATAATTCTATAACGAAGCTTATTCTGACAAAAAATCATTATTATGAGCCTTAACTTCACGTATGTAACGTGGAAAATTTGACGATAAAGAAGTTTTACCCCTTTTATATCAAATCATCATCCTAAGAGTTTTGAAATTAACAAGACGACAATAATTATAAATCTATTACAATGCTTATTGTGATAAGAAATCATTATTTTGAGATTTAACTTCACTTAGAGAATATGAGAAATTGTATTATAATGAAGATTTACCAATTTTATATCAAATCATCAACCTAAAGGTTTTGAAATTCAAAAAGCCAAAAATAATTATAGTTCTCTTACAAAGCTTATTTTGGCAATAAATCGTTATTTTAAGACTTAACTTCACGTAGAGAACATGGCAAACGGTATGATAATGAAGTTTTACCCATTCTATATCAAATTATCATCCTCTGAGTTTTGAAATTGAACACATCGAGAATAATTATAATTCTGTAAGAAGGCTTATTGTGACAGGAAATCGTTATTTTGAGTCTTAACTTCACGTAGAGAACGTGAAATATCGTACGATAATGAAGTTTTACCCATTTTGTATCAAATCGTCATCATAAGAGTTTTGAAATTGAACATGTCGAGAATAATTGTAATTCCGTTGCAAAAAGCTTATTGAGATAAGAAATCGTTGTTTTGAGACTCAAATTCACGTAGATAACGATGAAAATCGTAGGATAATGATGTTTTACCTATTTTATATTAAATCATCATCATAAGAGTTTTGAAATTGAACACGCCGAGAATAATTATAATTGAGTTATAAAAAGATTATTGTGACAAGGAATAGTAATTTTGTGGTCTAACATCACGTATAGAACATGGGAAATCGTACGATAATGATGTTTTACCCATTTTGAATCAAATCCTCATCTAAAGAGTTTTGAAATTCAGCAAGCTGATAATAATTATAATTCCGAAAGAAAGCTTATTCTAACAAGAAATCGTTGTTATGAGCCTTAGCTTCACGTATGTAATGTTGGAGATTAGATGATAAAGAAGTTTTACCCATTTTATATCAAATCATCATCCAAAAAGTTTTGAAATTAAAAAGACGAGAATAATTATAAATCTAATACGATGCTTATTTTGATAAAAAATCGTTGTTTTGAGATTTAACTTCACGCAGAGAATGTTGGAAAATCTTATCATAACGAAGATTTACCAATTTTTTATCAAATCATCACCTTAAAAGTTTTGAAATTCAAAAAGTTAAAAATAATGACAATTCTCTTACAAAGCTTATTATGGAAATAAATCGTACGATAATAAAGTTTTGAAATTGATGACGCCGATAATTCAGTTATAAAAAGCTTATTGTGACAACAAATGGTAATTTTGAGGCTTAACATCACGTTGAGAATATGAGAAATCGTACGGTAATGAAGTTTTACCCATTTTGAATCAAATCCTCATCCTCAGAGTTTTTAAATTCAGTAAACCGATAATAATTATAATTATGTAACAAAGCTTATTGTGACAAGAAATCATTGTAATGAGGTTTAACTTCATGTAGAGAACATGAAAAATCATATGACAATGTAGTTTCAACTATTTTATATCAAATCATTATAATGAGAGTTTTGAAATTCAACAAGCCGAGAATAATTATAATTCTGTTACAAAGCTTATTGCAATAAGAAATCGTTGTTTTGAGAATGAACTTCCCATAGAGAACGTTGGAAATCATACGATAATGAAGTTTTACCCATTTTGAATCAAATTCTCATTCTAAGAGTCTTGAAATTCAGCAAGCCGATAATAATTATAATTTGTTAACAAAGCTTATTGTGACAAATAATCGTTGTTATGAGCCTTAACTTTACGTATATAACGTGAGAAATTCGACGATAAAGAAGTTTTACCCATTTTATATCAAATCGTCATTCTAAGAATTTTGAAATTAACAAGCCAAGAACAATTATAAATCTATTACAAAGCTTATTGTAACAAGAAATCGTTGTTTTGAGATTTAACTTCATGTAGAGAATGTGAAAAATCGCACAATAATGAAGATTTACCTATTTTGTATCAAATCATTATCCTAAAATTTTTGAAATTAAACAAGTTGAAAGTAATTATAATTCTATTAGAAAGCTTATTTTGGCAATAAATCGTTATTTTGAGACTTAACTTCACGTAGAAAACATGGCAAATCGTACGATAATGAAGTTTTACCCATTTTGAATCAAATCCACATTCTCAGAGTTTTTATATATAGCAAACCAATAATAATTATAATTGTAACAAATCTTATTGTGACAAGAAATCGTTGTAATGAGCCTTAACTTCACCTGGAGAACATGAGAAATCGTACGACAATGTAGTTTTAACTATTTATATATTAAATCATTATAATAAGAGTTTTGAAATTTAACAAGCTAAGAATAATTATAATTCTGTTACAAAGCTTATTGCGACAAGAAATCGTTGTTTTGAGAATAAACTTCACGTAGACAATGTTGGAAATCGTACGATAATGAACTTTTACCCATTTTGTATCAAATCATCATCATAAGAGTTTTGAAATTTAGCAAACCGAGAATAATTATAATTCTGTAACAAAGCTTATTGTGAGAAGAAATCGTTGTTTTAAGTCTTTACTTCCTGTATGTAACTTGAGAAATCGGACGATAATGAAGTTTTACCTATTTTATATCAAATCATCATCCTAAGAGTTTTGAAATTAATAAGACAAGAATAATTATAAATCTATTACAGCACTTGTAGTGATAAGAAATTGTTGTTTTGAGATTTAACTTCACATAGAGAATGTGGAAATCGTACCATAATAAAGATTTACCAATTTTGTTTCAAATAATCAGCCTAAAAGTTTTCAAATTCAAAAAGTCAAAAATAATTGTAATTCTCTTACAAAGCTTATTATGGCAATAAATCGTTATTTTGAAACTTAACTTCACATAGAGAACGTGACAAATAGTATGATAATGAAGTTTTACCCATTCTATATCAAATCATCATCCTCCGAGTTTTGAAATTGAACCCACCAAGCATAATTTTAATTCTGTTAGAAAGCTTACTGTGATAAGAAGTTTTACCCATTTCGTATCAATTCATCATCATAAGAGTTTTGAAATTGAACAAGCCGTGAATAATTATAATTTTGTTACAAAAAGCTTATTGCAACAAGGAATTGTAATTTTGAGGATTAACATCACATAGAAAACATGGCAAATTGCACGATAATGAAGATTTACCCATTTTGAATCGAATCCACATCATCAGAGTTTTTATATTTTGCAAACCGATAATAATTATAATTCTGTTACAAAGTTTATTGTGACAAGAAATCATTGTAATGAGCCTCAACTTCACGTAGAGAACAGGAGAAATTGTATGACAATGACGTTTTAACTATTTTATATCAAATCATTATCTTAAGAGTTCTAAAATTCAACAAGGCGAGAATAATTATAAATCTGTTACAAAGCTTTTTGCGACAAGAAATCATTGTTTTGAGAATGAATTTCATGTAGACAACGTTGGAAACCATACGATAATAAACTTTTACCCATTTTCTATCAAATCATTATCATAAGAGTTTTTAAATTCAGCAAATCGAGAATAATTATAATTCTGTAACAAAGCTTGTTGTGAGAAAAAATTATTGTTTTGAGTCTTTAGTTCCCGTATGTAATGTGGGAAATCAGACAATAAAGAAGTTTTACCCATTTTATATCAAATTATTATCCTAAGAGTTTTGAAATTAACAAGCCAAGAATAATTATAAATCTATTACAAAACTTATTGTGACAAGAAATAGTTGTTTTCATATTTAATTTCACATAGAGAATGTGGAAAATCGTACGATAATGAAGATTTACCTATTTTGCATCAAATCATCATCCTAAAAGTTTTGAAATTCAACAAGCCAAAAATAATTATAATTTTGTTACAAAGCTTATTTTGGCAATAAATCGTTATTTTGAGACTTAACTTCACGTAGAGAACATGTCAAATCGTATGATAATGAAGTTTCACCCATTCTATATTAAATCATCATCCTCCGAGTTTTGAAATTGAACACACCGAGAATAATTATAATTTTGTTACAAAGCTTATTATAGTGAAAAGAAATCGATATTTTGTGGCTTAAAATCACGTAGAAAACGTGGGAAATCATACGATAATGAAATTTTACCCATTTTGAATCTGATCATCATGCTAAGAGTTTTGAAATTCAAAAAGCTGATAATAATTACAATTTTGTTACAAAGCTTATTATGACAAGAAATCATAATTTTGAGGCTTAACTTCACGTAGAGAACATGAGAAATCGTATGATAATGTAGTTTTAACTATTTCATATCAAATCATTATCATAAGAGTTTTAAAATTCAACAAGCCGAGAATAATTATAATTCTGTTACAAAGCATATTCAGACAAGAAATTTTGAGACTGAACTTCACGTAGAGAACGATGACAATCTTACGATAATGAAGTTTTACCCATTTTGTATCAAATCATCATAAGAGTTTTATAATTGAACACGTCGAGAATAATTATAATTCAGTTATAAAAATCTTATTGTGACAAGGAATGGTAATTTTGAGGCTTAACATCACGTAGAGAACATGACAAATCATATGATAATAAAGTCTTACCCATTTTGAATCAAATCCTCATCCTAAGAGTTTTGATAATAATTATAATTTTGTTACAAAGCTTATTATGACAATAAATCATAATTTTCAGGCTTAACTTCCTATAGAGAACATGACAAATCGTACGATCACTTAGTTTTAAATATTTCACATCAAATCATTATCATAAGAGTTTTGAAATTCAACAAGTCGAGAATAATTATAAGTTTTTACAAAGCTTATTGAAACATGAAATCGTTGTTTTGAGACTGAAGTTCACGTAGAGAACGATGGAAATCATACGATAATAAAGTTTTACCCATTTTATATCAAATCATCATCATAAGAGTTTTAAAATTAAACACGTCGATAATAATTATAATTCAGTTATAAAAATTTTGTTGTGACGAGGAATGGTAATTTTGTGACTTAACATCACGTAGAGATCATGGGAAATCGTACGATAATGAAGATTTACCCATTTTGAATTAAATCTTCATCCTAAGAGTTTTGAAATTCAGCAAGCCGATAATAATTATAATTATGCAACAAAGCTTATTTTGACAAGAAATCATTATTTTGAGATTTAACTTCACGTAGAGAATGTGAGAAATTGTACGATAATGAAGATTTACCAATTTTGTATCAAATCATCCTCTGAAAAGTTTTGAAACTCAAAGAGCCGAAAATAATTATAATTATGTTACAAAGCTTATTTTGGTAATAAATTGTTATTTTGAGACTTAAGTTCACGGGAGAATGTGGTAAATCGTACGATAATGAAGTTTTACCCATTTTATATCAAATCATCATCCTCTGAGTTTTGAAATTGAACACACCGAGAATAATTATAATTCTGTTGGAAAGCTTATTATAGGGACAAGAAATCAATATTTTGAGGCTTAACTTCGCGTTGAGAATGTGCGAGATCTTACGATAATAAAGTTTTAGCCATTTTGAATCAAATCCTCATCCTAAAAGTTTTGAAATTTAACAAGTCGATAATAATTATAATTCTGTTACAAAGATTATTATGACAAGAAATCATAATTTTGAGGTTTAACTTCTCGTAGAGAACATGAGAAATCGTACGATTATGTAGTTTTAACTATTTTATATCAAATCGTTATCATAAGAGTTTTGAAATTCAATAAGTCGAGAATAATTATAATTCTTTTAGAAAACTTATTGAGAAAAGAAATCGTTGTTTTGAGACTGAACTTCAAGTAGATAACGATGGAAATAGTATGATAATGAAGTTTTACACATTTTCTGTCTAATCATCATCATAAAAGTTTTGAAATTCAGCAAGCCGAGAATAATTATAATTCTGTAACAAAGCTTATTGTGAGAAAAACCGTTGTTTCGAGTCTTTACTTCCCGTATGTAACATGGAAAACCAGACGATAAAGAAGTTTTACCCATTTTATATCAAATTATTATCCTATGAGTTTTAAAACTAACAAGCCGAGAATAATTATAAATCTATTACAAAGCTTATTGTAACAAGAAATCATTGTTTTGAGATTTAACTTTAAGTTGAGAATATGGGAAATCATACTATAATGAAGATTTACCAATTTTGTATCAAATCATCACCCTAAAAGTTTTGAAATTCAAAAAACTGAAAATATTTATAATTCTTTTACAAAGCTTATTTTGGCCATAAATATTTATTTTGAGACTTAACTTCATGTTGAGAACATGGCAAATAGTATGATAATGAATATTTACCCATTCTATATAAAATCATCATCCTCCGAGTTTTGAAATTGAACACACGGAGAATGATTAAAATTTTGTAAGAAAGCTTATTGTGACAAGAAATCATTATTTTGAGGCTTAACTTCATGACGAGAACGTGGGAAATTGTACGATAATGAAGTTTTACCTATTTTGTATCATATCATCATCATCAGAGTTTTGGAATTGAACATGCTGAAAATAATTATAATTTTGTTAAAAAAAAGCTTATTGGGACAAAGAATCAAAATTTTGAGGCTTAACATCACGTAGAGAATGAGGGAAATCGTACGATAATGAAGATTTACCTATTTTGTATCAAATCATCATCCGAAAAGTTATGAAATTCAAAGAGCCGAACATAATTACAATTCTATTACAAAGCTTATTTTACCAATAAATCGTTATTTTGAGACTTAACTTCACGTGGTGAACGTGGCAAATAGTATGATAATGAAGTTTTTCCTATTCCATATCAAATCATCATCCTCCGAGTTTTGAAATTGAATTCACCGAGAATAATTATAATTCTGTGAGAAAGCTTATAGTGATAAGAAATCATTATTTTGAGGCTTAACTTCAAGTAGAGAACGTGGGTAATCATACAATAATGAAGATTTACCCATTTTTAATCAAATCCTCATCCTTAGAGTTTTAAATTTAACAAGTCGATAATAATTATAATTCTGTTACAAAGCTTATTATGATAAGAAATCATAATTTTGAGGCTTAACTTCATGTAGAGAACATGAGAAATCGTACGATAATGTAGTTTTAACTATTTTATATCAAATCATTATGATAAGAATTTTAAAATTCAGCAAGCTGAGAATAATTATAATTATGTTACAAAGCTTATTGAGACAAGAAATCGTTATTTTGAAACTGAACTTCACGTAGAGAATGATGGAAATAGTATGATAATGAAGTTTTAACTATTTTGTATCAAATCAACATCATAAGAGTTTTGAAATCGATTACGCAAGGAATTATTATAATTCAGTTATAAAAAGCTTATTGTGACAAGGAATGGTAATTTTAAGGCTTAACATCACGTAGAGAACATAGGAAATCGTAAGATAGTGAAGTTTTACCAATTTTGAATCAAATCCTCATCCTAAGAGTTTTAAAATTCAATAAACCGATAATAATTATAATTCTGTAACAAAGATTATTGTGACAAGAAATTATTGCAATGAGCCTTAACTTCACGTAGAGAACATGAGAAATCGTACAACAATGTAGTTATTACTATTTTATATCAAATCATTATCATAAAATTTTTGAAATTCAACAAGGCGAGAATAATTATAATCATGTTACAAAGCTTATTTTGACAAGAAATCATTATTTTGAGAATGAACTTCACGTAGAGATCGTTGGAAATCGTATGAAAATGAAGTTTTACCAATTTTGTATCAAATCATCATCGTAAGAGTTTTGAAATTTTGCAAGCCGAGAATAATTATAATTCTTTAACAACGCTTATTGTGAGAAGAACTTGTTTTGAGTCTTTACTTCCCGTACGTAACGTGGAAAATCAGACGATAAAGAAGTTTTTCCCATTTTATATCAAATCATTATCCTAAGTGTTTTGAAATTAACAAGGCGAGAATAATTATAAATCTATTACAAAGCTTATTTTGACAAGAAATCGTTGTTTTCAGATTTAAATTCACGTAATGAATGTGGGAAATCATACGATAATGAAGATTCACCTATTTTGTATCAAATCATCATCCTTAAAGTTTTGAAATTCAACAAGCCGAAAATAATTATAATTCCGTTACAAAGCTTATTTTGGCAATGAATCGTTACTTTGAGACTTAACTTCACATAGAGAACGTGGCAAATAGTATGATAATGAAGTTTTACCCATTCTATATCAAATCATCATCCTCCGAGTTTTGAAATTGAACACAAGAAGAATAATTATAATTCTGTTAGAAAGCTTATTGTGACAAGAAATCATTATTTTGAGGCTTAACTTCACGTAAAGAATGTGGGAAATTATATGATAACGAAGTTTTACCCATATTAGAGTTTTGAAATTCAACAAGCCAAGAATAATTATAATTCTCTTACAAAGCTTATTATGACAAGAAATCGTAATTTGTAGGCTTAACTTCATGTAGATAACATGGGTAATCATACGATAATGTAGTTTTAACTATTTTATATCAAATCATTATCATAAGAGTTTTAAAATTCAAGAAGCTGTGAATAATTATAATTCTATTATAAAGCTTATAGAGACAAGAAATCGTTGTTTTGAGACTGAACTTTATGTAGAGATCGATGGAAATCGTACGATAATAAAGTTCTACCCATTTTGTATTAAATCATCATCATAAGAGTTTTGAAATTGTACACGCCAAGAATAATTATAATTCAGTTATAAAAAGCTTATTGTGATAAGGAATGGTAATTTTAAGGCTTAACATAACATAGAGAACTTGGAAAATCGTACATTAATGAAGTTTTACCCATTTTGAATCAAATTATCATCCTAAGAGTTTTGAAATTCAGAAAGTCGATAATAATATAACTTTTTAACAAAGCTTATTGTGACAAGAAATCGTTGTTTTGAGCCTTAAATTCAAGTACGTAACGTGGGAAATTCGACGATAAAGAATTTTCACACATTTTATATCAGATCATCATCTTAAGAGTTTTGAAATTAACAAGCCGAGAATAATTATAAATCTATTACAACGCTTATTGTGATAAGAAATCGTTGTTTTGAGATTTAACTTCATGCAAAGAATGTGGGAAATGGTACAATAATGAAGATTTACCAATTTTGTATAAAATCATCACCCTAAAAGTTTTGAAATCCAAAAAGCCGAAATTAATTATAATTCTCTTACAAAGCTTATATTGGCAATAAATCGTTATTTTGAGACTTAACTTCACGTAGAGAACATGGCGTATGATAATGAAGTTTTACCCATTCTATATCAAATCATCATCCTCTGAGTTTTGATATTGAACACACCAAGAATAATTTTAATTTTGTTAGAAAGCTTATTGTGACATGAAATCATTATTTTGAGGCTTAACTTCACAAAGAGAATGTGGGAAATCGTACCATAATGAAGTTTTATCCATTTTGTATCAAATCAATATCATCAGAGTTTTGAAATTGAACAAGCCTAGAATAATTATAATTCTATTACAAAAAGCTTATTGGGACAAGGAATCGTAATTTTGAGGCTAAACATCACGTAGAGAATGTGGCAAATCGTATGTTAATGAAGTTTTACCCATTTTGAATCAAATCCTCATCCTCAGAGTTTTTAAATTCTGCAAGACGATAATATTTATAATTCTGTAACAAAGCTTATTGTGACAAAAAATTGATGTAATAAGTCTTAACTTCACGTAGAGAACATGAGATATCGTACGACAATGTAGTTTAAACTATTTTATACGAAATCATTATCATAAGAGTTTTGAAATTCAACAAGCCGAGAATAATTATAATTCTGCTACAAATTTTATTAAGATAAGAAATGGTTGTTTTGAGAATGAACTTCACGTAGTGAACGTTGGAAATTATACGATAATGAAGTTTTACCAATTTTTTATCAAAACAATATTATAAGAGTTTTAAAATTCAGCAAGCCGAGAATAATTATAATTCTGTAACAAAGCTTATTGTGAGAAGAAATCATTGGTTTGAGTCTTTACTTCTCATATGTAACGTGAGAAATTGGACGATGAAGAAGTTTTACCCATTTTATATCAAATTATTATCCTATGAGTTTTAAACTTAACAAGCCGAGAATAATTGTAAATCTATTACAAAGCTTATTGTAATAAGAAATCGTTGTTTTGAGATTTAACTTCAAGTAGAGAATGTGGAAAATTGTACTATAGTGAAGATTTACTAATTTTGTATCAAATCATCACCCTGCAAGTTTTGAAAATCATAAAGCCGAAAATAATTATAATTCTGTTACAAAGCTTATTTTGGCAATAAATCGTTATTTGAAACTTCATGTAGAGAACGTGGCAAATAGTATCATAATGAAGTTTTACCCATTCCATATCAAATCATCGGCCTCCGAGTTTTGAAATTGAACACACGGAGAATAATTATAATTTTGTTAGAAAGCTTATCGTGACAAGAAATCATTATTTTGAGGCTTAACTATACGAAGAGAATATGGGAAATCGTACAATAATGAAGTTTTACCAATTTTGTATCAAATCATCCTCATAAGAGTTTTGAAATTGAACATGCCGAGAATAATTATAATTCTATTACAAAAAGCTTATTGAGACAAGGAATCGTAATTTTGAGGCTTAACATCACGTAGAGAATGTGGCAAATAGTATGATAATGAAGTTTTATCCATTTTAAATGAAATTCTCATCCTCGGAGTTTTTAAATTCAGCAAATCGATAATAATTATAATTCTGTAACAAAGCTTATTGTGAGAAATCATTGTTTTGAGTCGTTACTTCCCGTATGTAATGTAGGCAGTCAGATGATAAAGAAGTTTTACCCATTTTAAATCAAATTATTATCCTAAGAGTTTTGAAATTAACAAGTCGAGAAAAATTATAAATCTATTACAAAGCTTATTGTGGCAAAAAATCGTTGTTTTGAGATTTAACTATATGTAGAGAATGTGGGAAATCGTACAATAATGAAGATTTACCTATTTTGTATCAAATCATCATCCTAAGAGTTTTGAAATTCAACAAGCTGATAATAATTATAATTCTGGTACAAAGCTTATTATGACAAGAAATCGTAATTTGGAGGGCTAACTTCACGTAGAGAACATGAGAAATTGTACGATCATGTAGTTTTAACTATTTTATATCAACTCATTATCATAAGAGTTTTGAAATTCAACAAGTCCAGAATAATTATAATTCTTTTACAAAGCTTATTGAAACAATAAATCGTTGTTTTGAGACTGAACTTCACGTAGAGAATGATGGAAATCGTATGATAATGAACTTTTACCCATTTTATATCAAATCATCATCATAAAAATTTTGAAATAGAACACGCCGAGAATAATTATAATTCAGTTATAAAAAGCATATTGTGATAAGGAATGGTAATTTTGAGGCTTAACATCACGTACAAAACATAGGAAATCGTACGATAATGAAGTTTTATCCATTTTGAATCAAATCTTTATCCAAAGAGTTTTGAAATTTAGCAAGCCAATAATAATTATAATTCTGTAACAAAGTTTATTTGACAAGAATTCGTTGTTATGAGCCCTAACTTCACGTGTGTAACGTGGGAAATTCGACGGTAAAGAAGTTCTACCTATTTTATTATATTAAATCATCATCCTAAGAGTTTTGAAATTAACAAGACGAGAATATTTATAAATCCATTACAACACTTATTGTGATAAGAAATTGTTGTTTTGAGATTTAACTTCAAGTAGAGAATGTGGGAAATCGTACAATAATGAAGATTTACCAATTTTCTATCAAATCATCACCCTAAAAGTTTTGAAATTTAAAAGTTGAAAATAATTATAATTATCTTACAAAGCTTATTTTGACAATAAATTGTTATTTTGAGATTAAACTTCACGTAGAGAACATGACAGATAGTATGATAATGAAGTTTTACATATTCTATATCAAATCATCATCCTCTGAGTTTTGAAAACGAACACACCGAGAATAATTATAATTCTGTAAGAAAGATTTTTGTGATAAGAAATCTTTATTTTGAGGATTAACTTCACGTTGAGAACGTGGAAAATGGTACAATAATGAAGTTTTACCCATTTTGTATCAAATCATCATCATCAGAGTTTTGAAATTGAACACCGAGAATTATTATAATTTTATTACAAAAAGCTTATTGGGAGAAGGAATCGTAATTTTGAGGCTTAACATTACGTAGTGAACGTGGCAAATCGTATGATAATGAAGTTTAACCCATCTTGAATGAAATCCTCATCTTCAGATTTTTTAAATTCAGCAACCAGATAATAATTATAATTCTGTAACAAAGCTTATTGTGACAAGAAATTGTTGTATTGAGCCTTAACTTTAGGTAAAGAACATGAGAAATCGTACAAAATATAGTTTTAACTATTTTATATGAAATCATTATCATAAGAGTTTTGAAATTCAACAAGCCGAGAATAATTATAATTCTGCTACAAATGTTATTGAGACATGAAATCGTTGTTTTGATAATGAACTTAACGTAGTGAACGTTGGAAATCGTACGATAATGAAGTTTTACCCATTTTGAATCAAATTATTATCATAAGAGTTTTGAAATTCAGCAAGTCGAGAATAATTATAATTCTGTAACAAAGCTTATTGTGAGAAGAAATCATTGTTTTGAGTCTTTACTTCCCGTATGTAACATGGGAAATCGGACGATAAAGAAATTTTACCCATTTTATATCAAATTATTATCCTATGAGTTTTGAAATTAACAAGCCGAGAATAATTATTACAAAGCTTATTGTGAAAAGAAATCTTTGTTCAGAGATTTAACTTCACGTACAGAACGTGAAAAATCTTACGATAATGAAGATTTACTTATTTTGTATCAAATCATCATCCTAAACGTTTTGAAATTCAACAAGCCGAAAATAATTATAATTCTGTTACAAAGCTTATTTTGGCAATAAATCGTTATTTTGAGACTTAACTTTGTGTACAGAACTATGCAAATCGTATGATAATGAAGTTTTACCCATTCTATATCAAATCATCATCCTCCGAGTTTTGAAATTGAATACACCAAGAATAATTATAATTCTACTAGAAAGCTTATTATAGTGACAAGAAATTGATATTTGAGGCTTAACTTCGCGTAGAGAATGTGGGAAATCATACAATAAAGAAGCTTTACCCATTTACGATAAAGAAGTTTTACCTATTTTGAATGAAATCCTCATCCTAAGAGATTTAAAATCCAACAAGTCGATAATAATTATAATTATATTACGAAGCTTATTATGACAAGAAATAATAATTCTGAGGCTTAACTTCACGTAGAGAACGTGGCAAATCGTACGATAATGAAGTTTCAACTATCTTATATCAAATCATTATCATAAGAGTTTTGAAATTCAACAAGTCGATAATAATTATAATTCTTTATCAAAGCTTATTGTGACAAGAAATCGTTGTTTTGAGTTTTTACTTCCCGTATGTAACGTGGAAAATCAGACGATAAAGAAGTTTTACCCATTTTATATGAAGTTATTATCCTATGAGTTTTGAAATTAACAAGCCGAGAATAATTATAAATCTATTACGATGCTTATTGTGACAAGAAATCGTTGTTTTGAGATTTAACTTTAAGTAGAGAATACAGGAAATCGTATGATAATGAAGATTTACCAATTTTATATCAAATCATCATATTAAAAGTTTTGAAATTCAAAAAATCAAAAATAATTATAATTATGTTATAAAGCTTATTTTGGCAATAAATCATTATTTTGAGACTTAACGTCGCGTAGAGAACGTGGCAAATAGTATGATAATGAAGTTTTACCTATTCTATATCAAATTGTCATCCTCCGAGTTTTGAAATTGAACATGCGGAGAATAATTATTATTCTGTTAGAAAGCTTATTGTGACAAGAAATCGTTATTTTGAGGTTTAACTTCATGAAGATAACGTGGGAAATCGTACGATAATGAAGTTTTACCCATTTTGTATCAAATCATCATCATAAGGGTTTGGAAATTGAACATGCTGAGAATAATTATAATTCTGTTACAAAAAGCTTATTAGGCCAAGGAATCGTAATTTTGAGGCTTAACATCACGTAGAGAACTTAGCAAATCGTACGATAATGAAGTTTTACCCATTTTGAATCAAATCCTCATCCTCAGAGTTATTAAATTTAGCAAACTGGTAATAAATATAATTCTGTAATAAAGCTTATTGTAACAAAAAAACATTGTAATGAGCCTTAACTTCACATAGAGAATATGAGAATAATTATAATTCTGTTACAAAGCGTATTGAGACAAGAAATCATTGTTTTGAGACTAAACTTCACATAGAGAACGATGGAAATTATACGATAATGAAGTTTTACCCATTTTGTATCAAATAATCATTATTAGAGATTCAAAATGAAGACGCCGAGAATAATTATAATTCTGTTACAAAAAGCCTATTGTGACAAGGAATGGTAATTTTGAGGCTTAACATCACGTAGAGAACATGAGAAATCGTACGATAATTAAGTTTTATCCATTTTGTATCAAAATCTCATCCTTAGATTTTTGAAATTCAACAAGCCGATAATAATTATAATTCTGTAACAAAGCTTATTCTATCAAGAAATCATTGTTATGAGCCTTAACTTCACGTATGTAACGTGAGAAATTTGACGACAAAGAAGTTATACCCATTTTATATTAAATAATCATCCTAAGAGTTTTGAAATTAATAAGACGAGAATAATTATAAATCTATTACAACGCTTATTGTCGTAAGAAATCGTTGTTTTGAGATTTAACTTCAAGTAGAGAATGTGGAAAATCATACGAAAATGAAGATTTTCCAATTTTGTATCAAATCATCACTTTAAAAGTTTTGAAACTCAAAAAGCCGAAAATAATTATAATTATCTTACAAAGCTTATTTTGGCAATAAATTATTATTTTGAGACTTAACTTCTCATAGAGAATGTGGCAAATAGTATGATAATGAAGTTTTACCCATTCTATATCAAATTCTCATCCTCCGAGTTTTGAAATTGAACACACCAAGAATAATTATAATTCTGTTAGAAGCCTTATTGTGACAAGAAATTGTTATTTTGAATCTTAACTTCATGTAGCGAACGTGAGAAATCGTACAATAATGCAGTTTTACCTATTTTGTATCAAATCATCATAAGAGTTTTGAAATTGAACACACCGAGAATAATTATAATTCTGTTATAAAAAGCTTATTGGGACAAAGAATCGTAATTTTAAGGCTTAACATCACCTAGAGAACGTGGAAACTTGTTCGGAAATGAAGTTTTTCTCAATTTGAATCAAATCCTCATCTTCAGAGTTTTTAAATTCAGCAAACCGATAATAATTATAATTCTGTAGCAAACCTTTCTACAACAAGAAATTGTTGTAATGAGCCTTAACTTCACATAGAAATCGTACGACAATGTAGTTTTAACGATTTTATATCAAATCATTATCATAGGAGTTTTGAAATTTAACAAGCCAAGAATAATTAAAATTCTATTACAAAGCTTATTGAGACAATAAATTGTTGTTTTGAGACTGAACTTCACGTAGAGAACGATGGAAATTGTACGATAGTGAATTTTTACCCATTTTGTATCAAATAATTATCATAAGAGTTTTGAAATTGAACACGCCGAGAATAATTATAATTCAGTTATAAAATGCTTATTGTAACCAGGAATGGTTATTTTGAGGCTTAACATCACATAGAGAAAATTGAAAATCGTATGATAATGAAGTTTTACCCATTTTGAATCAAATCTTCATCCTAAGAGTTTTGAAATTTAGCAAGCCGATAATAATTATAATTTTGTAACAAACCTTATTGTGAAAAGAAATTATTGTTTTGAGATTTAACTTCACATAGAGAATGTGGAAAATCGAACGATAATGAAGATATACCTATTTTGTATCAAATCATCATCCTAAAAGTTCTGAAATTCAAAGAGCCAAAAATAATTATAATTCTGTTACAAAGCATATTTTGAGAGTAAATCGTTATTTTGAGACTTAACTTCACGTGGAGAACGTGGCAAATCGTAAGCTAATGAAGTTTTACCCATTCTATATCAAACAATCATCCTCCGAGTTTTGAAATTGAATACGCCGAGAATGATTATAACTTTGTTAGAAAGCTTATAGTGATAAGAAATCATTATTTTGAGGCTTAACTTAACGTAGAGAACATGAGAAATCATACGATAATGATGTTTTACCCATTTTGAATCAAATCCTCATACTCAGAGTTTTTAAATTCAACAAATCGATAATAATTACAATTCTGTAACAAAGCTTATTGCGACAAGAAATTGTTGAAATGAGCCTTAACTTCACGTAGAAGTCGTAAGAAAATGTTGTTTTAACTATTTTATATCAAATCATTATCATAAGAATTTTAAAATTCAACAAGTAGAGAATAATTATAATTTTGTTATAAAGCTTATTGAGAAAAGAAATCGTTGTTTTGAGACTGAACTTCAAGTAGAGAATGATGGAAATCGTAAGATAATGAAGTTCTACCTATTTTGTATCAAATCATCATCATAAGAGTTTTGAAATTGAACACGCCGAGAATAATTATAATTCAGTTATAAAAAGCTTATTATGACAAGGAATGGTAATTTGAGGCTTAACATCACGTAGAGAACATCAGAAATCGTACGATAATGAAGTTTTACCCATTTTGAATCAAATCCTCATCCTCAGAGTTTTCAAATTCTACAGGCTGATAATAATTATAATTTTGTCACAACGCTTATTGTGAAAAGATATCGCTGTTTTGAGATTTAACTTCACGTAGAGAATGTGGGAAATCATACGATAATGAAGATTTACCTATTTTGTATCAAATTAGCATCCTAAAAGTTCTAAAATTCAAAGAGCCGAAAATAATTATAATTCTGTTACAAAGCTTTTTTTGACAGTAAATCATTATTTTGATACTTAACTTCACGTGGAGATCGTGGCAAATCGTATGCTAATAAATTTTACCCATTCTATATCAAATAATCATCCTCCGAGTTTTGAAATTGAACACACTGAGAATAATTATAATTCTGTTAGAAAGCTTATAGTGACAAGAAATCATTATTTTGAGGCTTAACTTCACATAAAGAACGTGGGAAATCATACGATAATGAAGATTTAACCATTTTGAATCAAATCCTCATCCTCAGAGTTTTTAAATTCAGCAAACCGATAATAATTATAATTCTGTAACCAAGCTTATTGTGACAGGAAATTGTTGTAATGAGCCTTAATTTCACGTACAAGTCGTATGACAATGTAGTTTTAACTATTTTATAATAAATAATTATCATAAGAATTTTGAAATTCATCAAGCCGAGAATAATTTTAATTCTGTTACAAAGTTTATTTTGGTAATAAATCGTTATTTTGAGACTTAACTTCACATGGAGAACATGGCAAATCGTGCAATAATGAAGTTTTACCCATTCTATAACAAATCATCATCCTCCAAGTTTTGAAATTAAACACACCGAGAATAATTACAATTCTTTTAGAAAGCTTATCATGGCAAGAAATCGTTATTTTGAGGCTTAACTTCAAGTAAAGAACGTGGGAAATCATACAATAATGAAGTTTTACCCAATTTAAATCAAATCCTCATCCTAAGAGTTTTGAAATTCAAAAGCCGATAATAATTATAATTCTGTTACAAAGCTTATTACGACAAGAAATTGTAATTTTGAGGCTTAACTTCACGTAGAGAACTTGAGAAATCGTACGATAATGATAATTTTGAGGGTTAACATCACGTAGAGAACATGGGAAATCGTACAATAATGAAGTTTTAGCCATTTTGAATCAAATCATCATCCTCAGAGTTCTTATATTTAGCAAATGGATAATAATTGTAATTCTGTAACAAAGATTATTGTAACAAGAAATTGTTATAATGAGCATTAACTTAACGTATAGAACATGAGAAATCGTACGACAATGTAGTTTTAACTACTTTACATCAAATCATTGTCATAAGAGTTTTAAGAATGAACACGAGGATAATTATAATTCTCTTACAAAACTTATTGAAACAAGAAATCGTTGTTTTAAGAATGAATTTCACGTAAGGAACGTTGGAAATCGTACAATAAAGAGTTTTACCCATTTTGTATCAAATCATCATCATCAGAGTTTTGAAATTCAGCAAGCAATAATTACAATTTTGTAACAAAGCTTATTGTGAGAAGAAATCGTTGTTTTTGAGTCCTTACTTCCCGTATGTAAAGTGGGAAATCGGACGATAAAGAAGTTTTACCCATTTTATATTAAATCATCCCTAAGAGTTTTGAAATTGAACACAGAGAGAATAATTATAATTCTATTACAAAAAGCTTATTGGGACAAAGAATCATAATTTTTTGGCTTAGCATCACGTAGAGAACGTGGCAAATAGTAGGATAATGATGTTTTTACCATTTTGAATCAAATCCTCATCCTCAAAGTTTTTAAATTCAATAAACCGATAATAATTATAATTCTGTAACAAAGCTTATTACGACAAGAACTTGTTGTAATGAGCCTTAATTTTATGTAGAAATTGAACGACAATGCAGTTTTAACTATTTTATATCAAATCATTATCATGAGAGTTTTGAAATTTAACAAGCCAAGAATAATTATAATTGTTTTACAAAGCTTATTGAAACAAGAAATTGTTATTTTGAAACTGAACTTCACGTAGAGAATGATGGAAATCGTACGATAATGAAGTTTTACCCATTTTGTATCAAATCATAATCATTAGAGTTTTGAAATTGAACACGCCGAGAATAATTATAATTTAGTTATAAAAAGCTTATTGTGACAAGGAATGGTAATTTTGAGAATTAACATCACGTAGAGAACATGAAAAATCGTACGATAATGAAGTTTTACCCTTTTAGAATCAAATCCTCATCCTAAAAGTTTTGAAATTCAGCAAGCCGATAATAATAATTATCGTGAAAAGAAATCGTGGTTTTGAGATTTAACTTCACGTAGAGAATGTGGAAAGTTGTACAATAATGAAGATTTACCTATTTTGTATCAAATCATCATCATAAAGGTTCTAAAATTCTAAGAGCCAAAAATAATTATAATTCTATTACTAAGCTTATTTTGACAATAAATCGTTATTTTGAGACTTAGCTTCACGTGAAGAACATGGCCAATCGTATGATAATGAAGTTTTACCCATTCTATATCAAATCATCATCCTCCGAGTTTTGAAATTGAACATACGGAGAATAATTATAATTCAATTAGAAAGCTTATAGTGACAAGAAATTGTTATTTTGAGGCTTAACTTCACGTAGAGAATGTGAAAAATCATGCGATAATGAAGTTTTACCCATTTTGAATCAAATCCTTATCCTCAGAGTTTTTAAATTCAATATGCCGATAATAATTATAATTCTATTACAAAGCTTATTATGACAAAAAATCGTAATTTTGAGGCTTAACTTCACGTAGAGAACATGAGAAATTGTACGATAATGTAGTTTTAACTATTTTATATCAAATCATTGTCATAAAAATTTTGAAATTCAAAAAGCCAAGAATAATTATAATTCTGTTACCAAGCTTATTGAGAAATCATTGTTTTGAGACTGAACTTTACGTAGAGAACGATGGAAATCGTACGATAATGAAGTTTTACCCATTTTGAATCAAATCATCATCATAAAAGTTTTGAAATTAAATACGCCGAGAATAATTATAATTTAGTTTTAAAAAGATTATTGTGACAAAGAATGTTAATTTTGGGGCTTAACATCACGTAGAGAACATGGCAAATCGTACGATAATGAAGTTTTACCCATTTAGAATCAAATCCTCATCCTCAGAGTTCTTAAATTTAGCAAACCGATAATAATTATAATTGTGTAACAAAGCTTATTGTGACAAGAAATCATTGTAATGAGCATTAACTTCACGTAGAGAACATGAGAAATTGTACGACAATGTAGTTTTAACTATTTTATATCAAATAATTATCATAAGAGTTTTGAAATTCACTAAGCCAAGAATAATTATAATTCTGTTACAAAGCTTATTACGACAAGAAATCGTTGTTTTAAGAATATACTTCTCCTAGAGAACATTGGAAATCGTACTATAAAGAAGTTTTACCCATTTTGTATCAAATCGTCATCATAAGAGTTTTGAAATTCAGTAAGCCGAGAATAATTAATATTCTGTAACAAAGCTTATTTTGGCAATAAATTGTTATTTTGAGACTAAACTTCACGTAGAGAACGTAGCAAATCGTATGATAATGAAGTTTTACTCCTTCTATATCAAATCGTCATCCTTCAAGTTTTAAAATTGAACACATCGAGAATAATTATAATTCTGTTAGAAGGCTTTTTGTGACAAGAAATAGTTATTTTGAGTCTTAATTTTATGTAGAGAACGTTGGAAATCGTTTAACAATGAAGTTTTACCCATTTTATATTAAATCATCATCATAAGAGTTTTAAAATTGAACACGCCGAGAGTAATTATAATTCTGTTACAAAAAGCTTATTGGAATAAAGAATCGTAATTTTGAGGCTTAGCATCGCGTAGAGAACGTGGCAAATCGTCATCCTCATCCTCAGAGTTTTTAAATTCAGCAAACTGATAATAATTATAATTTTGTAACAAAGCTTATTGCCAGAAGAAAATGTTGTAATGAGCCTTAACTTCACATAGAAATCGAACAACAATGTAGTTTTAACTATTTTATATCAAATCATTATCGTAAGAGATTTGAAATTTAACAAGCCGAGAATAATTATAATTCTGTAACAAATCTTATTGAGATAAGAAATTGTTGTTTTGAAACTGAACTTCACGTAGAGAACGATTGAAATTGTACGATAATGAAGTTTTATCCATTTTGTATCAAATCATTATTATAAGAGTTTTGAAATTGAACATGCCGAGAATAATTATAATTCAATTATAAAAAGCTTATTGTGACAAGGAATAGTAATTTTGAGGCTTAACATCACGTAGAGAACATGGAAAATCGTACGATAATGAAGTTTTATCCATTTTAAATCAAATCCTCATCCTCAAAGTTTTGAAATTCAGCAAGCTGATAATAATTACAATTTTGTAGCAAAGCATATTGTGAAAAGAAATCGTTGTTTTCAGATTTAACTTCACGTAGAGAATGTGGGAAATCGTACGATTATGAAGATTTACCTATTTTTATCAAATCATTTTCCTAAAAGTTCTAAAATTCAAAGAGCCGAAAATAACTATAATTCTGTTACAAAGCTTATTTTGGCAATAAATCGTTATTTTAAGACTTAACTTCACGTGGAGAACGTGGCAAATCGTATGACAATGAACTTTTACCTATTCTATATCAAATCATCATCCTCCGAGTTTTGAAATTGAACACACAGAGAATAATTATAATTCTGTTAGAAAGCTTATAGTGACAAGAAATCGTTATTTGGAGGCCTAACATGACGTAGAGAACGTGGGAAATCATACGATAATGAAGTTTTACCCATTTTGAATCAAATCTAAATCCTCAAAGTTTTAAAATTCAACAAGTCAATAATAATTATAATTCTATTACAAAGCTTATTATGACAAAAAATCGTAATTTTTTGTCTTAACTTCACGTAAAGAACAAGAGAAATCGTACCATAATGTAGTTTTAACTATTTTATATCTAATCATTATCATAAGAATTTTGAAATTCAAGAAGCAGTGAATAATTATAATTCTTTTACAAAGCTTATTGAGAAAAGAAATCGTTATTTTGATACTGAACTTCACGTAGAGAACAATGGAAATCGTACGATAATGAAGTTTTACCCATTTTGTATCAAATCATCATCATAAGAGTTTTGAAATTGAACACACCGAGAATAATTATAGTTTAGTTATAAAAAGCTTATTGTGACAAGGAATGGTAATTTTGAGGCTTAACATCACGTGCAGAACATGGCAAATAGTACGATACTGGAGTTTTACCCATTTTGAATTAAATCCTCATCCTCAGAATTCCTATATTTAGCAAATTGATAATAATTATAATTCTGCAACAAAGCTTATTGTAATAAGAAATCGTTGTAATGAGCATTAACTTCACGTAGAGAACAAGAGAAATCGTACGACAATATAGTTTTAACTATTTTATATCAAATCATTATCATAAGAGTTTTTAAATTCACTAAGCCGAGAATAATTATAATTCTATTACAAAGCTTTTTTAGACAAGAAATCATTGTTTTGAGAGTTAACTCCACGTAGAGAATGTGGGAAATCGTACGATAATTAAGATTTACCTATTTTTTATCAAATCATCATCTTAAAAGTTTTGAAATTCAACAACCAAAAAATAATTATAATTATGTTACAAAGCTTATTTTGGCTATAAATCATTATTTTGAGACTTAACTTCACGTAGAGAACGTGGCAAATCGTATGATAATGAAGTTTTACCCATTCTACATCAAATCATCATTCTTCGAATTTTGAAATTGAACACACTGAGAGTAATTATAATTCTGTTAGAAAGTTTATAGTGACAAGAAATCATTATTTTGAGGCTTAACTTCACGTAAAGAATGTGAAAAATCATACGATAATGAAGTTTTACACATTTTAAATCAAATCCTCATCCTAAGAGTTTTGAAATTTAACAAGCCCATAATAATTATAATTCTGTTACAAAGCTTATTATGACAAGGAATCGTAATTTTGAGACTTAACTTAACGTAGAGAAAGTGGCAAATCGTACAATAATGAAGTATTACCCATTTTGAATAAAATCCTCATCCTCAGAGTTTTAAAATTCGGCAAATTGATAATAATTATTTTGAGGCTTAACTTTACATAGAGAACGTGGGAAATCATACAATAATGAAGTTTTAGCCATTTTGTATCAAATCATCATCATAAGAGTTTTGAAATTCCGCATGCCGAGAATAATTATAATTCTATAACAAAGCTTATTATGAGAAGAAATCATTGTTTTGAGTCTTTAGTTCCCGTATGTAACGTGGGAATTAGACGATAAAGGAATTTTACCCATTTTATATCAAATCATTATCCTATGAGTTTTGAAATTAACAAGCTGAGAATAATTATAAACGTATTACAAAGCTTATTGTAATAACAAATCGTTGCTTTTTGATTTAACTTCAAGTAGAGAATGTGGGAAATCGTACGACAATGAAGATTTACCAATTTTATATTAAATCATCACCGTAAAAGTTTTGAAATTCAATTAACCAAAATAACTATAATTCTCTTACAAAGCTTATTTTAGCAATAAATCGTTATTTTGAGACTTAACTACACATAGGGAACGTGGCAAATACTATGATAATGAAGTTTTACCCATTCTATATCAAATCATCATCCTCCGAGTTTTGAAATTGAGCACACGGAGAATAATTATAATTCTGTTAGAAAGCTTATTGTGATAAGAAATCGTTATATTGAGACTTAACTTCACGAAGAGAACGTGAGAAATCTTACGATAATGAAGTTGTACTTATTTTGTGTCAAATCATCATCATAAAAGTTTTGAAATTGAACATGCCGAAAATAACTATAATTCTATTACAAAAAGCTTATTGGGATAGGAAACGTAATTTTGAGGCTTAACATCACGTAGAGAATGTGGCAAATTGTACGATAATGAAGTTTTGCCCATTTTGAATCAAATTCTCATCCTTAGAGTTTTTAAATTCAGCAAACCGATAATAATTACAATTCTGTTATAAAGCTTATTGAGAAAAGAAATCATTGTTTTAAGACTGAACTTCACGTAGAGAACGATGAAAATCATACGATAATGAAGTTTTACCCATTTTGTATCAAATCATTATCATAAGAGTTTTGAAATTGAACACGCCGAGAATAATTATAATTCAGTTACAAAAAGCGTATTGCGACAAAGAATGGTAATTTTAAGGCTTAACATCACGTAGATAATATGGGAAATCGTACGATAATGAAGTTTTACCCATTTTTAATCAAATCCTCGTCCTAAGAGTTTTGAAATTCAACAAGCCGATAATAATTATAATTTTGTAACAAAGCTTATTGTGTCAAGAAATCGTTTTTTAGCCTTAACTTCACGTATGAAACGTGGGAAATTCTACGATAAAGAAGTTTTACCCATTTTATATCAAATCGTCATCTTAAGAGTTTTGAAATTAACAAGCCGAGAATAATTATAATCTATTACTAAGCTTATTGTGATAAGAAATCGTTGTTTTGAGATTTAACTTCACGCAGAGAATGTGAGAAGTCGTATGATAATGTAGATTTAACAATTTTATATGAAATCATCACCCCAAAAGTTTTGAAATTCAAAAGACCAAAATTAATTACAATTCTCTTACAAAGCTTATTTTGGCAATAAATCATTATTTTGAGACTTAATATCACATAGAGAACGTGGCAAATAGTATGATAAAGAAGTTTTATCCATTTTATATCAAATCATCATCCACCGAGTTATAAAATTGAGCACACCGAGAATAATTATAATTCTGTAAGAAAGCTTATTGTGTAAAGAAATTGTTATTTTGAGGCTTAACTTTACGAAGAGAACGTGGGAAATCGTACGATAATGAAGTTTTACCCATTTTATTTCAAATCATCATCATAAGAGTTTTAAAATTGAACATGCCGAGAATAATTAAAATTATGTTACAAAAAGCTTATTGGGACAAGGAATCGTAATTTTAAGGCTTAACATCACACAGAGAACGTGGCAAATCGTACGATATAAAGTTTTACTCGTTTTGAATCAAATCCATATCCTCAGAGTTTTTAAATTCAGCAAGCCGATAATTTTAATTCTGTAACAAAGCTTATTGTGACAAAAAATTGTTGTAATGAGCCTTAACTTCACGTAGAGAACATGAGAAAACGTACGACAATGTAGTTTTCACTATTTTATGTAAATTATTACTATAAGAGTTTTGAAATTCAACTAGCCGAGAATAATTATAATTCTACTACAAATCTTATTGAGACAAGAAATCGTTGTTTTGAGAATGAACTTCATATAGTGAACGTTGGAAATTGTACGATAATGCAGTTTTACCCATTTTGTACCAAATCATCAGCATAAGAGTTTTGAAATTCAGCAAGCTGAGAATAATTATAATTCTATAACAAAGCTTATTGTGAGAATAAATCATTGTTTTGAGTCTTTAGTTCCCGTATGTAATGTGGAAAATCAGACGATAAAGAAGTTTTACCCATTTTATATCAAATAATTATCCTATGAGTTTTGGAATTAACAAGCTGAGAATAATTATAAATGTATTACAAAGCTTATTGTAGCAACAAATCATTGTTTTGAGATTTAACTTCAAGTAGAGAATGTGGGAAATCATACGACAATGAAGATTTACCAATTTTGTATCAAATCATCACCCTAAAAGTTTTAAAATTCAAAAAGCCGAAAATAATTATAATTCTCTTACAAAACTTATTTTAGCAATGAATTATTATTTTGAGACTTAACATCACGTAGAGAACGTGGCAAATAGTATGATAATGAAGTTTTACCCATTCTATATCAAATTATCATCCTCCGAGTTTTGAAATTGAACACACCGAGAATAATTATAATTCTGCTAGAAAGCTTATTGTGACAAAAAATCGTTATTTTGAGGCTTAACTTCACGTAGAGAACGTGAAAAATCTTACGATAATGAAGTTTTACCTATTTTGTATCAAATCATCATCATAAGAGTTTTAAAATTGAACACGCCAAGAGTAATTATAATTCTGCTAAAAAATGCTTATTGGGACAAGGAATCGTAATTTTGAGGCTTAACATCACGTAGAGAACATGGCAAATCGTACAATAATGAAATTTTACCCATTTTGAATCATATCCTCATTCTTAGAGTTTTTAAATACAACAAACCGATAATAATTTTAATTCTGTAACAAAGCTTATTGTGACAAGAAATCGTTGTAATGAGCCTTAACTTCACGTAGAGAACGATGGAAATCATACGATAATAAAGATTTATCTATTTTGTATCAAATCATCATCACAAGAGTTTTGAAATTGAACACGCCAAGAATAATTATAATTCAGTTATAAAAAGCTTATTGTGACAATAAATGGTAATTTTGAGGCTTAACATCAGATAGAGAACATGGAAAATCATACGATAATGATGTCTTACCCATTTTGTATCAAATCATCACTATAAGATTTTTGAAATTCAGTAAGTTGGATAACTATAATTCTATAACAAAGCTTATTATGTGAAGAAATCGTTGTTTTGAGTTTTTACTTCCCGTATGTAACGTGGTAAATCGGACGATAAAGAAGTTTTACCCATTTTATATCAAGTCATTTTCCTAAGAGTTTAAAAACTAACAAGCTGAAAATAATTATAAATATATTACAAAGCTTATTGTAACAAGAAATCGTTGTTTCGAGATTTAACGTTACGTAGAGAATGTGGAAAATCATACCATAATGAAGATTTACCAATTTTGTATCAAATCATCATCCTAAAAGTTTTGAAATTCAACAAGCCGAAAATAATTATAATTCTGTTACAAAGCTTATTTTGGCAATAAATCGTTATTTTCAGAATTAACTTCACGTAGAGAACGTGGCAAATCTTATGAAAATGAAGTTTTACCCATTCTATATCAAATCATCATCCTCCAAGTTTTGAAATTGAACACACCGAGAATAATTATAATTCTGTTAGAAAGCTTTTAGTTACAAGAAATCGTTATTTTTAGGCTTAACTTCATGCAGAGAACGTGAGAAATCATACGATAATGAAGTTTTACCCTTTTTGAACCAAATCCTCATCCTCAGAGTTTTTAAATTCCAAAAGCCTATAATAATTATAATTCTGTTACAAAGCTTATTATGGCAAGAAATCGTAATTTGGAGGCTTAACTTCATGTATAGTTCATGAGAAATTGTATGATACTTCAGTTTTAACTATTTTATATAAAATCATTATCATAAGATTTTTGAATTTCAACAAGCCAAGAATAATTATAATTCTGTTACAGAGCTTATTGCGACAAGAAATCGTTGTTTTGAGACTGAACTTCACGTTGAGAACGATGGAAATCGTACGATAATAAAGTTTTACCTAGTTTGCATCAAATCATTATCATAAGAGTTTTGAAATTGAACGCATCGAGAACAATTATAATTCAGTTATAAAAAGCTTATTGTGACAAGGAATGGTAATTTTGAGACTTAACATCACGTAGAGAACATGGGAAATCATACAATAATGAAGTTTTACCCATTTTGAATCAAATCCTCATTCTAAGAGTTTTGAAATTTAGCAAAACGATAATAATTATAATTCTATAACAAAGCTTATTGTGATAAGAAACCATTTTTATGAGCCTTAACTTCACGTACGTAACGTGGGAAATTTGACAATAAAGAAGTTTTACCCATTTTATATCAAATTATCATTATAAGAGTTTTAAAATTAACAAGTCGAGAATAATTATAAATCTATTACAACGCTTATTGTGATAAGAAATCGTAGTTTTGAGATTTAACTTCACGTATAGAATATGAAAAATCATACGATAATAAAGATTTACCAATTTTTTATCAAATCATCACCCTAAAAGTATTAAAATTTAAAAAGTCAAAAATAATTATAATTCTGTTACAAAGCTGATTTTGGAAATAATTCGTTATTTTGAGACTTAACTTCACGTAGAGAATGTGGCAAATAGTACGACAATGAAGTTTTACCCATTCTATATCGAATCCTCATCCTCTGAGTTTTGAAATTGAACACATCGAGAATAATTATAATTCTGTTAGAAAGCTTATAGTCACAAGAAATCGTTATTTTGAGGCATAACTTCACGTAGAGAATGTGAAAAATCGTACGATAATGAAGTTTTACCAATTTTGTATCAAATCATCATTATAAGAGTTTTGAAATTGAACACTCCGATAATAACTATAATTTTGTTACAAAAAGCTTATTGGGACAAGGAATCGTAATGTTGAGGCTTAACATCACATAGAGAACATGGCAAATCGTACGACAATGAAGTTTTACCCATTTTCAATGAAATCCTCATTGTCAAGGTTATTAAATTTAGCAAACCGATAATAATTATAATTCTATAACAAAACTTATTGTGACAAGAAATCGTTTTAATGAACCTTAACTTCACGTAGAGATTGTGAGAAATCGTACGACAATGTAGTTTTAACTATTTTATATCAAATCATTATTATAAGAGTTTTGAAATTCAACAAGCCGAGAATAATTATAATTCCATTACAAAGCTTATTGAGACAAGAAATCGTCGTTTTGAGAATGAACTTCATGTAGAGAATATTGGAAATCGTGTGATAATAAAGTTTTACCCATTTTGTATCAAATCATCATCATAAGAGTTTTAAAATTCATCAAGCCAAGAATATTTATAATTCTGTAACAAAGCTTACTGTGAGAAGAAATCGTTGTTTTAAGTCTTTACTTCCCGTATGTAACGTTGGAAATCGGATGATAAAGAAGTTTTATTCATTTTATATCAAATCAATATCCTAAGAATTTTGAAATTGACAGACCGAGACTAATTATAAATCAATTACAAAGCTTATTTTGACAAGAAATCATTGTTTTGAAATTTAACTTAATGTAGAGAATGTGGGAAATCGTACGATAATTAAGATTTACCTATTTTGTATCAAATCATCATCCTAAAAGTTTTAAAGTTCAACAAGCCAAAAATAATTATAATTTTGTTACAAAGCTTATTTTCGCAATAAATCGTTATTTTGAGAGTTAACTTCACGTAGAGAACATGATAAATCGTAATTATTCTGTTACAAAGCCGATAATAATTATAATTCTGATACAAAGCGTACTATGACAAGAAATCGCAATTTTGTGGCTTAACTTCACGTAGAGAACATGAGAAATCGTGCGATAATGTAGTTTTAACTATTTTATATAAAATCATTATCATAAGTGTTTTGAAATTCAACAAGACGAGAATAATTATAATTCTGTTACAAAGTTTATTGCGACAAGAAATCGTTTTGAGACTGAACTTCACACAGAGAACGATGGAAATCGTACAATAATGAAGTTTTACCCATTTTTATCAAATCATCATCATAAAAGTTTTGAAATTGAACACACCGACAATAGTTATAATTCAGTTATAAAAAGCTTATTGTGACAAGTAATGGTAATTTTGAGGCTTAACATCACGTAGAGAATATGGGAAATCGTATGATAATGAAGTTTTACCCATTTTTAATCAAATCTTCATCCTTAGTCTTGAAATTTCACAAATCGATAATAATTATAATTACGTAGCAAAGCTTATTGTGACAAGAAATAGTTGTTTTGAGCCTTAACTTCACGTATGTAACGTGGGAATTCGACGATAAAGTAGTTTCACCCATTTTATATCAAACCATCATCCTAAGAGTTTTGAAATTAACAAGACAAGAATAATTATAAATCTATTACAATGCATATTGTAATAAGAAATCCTTGTTTTGAGATTTAACTTCACGCAGAGAATGTGGGAAATGGAACGATAATGAAGATTTATCAATTTTGTATCAAATCATCACCCTAAAAGTTTTGAAATTCAAAAAGTCAAAATTAATTATAATTCTCTTACAAAGCTTATTTTGCTAATAAATCGTTATTTTGAGACTTAACTTCACGTAGAAAACGTGGCAAATAGTATGATAATGAAGTTTTACCCATTCTATATCAGATCATCTTCCTCCGAGTTTGAAATTGAACACACCGAGAATAATTATAGTTCTGTTAGAAAGCTTATTGTGACAAGAAATCGTTATTTTGAGGTTTAACTTCACGAAGAGAATGTGGGAAATCATACGATAATGATGTTTTACCCATTTTGCATCAAATCATCTTCATAAGAGTTTTGAAAATGAACACACCGAGAATAATTACAATTCTATTACAAAAATCTTATTGGGACAAGAAATCGTAATTTTGAGTCTTAACATCATGTATAGAACATGGAAAATCGGACAATAATGAAGTTTACACATTTTGAATCAAAATCTCATCCTCAGAGTTTTTAAATTCAGCAAACCGATAATAGTTATAATTCTCTAATAAAGCTTATTGTGATAAGAAATCGCTGTAATGAGCTTTAACTTCAGGTAGAGAACATGAGAAATAATACAACAATGTAGTTTTAACTATTTCATATCAAATCATTATCATAAGAATTTTCAAATTCAACTAGTCAAGAATAATTATAATTCTGTAACAAAGCTTATTGAGTTAAGAAATTGTTGTTTTGAGAATGAACTTCATGTAGAGAACGTTGGAAATCGTAGGATAATGAAGTTTTACCCATTTTGTATCGAATCATCATCATAAGAGTTTTGAAGTTCAGCAAGCCGAGAATATTTATTATTATGTGACAAAGCTTATTGTGAGAAGAAATCGTCGTTTTGAGTCTTTACTTCCTGTAAGTAACGAGGGAAATCGGACGATAAAGAAGTTTTATTCATTTCATATCAAATCATTATCCTAAGTGTTTTGAAATAAACAAGCCAAGAATAATTATAAATCTATTACAAAGCTTATTGTAACAAGAAATCGTTGTTTTGTGATTTAACTTAACGTAGAGAATGTGAAAAATCATACGATAATTAAGATTTATCTATTTTGTATCAAATCATAATCCTAAAAGTTTTGAAATTCAACATGCCGAAAATAATTATAATTCTGTTACAATGCTTATTTTGGCAATAAATCGTTATATTGAGACTTAAGTCTACCTAGGGAATGTGACAAATCTTATGATAATGAAGTTTTACCCATTTTATATCAAATCATCATCTTTCGAGTTTTGAAATTGAACACACCGAGAATAATTATAATTCTATTAGAATGCTTATAGAGACAAGAAATCGTTGTTTTGAGGCTTAACTTCATGTAGAGAACGTGGTATATCATATGATAATGAAGTTTACCCATTTTGAATCAAATCCTCATCCTCAGAGTTTTTAAATTAAACAAGCCGATAATAATTATAATTCTGTTACAAAGCTTATTGAGACAAGAAATCGTTGTAATGAGCCTTAACTTCACATACAGAACATGAGAAATTGTACGATAATGTAGTTTTAACTATTTTATATAAAATCATTATTATAAGAGTTTTGAAATTCAACCAGTCGAGAATAATTATAATTCTGGTACAAAGCTTATTGCAATAAGAAATCGTTGTTTTGAGACTGAACTTCACGTAGAGAATGATGGAAATCGTACGATAATGAAGTTTTACCCATTTTTTATGAAATCATCATCATAAGAGTTTTGAAATTGAACACGCCGAGAATAATTATAATTCAGTTATAAAAAGCTTATTGTGACAAGGAATGGTAATTTTGAGACCTAACATCATGTAGAGAACATGGAAAATCGTACGATAATGAAGTTTTACCCATTTTGAATCAAATCCTCAACCTATGAGTTTTGAAATTCAGCAAGTGGATAATAATTATAATTCTGTAACAAAGCTTATTGTGACAAAAAATAGTTGTTATGTCCCTTAACTTCACGTACGTAATGTGGGAAATTCGACGATAAAGTAGTTTTACTTATTTTATATCAAATCATTATCCTAAGAGTTTTGAAATTAACAAGCCGAGACTAATTATAAATCTATTACAACGCTTATTGTCATAAGAAATCGTTGTTTTGAGATTTTACTTCACGTAGAGAATGTGGCAAATCGTACGATAATGAAGATTTACCAATTTTGTATCAAATCATCACCCCTAAAGTTTTGAAATTCAAAAAGCCGAAAATAATTATAATTCTTTTACAAAGCTTATTTTAGCAATAAATTGTTATTTTGAAACTTAACTTACGTAGAGAACGTGGCAAATAGTATGATAATGAAGTTTTACTTATTCTATATCAAATCATCATCCTCTGTATTTTGAAACTGAACACACAGAGAATAATTATAATTATGTTAGAAAGCTTATTGTGATAATAAATCATTTTTTGCGGGTTAACTTCGTGTAGAAAATGTGGAAAATCGTACGATAATGAAGTTTTAGCTATTTTGTATCAAATCATTAGCATAAGAGTATTGAAATTAAACACGCCAAGAATAATTATAATTCATTTATAAAAATCTTTGTGGGACAAGAAATTGTAATTTTGAGGCTTAACATCATGTAGAGAACGTGGGAAATCATATGATAATGAAGTTTTATCCATTTTGAATCAGATCTTCATCCTCAAAGTTTTTAAATTCAACAAACTAATAATAATTATAATTCTGTAACAAAGCTTATTGTGATAAGAAATCATTATAATGAGCCTTAACTTTAGGAAGTGAACATGAGAAATCGTGCGACAATGTAGTTTTAACTATTTTATATCAAATCATTATCATAAGAACTTTGAAATTCAACTAGCCGAGAATAATTATAATTCTGTTACAAAGCTTATTGAGATAAGAAATCGTTGTTTTGAGAATGAACTTCATGTAGAGAACGTTGGAAATCGTACGATAATGAAGTTTTACCCATTTTATATCAAATCGTCATCATAAGTGTTTTTGAATTCAGCAAGCCGGGAATATTTATAATTATGTAACAAAGCTTATTGTGAGAAGAAATCGTTGTTTTGAGTCTTTGCTTCCCTTATGTAATATGGGAAATCGGACGATAAAGAAGTTTTATTCATTTTATATCAAATCATTATCCTAAATTTTGAAATTAACAAGCCGAGAATAATTATAAATCTATTACGGAGGTTATTGTGACAAGAAATCGTTGTTTTGTGATTTAACTTAACATATAGAATGTGGGAAATCATACGATAATTAAGATTTACCTATTTTGTATCAAATCATCATCCTAAAAGTTTTGAAATTCAACATGCCAAAAAAAATTATAATTCTGTTACAAAATATTCTGATACTCAACTTTACGTAGAGAACGTGGGAAATTATACTATAATGATGTTTTACCCTTTTTGTTTCAAACCATCATCCTAAAAATTATGAAATTTAATAAGCCGAGAATAATTATAATTATGTTACAAAGCTTATTGTGACAAGAAATCGCTGTTTTGAGACTTAACTTCGAGTAGAGAACGCGGGAAATCGAATGATAATGAAGGTTACCTATTTTGAATCAAATCATCATCCTTAGAGATTTTAAATTAACAAGCAGAGAATAATTATAAATCTATTACAACGTTTATCGTAACATTGAATCGTTGTTTTGAGACTTAACTTCACATAGAGAACGTGAAAAATCGTACGGTAACGACCCAAAAATTTGGTTATTTATGAATGATGATGTATATTACGTATTTATAATCATATTTGAGTGACCGAACAGTGAAGTCGGTGAACGAGTAGGGAAACATGACGAGCGGGGATTGACAGTTGGGATACGAGTACACGGGGGATTTAAAACATACTAAAAATACAAATAAATGAATGATCGGATAATATAAATAATTATTTAAAAGAACAAGGCGAGACTACGTGTGCGAGGAGTCGTACCGGATCGAAGAACGTTGTTTGAATGCGGGGAGTTAGATAGATACGTGACATACAGTCTATAGGATATGGATTGTTAAAGTGACACTACTGCAATTTGAAAAGCCCTTAGATCAGCCTCGAGATATGTGAATAGGTGGAGATGAATGGCCATAAATGAGACAACACATTACCTACTTTACTATTTAAATACTATTCACCATCTCCTTTTATATATATATATATACTATTCATCATCTCTCTCATTCTCTCCTCACCACCATCCTCACTCTCTCACACCACAGTCCCTCTCTCCGCCCCAGGTACACCACCGTCGACCACCGGATCTGGAGTGACGGAGCTCTCACCGGATGTGCTCTTTCGTTCGGTCTCTCCACTCTCATTATCTCTCACCTCACGGTCACTCTCACTCTCATCGCCACCCTCCTCTCGCCGTCGACGAACCGGCAAGCACCACCTTTCACAGCGGTGTTGGATTGTCGGAGACCTTACCGAAGGTGCTCTCTCTCTCAGTCTCTCTCTCTCCCTATCGGTTTCTCTCCCCACTCTCTCTCAGTTTCCTCTCACAGTCACACCTCTCTCCTCCTTGGTTTGCCACTATCGACCATCGACTGCCAGTTGTTAGACCTCTCACCGGAGGTAACTATCTCACTCTCTCTTTCAATCTCTCTCTCTTTCTCGATTTGGTACTCTCTCGAGCTCTCCCTCTCTCTCTCTCTCACTCCTCTCGGTCCTTCATCTTTCCATGACTTGGCTGCATACAATTGACCACCAGTGGATCTGGACTGTGGGTCCTCACCGGAAAACGTGAGGGTCCCTATCTCCCGGTTTCTCTAGGTCTCTCTCTCTCCTTCTCGTTCTCGAACTTCACGGCTCTCTTCATTATCGCACATACACACACCACTATTTCAGCCACAATGGGATTCCTCCAATAGGGAACTTGGGCGTGGACGACCCATGGGTGTCCCGACATTCCCAGAGGCCCCAACGAACGGCACACGTGGTGGTTTTTCGATGATTTTTGGACTGCCCTCCTATTAGGTACTGTTTTTCACCTTTTTGATGTTGTGTGTGTTGTGGTCGGCTGTTGGGTGTTACAAAGACCCTAGGTTGGACGACGATGACTCCTTGGTGGTCCATTGGAGTCCCTGATAGCCCCAGAGCATCACCACAGCCGTAAAAATGGAGGGTACCCTCAGATTTTCATCGTTGTGTTGATACTCGGTTCTTCAGTTTATATTTTTATGTTTGACAACTCTTGGCTGTTGCTCCACCACCTTGCACCACCACCGCTGACCGCCATGACCTGGGGTGCATCGAGGACACTCTCATGAACCTGTGGGTCTTTCCCAATCCTTAGAGCGATCTATATACCGGCGGTTGTGGTGTGATCTTGAATGATGTATCGTTAGGTTGTTGTTCGAATGGATTTGAGTCCTCGTCAAAATTCGCTGCCGTGAGTGATGCCATTGCTGTGCTACCATGGCCAGAGATGTCAGGGACAAAGCTAAGTCTATGCTTGTATCTTACGACTTCTAGAGTGGCCCAAAACAGCGGTGTTGTTATTAGTTTACGTCGTTTATACATTTTGTATATGTTGTACTTTTGTCATCAGAAACAAACATTATGGCGACTCTGCCATCAATGCGATGATTTGGGGGATTGCTGAAGACTTTACCATGTCCATCATGGAGTGTCACGACCCCTAGTGCTTCTCTAATAGTGCTGGTGGGTTTTGTAAGCGTCATTTCATGTGATGTCGTTGTTGCACATCTCGTCGCAAACCATCGTGTATAGTCGGCATTGCCGCCAGATGCCACGACTAAAGGAGTGTCGAGGATCACAATAAAACTCTTGTATATATCCCATAACTCCAGAAGTGTTCGTATCGATGGTGATTAGTCGTTGTAATGGAAAATTCATGTGTGAGTACTTTTATCACGTCAAGTGATTGTTGGCTTGACATAGCGCATGCCTACGACTTTTCCATGTCATGTTGGCACCTTACGGATGTTGGACTACACTCGTGAGTCTCCCAACTCGTTGGTATATGATTATTTTGAGTTCCTATTGAGTCGTTACTGTCGAGCGATATTGATATTGTGTTTTAAGTCGATTGAATGGTAGTGACGTCGTGGTCATGTTGCCAATCCGCAAGACTATGACATAACCTATTAACGACCGAGCCGAGCCTATAATTCATTAGTAGGCTTACATGCATTATGATTATCAATATCATGATATCCCAATCATGGTTGTTATTATGGTTTTCAAGTCCGGAAGTGAGTATTTGTTTTTCTATTTAATTGTTGAGTTATTCGAGTCATTTAAAATGATGGAAAAATGCTAAGGGTATGAACCTAGGATTAGTTAATGACTCGACCCACTTAATTGGAGTTTCCAACCTTGTCAAGTAGGGAGAAACTTGGGGATACGTGCTAGGAATACGAGAGTGTTATATACAAGTTGCGATAGTTCAAGTAAGTACACTTGCCAGTTAAGAAATTCTCATGCGATTCATTATCATTTATTGCTATTCTTGCTATTTTCCATTGTTGGCATTCAAATTCCCTTAATTGCTTGATATGTGTGTTCTTGGAATAAGTGTGTAGATATAGTATCATGTGGCCCGCATTGGTTGGGGACACTTAGGTATTTCCTATCGGAATTACTGTTCCTCACAGTGTTGTGTGAACCTGGGTACTGATTGTGAAGGTGGGCCTGCACCAATTGGGGAAACGCGAGCCACTCTTTGTAGGAGTGCGTGACCGCCCCTGGTTTTGTGTGAACTTGGGCACTGGATTGTTGTGGTTATTGTTTTGAATATTGACTTCTTATGGTCTCTTTGACTCTTAGAATACGCATGTTTTCGATTATTATCATTTCAATCTACCTATCATGCACTTTTATCTATTTATATTCCTGTCTTTAAATTACCGCCTGATATTTAGACTATTTTATTTCATATTCATGAATTGCTATGAAATTCTTCTGGCATTACTTTCGATTTCTCTCAGTTGCTCACTGTGTAGTTTGTGACAATGGGTGCAGATATCTCGGAGTGCAGCAAGGGCAAGGGCCCTCTACTTGGTGATTTGCTCTGAGGACCTCTCAGAGTGCGTGAATTCAGGATTAGGTTAGATTTGTTTTATGCTTATTGCTGATTGTATGATGTTTTTATATGTACAATGTTGGTTATTGAACTGGGATCATTTCTGAGATGGATACTATGAACACTCGAGGTTTCCTTATTTATATAGATTTCATAATTTTTGTTTGATTGAGTTATTTCCCAATACTTGTTTAGTTTTTTTCCGCTGCATATAATTGCAATAACTCTTTCATAAACTGTTAAATTGATTACTTGGAGGCTGACTAGGCTCTTCAGGCTCGCTAAGTGTTAACTCAGGACCTGCACAGGTTTAGGCCGGGCGTACCCAAATGCATTGGGAATTTTGGGACGTCACTATTGGTATCAGAGCCTAAGGTTATAACGACCTGACTTTTGAATTAAAACATAAACCATTAAGATAGTGGAAAATTAGAAATGGTTGAACTTTGAATTAGAAACCCTATGATCCTGACTTAGAATCCTAGTTGGGGAGTGAGGAGGAGTATGGTAATGGAAAAAGAAAACTTATTGACATAAGTATGTTTTATGTGATGTATTATATGGTATCGGTAGTTATTCGTCGATTTAGGAACTCATTTTCTTTGTCAGATGGCGATGGCAGATCAGGCTGGATCTAGAAATGACAACAGTAAGTCGTTAACACGTTGCGTAGAGGACCTTCAGGCATTAGTGTAGAGAGTCACATTTTAGAGCATCAATCAGAAGGACATGATAGGAAATGGACGAGGGATCCGAATGACGATGGTGGTTCTAGAGGGCGGAAGGTGTGTTTCCAGTGCAGACAGACCGAACATTTTTAGAACTGATGTCCTAATTTGTACAAGAACCAACAGGATTACGATCAGCCTCAGACCTTTGAAGACATGCACATGGCGAGTGAACAATATAACATGAGGTGAGGAATCTTCCTGGTTAACATATAACATGCATGTAACTAATTATTTAAAACTTGAGGTGTTTAAATGCGATGTCAGACGTCATGCGACAGATTCAGGGTCGATACTGGCTAGAGTGGTGTCGTTTAAACTTATAAGAGTTATCGAAGATGAGACAGACCTAACTTAGATTAGAGTCCGAAAGAGATGGTAAGTTTGGGCACAATGGGTTGCCAAAACTAGCTAGAAGTACACCTAAAGAGAGGCAGGACCAGACTGGTTATGATTCATCTTACGATGAATGGACATGTAGTGTACATGGTGACCACGGTTATAACTTTGTCGAACATATTTACCGCCTCGGTATAGATGAACATGCGTTGAAACGTGAATGGGTTGGGAGGTCATTACGAGTTTGACGCACGAGTCACAATCATAGTGTTTTACTTCATAATTACCTGACTTGTATTGTGGTAGTGGATGGCGTCTACGAGGAGGTCATTGGCATTCCTACCATTTTGGGAAATGGGAGCGGTCTAGAGAGACCATAATTGAATTAGGTTGTTTGAAGTGGTTGGGACGCGCAGTCTGGAGACGGAGATAAAATCAAGCTGTTCGAAGTGGCAGAGGCCCACAGTTTGGTAAATGTGGAGAAAAGGGAGTGGATTTAAGACGTGATGTTAAGCTGTTGGAAGTGACTCTCGTGCGAGTCCACAGTTGGTCATAGCATATTGAGCTGTCTGAAGTGACTTTGCATCAGTCCACAGTTCAACGCTAAAAGGAGAGTTGTTTGAAGCAACTCTGGAAGAGTTCGCAATTCGATATGAAGGATCTAAGCTATTCGAAGTGGCTCTAAGTCGCGGTTTTGAGGAAATGTGAACGGGTGTTGGTTCCCCTGATTCGTTCAAGTTAGAGCTAATTTTGAGGACGAAAGTCTTGCAAGTTGGGGAGACTGTAACGGCCCGAAAATTTAGTTATTTGTGAATGATGATATGTATTATGTATTTATACTCGTATTTGAGTGTCCGGACAGTGAAGTCAGTGAATGAGTAGGGAAACTTGACGAGCGGGGATCGACAGTTGGGATATGAGTACACGGGGATTTAAAACACACTAAAAATACAAATAAATAAATTATTGGATAATTTCAATAATTATTTAAAGGAACAAGGAGAGACTATGCGCACAAGGAGTCGAACCAGATCGAAGAACGTTGTTTGAATAGGGGAGTTGGATAGATACACGACATACAGTCTATGGGATATGGATTGTTAAAGTAACACAACTGTAATTTGAAGAGCCCTTAGATCAGCCTCGAGATACGTGAATAGGTGGAGATGAATGGCCACAAATGAGACAATACATTACATATTTTACCATTTAAATACTATTCACCATCTCCTTTATATATATAAACTATTCATCATTGCTCTCATTCTCTCCTCACCACCATCCTCACTCTCTCACACCACAATCCCTCTCTCCGCCCCGGGTACACCACCGTCGACCACCGAATCTAGAGTATCGGAGCCCTCACCGGAGGTGCTCTCTCGATCGGTCTCTCCACTCTCATCAACTCTCACCTCACAGTCTCTCTCACTCTCACCGCCACCCTCCTCTCACCGTCAACGAACCGACAGCCACCACCTCTCACAGCAATGCTGGAGTGTCGGAGACCTCACCGGAGGTGCTCTCCCACTCTCTCGATCTTTTTTTCTCCATCTCAATTTCTCTCCCCACTCTCTCAGTTTCTTCTTATAATCACACCTCTCTCCTCCTTGGTTCGCCACCGTCGACCACCGACTGCCAGTCGTCAGACCTCTTACCGAAGATAACTCTCTAACTCTCTCTTTGTTTGGTGCTCTCTCGACCTCTCTCTCTATCTTTTCTCGTTACTACACCTTTCCACGACTTGGCTGCACACTGTTGACCATCAGTGGATCTGGACTGTGGGACCTTACTGGAGAACGTGAGGGTCCCTCTCTCCCAGTTTGTTTCGGTCTCTCTCTTTCTTTTTCTCAAACTTCACGGTTCTCTTCATTACCTCACATGTACCACTATTCCGGCCACCAAAGGATTCCTTCAATTGGGAACTTGGGCATGGATGACCCATGGGTGTCCCGATGTTCCTGGAGACCTAAACGCGCGGCACACGTGTTGGTTTTTTGATGAGTTTTGGACTGCCCTCCTATTAGGTACTATTTTTCACCTTTTTGATGTTGTGTATGTTATGGTTGGTTGTTGGGTGTTGCAAGGATCGTAGGCTGGTCGGGGACGATTCTTTGTTGGTCCATCGGAGTCCTCGACAGCCCCAGAGCATCGCCACAACCGTAGAAATGGACGATACCCTCGAATTTTCATCGTTGTGTTGATACTCGGTTCTTCAGTTTATATTTTTATGTTTGACAACTCTTCGTTGTTGCTCCGCCACCTTGCGCCACTACTGCTGACCGCCATGACCTTGGGCGCATTGGGGATACCCTCACGAACCTGTGGGTGTTTCCCAATCCGTAGAGCGATCTATATATTGGCGGTTGTGGTGTGATCATGAATGATGTATCGTTAGGTTGTTGTTTGGACGGTTTTGAGTCCTCGTCAGAATTCGTTGCCATGGTAAACGCCACTGCTGTGCCACTATGACCAGAGATGTTGGGGACCAAGCTAAGTCCATGCTTGTGTCTCATGACTTCCAGAGTGGCCCAAAACAACGGCGTTGTTGTTGGTTTATGTCATTTATATATTTTGTGTATGTTGTACTTTTGTCATGAGAAACCACCACTATGGCGACTTTGCCATTGATGCGATGATTTAGGGGATTACCGGAGACCTTACCATGTCCGTCATGGAGTCTCACAGCCCCCAGAGCATCTCTATTAGTGGTGGTGGGTTTTGTGGGCGTCATTTCACGTGATGTCATTGTTGCACATCTCATCGCAAACCATCGTGTATGATCGTCACTACCGCCCGAAGCCGTGACTAAGGGAGTGTTGGGGATCACAATAAAACTCTCGTGTATATCCCATAACTCCCGGAGCTTCCGTATCGATGGTGATGAGTTGCATGTATTAGTACTTTTATCATGTCAAGTGATTATTGGCTTGACGTAGCACACGCCTACGACTTTTCATGTCGTGTTGACACCTACGGATGTTGGACTACACTCGCGAGTCTCCCTACTCGTTGGTATATGATTATTTTGAATTCCTATAGAGTCGTTATTGTCGAGCGATATTGATCTTGTGTTTTTAAGTCGATTGGATGGTAGTGACGTTGTGGTCATATTGTCAGTCCGTAAAACTATGACATGACCTATTAACGACCGCCAAGCCTATAATTCATTAGTAGGCTTACATGCATTATGATTATCGATGTCGTAATATCCCAGTTGTGGTTGTTATTGTGGTTTTCAAGTGTGAGAGAGAGTATTTGTTTTTCTCATAATTGTTGAGTTATTTGAGTCATTTAAAATGATGGAAAATTGCTAAGGGTATCGACCTAGGATTAGTTAATAACTCAACCGAGTTAATTGGAGTTTCCAACCTTGTCTGGTAGCGAGAAATTCAGGGATACGTGCTAGGAATGTGAGAGTGTTGTATACGGGTTGCGATAGTTTAGGTAAGTACACTTGCCTTAAAGCTTGTGTACGTTAGTAAGCCAGTTTAGAAATTCTCATGCGATTCATTATTATTTATTGCTATTCTTGCTATTATCCATTGTTGGCATTCAAATTCCCTTAATTGCCTGGTATGTGTGTTCTTGGCGTAAGTGTGTTGATATAGTATCATGTGGCCTGCACTGGTTGGGGAAACTTGTGTATTTCCTATCGGAATTACTGCTACCCACAGTGTTGTGTGAACCTGGGTACGATTGTGAAGGTGTCATGTGGCCCACACCAGTTAGGGAAACATGAGCCACTCTCCGCAAGAGTGTCTGACTACCCCTGGTGTTGTGTGAACCTGAGCACTGGATTGTTGTGGTTATTGTTGTGAACATTGGCCATTTATGGCCTCTTTGACTTTTAGAACACGCATGTTTTCGATTACTATCATTTCAATATGCCTATCATGCACTTTTATCTATTTATATTCTTGTTTTTAAATTACCGCATGATATTAAGACTGCTTTATTTGATATTCATGAATTACTTTGAATTTCTTCTGGCATTACTTTCGATTTCTCTCAGTTGCTCACCGTCTAGTTTGTGATGGTGGGTGCAGATATCCCGGAGTGCAATAAGGGCAAGGGTCATCTACTTGGTGATTTGCTCTAAGGACCTCTCAGAGTGCATGACTTCACGATTAGGTTAGATTTGTTTTATGCTTATTACTGATTGTATGATGTTTTTATATGTACGATGTTGGTTATTGAATTGGGATCATTTTTGAGATGGATGCTATGAACACTTGTGGTTTCCTCATTTATATAGATTTTCTAATTTTCGTTTGATTGAGTTATTTCCCAATACTTGTTTAGTTTTTTTCCGCTGCATATAATTGCAATAACTCTTTTATAAACTGTTAAATTGATTACTTGGAGGCTGACTAGGCTCGTTAGGCTCGCTGAGTATCGACTTGGGACCTGCATGGGTCTAGGTCGGGCATACCCAAAAATATTGGGAATTTGGGGCCATCACACGTACGATAATGAAGTTTTGCCTATTTTAAATCAAATCCTCATCCGAATAGTTTTGAAATTCAACAAACCGAGAATAATTATAATTCTATTTAAAGCTTATTTGTGAGTAGAAATCGTTATTTTGAGCTATAACTTCACGTAGGTTACGTGGGAAATCGGACGATAAAGAAATTTTACCCATTTTATATTAAATCATCATCCTATGTGTTTTGAAATTAATAAGCCAAGAATAATTATAAATCTGTTACATGGCTTATTGTGACAAGAAATCGTTGTTTTAAGACATAATTTCATTTAGAAAATGTGAGAAATCGTACAATATTGTAGTTTTACCAATTTTATATCAAATCAACATCCTGTGAGTTTTGAAATTGAACACGCCGAGAATAATTATAATTTTGTTACAAAGCTTATTGTAACAAGACATCGTTATTTTGAGGCTTAACTTCACGTAAATAACATGAGAAATCGTAAGATAATGAAGTTTTACCTATTTTGAATCAAATCCTCATCCTAAGAGTTTTAAAATTCAACAAACGGATAATAATTATAATTCTGCAAAAAGCTTATTATGACTAGAAATCATTATTATAAGCCTTAACATCACGTAGACAAAATGAGAAATCATATGATAATATTGTTATAAATATTTTATATCAAATCATTATCACAAGCGTTTTGAAATTCAACTAGCAGAGAATAATTATAATTTTGTTACAAAGCTTATTGTGAGATGAAATCGTTGTTTTGAACCTTAACTTAACATAGGTAACGTGGGAAATTGGGTGATAAAGAAGTTTTACCCATTTTATATAAATCATCATCCCGAGAGTTTTGAAATTGAACACACTGAGAATAATTATAATTCTATTACAAAGCTAATTGTGACAAGAAATAGTTATTTTAAGACTTCACTTCACATAGAAAACATGGGAAATCGTACGATAATAAAGTTTTAACCATTTTGTATCAAATCCTCATCCTGAGAGTTTTGAAATTCAACAAGAAGATAATAATTATAATTCTGTAACAAAGCTTATTGTGACAAGAAATCGTTGTTATGATCATTAACTTCACATCGAGTACTTGGAAAATGTACCATAATAAAGTTTTACCCATTTTATATCAAATCATCATCTTTAGAGTTTTGAAATTAAACACACCGAGAATAATTATAATTCTGTTATAAAGCTTTTAATGACAAAAAATCGTTATTTTTAGGCTTAACTTCATGTACAGAACGTGGGAAATCGTACAATAATGAAGTTTTACACATTTTGAATCAAATCCTCATCCTAAGAGTTTTGAAATTCAACAAGCCGAGAATAATTATAATTTTGTTACAAAGCTTTTTGTGACAAGAAATCATTTTTTTGAGCCTTAACTTCACGTAGGTAACATCAGAAATCGTATGATAAAGATGTTTTACCATTTTATATCAAATCATCATCAAGAGAGTTTAGATATTAATAAGCCGAGAATAATTATAATTCTATTACAAAGCCTATTGTATAAATCGTTGTTTTGAGACTTAACTTCACGTATAGAACATGGAAAAATGTACAACAAGGAAGTCTTACCCATTTTATATCAAATCATTGTCCTCCGTGTTTTAAAATTGAACACACAGAGAATAATTATAATTTTGTTACAAAGATTATTGTTACAAGAAATCGTTATTTTGAGGCTTAACTTCACTTACAGAACATGGAAAATCGTACGATAATAAAGTTTTATCCATTTTGAATCAAATTCTCATCCTAAGAGTTTTGAAATTCAACAAGCCGATAATAATTATAATTCTATAACAAAGCTTTTTGTGACAAGAAATCATTGTTATTAGCTTTAACTTTACATAGAGAACATGAGAAATCTTACGATAATGTAGTTTTAACTATTTTATATCAAATCATTATCATAAGAATGTTCTAATTCAACAAGCTACGAATAATTATAATTCTCTTACAAAGCTTATTGAGACAAGAAATCGTTGTTTTGAGACTTAAATTCACGTAGAGAACGTTGGAAATCGTATGATAATGAAGTTTTACCCTATTTGTATCAAATCTTCATCCTAAAAGTTTTTAAAATAAAAAAGTAAAAAATAATTACAATAATGTTACAAAGCCCATTTATTTGTATCAAATCATCATCCTGAAAGTTTTTAAAATAAAAAACTAAAAAATAATTACAATTCTGTTACAAAGCCCATTGTGACAATAAATCTTTATTTTGAGACTTAACTTTACGTATAGAACATGGAAAATTGTACGATAATGAAGTTTTACCCATTTTATATCAAATCATTATTTTCAGAGTTTTGAAATTGAACACACCGAGAATAGTTATAATTCTGTTACAAAGCTTATTGAAACAAGAAATAGTTATTTTGAGACCTCTCTTCACGTATAAGATGTGGGAAATCGTACGATAATGAAGTTTTACCCATTTTATATCATATCCTCATCCTAAGAGTTTTGAAATTCAACACGCCGATAATAATTATAATTCTATTACAAAGCTTATTGAAATAAGAAATAGTTATTTTGAGACCTCACTTCACGTATAAAATGTGGGAAATCGTACGATAATGAAGTTTTACCCATTTTGTATCATATCCTCATCCTAAGAGTTTTGAAATTCCACATGCCGATAATAATTATAATTCTGTAGCAAAGCTTATTATGACAAGAAATCATTGTTATGAGCTTAACTTCACGTAGAGAACTTGGGATATCGTACTATAATAAAGTTCACACATTTTCAATCAAATCCTCATCCTAAGAGTTTTGAAATTCAACAAGTCGTGAGTAATTATAATTCTGTTACGAAGCTTATTTGTAAGAAAAATCATTGTTTTGAGCCATAACTTCACATAGGTAACGTGGGAAATCGTACGATAATGAAGTTTTACCCATGTTGTATCAAATCATCATAATAAGAGTTTTGAAATTCAACAAGCTGAAAATAATTAAAATTCTGTTACAAAGTTTATTGTGATAAGAACCTTATTTTGAGACTTAACTTCACATAGAGAAACGTGGGAAATCGGATGATAATGAAGTTTTACCCATTTTATATCAAATTAGCTGCCTAAGAATTTTGAAATTCAACAAGATTGTTGTGAGAAGAAAGCGTTGTGAGAACAAATCGGACGAGAATAATTATAATTCTGTTACAAAGCTTGTTGTGAGAAGAAATCCTTGTTTTAAGACTTAACTTCAAGTAGAGAATGTGAGAAATCGTACGATAATAAAGTTTTACCTATTTTTTATCAAATCATCATCCTAAAAGTTTTTAAAATCAAAAGGACGAGAATAATTATAATTTTTTTACAAATCCCCTTGTAACAACAAATCGTTCCTTTGAGACTTAACTTCACGTAGAGAACATTGGAAATAGTTCGATAAGGAAGTTTTACACATTTTATATCAAATTATCATCCTAAGAGTTATAAAGTTGAATACGCCGAGAATAATTATAACTCTGTGACAAGGCTTATTGTGACAAGAAATTGTCGTTATAAATCTTAACTTCATATATAGAACGTGGGAAATTGTATGATAATGAAGTTTTACCCATTTTATATCAAATCATCATTCTAAGAGTTTTGAAATTAAACAAGCCGAGAATAATTATATTTCTGTTACAAAGCTATTATGAAAAGAAATAGTAATTTAGAGGTTTAACTTCGTGTAGAGAACATGGGAAATCGTTCGATAATGAAGTTTTACACATTTTGAATCAAATCCTCATCCCAAGAGTTTTAAAATTCAACAAGCCGATAATAATTATAATTCTGAAATTGTTGTTCTGAGTTTTAACTTCACGTAGAGAACATGAGAAATCGTACGATAATGTAGCTTTAACTATCTTATATCAAATCATTATCATAAGAGTTTTGAAATTCAACAAGTAGAGAATAATTATAATTCTATTACAAAGCTTTTTAAGACAAGAAATCGTTGTTTTGAGATTGAACTTCACGTAGAGAACATTGGAAATCGTACGATAATGAAGTTTTTCCCATTTTTTATCAAATAATCATCATAAGTGTTTTGAAATTCAATAAGCTGAGAATAGTTAAAATTCTATTATGAAGTTTATTGTGACAAGAACCTTGTTTTGAGACTTAACTTTTCGTAGAGAAACATGGGAAATCGGACGATAAGGAAGTATTGCCTATTTCATATCAAATCATCAGCCTTAGAATTTTGAAATTCAACAAGCAGAGAATAATTATAATTCTATTACAAAGCTTATTGTTACAATAAATAATTGTTTTGGTTCTATAACTTTGTTGGGGAATGTACCCTAGGTCAATCCATTAACTGTCTTTATGAATACTTTTAGTTAAAAAAATAGATAATTTCATTTGTTGTTTATTATAATTGATTTGCATGTTTATATTATAATAAGATCCATGGATATTTACAGAAATATCCTAAATTTCCCTAGTCGATCATTATATTGGGAACTATAATGAATTAAGACTAGTGTGATTCTTGATTGATGATAATATGATGATTATATGTATATGAATACGAATCAAGATTACGAGTACTTGTTAGGGAATAAAGTACTGGACCGACCCACTATGAGAACATCACATGGATTAAGTCATAGTTGTTTCTCATAATAGGTATACTTTTTAGTCCTCTGACTTGAGATTACCAGAGACTTCAACATTAGGAACATAGTGATTTGACACTATCAAATGTTATCTTTAACTAGACGATTATAAAGGTTGTGATTGGTTATTATGTGAGCAATGTAATGAAGTTATGTAATCGAGATAGAATTTGTCCCTCTCATATAAAGAGAAATATCTAGTGGATCTCTGGATGTGTTAGACTGTTAAAAGGCCTAGTCTAAGTGAATTGATATTGATCAATGTCACTTGGATGCTTTTAGTCTACCTAGAGATTGAGACTAGTACGATCGAACATGTTGGATGACAATTCTATGCCTTAAGTTTGATCAAAAGGATATTGTGTGACAAAAGGATGTTATATACACTTTTGATTAGGTTGTATCGATTTGATATTCGTACAATTTGGGTAGTCATAATGTCTTGCTAGAGGCTGCTTATGACTTGTATACCAAAATGTATTTTGGTACACTACCAATGTTGTATGAGCCTATCGGGTCACATACTAAGAATGGTTTTGCGAGATTTTAAGATGGTTCAGAAAAATGAATTTTATATGATAAAATTTATGACAGAAACATCCTTGTAGTATATTACACTTATACTTCTTTAAGTAGGGTTATATGTGTAATTTACTTAACCATCTATATACAAGGCTTGTATAAATAGGCGCTTTGAGTTAGAATAAAAAAACGAAAGATTAAAGGGTTGAAACTCTAATTGTCATGTTAGAAATGAATTAGGGTTGAGTGGTCCGTTATGAATTGTTTTAGAGAGAAACCAAACGTTTGATATTATCTCCAAGCTAGCACATTGAATCTCGTCCGCCGTTCGTGTGTGGACAGCTAGTAGAGGGTGTTCGTCATTGGCAATGCTTTAAAGATCGATCAACGTTCTGAATGGTATATTACAACCGAGGTATGATTTAGCTTTCATAGTTTAAACATTTTAATGGAATCATATTTGGATCCTGTTGGAGTTTTTGTCAAAATTGTTTTGTAATCTCCGCTGCACATGAACCCCAAAACTCAACAAACTTCATGTAGAGAATGTTAGAAATCATACGATATTAAAGTTTTACCCATTTTGTATCTGATTATTATCCTAATAGTTTTGAAATTCAACAAGCCGATAATAATTATATTTCTTTTACAAACCTTATTGTGATAAGAAATCAATGTTCTGAGACTTAACTTTACGTAGAGAACGTGATAAATTGTACAGTAATGACGTTTTACCATTTTTGTTTCGAACCATCATCCTAAGAATTATGAAATTTAACAAGCTGACAATAATTATAATTATGCTACAAAGCTTTTTGTGATAAGAAATCGTTGTTTTGAGACTTAACTTCACGAAGAGAACGCGGGAAATCGTATGATAATGAAGGTTACCCATTTTTAATCAAATCATCATCCTTAAAAGATTTTAAATTAACAAGCAGAGAATAATTATAAATATGTTACAAAGCTTATCGTGACAATAAATCGTTGTTTCGAGACTTTACTTCACGTAGATAACGTAGGAAATCGTACGATAATAAAGTTTTACCTATTTTGAATCAAATCCTCATCCTAAGAGTTATGAAATTCAATAAGCCAAAAATAATTATACAAATCTTAGTGTGACAATAAATCATTATCGTAAAAGTTTTGAAATTCAACAAGCCGAGAATAATTATAATTCAGTTACAAATCTTATTGTGACAATAAATCATTAATATGAGCGTTAACTTGACGTAGAGAACTTAGGAAATCATATCATAATAAAGTTTTACCCATTTTATATCAAATCATTATCCTCATAGTTTTGAAATTAAACACGCCAAGAATAATTATAATTCAGTTACAAAGCTTTTTATGGCTAGAAATCGTTATTTTAAGGCTTAACTTCATGTATAGAACGTGGGAAATCGTACAATAATGAAGTTTTACACATTTTAAATCAAATCCTCATCCTAAGAGTTTTGAAATTCATCAAGTAGAGAATAATTATAATGCTGTTACAAAACTTATATGTGAGAAGAAATCGTTGTTTTCAACTATAATTTCACGTAGGTAACATGGAAAATCGGACGATAAAGAAATTTATCCATTTTATATCAAATCATCATCCTAAGAGTTTTGAAATTAATAAGCCGAGAATTATAAATCTATTACAAGTTTTATTTTAACAAGAAATCGTTGTTTTGAGACTTAATTTCACGTAGAGAATGTAGGAAATCGCACGATAATGTAGTTTTACCCATTTTATATCAAATTATCATCCTGAGTGTTTTGAAATTAAACACACCGAGAATAATAATAATTCTGTTAGAAAGCTTATTTTGACAAGAAATCGTTATTTTTAGGCTTAACTTCACGTAGAGAACGTGGGAAATCATACAATAATGAAGTTTTACCTATTTTGAATCAAATACTCATCCTAAGAGTTTTGAAATTCAACAAGTCGATAATAATTATAACTCTATAACAAAGCTTATTATGATAAGAAATCGTTGTTTTAAGATTGAACTTCATGTAAAGAACGTTAAAAATCATATGATAATGATGTTTTACCCATTTTGTATCAAATGATCATCATAAGAGTTTTGATATTGAACAAGCCGAGAAAAATTATAATTCTGTTACAAAGCTTATTGTGAGAAGAAATCGTTATTTTGAGACTTAACTTCACGAAGAGAACGTGGGAAATCGTATGATAATGAAGGTTACCCATTTTTAATCAAATCATCATCCTTAAAAGATTTTAAATTAACAAGCAGAGAATAATTATAAATATGTTACAAAGCTTATCGTGACAATAAATCGTTGTTTCGAGACTTAACTTCACGTAGAGAACGTAGGAAATCGTACGATAATAAAGTTTTACCTATTTTGAATCAAATCCTCATCCTAAGAGTTATGAAATTCAATAAGCCAAAAATAATTATACAAATCTTATTGTGACAATAAATCATTATCGTAAAAGTTTTGAAATTCAACAAGCCGAGAATAATTATAATTCAGTTACAAATCTTATTGTGACAATAAATCATTAATATGAGCGTTAACTTCACGTAAAGAACTTAGGAAATCATATCATAAGAAAGTTTTACCTATTTTTTATCAAATCATTATCCTCATAGTTTTGAAATTAAACACGCCAAGAATAATTATAATTCAGTAACAAAGCTTTTTATGGCTGGAAATCGTTATTTTAAGGCTTAACTTCATGTATAGAATGTGGGAAATCGTACAATAATGAAGTTTTACACATTTTAAATCAAATCCTCATCCTAAGAGTTTTGAAATTCATCAAGTAGAGAATAATTATAATTCTATTACAAAACTTATTTGTGAGAAGAAATCGTTGTTTTCAACTATAATTTCACGTAGGTAACATGGAAAATCGGACGATAAAGAAATTTACCCATTTTATATCAAATCATCATCCTAAGAGTTTTGAAATTAATAAGCCGAGAATAATTATAAATCTATTACAAGTTTTATTTTAACAAGAAATCGTTGTTTTGAGACTTAATTTCACGTAGAGAATGTGGGAAATCGCATGATAATGTAGTTTTACCCATTTTATATCAAATTGTCATCCTGAGTGTTTTGAAATTGAACACACCGAAAATAATAATAATTCTGTTACAAAGCTTATTTTGACAAGAAATCGTTATTTTTAGGCTTAACTTCACGTAGAGAACGTTGGAAATCATACAATAATGAAGTTTTACCTATTTTGAATCAAATACTCATCCTAAGAGTTTTGAAATTCAACAAGTCGATAATAATTATAACTCTATAACAAAGCTTATTATGATAAGAAATCATTATTTTAAGATTGAACTTCACGTAAAGAACGTTAAAAATCATATGATAATGATGTTTTACCCATTTTGTATCAAATGATCATCATAAGAGTTTTGATATTGAACAAGCCAAGAAAAATTATAATTATGTTACAAAGCTTATTGTGAGAAGAAATCATTGTTTTGAGTCTTAACTTCACATAGGTAACTTGAGAAATTTGACGATAATGAAGTTTTACCCATTTTGTATCAATCATCATTCTAAGAATTTTGAAATTAACAAGCCGACAATCATTATAAATCTGTTATAAGACTTATTGTAATAAGAAATTATTGTTTTGAGACTTAACTTCATGTAAAGAATGTGTTAAATCGTACGATAATGATGTTTTACTCATTTTGTGTCAAATCATCATCCTAAGAGTTTTGAAATTCAATAAACCGAGAATAATTATAATTCTGTTACAAAGCTTATGGTGACAATAAATTGTTGTTTTGAGACTTAACTTCACGTAGAGAATGTAGGAAATCGTACGATAATGAAGTTTTACCCATTTTATATCAAATTATCATAAGAGTTTTGAAATTGAACACGCCGAGAATAATTATAATTTTGTTACAAAGCATATTGTTACAAGAAATTGTTATTTTGAGTCTTAACATCATGTATAGAACATGGGAAATCGTACAATCATGAAGTTTTATCCATTTTAAACCAAATCGTCATCCTAAAAGTTTTGAAATTCAACATGCCGATAATAATTAAAATTCTGTAACAAGCTTATTTTGAAAATAAATCATTATTATGAGTCTTAAATTTCACATATAGAATATGTGAAATCGTAAGATAATGTCGTTTCAACTATTTTATATCAAAGCATTGTCATAAAAGTGTTGAAATTCAACTAGCCAAGAATAATTATAATTCTATTACAAAGCTTATTGAGACAAGAAATCGTTGTTTTGAGACTGAACTTCACGTAGAGAAATGATAGAAATCGTACGATAGTGAATTTGTATCAAATCAACTTCCTAAAAGTCTTAAAATTCAACAAGCCGAGAATAATTATAATTCTGTTACAAAGCTTATTATGACAAGAAATCGTTGTTATGAGCCTTAGCTTCACGTAGGTAACGTGGGAAATCGGACGATAAAGAACTTTTATCCATTTTTAGCAAACCATGATCCTTAGAGTATACAAATTGAACACATCGAAGATAATTATAATGCTATAACAAAGCTTATTGTGATAAGAAATCGTTATTATGAGCTTTAACTTCACGTAGAGAACGTGGGAAATCATATGATAATGAAGTTTTAACAATTTTATATCAAATCATCATCCTAAGAGTTTTGAAATTCAACAAGCCAAGAATAATTCTAGTTCTATTACAACGCTTATTTGTGAGAAGAAATCGTTGTTTTGAGACTTAACTTTACGTAGAGAATGTGGGAAATCGTAGGATAATGAAGTTTTACCCATTTTATATCAAATTATCATCTTCATAGTTTTGAATTGAACACGCCGAGAATAAATATAATTATGTTACAAAGCTTATTGTTACAAGAAATCATTATTTTGAGTCTTAACTTCACATACAGAATGTGGGAAATCGTAAAATAATGAAATTTTATCCATTTTGAATCAAATCTTCATCCGAAGAGTTTTAAAATTCCATAATTCAATAATAATTAAAATTCTATAAAACGCTTATTTTTACAAGAAATCATTGTTATGAGCCTTAAATTTACGTAGAGAACATGAGAAATCATACGATAATGTAGTTTTAACTATTTTATATCAAAGCATTATTGTTAAAATTTAACAAGCCAAGAATAATTATAATTCTCTTACAAAGCTTATTGAGACAAGAAATCGTTGTTTTGAGACAGAACTTCATGTAGAGAATGATGGAAATCGTACGATAATGAAGTTTTACCCTATTTGTATCAAATCATCATCATAAAAGTTTTGGAATTCAACAAGCTGAAAGTAATTATAATTCTATTATAAAGCTTATTGTGACAAGAAATCGTTATTATGAGCCTTAGCTACACGTAGGTAACTTGGGGAATCGGACGATAAAGAAGCTTTACCCATTTTATATCAAATCATGATCCTCATAGTATAGAAATTGTATACAGCGAAGATAATTATAATGCTGTAACAAAGCTTATTGTGACAAGATATCGTTATGAGCTTTAACCTCACATAGAGAACGTGAGAAATTGAACGATAATGAAGTTTTATCCATTTTATATCAAATCATCATTCTAAGAGTTTTGAAATTCAACAAGCCGAGAGTAATTCTAACCTGTTACAATGCTTATTTGTGAGAAGAAATCGTTGTTTTGAGCCATAACTTCAAGTAGAATGTAGAAAATCGAACGATAAAGAAATTTTACCCATTTTATGTCAAATCATCATCCTAAGAGTTTTGAAATTAATAAGCCGAGAATGATAATAAATCTGTTAAAAGGCTTATTGTGACAAGAAATCGTTGTTTTGAGACTTAATTTCCATAGAGAATGTGAGAAATTGCATGATAATGTAGTTTTACCCATTTTATGTCAAATCATCATCCTGAGAGTTTGGAAATTGAACACATCGAGAATAATTATAATTCTGTTACAAACCTTATTGTGAGGAGAAATAATTATTTTGAGGCTTAACTTCACACAGAGAACGTGGAAAATAGTACGATAATGAAGTTTTACCTATTTTTAATCAAATCCTAATCCTAAGAGTTTTAAAATTCAACAAGCCGTGAATAATTATAATTCTATTTCAAAGCTTATTATGAGAAGAAAATGTTGTTTTGAACCTTAAGTTCACCTACATAACGTGAGAAATCGGACGATAAAAAAGTTTTACATATTTTATATCAAATCATCATGAGAGTTTTGACATTAACAAGCCAAGAATAATTATAAATCTGTTACAAGGCTTATTGTGATAAGAAATCGTTATATTAAGACTTAACTTCACGTAGAGATTGCGAGAAATCGAACAATCGTTGTTATTAGCATACGATAAGGATTTTTTACCTATTTTATATCAAATCATGATCCACAAAGTATAGAAATTGAACACACTGAAAATAATTATAATGCTGTAATAAAGCTTATTGTGATAAGAAAACGTTGTTATGAGCTTTAACTTCACGTAGAGAACGTGGGAAATCGTATGATAATAAAGTTTTACCAATTTTATATCAAATCATCATCTTTAGAATTTTAGAATTAAACACACCAAGAATAATTATAATTTTGTTACATAGCTTTTTATGACAAGAAATCGTTATTTAGAGGCTTAACTTCATGTACAGAATGTAGAAAATCGTACAATAATGAAGTTTTAGACAATTTAAATCTAATCCTCGTCCTAAAAGTTTTGAAATTCAACAAGTCAATAATAATTATAATTCTGTAACAAAGCTTATTTTGACAAGAAATCGTTGTTATTTACCTTAACATCACGTACACAACATGAAAAATCATACGATAATGTTGTTTTAAATAATTTATATCAAATCATTGTCATAACAGTTCTGAAATTCAATGAGCCGAGAATAATTATAATTCTATTACAAACTTATTGTGAGAAGAAATCATTGTTTTGAGCCTTAATTTCATGTAGGTAACGTGGGAAATCGGACGATAAAAAAGTTTTACCCATTTTATATCAAATCATCATACTGAGAGTTTTGAATTTAACAAGCCGAGAATAATTATAAATTTCTTACAAGGCTTATTGTGACAAGAAATCATTTTTTGATACTTAACTTCACGTAGAGTTTGTGGGAAATCGTACGATAATAAAGTTTTACCCATTTTGTATCAAATCATTATCCTAAAAGTTTTGAAATTCAACAAGCTGAGGATAATTATAATTCAGTTACAAATCTTATTCTAACAATAAATTGTTGTTATTAGCCTTAACTTCACGTAGAGAACTTGGGAAATCGTACCATATAAAAGTTTTACCCATTTTATATCAAATCATTATTCTCTGAGTTTTGAAATTAAACATGCCGAGAATAATTATAATTCTATTACAAAGCTTTTTATGGCAAGATATCGTTATTTTGAGGCTTATCTACATGTACAGAACGTGGGAAATCGTACAATAATGAAGTTTTACTCATTTTTAATCGAATCCTCATCAATGAGTTTTGAAATTCAACAAGTTGATAATAATTAAAATTCCAAAAAAAGCTTATTTTGACAAGAAATCGTTGTTATGAGCCTTAACTTTACGTAGAGAACATGAGAAATCGTAGGATAATGTAGTTTAACTATTTTATATCAAATCATTATCATAATATTGTTGAAATTCAACAAGCCAAGAACAATTACAATTCTCTTACAAAGCTTATTGAGACAAGAAATCGTTGTTTTGAGACTGAAACTCGCGTAGAGAACGTTGGAAATCGTACGATAATGAAGTTTTACCCTATTTGTATCAAATCATCATCATAAAAGTTTTACAATATCAAATCATCATCATAAAAGTTTTACCCTATTTGTATCGAATCATCATTACGTAGGTAATGTGAAAATCAGACGATAAAGAATTTTTACCCATTTTATATCAAATTATCATCCTTAGAGTTTTGAAAGTGAACACGCCGAGAATAATTATAATTCTGTTATAAAGCATGTTGTGACAAGAAATAGTTATTTTGAGACTTCACTTCACGTAGAAAACGTGGGAAATCGTACGATAATGAAGTTTTACCTATTTTTTATCAAATCCTCATCCTAGGAGTTTTGAAATTCAATAAGCCGATAATAATTATAATTTTCTAACAATGTGAAAAATTGTACGATAATGAAGTTTTACCCATTTTATATCAAATCATCATCTTTCTTCTTTTGTAATTGAATACGCCGAGAATAATTACAATTCAGTTCGAAAGCTTATTGTGACAAGAAATCATTGTTATGAGCCTTAACTTCACGTAGAGAACTTGGAAAATCGTACCATAATAAAATTTTACCCATTTTATATCAAGTCACCATCCTCAGAGTTTTGAAATTAAACACGCCGAAAATAATTATAATTATGTTACAAAGCTTTTTATGGCAATAAATCATTATTTTGAGGCTTAATTTCATGTACAGAATGTGGAAAATCGTACAATAATGAAGTTTTACACATTTTGAATCAAATCCTCATCCTAAGAGTGTTGAAATTCAACAAGCTGAGAATAATTATAATTCTATTACAAAGCTTATTTTTGAAAAGAAATCTTTGTTTTGAACCATAACTTCATGTAGGTAACGTCGGAAATCAGACGATAAAGAAATTTTACCCATTTTATATAAAATCATCATCCTAAGAGTTTTGAAATTAACAAGCCGATAATAACTATAAATCTTTTAAAAAGCTTATTGTTAAAAGCAATCATTTTTTGAGACTAAACTTCATGTAGAGAACGTGGGAAATCGTACGATAATGAAGTTTTACCTATTTTGAATCAAATCCTCATTCTAAGAGTTTTGAAATTCAGCACGTCGATAATAATTATAATTCTGTAACAAAGCTTATTATGACAAGAAATCGTTGTTATGCACTTTAACATCACGTAGACAGCATGAGAAATTATAGGATAATTTTTTTTAAATATTTTATATCAAATTATTATCATAAGAGTTTTGAAATTAAACACGCTGAGAATAATTATAATCTATGACAAAGCTTATTGTTAGAATAAATTGTAGTTTTGAGCCTTAACTTCATGTAGGTAACGTGGAAAATCGGACGATAAAAAAGTATTACCTATTTTAAATTAAATTATCATCCTGAGATTTTTGAAATTAACAAGCTGAGAATAATTGTAAATCTGTTACAAGGCTTATTGTGAAAAAAAATCATTGTTTTGAGACTTAACTTCACGTAGAGATTGTGGAAAATCTTGCGATAATATAGTTTTACCCATTTTGTATAAAATCATTATCCAAAAGTTATGAAATTCAAAAAGTCGAGAATAATTTTGATTCAGTTACAAATCTTATTGTGACAATAAATTGTTATTTTGAGACTTAACTTCACGTAGAGAACCTAAAGAAATTTTACCCATTTTATATCAAATCATCATCCTAAGAGTTTTGAAATTAACACACTGAGAATAATTATAAATCTTTTAAAAAGCTTATTATTAAAAGAATTCATTATTTTGAGACTTAACTTCACGTAGAGAACGTGAGAAATCGTACGATAATGAAGTTTTGCCTATTTTGAATCAAATCCTAATCCTAAGAGTTTTGAAATTCAAGAAGTCGATAATATTTATAATTCTGTAAAAAAGCTTATTTTGAAAAGAAATCGTTGTTATGTACCTTAACATCACATAGACAACATGAGAAATCGTACGCTAATGTTGTTTTAAATAATTTATATCAAATCAATCTCATAAGAGTTTTGAAATTCAACAAGTCGAGAATAATTATAATTCTATTACAAAGCTTATTATGAGAAGAAATCGTTGTTTTGAGCCTTAATTTCACGTAAGTAACGTGGAAAATCTGACGATAAAGAAGTTTTACCCATTTTATATCAAATCATCATTCTGAGAGTTTTGAAATTGACAAGCCAAGAATAATTATAAATTTGTTACAACGCTTATTGTGACAAGAAATCGTTGGTTTGATACTTAACTTCACATAGAGATTGTAGGAAATCGTACGATAATAAAGTTTTACCCATTTTGTATCAAAGCATTATCCTAAAAGTTTTAAAATTTAACAAGTCGAGGATAATTATAATTCAGTTACAAATCTTATTCTGACAATAAATCATTGTTATGTACTTTAACATCATCATCTTCAGAGTTTTAAAATTAAACAAGCCGAGAATAATTATAATTATATTACAAAGCTTTTTATTGCAAGAAATCGTTATTTTAAGGCTTAACTTCATGTACAGAACGTGGGAAACTTATTTCAACAAGCCAATAATAATTATAATTCTGTTACAAAGCTTATTTCGGAGAAGAAGTCATTGTTTTGAGCGAAAACTTCACGTAGGTAACTTGGAAAATTGGACAATAAAGAAATTTTACCCATTTTATATTAAATCATCATCCTGAGGGTTTTAAAATTAACAAGCCAGGAATAATTACAAATCTTTTAAAAAGCTTATTGTTAAAAGAAATCGTTGTTTTGAGACTTAACCTCACGTAGAGAACGTGGGAAATCTTACGATAATGAAGTTTTACCTATTTTTAATCAAATCCTCTTCCTAAGAGTTTTGAAATTCATCATGCCGACAATAATTATAATTCTGTAACAAAGCTTATTATGATAAGAAATCATTATTATATACCTTAACATCTTGTAGACAACATGAGAATTTGTACGATAATGATATTTTAAATATTTTATATCAAATCATTATCATAAGTGTTTTGAAATTCAACAAGCCAAAAATAATTATAATTCAGTTACAAAGCATATTTTGAGAAGCAATCGTTGTTGTGAGCCTTAACTTCACGTAAGTATGTGGGAAATCGGATGATAAAGAAGTTTTATATCAAATCATCATCCAGAAAGTTTTGAAATTAACAACCTGGGAATATATATAAATTTGTTACAAGGCTTATTGTGACAAGAAATCGTTGTTTTGATATTTAACTTCATGTAGAGATTGTGGGAAATCGCACGATAATAAAGTTTTACCCATTTTGTATCAAATCATTATCCTAAAAGTTTTGAAATTCAACAAGCTGAGAATAATTATAATTGAGTAACAAATCTTATTGTGACAAATCGTTGTTACGAGTCTTAACTTCACGTAGAGAACTTGAGAAATCATAACATAATAAAGTTTTGTCCATTCTATATCAAATCATTATCTTCAGATTTTTGAAATTAAACATGGCGAGAATAGTTATAATTCTATTAAAATGCTTTTTATGTCTAGAAATCGTTATTTTGAGGCTTAACTTCATGTGCAGAACGTTGGAAAACATACAATAACTAAGTTTTACACATTTTGAATTAAATCCTCATCCTAAGAGTTTTGAAATTCAATAAGCCGATAATAATTAAAATTCTGTAACAAGCTGTTTTTGACAAAAAATTGTTGTTATGAGCCTTAATTTTTCGTAGAGAACCTGAGAAATCGTACAATAATGTAGTTTTAACTATTTTATATCAAATCATTATCATAAGAGTGTTGAAATTCATTAAGCCAAGAATAATTATAATTCTCTTACAAAGCTTTTCTAGACAAGAAATCGTTATTCTGAGACTGAAATTCGCGTAGAGAACGTTGAAAATCATACGATAATGAAGTTTTACCCTATTTGTATCAAATAATCGTGATAAAAGTTTTGAAATTCAACAAGCTGAGATTGATTTTAATTCTGTTGCAAAGCTTATTTTGACAATAAATCGTTGTTATGAGCCTTAGCTTCATGTAGGCAACATGAAAAATCAAACGATAAAGAAGTTTTACCCATTTTATATCAAATCATCATCTTGAGAGTTTTGAAATTCAACATGTCGAGAATAATTATAATTCTGTTACAAAGCTTATTGTGACAAGAAATAGTTATTTTGAGACTTCACTTCACGTATAAAAATATTGGAAATCGTACGATAATGAAGTTTTACCCATTTTGCATCAAATCTTAATCCTAAGAGTTTTGAAATTCAACAAGCCGATAATAATTATAATTCTGTAATAAAACTTATTGTGATAAGAAATCGTTGTTATGAGCCTTAACTTCACGAAAAGAACTTGGGAAATCGTGCTATAATTATATTTTACCCATTTTATATCAAATCATCATCATCATCAGAGTTTTGAAATTAAACACGTCGAAAATAATTATAATTCTGTTACAAAGCTTTTTATGGCAAGAAATCGTTATTTTGAGGCTTAACTTCATGTACAGAACGTGGGAAATCGTAAAATAATGATGTTTTAGACATTTTGAATCAAATCCTCATCCTAAGAGTTTTGAAATTCAACAAGGCGAGAATAATTATAATTTTGTTACAAAGCATATTTGTGAGAAGAAATCATTATCTTAAGCCATAACTTCACGTAGGTAACGTTGAAAATCGGATGTTATTGAAATTTTACCCATTTTATATCAAATCATCATCCTAAGACTTTTGAAATTAACAAGCTGAGAATAATTATAAATCTTTTAAAAAGATTATTGTTAAATCTTTTATAAATCTTTTAATAAGCTTATTGTTAAAAGAAAATCTTTTAACAAGCTGAGAATAATTATAAATCTTTTAAAAAGCTTATTGTTAAAAGAAAATCTTTTAACAAGCTAAGAATAATTATAAATCTTTTAAAAAGCTTATTGTTAAAAGAAAATCTTTTAAAAATCTTTTAACAAGCTGAGAATAATTATGAATCTTTTAAAAAGCTTATTGTTAAAAGAAAATCTTACCATAATAAAGTTTTACCCATTTTATATCAAATCATCATCCTCATAGTTTTGAAATTAAATACGTCGAGAATAATTATAATTCTTTTACAAAGCTTTTTATGGCAATAAATCGTTATTTTAAGGCTTAACTTCATGTACAGAACGTGCAAAATCGTACAATAATAAAGTTTTACATATTTTGAATCAAATCCTCATCCTAAGAGTTTTTAAATTCAAGAAGTCAAGAATAAGTTTAATGCGTTTACAAAGCTTATTTGTGAGAAGAAATTATTATTTTGAGCCATAACTTCCTATATGTAACGTTGAAAATTGGACGATAAAAATTTTTTACCCATTTTATATCAAATCATCAACATAAGAGTTTTGAAATTAATAAGCTGAGAATAATTATAAATATGTTACAAGGCTTATTGCGACAAGAAATCGTTATTTTGAGACGTAAGTTCACGTAGAGAATGTGGGAAATCGTACGATAATGATGTTTTTCCTATTTGTATCAAATTATCATCCTAAGAGTTTTAAATTCAACAAACCAAGAATAATTATAAATCTTTTAAAATGCTTATTATTAAAAGAAATCGTTGTTTTGAAACTTAACTTCACTTAGAGAACGTGAAAAATCATACGATAATAAATTTTTACCTATTTTGAATCAAATCCTCATCCTAAGAGTTTTGAAATTCAACAAGCCGATAACAATTATAATTCTGTAACAAAACTTATTATGACACGAAATTGTTGTTATGTATTTAACATCACTAGACAACATGAGAAATCGCACGATAATGTTGTTTAAAATATTTTATATCAAATCATTATTATAAGAGTTTTGAAATTCAACAAGCCGAGAATTGTTATAATTCTGTTACAAAGCTTATTGTGAGAAGAAATCTTTATTTTGATCCTTAACTTCACATAGGTAATGTGGGATATCGGACGATACAAAAATTTTACCCATTTTATATCAAATCATCATCCTGAATGTTTTGAAATTAACAAGCCGACAATAATTATAAATCTGTTACAAGGCTTATTGTGACAAAAAGTCATTGTTCTGAGACTTAACTTCACATAGAGATTGTGGAAAATTGTACGATAATAAAGTTTTACCCATTGTTTATCAAATCATTATCCTAAAAGTTTTAAAATTCAGCAAGTCGAGAATAATTATAATTCAGTTACAAATTTTATTGTGACAATAAATCGTTGTTATGAGCTTTAACTTCACGTAGATAACTTGAGAAATCGTACCATAATAAAATTTTACCCATTTTATATCTAATCATCATCATTAGAGTTTTTGAAATTAAACACGCCGAGAATAATTATAATTTTATTACAAAACTTTTTATGGCAATAAATCGTTATTTTGAGGCTTAACTTCATGTACAAAACGTGGAAAATCGTACAATAATGAAGTTTTACACATTTCGAATCAAATCCTCATTCTAACACATTTGAAATTCAATAAGTCGATAACAATTAAAATTCGGTAACAAGTTTCTTTTGACAAAAAATCATTGTTATGAGCCTTAACTTTAAGTAGAGAACCTGAGAAATCGTACGATAATGTGGAATCGTTGTTTTATGAATGAAATTCATGTAGAGAACGTTGGAAATCGTATGATAATGAAGTTTTACCCTATTTGTATCAAAACATCATCATAAAATTTTGAAATTCAACAAGCCGAAAATAGTTATAATTCTGTTACAAAACATATTTTGAAAAGAAATCGTTATTATGATCTAGAGCATTACGTAAGTAACGTGGGAAATCGAATGATAAAGAAGTTTTATCCATTTTATATCAAATCATCATCCTGAGAGTTTTGAAATTGAACACGTCGAGAATAATTATAATTCTGTTACAAAGCTTATTGTGATAAGAAATTGTTATTTTAAGACTTCACTGCACATAGAAAACATGGAAAATCGTACGATAATGAAGTTTTATCCATTTTCTATCAAATCCTCATCCTAAGAGTTTTGAAATTCAACAAGCCGATATTAATTATAATTCTGTAACAAAGCTTATTATGACAAGAAATTGTTGTTATGAGTAATAGCTTCACGTAGAGAACTTGAGAAATCGTACCATTAAAAAGTTTTACCCATTTTATATCAAATCATCATCATCAGAGTATTGAAATTAAACACGCCGAGAATAATCATGATTCTGTTACAAAGCTTTTTATGGCAAGAAATCGTTATTTTCAGGTTTAACTTCATGTACAGAACATGGGAAATCGTACAATAATGAAGTTTTACACATTTTGAATCAAATCTTCATCCTAAGAGTTTTAAAATTCAACAAGCCGAAAATAATTATAATTCATTTAAAAGCTTATTTTTTAGAAGAAATCGTTGTTTTGAGCCATAAGTTCACGTAGGTAATGTGAGAAATCGAACGATAACGAAATTTTATCCATTTTATATCAAATCATCATCCTAAGACTTTTGAAATTATAAAGCCAATAATAATTATAAATCTTTTAAAAAGCTTATTGTTAAAAGAAATCGTTGTTTTGAGACTTAATTTCACGTAAGTAACGTGGAAAATCGTACGATAATGAAGTTTTACCTCTTTTGAATCAAATCCTAATAAGAGTTTTGAAATTCAACAAGCCGATAATAACTATAATTCTGTAACAAAGCTTATTATGACAATGAATCATTGTTATGTACCTTAACATCCTATGGACAACATGAGAAATCGTACAATAATATTGTTTTAAATATTTTATATCAAGTCATTATCATAAGAGTTTTGAAATTAAACAAACAGAAAATAATTATCATTTCGTTACAAAACTTATTGTGAGAAGAAATTGTTGTTTTGAGTCTTAACTTCACATAGGTAACGTAAAAAATTAGACGATAAAGAAGTTTTACCCATTTATATCAAATCATCACCCTGAGAGTTTCAAAATTAAAAAGCCCAGAATAATTATAAATCTGTTACAAGGCTTATTGTGACAAGAAATCATTGTTTTTAGACTTAACTTCATGTAGAGATTGTGGGAAATCGTACGATAATAAAGTTTTACCCTATTTGTATCAAATCATCATCATAAAAGTTTTGAAATTCAACAAGCCGAGAATAATTATAATTCTGTTACAAAGCTTATTGTGAGAAGAAATCGTTGTTTTGAGCCTTAACTTCATGTAGGTAACGTGGGAAATCGAATGACAAAGAACTTTTACCCATTTTATTTCAAATCATCATCCTGAGAATTTTTAAATTAACAAGACGAGAATAAATATAAATCTGTTACAAGGCTTATTGTGACAAGAAATTGTTGTTTTGAGACTTAACTTCACGTAGAGATTGTGGAAAATCGTACGATAATAAAGTTTTGCCCATTTTGTATCAAATCATTATCCTAAAATTTTTGAAATTTAAGAAGCCAAAAATCATTATAATTCAGTTATAGATCTTATTGTGAAAATAAATCGTTGTTATGTGCCTCAACTTCATGTAGAGAACATTGGAAATCATACGATAATAAAGTTTTACCCATTTTATATCAAATTATCATCCTCGGATTTTTGAAATTAAACATGTTGAGAATAATTATAATTCTGTTACAAAGCTTTTTATGGCAAGAAATCATTATTTTGAGGCCTAACTTCATGTACAGAACGTGGGAAATCATACAATAATGAAGTTTTATATATTTTGAATCAAATCCTCATCTTCAGAGTTTAGAAATTCAACAAGCCGATAATAATTATAATTCTGTTACAAAGCTTATTTGTGAGAAGAAATCATTGTTTTGAGCCACAAGTTCATGTAGGTAACGTGGGAAATCGGACGATAACGAAATTTTACCTATTCTAAATCAAATGATCATCCTAAGACTTTTGAAATTAACAAGTCAATAATAATTATAAATCTTTTAAAAAGCTTATTGTTAAAAGAAATCGTTGTTTTGAGACTTAACTTCACGTAGATAACATTGGAAATTGTATAATAATGAAGTTTTACCTATTTTGAATCAAATCCTAATAAGAGTTTTGAAATTTAACAAGCAGATAATAATTATAATTCTGTAACAAAACTTATTATGACAATAAATCGTTGTTATGTACCTTAACATCACATAGACAACATGAGAAACCTACGATAATATTGTTTTAAATATTTTATATCAAATCATTATCATAAGAATTTTGAAATAAAATAAGCCAAGAATAATTATCATTTTGTTACAAAGCTTATTACAAGAAGAAATTGTTGTTTTGAGCATAAACTTCACGTAGGTAATGTGAGAAATCAAACAATAAAGAAGTTTTACCCATTTTATATCAAATCGTCATTCTGAGAGTTTTGAAATTAACAAACCGATAAAAATTACAAATCTGTTACAAGGCTTATTGTGACAAGAAATCGTTATTTTGAGACTTAACTTAATGTAGATATTGTGGAAAATCGTCTGATAATAAAGTTTTATCCATTTCTATCAAATTCTTATCCTAAAAGTTTTAAAATTCAACAAGCCGAGAATAATTATAATTCAGTTACAAATCTTATTGTGATAATAAATCGTTGTTATGAGCCTTAACTTCACATAGAGAACTTGGGAAATTGTACCATAATAAAGTTTTACCCATTTTATATCAAATCATCATCCTTAGAGTTTGGAAATTTAACACGCCGAGAATAGTTATAATTCTGTTACAAAACTTTTTATGGCAAGAAATCATTATTTTGAGACTTAACTTCATGTACAGAATATGGGAAATCGTATAATAATGAAGTACTACACATTTTGAATCAAATTCTCATCCTAAGAGTTTTAAAATTCAACCAGCCGAGAATAATTATAAATCAGTTACAAATCTTATTATGACAATAAATCGTTGTTATGAGCCTTAACTTTACGTAGAGAACTTGAGAAATCGTACGATAATGTAGTTTAACTATTTTATGTCAAATCATTATCATGAGAGTGTTGAAATTCATCATGCCAAGAATAATTATAATTCTCTTACAAAGCTTATTGAGACAAGAAATCATTGTTTTGAGACTGAAATTCACGTAGAGTTTTACCCATTTTCTTTCGAATCGTCATTCTAAGAGTTTTGAAATTCAACAAGCAGAGAATAATTATAATTCTATTACAATGCTTATTTGTTAAAACAAATTGTTCTATTGAGCGATAACTTCACATAGGTAACGTGGAAAATCATACGATAGAGAAGTTTTACCAATTTTATATCAAATCATCATCCTAAGAGTTTTGAAATTAATAACCTAAGAATAATTATAAATCCTTTACAAGGCTTATTGTGACATGAAATCATTGTTTTGAGACTTGATTTCATGTAGAGAATGTGGGAAATCGCACGATAATGTAGTTTTACCCATTTTATATCAAATCCTCATCTTAAGTGTTTTGAAATTGAACACACCATGAATAATTATAATTCTGTTACAAAGCTAATTGTGACAAGAAATCGTTATTTTGAGGCTTAACCTCACGTAGAGAACGTGAAAAATCGTAAGATAATGAAATTTTATCTACTTTGAATCAAATCCTTATCCTAAGAGTCTTGAAATTCAACAAGCTGAGAATAATTATAATTCTGTTATAAAGCTTATTGTGATAAGAAATCGTTGTTATGAGCGTAAGATATGGAAGTTTTACCCATTTTATATCAGATCATGATCCTCAAAGTATAGAAATTAAACACATCAAAAATAATTATAATGATGTAACAAAGCTTATTGTGAAAAGAAATCATTGTTATGAGCTTGAACTTCACATAGAGAATGTGAAAAATCGTATGATAATGAAGTCTTACCCATTTTTTATCAAATCATCATCCTAAGAGTTTTGAAATTAACAAGCCGAGAATAATTATAAATCTTTTAAAAAGCTTATTATTAAAAGAAAACGTTGTTTTGTGACTTAACTTCACGTAAAGAATGTGGGAAATCATACGATAATGAATTTTTACCTATTTCGAATCAAATCCTAACCTTAAGAGTTTTGAAATTCAACAAGATGATAATAATTATAATTCTATAACAAAGCTTATTATGACAAGAAATTGTTGTTATGTACCTTAACATCACGTAGACAACATGAGAAATCGTACGATAATGTTATTTTAAATATTTTATATAAAATTAGTATCATAAGAGTTTTGAAATTAAAAAGCTGAGAATTATAATTCTGTTACAAAGCTTATTGTGAGAAAAAATCGTTGTTTTGAGCCTTAACTTCACGTAGGTGACGTGAAAAATCGGACGATAATGAAGTTTTACCCATTTTACATCAAATCATCATCCCGAGAGTTTTGAAATTAACAAGCCGAGAATAATTATTAATCTGTTACATGGCTTTTTGTGACAAGAAATCGTTATTTTGAGACTTAACTTCACGTAGAGATTGTGAGAAATCGTACGATAATAAAGTTTTACCCATTTTTATCAAATCATTATCTTAAAAGTTTTGAAATCCAATAAGCCGAGAATAATTATAATTCAATTACAAATCTTATTGTGACAACAAATCGTTGTTATGAGCTTTAACTTCAAGTTGAGAACTTGGCAAATTGTACCGTAATAAAGTTTTAGCCATTTTATATCAAATCATCATCCTCTGAGTTTTAAAATTAAACACGCCAAGAATAATTATAATTTTGTTACGAAGCTTTTTATGGCAAAAAATTGTTATTTTAAGGCGTAACTTCATGTACAGAACGTGGGAAATCATGTGATAATGAATTTTTACACATTTTGAAACAAATCCTCATCCTAAGAGTTTTTGAATGCAACAAGCCGATAATATTTATAATTCTATTATAAAGCTTATTTGTGTAAAGAAATCATTATTTTGAGCCAAAACTTCTCGTAAGTAACTTGAAAAATTGGACGATAATGAAATTTTACGCATTTTAGATCAAATTATCATACTAAGAGATTTGAAATTAATAAGACGAGAATAATTATAAATATTTTAAATAGATTATTGTTAAAAGAAATCGTTGTTTTGAGACTTAACTTCACATAGAGAACGTGAGAAATCTTACGATAATGAAGTTTTACCTATTTTTAATCAAATCCTCATTCTAAAAGTTTTGAAATTCATCAAGCCGATAATAATTATAATTCTGTAACAAAGCTTATTATGACAAGAAATCGTTGTTATGTACCTTAACATCTTGTAGACAACATGAGAAATCCTAGGATAATGTTGTTTTAAATATTTTATATCAAATCATTATCATAAGTATTTTGAAATTCAACAAGCCGTGAATAATTATAAGTGTTTTGAAATTCAACAAGCTGAGAATAATTATTAATTTGTTACATGGCTTTTTGTGACAAGAAATCATTATTTTGAGACTTAACTGCACGTAGAGATTGTGGGAAATCGTATGATAATAAAGTCTTACCCATTTTTTATCAAATCATTATCCTAAAAGTTTTGAAATTCTACAAGTATAATTCAGTTACAAATCTTATTGTGACAATAAATCGCTGTTATGAGCCTTAACTTCACGTAGAGAACTTCACAAATCGTACCATAATAATGTTTTACCCATTTTATATCAAATTATCAACCTCAGAGTTTTGAAATTAAACACGCCGTGAATAATTATAATTTTGTTACGAAGCTTTTTGTGGCAAGAAATCATTATTTTAAGGCTTAACTTCATGTATCGAATGTGGAAAATTGTACAATAATGAAGTTTTACACATTTTGAATCAAATCCTCATCCTAAGAGTTTTTAAATTTAACAAGCCAATAATATTTATAATTCTGTTACAAAACTTATTTGTGTGAAGAAATCGTTATTTTGAGCAATAACTTCACGTAAGTAATGCTGAAAATCGAAAGATAAAGAAATTTTACCCATTTTATATCGAATCATCATCCTATACAAAGCTAATTGTGACAAGAAAGCGTGTTTTGAGACTTAACTTCGCGTAGAGAACGTTGGAAATCGTACGATAAGGAAGTTTTATCAATTTTATATCAAATCATGATCCTCAGAGTTTAGAAACTGAACACACCGCAAATAATTATAATGCTGTAACAAAGCTTATTGAGACAAGAAATCGTTGTTATGAGCTTTATCTTCACGTAAAGAACATGGAAAATGGTACGATAATGAAGTTTTACCCATTTTATATCAAATCATTATCCTAAGAGTTTTGTAATTCAACAAGCAGAGAATAATTATAATTTTTTACATAACTTATTGTGAGAAGGAATCACTGTTTTGAGCCTTAATATCATGTTGGTAACGTGGGAAATCATACAATAAAGAAGTTTTACCCATTTATATCAAATCATCATCCTAAGAGTTTTAAAATTAACAAGCCAAGAATAATTATAAATCTGTTACAAAGCTTATTGTGAAAAGAAATCGTTGTTTTAAGACTTAACTTCATGTAGAGAATGATGGAAATCGTACTATAATAAGGTTTTAGCCATTTTGTATCAAATCATCATATGAAAAGTTTTGAAATGCAACAAGAAGAGAATAATTATAATTTTGCTAGAAAGCTAATTGTGAGAAGAAATCGTTATTTTGAGCCTTAACTTCAAGTTGGTAACGTGGGAAATCGGACCATAAACAAGTTTTACCCATTTTATATCAATTCATCATCCTAAGAGTTTTGAAATTCAACAAGCCGAGAATAATTATCATTCTGTTACAAAAGCTTATTGTGACAATAAATCATTGTTTTGAGACTTAACTTCACGTAAAGAACGTGGTTAATAGTAGGATAATGAAGTTTAACCCATTTCATATCATATCATCATTCTCAGAGTTTTGAAATTGAAAAGGCCGAGAATAATTATAAGTCTATTACAAAGTTTATTGTGACAAAAAATCGTTATTTTGAGGCTTAACTTCACGTACAAAACGTGGGAAATCGTACAATAATAAAGTTTTACACATTTTGAATCAAAACCTCATTTTAAGACTTTGAAATTCAATAAGCCGACTAATTATAATTCTGTAACAAGCTTATTATGACAAGAAATCGTTGTTAAGACCATTAACTTCACTAGAGAACATGAGAAATCATACGATAATGTAGTTTTAACTATTTTATATCAAATCATTATCATCAAAGTTTTGAAATTAAATAAGCCAAGAATAATTATAATTCTCTTACAAAGCTTATTGATAAAATAAATCATGGTTTTGAGAAATCCAACAAGCTGATAATAATAATAATTAACAAAGCTTATTGTGATAAGAAATCGTTGTTATGATCCTTAACTTCATGCAGAGAATGTGGAAAATCGTACGATAATGAAGTTTTTCCCATTTTATATCAAATTATCATCTTTAGAGTTTTGAAATTGAACACGCTGAGAATAATTATAATTCTGTTAGAAAGCTTATTGTGACAAGAAATCGTTATTATGAGGCTTAACTTCACGCAAAGAACGTGGGAAATCGTACGATAATGAAGATTTACCCATTTTGAATCAAATCTTCATCATAAGAGTTTTGAAATTTAACAAGCCGATAATAATTATAATTCTGTAACAAAGTTTATTGTGACAAGAAATCGTTGTTATGAGCCTTAACTTCACGTTGAGAACATGAGAAATTGTACAATAATGTAGTTTTAACAATTTTATATCAACTCATTATCACAAGTGTTTTTAAATTCAACAAGCCGAGAATAATTATAATTCTATTACAAAGCTTATTGAGACAAGAAATCGTTGTTTTCAAACTGAACTTCAAGTATAGAATGTAGGAAATCGTACGATAATGAAGGTTTATCCATTTTATATCAAATCATCATAGTCAGAGTTTTGAAATTGGATACGCCATGAATAATTATAATTCTGTTACAAAGCTTATTATGACAAGAAATTGTAATTTTAAGGCTTAATTTCATGTAGAGAATATGAGAAATTGTACGATAATGTAGTTTTATTTATTTTATATCAAATCATTATCATAAGAGTTTAGAAATTTAAAGAGCCGAAAATAATTATAATTATGTTACAAAACTTATTAAGACAAGAAATCGTTGTTTTGAGACTTAACTTCACGTAGAGAATGTTGAAAATCGTAAAATAATGAAGTTTTACCTATTTTGTATCAAATCATTATCAAAAGAGTTTTCAAATTGAATATGCTGAGAATAATTATAATTTTGTTACAAAAATCTTATTGTGACAAGGAATCGTAAATTTGAGGCTTAACTTCACGTAGAGAATGTGGGAAATCATACGATAATGAAGTTTTACCAATATTGAATCAAATCCTCATTTTAAGAGTTTTGAAATTCTGAAAGCTGATAATAATTTTAATTCTGTAACAAAACTTGTGAAAGGAAATCATTGTTGTGAGCCTTAACTTCATGTATAGAACATGAGAAGTTGTACGATAATGTAGTTTTAACTATTTTATATCAAATTATTATCATAAGAGTTTTGAAATTAAACAAGCTGAGAATAATTATAATTCTGCTACAAAGCTTATTGAGAAAAGAAATCGTTGTTTTGAGACTGAACTTCACGTAGAGAACGTTGGAAATCATACAATAATGAAGTTTTACCCATTTGGTATCAAATCATCCGCATAATAGTTTTGAAATTCATCAAGCTGAGAGTAATTATAATTATGTTACAAAGCTTATTGTGAGAAGAAATCGTTGTTTTGATGCTTAACTTCACAGAGGTAATGTGGAAAATTAGATAATAAAAAAGTTTTACTCATTGTATATTAAATCATCATCCTAAGAGTTTTGAAATTAACAAGCTGAAAATAATTATAAATATGTTACAAAGCTTATTTTGAAAAGAAATCGTTGTTGTGAGACTTAGCTTCACGTAGAGAATGTCAAAAATCGTACGATAATGAAGATTTACCTATTTTGTATTAAATGATTATCCTAACAGTTTTTAAATTCAACAAGCCGTGAATAATTATAATTCTGTTACAAAGCTTATTTTGACAATAAATCGTTATTTTGATACTTATTTTCACGTAGAGAATATGGCAAATTGTATGATAATGAAGTTTTACCCATTCTATATCAAATCATCATTTCCTACGTTTTAAAATTGAACATACTGAGAATAATTATAATTCTGTTAGAAACTTATTATGAGAAGAAATTGTTGTTTTGAGCCTAAATTTAACGAAGGAAATGTGGGAAATCGAACGATAAAGAAGGTTTACCCATTTTATATCAAATTATCATCTTAAGAGTGTTGAAATTCAACAAGCCTATAATAATTATAATTCTATTAGAAAGCTTATTATGACAAAAAATTGTAATTTTGAGGTTTAACTTTACGTAGAGAACATTAGAAATCGTACGACAATATAGTTTAAACTATTTTATATCAAATTATTATCATAAGAGTTTGAAATTCAACAAGCCGAGAATAATTATAATTCTGTTAAAAAGCTTATTGCGACAAGAAATCGTTGTTTCGAGAGTGAACTTCACGTAGAGAACGATGGAAATCGTACGATAATGAAGTTTTACCCATTTTGTATCAAATCATCATTATAAGAGTTTTGAAATTCAGCAAGCCGAGAATAATTATAATTCCTTTACAAAGCTTATTTTGATAAGAAACTCTTTTTTGAGTATTAACTTCACGTATGTAACGTGAAAAATCGGACGATAAAGAAGTTTTACCCATTTTATATCAAATCATCATCCAAAGAGTTTTCAAATTAACAAGCCGAGAATAATTATAAATCTATTACAAAACTTATTGTGACAAGAAATCGTTGTTTTGAGATTTAATTTCACGTAGAAAATGTGAGAAATCATACGATAATGAAGATTTACCTATTTTGTATCAAATCATCATCCTAAAAGTTTTGAAATTCAACAAGCCGAAAATAATTATAATTCTGTTACAAAGCTTATTTTGGCAATAAATTGTTATTTTAAGACTTAACTTCACGTAGAGAATGTGGCAAATCACATGATAATGAAGTTTTACCCATCGTATATCAAATCATCAACCTTCGAGTTTTGAAAGTGAACACACCGAGAATAATTATAATTCTGTTAGAAAGCTTATTGTGATAAGAAATTGTTATTTTGAGGGTTAACCTCACATAGAGAACGTGGGAAATCGTATGATTATGAAGTTTTAACCATTTTGAATCAAATCCTCATCCTAAGAGTTTTGAAATTCAACAAGCTAATAATAATTATAATTTTGTAACAAAGTTATTGTGACAAGAAATCATTGTTATGAGCCTTAAATTCACGTAGAGAATATGAGATATCGTAAGATAATGTAGTTTTAACTATTTTATATCAAATCATTATCAGAAGAGTTTTGAAATTCAACAAGCCGAGAATAATTATAATTCTGTTACAAAGCTTACTGAGACAAGAAATTATTGTTTTGAGAATGAACTTCACTTAGAGAACGTTGAAAATCATACGATAATGGAGTTTTATCCATTTTGTATCAATTCATCTTTATAAGAGTTTTGAAATTAACAAGCCAAGAACAATTAGAAATCTATTACAAAGCTTATTGTGACAAGAAATAGTTGTTTTGATATTTAACTTCACGTAGAGAATGCGAGAAATTGTACGATAATGAAGATTTTCCTATTTTGAATCAAATCATCATCTTAAAAGTTTTGAAATTCAAGAATCTTAATTCTGTTACAAATCTTATTTTGACAAGAAATCGTTGTTTTAAGACTTAACTTCACGTAGAGAATGTGTGAAATCGTATGATAATAAAGATTTACATATTTTGTATTAAATCATCGTCCTAAAAAATTTTGAAATTCAATAAGCCGAAAATATTTATAATTATGTTACAAAGCTTATTTTGGAAATAAATCATTATTTTGAAACTTAACTTCACGTAGAAAACGTGGCAAATCATATGATAGTAAAGTTTTACACATTCTATATCAAATCATCATCCTCCGAGTTTTGAAATTGAACACACCGAAAATAATTATAATTCTGTTAGAAAGCTTATTGTGATAAGAAATCATTATTTTGAGGGTTAACCTCATGTAGAGAACGTGAAAATCTTATGATTATGAAGTTTTACCCATTTTGAATCAAATCCTCATCGTAAGAGTTTTAAAATTTAACAAGCCGATAATAATCATAATTCTGTAACAAAGTTTATTGTGACAAGAAATCATTGTTATAAGCCTTAAATTCACGTAGAGAACATGAGAAATAGTACGATAATGTAGTTTTAACTATTTTATATCAAATCATTATCATAAGTGTTTTTAAATTCAACAAGCTAAGAATAATTATAATTCTGTTACAAAGCTTATTGAGAAAATAAATCGTTGTTTTGAAAATGAATTTCACGTAGAGAATGTTAAAAATCGTACGATAATGAAGTTTTACCCATTTTATATCAAGTCATCATTATAAGTGTTATGAAATTCAGCAAGCCGAGAGTAATTATAATTCTTTTACAAAGCTTACTATGACAATAAATCGTAATTTTGAGGCATAACTTCACGTAGAGAACATGAGAAATCATACGATAATATAGTTTTAACTATTTTATATCAAATCATTATCATAAGCATTTTAAAATTTAACAAGCCGAGAATAATTATAATTCTGTTATAAAGCTTATTGAGACAAGAAATCGTTGTTTTCAGACTGAACTTCAAGTATAAAACGTAGGAAATCGTACGATAATGAAGTTTTATCCATTTTATATCAAATTATCATCCTCAGAGTTTTAAAGTTAAACACGCCATAAATAATTATAATTCTGTTACAAAGCTTATTATGACAAGAAATCGTAATTTTGATGCTTAACTTCACATAGAGAACAAGAGAAATTGTATGATAGTGTAGTTTTAGCTATTTTATATCAAATCATTATCATAAGAGCTTGGAAATTCAACAAGCTAAAAATAATTATAATTATGTTGCAAAACTTATTGAGACAAGAAATCGTAGTTATGAGACTGAACTTCTTATAGAGAACGTTAGAAATCGTACGATAATGAAGTTTTACCTAATTTGTATCAAATCATCATCAAAAGAGTTTTCAAACTGAACAAGCCGAGAATAATTATAATTCTATTACAAAAATCTTATTGTGACAAGGAATTGTAATTTAAAGCCTTAACTTCACGTAGAGAACGTAGGAAATCGTACGATAATAAAGTTTTACCCATTTTAAATCAAATCCTCATTCTAAGAGTTTTGAAATTATGCAAGCTGATAATAATTGTAATTCTGTAACAAAACTTGTGAAAAGAAACCGTTGTTATGAGCCTTAACTTCACGTATAAAACATGAGAAATCATACGATAATGTAGTTTTAACTATTTTATATAAAATCATTATATAAGAGTGTTGAAATTCAACAGGCCAAAAATAATTATAATTCTCTTACAAATCTTATTGTGACAAGAAATCGTTGTAATGAGCCTTAGCTTCAGGTAGGTAACGTGGTAAATCAGGCGATAAAGAAGTTTTACCCATTTTGTATTAAATCATCCTCATAATAGTTTTTAAATTCAACAAGCACAGAATAATTATAATTCTGTTACAAAACTTATTGTGAGAAGAAATCGTTGTTTTGAGCTTTAACTTCACGTAGGTAATGTTGGAAATCGGACGATAAAGAAGTTTTATCCATTTTATATCAAATCATCATCCTAACAATTTTGAAATTAACACGCTGAAAATAATTATAAATCTGTTACAAATCTTATTTTGATAAGAAATCATTGTTTTGAGACTTAACTTCACGTAGAGAAAGTGAGAAATCGTACGATAATGAAGATTTACCTATTTTGTATCAAATCATCATCCTAAAAGTTATGAAATTCAACAAGACGTGAATAATTATAATTCTATTACAAAGCTTATTTTGACAATAAATCATTATTTTAAGACTTAACTTCACATAGAGAACATGGCAAATCGTATGGTAATAAGTTTTACCCATTTTATATCACATAATCATCCTCCGAGTTTTGAAATTGAACACGCCAAGAATAATTATAATTCCATTAAAAAGCTTATTATGACAAGAAATTGTTATTTTGAGTCTTAACTTCACGTAAAGAACGTGGAAAATCGTACGATAATGATGTTTTACCCATTTTGAATCAAATCCTAATCCTAAGAGTTTTGAAATTCAATAGGCCTATAATAATTATAATTTCGTTACAAAGCTTATTATGACAAGAAATCGTAATTTTGAGGCTTCACTTCACGTAGAGAATATTAGAAATCGTACGATAATGAAGTTTTAACTATTTTATATCAAATCGTTATCATAATAGTTTTTAAATTAAACAAGCCGAGAATAATTATAATTCTGTTACAAAGCTTATTGAGAACCGAAATCTTTGTTTTGAGACTAAACTTCACATAGAGAATGTTGGAAATCGTACGATAATGAAGATTTACCCATTTTATCTCAAATCATCCTCATAATAGTTTTGAAATTCATCAAGCCGAGAATAATTATAATTCTATTACAAAGCTTATTGTGAGATGAAATCGTTATTTTGAGGCTTCACTTCACGTAGGTAACATGGGAAATCAGACGATAAAAAAGTTTTACCCATTTTATATCCAATTATGATCCTAAGAGTTTTGAAATTAACAAGTTGACTATAATTATAAATCTTTTACAAAGCTTATTTTGATAAGAAATCGTTGTTTTAAGACTTAACTTCACGTAGAGAATGTGGAAAATCGTACGATAATGAAGATTTACCTATTTTGTTTCAAATCATAATCATAAAAGTTTTGAAATTCAAAAAGCCATGAATAATTATAATTCTGTTACAAAGCTTATTTTGACAATAAATCGTTATTTCGAGACTTAAGTTCACGTAGAGAACATGGCAAATCGTATGATAATGAAGTTTTACGCATTCTATATCAAATCATCATCCTCCGAGTTTTGAAACTGAACACACCTAGAATAATTAAAATTCTATTAGAAAGCTTATTGTGGCAAGAAATCGTTATTTTGATGGTTAACATTACGTAGAGAACGTGGGAAATCGTACGATAGTGAAGTTTTACCCATTTTGAATTAAATCCTCATCCTCAAACTTTTGAAATTCAGCAAAGGCGATAATAATTATAATTCGATAACAAAACTTATTGTGACAAGAAATCATTTTTTTATGAGCCTTAACTTTAGGTAGAGAACATGGGAAATCGTACAATAATGAAGTTTTACCCATTTTATATCAAATCATCATCCTTAGAGTTTTGAAATTGAAAACGTTGAGAATAATTAAAATTCTACTAGAAACTTATTGTGACAAGAAATCGTTATTTTGAGGGTTAACTTAATGTTAAGAACGTGGGAAATCGTACAATAGTGATATTTTACCAATTTTGAATCACATCTTCATCCTAAGAGTTTTGAAATTCAACGAGCCGATAATAATTATAATTTTGTAACAAATCTTATTTTGACAAGAAATCGTTGTTATGAGCCTTAACTTCACGTAGATAACATGAGAAATCGTATGATAATGTAGTTTTAACTATTTTATATCAAATTATTATCATAAGAGTTTTACAATTCAACAAGCCGAGAATGACTATAATTCTGTTACAAAGCATATTGAAACAAGAAATCATTGTTTTGATAATGAACTTCACGTAGAGAACAATGGAAATTGTACGATAATGAAGTTTTACCCATTTTGTATCAAATCATCATTATAAGAGCTTTAAAATTCAGCAAGCCGAGAATAATTATGATTCTATTACAAAGCTTATTGTAAGAAGAAATCGTTTTATAGCCTTAATTTCACGTATGTAACGTGGAAAATAGGACGATAAAGAAGTTTTACCCATTTTATATCAAATCATCATCCTAAGAGTTTTGAAATTAATAAGCCGAGAATAATTATAAATCTATTACAAAGTTTATTGTGATAAGAAATCGTTGTTTTAAGATTTAACTTCATGTAGAGAACGTGAGAAATCGTACGATAATGAAGATTTACCAATTTTGTATCAAATCATAATCCAAAATTTTTTGAAATTGAACAAGCCGAAAATAATTATAATTCTGTTACAAAGCTTATTTTGGCAATAAATCATCATTTTGAGACTTAACATCACATAGAGACTGTAGCAAATCATGTGATAATGATGTTTTACCCATTATATATCAAATCATCATCCTCTAGGTTTCGAAATTGAACACATCTAGAATAATTATAAATCTGTTAGAAACTTATTGTGACAAGAAATCGTCATTTTGAGGCTTTACTTAATGTAGAGAACTTGGGAAATCGTAAGATTATGAAGTTTTACCCATTTTGAATCTAATCTTTATCCAAAGAGTTTCGAAATTCAACAAGACGATAATAATTATAATTCTGTAACAAAGTTCATTGTAACAAGAAATCGTTTTTATGAGCCTTAAATTCACCTAGAGAATATGAGAAATCATACGATAATGTAGTTTTGACTATTTTATATCAAATCATTATCATAAAAGTTTTGAAATTCAACAAGCCGAGAATAATTATAATTCTGTTACAAAGCTTACTGAGACAAGAAATCATTGTTTTAAGAATAAACTTCACTTAGAGAATGTTGGAAATCGTACGATAAAACGATAACGAAGTTTTATCCATTTTGTATCAAATCATCTTTATAAGAGTTTTGAAATTAACAAGCTGAGAATAATTGTAAATCTGTTACAAAGTTTATTGTGACAAGAAATCGTTGTTTTGATATTTAACTTCACGTAGAGAATGTGTGAAATCGTACGAAAATGAAGATTTACCTATTTTGTATTAAATCATCATCTTAAAAGTTTTGAAATTCAACTAGTCGAAAATAATTATCATTTTGTTACAAAGCTTATTTTGGAAATAAATCGTTTATTTGAGAATTAACTTCACGTAGAGAACATTGGAAATCATATGATAATGAAGTTTTACACATTCTATATCAAATCATCATCCTCCGAATTTTGAAATTGAACACACCGAGAATAATTATAATTTTGTTAGAAAGCTTATTGTGTTAAGAAATTGTTATTTTTAGGGTAAACCTCACGTAGAGAACGTGGGAAATCGTACAATTATGTAGTTTTATCGATTTTGAATCAAATCTTCATCCTAAGAGTTTTGAAATTCAACAATCCGATAATAATTATAATTCTATAACAAAGTTTATTGTGACAAGAAATTGTTGTTATGAGCCTTAAATTCTCGTAGAGAACATGAGAAATTGTACGATAATGTAGTTTTAACTATTTTATATCAAATCATTATCATAAGAGTTTTGAAATTCAATTAGCCAAGAATAATTATAATTCCGTTACGAAGCTTATTGAGACAAGAAATCATTGTTTTGAGACAGAGCTTCACGTGGAGAACTATGGAAATGATATGATAATGAAGTTTTACCTATTTTGTATCAAATTATCATCCTAAAAGTTATGAAATTCAACAAGACGTGAATAATTATAATTCAGTTACAAAGCTTATTTTGACAATAAATCGTTATTTTAAGACTTAACTTCAATTAGAGAGCATGGCAAATCGTATGATAATGAAGTTTTACCCATTCTATATTAAATAATCATCCTCTGAGTTTTGAAGTTGAACACACCAAGACTAATTATAATTCCATTAGAAAGCTTATTATGACAAGAAATCATTATTTTTTGTCTGAACTTCACGTAAAGAACGTGAAAAATCGTACGATAATGAAGTTTTACCCCATTTTAAATCAAACCCTAATACTAAGAGTTTTGAAATTCAACTGGCCTATAATAATTATAATTCAGTTACAAAGCTTATTATGATAAGAAATCGTAATTTTGAGGCTTCACTTCATGTAGAGAACATTAGAAATTGTACGATAATGAAGTTTTTACTATTTTACATCAAATCGTTACCATAAGAGTTTTTAAATTAAACAAGCTGAGAATAATTATATTTTTTTGTTACAAAGCTTATTGAGAACAGGAATCGTTGTTTTGAGACTGAACTTCACATAAAGAACGTTAGAAATTGTATGATAATGAAGTTTTACCCATTTTGTCGAAATCATCCTCATAATAGTTTTGAAATTTATCAAGCCGAGAATAATTATAATTCTATTACAAAGCTTATTGTAAGATGAAATCGTTATTTTGTTGCTTAACTTCACTTAGGTAATGTGGGAAATCAGACGATAAAGAAGTTTTACCCATTTTATATCAAATTATTATCCTAAGAGTTTTGAAATTAACAAGCTGAATATAATTATAAATCTTTTACAAAACTTATTTTGATAAGAAATCGTTGTTTTGAGACTTAACTTCACATAGAGAATGTGGAAAATTGTACGATAATGAAGATTTACCTAATTTGTATCAAATCATTATCTTAAAAGCTTTCAAATTCAACAAGCCTTGAATAATTATAATTCTGTTAAAAAGCTTATTTTGATAATAAATCGTTATTTTGAGACTTAAGTTCATGTAGTGTAGAGAACGTGGCAAATCGTATGATAATGAAGTTTTATCCATTCCATATCAAATCATTATCGTTCGAGTTTTGAAATTGAACACACACCTAGAATAATTATAATTCTATTAGAAAGCTTATTGTGACAAGAAATCATTATTTTGACAGTTAACTTCACGTAGAGAACGAAGGAAATCTTACGATAATGAAGTTTAACCCATTTTGAATTAAATCCTCATCCTCAAACTTTTGAAATTCAGCAAGGTAATAATAATTGTAATTTGGTAACAAAGCTTATTGTGACAAGAAATCATTTTTTATGAGCCTTAGCTTTACGTAGAGAACATGAAAAATCGTACAATAATAAAGTTTTACCCATTTTATATCAAATCATCATCCTTAAAGTTTTGAAATTGAACACGTTGAGAATAATTATAACTCTGCTAGAAACTTATTGTGACAAGAAATCGTTATTTTGAGGGTTAGCTTAACGTTAAGAACGTGGGAAATCGTACGATAATATTGTTTTACCCATTTTGAATCAAATCTTCATCCTAAGAGTTTTGAAATTCAACAAGCCGATAATAATTATAATTATGTAATAAAGCTTATTTTGACAAGAAATCGTTGTTATGAGCCTTAACTTCACGTAGGGAACATGAGAAATCGTTCGATAATGTGGTTTTAAATATTTTATATCAAATCATTATCATAAGAGTTTTACAATTCAACAAGCCGAGAATAATTATAATTCTTGTCCAAAGTATATTGAAACAAGAAATCATGGTTTTGATAATGAACTTCACGAATAGAACAATAGAAATTGTACGATAATGAAGTTTTACCCATTTTGTATCAAATCATCATTATAAGAGTTTTCAAATTCAGCAAGCCGAGAATAATTATAATTCTGTTAAAAAGCTTATTGTAAGAACAAATCATTTTTTAGCCTTTATTTCACGTATGTAACGTGGAAAATCGAACAGTTAAGAAGTTTTACCCATTTTGTATCAAATCATTATCCTAAGAGTTTTGAAATTAATAAGCCGAGAATAATTTTAAATCTATTACAAAGCTTATTGTTACAATAAATCGTTGTTTTGAGATTTAACTTTACGTAGAGAATGTGGGAAATCGTAGAATAATGAAGATTTACCTATTTTGTATCAAAACGTATTCCTAAAATTTTTGAAATTGAACAAGCTGAAAATAATTGTAGTTCTGTTACAAAGCTTATTTTGGCAATAAATCGTCATTTTGAGACTTAACATCACGTAGAGAACGTAGCAAATCGTATGATAATGATGTTTTACCCATTATATATCAAATAATCATCCTCCGAGTTTTGAAATTGAACATATCTAGAATAATTATAATTCTGTTAGAAACTTATTGTGACAGGAAATCGTTATTTTGAGAAGTTACTTAACGTAGAGAATGTGGGAAATCATACGAGCTGATAATAATTATAATTCAATAACAAAGTTTATTGTGACAAGAAATTGTTGTTATGAGCCTTAAATTCACGTAGAGAATATGAGAAATCATACGATAATGTAGTTTTAACTATTTTATATCAAATCATTATCATAAGAGTTTTGAAATTCAACAAGCCGAGAATAATTATAATTCTGTTACAAAGCTAACTGAGACAAGAAATCGTTGTTTTGAGAATGAACTTCACGTAGAGAACGATGGAAATCGTACGATAATGAAGTTTTACTCATTATGTCTCAAATCATCCTCATAATAGTTTTAAAATTCATCGAGCCGGGAATAATTATAATTATGTTACAAAGCTTATTATGAGATGAAATCGTTATTTTGTTCTTAACTTCACGTAGGTAATGTTAGAAATCAGACGATAAAGAAGTTTTACCCATTTTATATCAAATTATCATCCTAAGAGTTTTGAAATTAACAAGCTTAATATAATTATAAATCTTTTACAAAGCTTATTTTGATAAGAAATCATTGTTTTGAGACTTAACTTTACATAGAGAATGTGAAAATTCGAACGATAATGAAGATTTACCTATTTTGTATCAAATTATTATCCTAAAAGTTTTTAAATTCAACAAGCCGTGAATAATTATAATTATGTTGAAAAGCTTATTTTCATTATAAATCCTTATTTGAGACTTAAGTTCATGTAGAAAACGTGGCAAATCATATGATAATGAAGTTTTACCCATTCTATATCCAATCATCATCCTCCGAGTTTTGAAAATGAACACACCTAGAATAATTATAATTCTGTGTGAAAGCTTTTTGTGACAAGAAATCATTATTTTGATGGTTAACTTCACGTAGAGAACGTGGGAAAGCGTACGATAATGAAGTTTTACCCATTTTGAATTAAATCCTCATCCTCAAACTTTTGAAATTCAGCAAGGCGATAATAATTATAATTTGGTAACAAAGCTTATTGTGACAAGAAATCATTTTTTATGAGCCTTAACTTTACGTTGAGAAGATGGAAAATCGTACAATAATGAAGTTTTACCCATTTTATATCAAATCATCATCCTTAGAGTTTTGAAATTGAACACGTTGAGAATAATTATAATTTTGCTAGAAACTTATTGTGACAAGAAATCATTATTTTGAGGGTTAACTTAACATTAAGAACGTGGAAAATTGTACGATAATAATGTTTTACCCATTTTGAATCAAATCTTCATCCAAAGAGTTTCGAAATTCAACAAGCCGATAATAGCTATAATTCTGTAACAAAGCTTATTTTGACAAGAAATCGTAGTTATGAGCCTTAACTTCACGTAGAGAATATGAGAAATCGTACCATAATGTAGTTTTAACTATTTTATATCAAACCATTATCATAAGAGTTTTGAAATTCAACAAGCCAAAAATAATTATAATCCCGTTACAAAGCTTACTAAGACAAAAAAATCATTGTTTTGATATTGAACTTCACGAAGAGAACAATGGAAATCGTACGATAATGAAGTTTTACCCATTTTGTATCAAATCATCATTATAAGAGTTTTGAAATTCAGCAAGCTGAGAATAATTATAATTCTCTTAAAAAGCTTATTGTAAGAAATCGTTTTTTTAGCCTAAATTTCACGTATGTAATGTGGGAAATCGGATGATTAAGAAGTTTTACCCATTTTATATCAAATCATCATCTTAAGAGTTTTGAAATTAATAAGCCAAGAATAATTATAAATCTATTACAAAGCTTATTGTGACAAGAAATCGTTGTTTTGAGATTTAACTTCACGTAGAGAATGTTGGAAATCGTACGATAATGAAGATTTACATATTTTGTATCAAATCATAATCCCAAAATTTTTGAAATTGAACAAGTAAAAAATAATTATAATTCTGTTACAAAGGTTATTTTGGCAATAAATCGTCATTTTGAGACTTAACATCACGTAGAGAACGTAGCAAATCGTATGATAATAATGTTTTACCCATTATATATTAAATCATCATCCTTTGAGTTTTGAAATTGAACACATCTAGAATAATTATAATTCTGTTAGAAACTTTTTGTGATAGGAAATTGTTATTTTGAGGCTTTACTAAACATAGAGAATGTGGGAAATAGTACGATTATGAAGTTTTACCCATTTTGAATTGAATCTTCATCCAAAGAGCTTTGAAATTCAACAAGCCGGTAATAATTATAATTATGTAACAAACTTTATTGTGACAAGAAATCGTTATTATGAGCTTTAAATTCATGTAGAGAATATGAGAAATCGTAAGATAATGTAGTTTTACCCATTTTAAATTAAATCCTCATCCTCAAACTTTTGAAATTCAGCAAGGCGATAATAATTATAATTTGGTAACAAAGCTTATTGTGACAAGAAATCATTTTTTATGAGCCTTAACTTTACGTAGAGAACATAAAAAATTGTACAATAATGAAGTTTTACCCATTTTATATTTAATCATCATCCTTAGAGTTTTGAAATTGAACACGTTGAGAATAATTATAATTCTTCTAGAAACTTATTGTGACAAGAAATCGTTATTTTGAGGGTTAACTTAACGTTAAGAACGTGGGAAATCGTACAATAATAATGTTTTACCCATTTTGAATCAAATCTCCATCCTAAGAGTTTCAAAATTCAACAAGCCGATAATAATTATAATTCTGTAACAAAGCTTATTTTGACAAGAAATCGTTGTTATGAGCCTTAACTTCACGTAGAGAACATGAGAAATCGTACGATAATGTAGTTTTAACTATTTTATGTCAAATCATTATCATAAGAGTTTTACAATTCAACAAGCCAAGAATAATTATAATTCTGTTACAAAGCATATTGAAAGAAAAAATCATAGTTTTGATATTGAACTTCACAAAGAGAACAATGGAAATCGTACGATAATGAAGTTTTACCCATTTTGTATCAAATCATCCTTATAAGAGTTTTGAAATTCAGCAAGCTTAGAATAATTATAATTCTATTAAAAAGCTTATTGTAAGAAGAAATCATTTTTTTAGCCTAAATTTCACGTATCTAATGTGGGAAATCAGACGATTAAGAAGTTTTACCCATTTTATATCAAATCATCATCCTAAGCGTTTTGAAATTAATAAGCCGAGAATAATTATAAATCTATTACAAAGCTTATTGTGACAAGAAATCGTTGTTTTGGGATTTAACTTCACATAGAGAATGTGGGAAATCGTACGATAATGAATATTTACATATTTTGTATCAAATCATAATCCTAAAATTTTTGAAATTGAACAAGCCGAAAATAATAATAATTCTATTACAAAGCTTATTTTGGCAATAAATCATCATTTTGAGACTTAACATCACGTAGAGAACGTAGCAAATCGTATGATAATGATGTTTTACCCATTATATATCAAATCATCATCCTCCAAGTTTTGAAATTGAACACATCTAGAATAATTATAATTTTGTTAGAAACTTTTTGTGACCGGAAATCGTTATTTTGAGGCTTTACTTAACATAGAGAATGTGGGAAATCGTATGATTATGAAGTTTTACCCATTTTGAATTGAATCTTCATCCAAAGAGTTTTGAAATTCAACAAGCCGGTAATAATTATAATTCTGTAACAAAGTTTATTGTGACAAGAAATCGTTATTATGAGCTTTAAAGTCATGTAGAGAATATGAGAAATCGTACGATAATGTAGTTTTAACTATTTTATATCAAATCATTATCATAAGAGCTTTGAATTTCAACAAGCCGAGAATAATTATAATTCTGTTACAAAGCTTAATGAGACAAGAAATTGTTGTTTTGAGAATGAACTTCACGTAGAGAACGTTCGAAATCGTACGATACTGAAGTTTTATCCATTTTGTATCAAATCCTCTTCAGAAGAGTTTTTAAATTAAAAAGCCAAGAATAATTATAAATCTATTACAAAGCTTATTGTGATAAGAAATTGTTGTTTTGATTTTAACTTCACGTAGAGGATGTGTGAAATCGTACGATAATGAAGATTTACCTATTTTGTATTAAATCATCATCCTAAAAGTTTTGAAATTCAACTAGTCGAAAATAATTATCATTCTGTTACAAAGCTTATTTTGGAAATAAATCGTTTATTTGAGAATTAACTTCACGTAGAGAACATTGCAAATCGTATGATAATGAAGTTTTACACATTCTATATCAAATCATCATCCTCCGAATTTTGAAATTGAACACACCGAGAATAATTATAATTTTGTTAGAAAGTTTATTGTGAATAAAAATTGTTATTTTGAGGGTTAACCTCACGTAGAGAATGTGGAAAATAGTACGATTATGAAGTTTTATCTATTTTGAATCAAATCCTCATCATAAGAGTTTTGAAATTTAACAAGCCGATAATAATTATAATTCCATAAAAAAGTTTATTGCAACAAGAAATCATCGTTATGAGCCTTAAATTCACGTAGAGAACATGAGAAATCGTACGATAATGTAGTTTTAACTATTTTATATCAAATCATTATCATAAGAGTTTTGAAATTCAACTAGCCGAGAATAATTATAATTCTATTACAAAGCTTATTGAGAAAATAAATCATTGTTTTGAGAATGAAGTTTTATCAATTTTGTATCAATTCATCATTATAAGATTTTTGAAATTCAGCAAGCCGAGAATAATTATAATTCTTTTACAAAGCTTATTATGACAAGAAATCATAATTTTGAGGTTTAACTTCACGTAGAGAACATGAGAAATCGTACGATAATGTAGTTTTAACTATTTTATATCAAATCATTATCATAAGTGTTTTAAAATTTAACAAGCTGTGAATAATTATAATTCTGTTACAAAGCTTATTAAGACAAGAAATCGTTGTTTTCAGACTGAACTTCAAGTATAGAGTGTAGGAAATCATCTGATAATGAAGTTTTACCCATTTTATATCAAATCATCATCCTTAGAGTTTTGAAATTGAAGACGGCATGAATTATTATAATTCTGTTACAAAGCTTATTCTGACAAGAAATCGTAATTTTGAGGCTTAACTTCACATAGAGAACATGAGAAATCATACAATAGTGTAGCTTTAACTATTTTATATCAAATCATTATCATAAGAGTTTGGAAATTCAATAAGCCAAAAATAATTTTAATTCTGTTACAAAACTTATTGAGACAAGAAATCGTAATTTAAGACTGAACTTCATTTAGAGAACATTGGAAATAATACGATAATGAAGTTTTACCTATTTTGTATCAAATCATCATCAAATGAGTTTTCAAATTGAACACGCCGAGAATAATTATAATTCTGTTACAAAAATCTTATTATAACAAGGAATCATAATTTTGAGCCTTAACTTCACGTAGAGAACGTGGGAAATCGTACGATAATGAAGTTTTACCCATTTTGAATTAAATCCTCATCTTCATAGTTTTGAAATTTAGCTAGCCGATAATAATTATTATTTTGTAACAAAGCTTATTGTGACAAAAAATCGTTGTTAGGAGCCTTAACCTCAAGTAGAGAACATGAGAAATTGTAAGATAATGTAGTTTTACTCATTTTGTATCAAGTCATCATTATAAGAGTTAGCAAGCCGAGAATAATTATAATTCTGTTACAAAGCTTACTGTGACAAGAAATCATTGTTTTGAGCCTTAAATTCATGTAGAGAACATGAGAAATCGTACATCAAATGAATATCATAAGAGTTTTGAAATTCAACAAGTCGAGAAAAATTATAATTCTGTTACAACACTTACTGAGATAAGAAATCGTTGTTTTGAGATTTAACTGCACGAAGAGAATGTGGAAAATCGTACGACAATGAAGATTTTCCTATTTTGTATCAAATCATTATCCTAAAAGTTTTGAAACTCAACAAGCCGAAAATAATTATAATTCTGTTATAAAGCTTATTTTGGCAATAAATCGTTATTTTGAGACTTAACTTCATGTACAGAACGTGGCTACTCGTATGATAATGAAGTTTAACCCATTCTATCAAATCATCATCCTCCGAGTCTTGAAATTGAACACACTGAGAATAATTATAATTCTGTTAGAAAGCTTATTATGACAAGAAATCGTTATTTTCAGGGTTAACTTCATGTAGATAACGTGGGAAATCGTACGATTATGAAGTTTTACCCATTAAGAATCAAATCCTCATCCTAAGAGTTTAGAAATTCAACAAGCCGATAATAACTATAATTCTATTAGAAAGCTTTTTATAACAAGAAATCGTAATTTTGAGGCTTTTCTTCACGTAGAGAACATGAAAAATCGTACGATAATGTAGTTTTAACTATTTTATATCAAATCATTATTATAAGAGTTTTGAAATTCAACAAGCCGAGAATAATTATAATTCTGTTACAAAACTTATTGAGAAAAGAAATCGTTGTTTTGAGAATAAACTTCACGTAGAGAATGTTGAAAATCGTACGATAATGAAGTTTTACTCATTTTGTATTAACTTATCATTATAAGAGTTTTGAAATTCAGTAAGCCGAGAATAATTATAATACTTTTACAAAGCTTATTTTGAGAAGAAATAATTTTTTGAGCCTTAACTTTACATATGTAACGTGAAAAATCGGATGATAAAAAATTTTACCCATTTTATATCAAATTATCACCCTAAGAGTTTTGAAATTAACAAGCCGATAATAATTATAAATCTATTGCAAAGCTTATTGTGACAAGAAATCGTTGTTTTGAGATTTAACTTAACGTAGAGAATGTAAGAAATCGTACGATAATGAAGATTTGCCTATTTTGTATCAAATCATCATCTTAAAAGTTTTGAAATTCAACAAGCCGAAAATAGTTATAATTTTGTTAGAAAGCATATTTTGGAAATAAATCATTAGTTTGAGACTTAACTTCATGTAGAGAACGTGAAGTTTTACCAACTCTATATCAAATCATCATCCAATGAGTTTTGAAATGGAATATACCGAGAATAATTATAATTCTATTAGATAGCATGTTGAGACAAGAAATCATTATTTTGAGGGTTAACTTCAAGTACAGAACGTGGAAAATTGTACAATAATGAAGTTTTACCCATTTTGAATTAAATCCTCATCTTAAAGTTTTGAAATTCAACAAGTCGATAATAATTATAATTCTGTTCAGAAATTTAGTATGACAAGAAATATTAATTTTGAGGCTTAACTTCATATAGAGAACATGAGAAATCGTGCGATAATGTAGTTTTAACTATTTTATATCAAATCATTATTATAAGAGTTTTGAAATTCAACAAGCCGAGAATAATTATAATTCTGTTACAAAAATTATTGAGACAAGAAATCGTTGTTTTGAGACTGAACTTCACATAGAGAACGTTGGAAATCGTACGATAATGAAGTTTTACCTATTTTGTATCAAATAATCATCAAAATAGTTTTCAAATTGAACAAGCCAAGAATAATTATAATTCTGTTATAAAAATCTTATTGTGACAAGGAGCAGTAATTTTGAGGCTTAACTTTACGTAGAGAACGTGAGAAATCGTACAATAATGAAGTTTTACCTGTTTTGAATCAAATTATAATTATAAGAGTTTTGTAATTCATCAAGCTGAGAATAATTATAATTTTTGTATAAAACGTATTGTGAGAAGAAATCGTTGTTATCAGCCTTAACTTCACGTAGAGAACATGACAAGTCGTACGATGATGTAGTTTTAACTATTTTATATGAAATTATTATTATTAGAGAACGTTGAAAATCGTATGATAATCAAGTTTTACCCATTTTGTATCAAATCATCATCATAATAGTTTTGAAATTGAACACGACAAGAATAATTATAATTCTATTACAAAAAACATATTGTGATAAGGAATCGTAATTTTGAAGCTTAACAACACGTTGAGAACGTGGAAAATCGTACGACAATGAAGTTTTACCCATTTTGAATTAAATCATCATCCCTCAGAGTTTTGAAATTCAACAAGCCGATAATAATTATAATTCTGTAACAAAGCCTATTGTGACAAGAAATCGTTGTTATGAGCCTTAACTTCACGCAGAGAACATTGGAAATTGTACAATAATGAAGTTTTACCCATTTTATATCAAAACATCATCTTTATAGTTTTGAAATTGAACAAGCCGAGAATAATTATAATTCTATTATAAACTTCTTGTGACAAGAAATCATTATTTTGAGGCTTAACTTCACGTAAAGAACGTGGAAAATCGTATGATAATAAAGTTTTACCCATTTTGAATCAAATCTTCATCCAATGAGTTTTGAAGTTCAACAAGCTGATAATAGTTATAATTCTGTAACAAAGCTTATAATGACAAGAAATCATTGTTATGAGCCTTAACTTCACGTAGAGAACATGAGAAATCGTACGATAATGTAGTTTTAACTATTTTATATCAAATCATTATCATAAGTGTTTTCAAACTCAACCAGCCGAGAATAATTATAATTTTGTTACAAAGCTTATTGAGACAAGAAATCATTATTTTCAGATTGAACTTCAATTATAGAATGTAGGAAATCATACGATAATGAAGTTTTACCCATTTTATATCAAATCATCATCCTCAGAGTTTTGAAATTGGATATGCCATAAATAATTATAATTCTGTTACAAAGCTTATTATGACAAGAAATCGTAATTTTGAGGCTTAAATTCATGTTGAGAACATGAGAAATCGTACGAGAATGTAGTTTTAACTATTTTATAACAAATCATTATCATAAGTGTTTGGAAATTTAACAAACCGAAAAAATTATAATTCTGTTACAAAACTTATTGAGATAAGAAATCGTTGTTTTGAAACTGCACTTCACGTAGAGAACGATGGAAATCGTACAATAATGAAGTTTTACCTATTTTGTATCAAAACATCATTATAAGAGTTTTGAAATTCAACAAGCTGAGAATAAATATAATTCTTTTACAGAGCTTATTTTGAGAAGAAAATTTTTTTTGAGCCTTAACTTCACGTATGTAATGTGGAAAATCAGACGTTAAAATTTTTTAACCATTTTATATCAAATCATTATCCAAAGAGTTTTGAAATTAACAAGCCGAGAATAATTATAAATCTATTACAAAGCTTATTGTGACAAGAAATCGTTGTTTTAAGATTTAACTTCACGTAGAGAATGTTAGAAATCGTACGATAATGAAGATTTTCCTATTTTGTATCAAATCATTATCTCAAAAGTTTGAAATTAAACAATCGAAAATAATTATAATTCTGTTACAAAGCCTATTTTGGCAATAAATTGTTATTTTGAGACTTAACTTTATGTACAGAACATGGCAAATCGCATGACAATGAAGTTTTACCCATTGTATATCAAATCATCAACCTTCGAGTTTTGAAATTGAACACATTGAGAATAATTATAATTCTCTTAGAAAGCTTATTGTAACAAGAAATCGTTATTTTGACGGTTGACTTCGCGTAGAGAACGTGAGAAATCGTATGATAATGAAGTTTTACCCATTTTGAATCAAATCCTCATCTTAAGAGTTTTGAAATTCAACAAGCTGATAATAATTATAATTCTCTTAAGAAGTTTAGTATGACAAGAAATTGTAATTTTGAGGCTTAACTTCGCGTAGAGAACATGAGAAATTGTACCATAATGTAGTTTTAACTATTTTGTATCAAATCATTATCATAAGAGTTTTGAAATTCAACAAGCCGAGAATAATTATAATTCTATTACAAAACTTATTGAGATAAGAAATCATTGTTTTGAGACCGAACTTCACGTGGAGAACGTTAGAAATCGTACGGTAATGAAGTTTTACCTATTTTGTAGCAAATCATCATCAAAAGAATTTTTAAATTGAACACGCTGAGAATAATTATAATTTTGTTACAAAAATCTTATTGTGACAAGGACCCGTAATTTTGAGGCTTAACTTCACGTAGAGAACGTGAGAAATCATACGATAATTAAGTTTTACCCATTTTGGATCAAATGCTCATTCTAAGAGTTTTGAAATTTTACAAGCTGATTGTAATTCTATAATAAAACTTATGAAAAGAAATCATTGTTATGAGCCTTAACTTCACGTATAGAACATGAGAAATCGAACGATAATATAGTTTTAACTATTTTATATCAAATCATTATCATAAGAGTTTTGAAATTAAACAAGCCAAGAATAATTATAATTCTGTTACAAAGCTTATTGAGAAAAGAAATAGTTGTTTTGAGACTAGACTTCACGTAGAGAACGTTGGAAATCGTACGATAATGAAGTTTTACCTATTTGTATCAAATCATCCTTATAATAGTTTTGAAATTCATCATGTCAAGAATAATTATAATTCTGTTACAAAACTTATTGTGAGAAGAAATCGTTATTTTGAGGCTTAACTTCACGGAGGTAATGTGGGAAATCAGACGATAAAGAAGTTTTACCCATTTATATTAAATCTTCATCCTAAGAGTTTTGAAATTAATAAGCTGAAAATAATTATAAATCTATTACAATGTTTATTTTGACAAGAAATCATTGTTTTGAGACATAACTTCACGTAGAGAATGTGGGAAATCGTACAATAATGAAGTTTTACCTATTTTGTATCAAATCATCCTCATAATAGTTTTGAAATTCATCACGCCAAGAATAATTATAATTCTGCTACAAAGCTTATTGTGAGAAGAAATTGTTGTTTTGAGGCTTAACTTCACGACGGTAATGTGGGAAATCAGACGATAAAGAAGTTTTACCCATTTTATATTAAGTCATCAACCTAAGATTTTTGAAATTAACAAGCTAAAAATAATTATAAATCTATTACAAAGTTTATTTTGACAAGAAATCGTTGTTTTGAGACTTAACTTCACGTAGAGAATGTTGAAAATCGTACAATAATGAAGATTTACCTATTTTGTATAAAATCATAATCCTAAAAGTTTTGAGATTCAACAAGCCGTGAATAATTATAATTCTGCTACAAAGTTTATTTTGACAATAAATTGTTATTTTGATACTTAAGTTCACTTAGAGAACGTGTCAAATAGTATGATAATGAAGTTATACCCATTCTATATCAAATTATAATCCTCCAAGTTTTGAAATTGAACACACCAAGAATAATTATAATTCTGTTATAAAGTTTATTATGACAAGAAATCGTTATTTTGGGTATTAACTTCACGTAGAAAACGTGGAAAATCGTATGATAATGAATTTTTACCCATTTTGAATCAAATCCTAATCCTAAGAGTTTTGAAATTCAACAAGCTTATAATAATTATAATTCTGTTAGAAAGCTTATTATGACAAAAAATCGTAATTTTGAGGCTTAACTTCATGTAGAGAACATTAGAAATCGTACGACAATGTAGTTTTAACTATTTTAGATCAAATGATTATCCTAAGAGTTTGAAATTCAACAAGCCGAGAAAAAATTATAATTCTGTTACAAAGCTTATTGAGACAAGAAATCGTTGTTTCGAGAATGAACTTCACATAGAGAAACGATGGAAATCGTACGATAATGATGTTTTACCCATTTTGTATCAAATCATCATTATAGGAGTTTTGAAATTCAGCAAGCCAAGAATAATTATAATTTTTGTACAGAGCTTATTTTGAGAAAAAACCATTTTTCAATCCTTAATTTCACGTATGTAACATGGGAAATTGGACGATAAAGAAGTTTTACCCATTTTATATCAAATCATCATCCAAAGAGTTTTGAAATTAAAAAGCCAAGAATAATTATAAATCTATTACAAAGCTTATTGTGACAAGAAATCGTTGTTTTGAGATTTAAGTTCATGTAGAGAATATGAGAAATCGTACGATAATTAAGATTTTCCTATTTTGTATCAAATCATCATCCTAAAAGTTTTGAAATTCAATAAGCTGAAAATAATTATTATTCTCTTACAAAGTCTATTTTGGCAATAAATCATTATTTTGAGACTTAACTTCACGTAGAGAACGTGGCGCATCACATGATAATGAAGTTTTACCCTTTGTATATCAAATCATCAACCATCGAGTTTTGAAATTGAACACACCGGGAATAATTATAATTCTCTTAGAATGTTTATTGTGACAAGAAATCATTTTTTTGACGATTAACTTCACGTATAGAACGTGGAAAATTGTACGATAATGAAGTTCTACCCATTTTGAATCAAATCCTCATCTTAAGAGTTTTAAAATTCAATAAACCGATAATAATTATAATTCTGTTACAAAGCTTATTATGACAAGCAATCGTAATTTTGAGGCTTAACTTCACAAAGAGAATATGAGAAATCGTACGATAATGTAGTCTTCACTATTTTATATGAAATCATTATCAAAAGAGTTTTGAAATTCAACATACCGAGAATAATTATAATTTTGTTATAAAGCTTATTGAGACAAGAAATCGTTATTTTGTGACTGAACTTCACGTAGAGAACGATGGAAATCGTACAATAATAAAGTTTTACCCATTTTATATCAAATCATCATCATAAGAGATTTAAAATTCAGTAAGACAAGAATAATTATAATTCTGTAACAAAGCTTATTGTAAGAAGAAATCATTGTTTTGAGGCCTAACTTCATATAGGTAATGTGGGAAATCAGACGATAAAAAAGTTTTACCCATTTTATATCATATCATCATCTTAGGAATTTTTAAATTGACAAGCTGAAAATAATTATAAATCTGTTACAAAGCTTATTTTGATAAAAAAAAATCATTGTTTTGAGACTTAACTTCACGTAGAGAATGTGGAGAATCGTATGATAATGAAGATTTACCTATTTTGTATCAAATCATCATCCTAAAAGTTTTAAAATTCAACAAGCCGCGAATAAGTATAATTCTGTTACAAAGCTTATTTTGATAATAAATCGTTATTTTGATACTTAAGTTCACGTAGAGAACGTGGCAAATCATATGATAATGAAGTTTTACCCATTCTAAATCAAATCATCATCCTCCGAGTTTTGAAATTGAACACAGCAAGAATAATTATAATTCTGTTAGAAAGCTTATTGTGACAAGATATCGTTATTTTGAGTCTTAACTTCACATAAAGAACGTAGGAAATCTTACGATAATGAAGTTTTACCCATTTTGAATAAAATCCTAATCCTAAGAATTTTGAAATTCAGCAAGTCGAGAATAATTACAATTCTATTATAAAGATTTTTGTGAGAAGAATCGTTGTTATGAGCCTTAACTTCACGTAGAGAACATGAAAAATAGTACGATGATGTTGTTTGAACTATTTTATATGAAATTTTTATTATAAGAGTTTTGAAATTCAACAAGTCGAGAATAATTATAATTCTGTTACAATACTTTTTAAGACAAGAAATCATTGTTTTGAGACTGAACTTCACGTAGAAAACATTGAAAATAGTACAATAATGAAGTCTTACCCATTTTGTATCAGATGATTATCATAATAGTTTTGAAATTGAATACGCCGAGAATAATTATAAGTCTGCTACAAAAAACTTATTGTGACAAGGAATCGTAATTTTGAAGCCTAACTTCACATGGAGAACGTTGGAAATCTTACGATAATGAAGTTTTACCCATATTGAATTAAATCCTCATCCTCAAACTTTTAAAATTCAGCATGGCGATAATAATTATAATTCGATAACAAAGCTTATTGTGACAAGAAATCATTTTTTATGAGCCTTAACTTTACGTAGAGAACATGGAAAATCGTACGATAATAAAGTTTTACCCATTTTATATGAAATCATCATCCTCTAAGTTTTGAAATTGAACACATCTAGAATAATTATAATTCTGTTAGAAACTTATTGTGACAAGAAATCTTTCTTTCGACGCTTTACTTCACGAAGAGAATGTGAGAAATTGTACGAATATGAAGTTTTACCCATTTTGAAACAAATCCTCATCCTAAATGTTTTAAAATTCATCAAGTCGATAATAATTATAATTCTGTAACAGTATATTGTGGCAAGAAATCATTGTTATGAGCCTTAAATTCACATAGAGTACATGAGAAATCGTACGATAATGTAGTGTTAACTATTTTATATCAAATCATTATCATAAGAGCTTTGAAATTCAACAAGCCGAGAATAATTATAATTCTATTACAAAGTTTACTGAGGCAAGAAATCGTTGTTTTGAGAATGAACTTCATTTAGAGAACGTTAGAAATCGTATGATAATAAAGTTTTATCCATTTTGTATCAAATCATCTTTATAAGATTTTTAAAATTAACAAGCCGAGAATAATTATAAATCTATTACAAAGCTTATTGTGACAAGAAATCGTTATTTTGATATTACATAGAGAATGTGGGAAATCGTATGATAATGAAGATTTTCCTATTTTGCATCAAATCATCATCCTAAAAGTTTTGAAATTCAACAAGTCGAGAATAATTATAATTATGTTACAAATCTTATTTTGACATAAAATCCTATTTTGCATCAAATCATCATCCTAAAAGGTGCCTTTTATGTAACGGCCCAGCCCGCCCCGCAAGGCACGCCAACTAGTACCGCTAGTCACAGGCATGGACACATCCCCATCCACTTTGCCCCCACCTGTGGTCTTTCGCCCCCACAGTTCGAACTGTGGTCCTGGGCTTAAGAGCACCAGACTAACAAACTGTATACCACTTGAGCTAGCAAATGTGGAAAATCGTACGATAATGAAGATTTACCTATTTTGTATTAAATCATCATCCTAAAAGTTTTGAAATTCAACAAGCCGAAAATAATTACAATCCTATTACAAAACTTATTTTGGCAATAAATCATTATTTTGAGACTTAACTTCACGTGGAGAAGGTGGCAAATCATATGATAATGAAGTTTTACACATTCTATATCAAATCATCATCCTCCGAGTTTTGAAATTGAACACACCGAGAATAATTATAATTCTATTAGAAAGCTTATTGTGACAAGAAATCGTTATTTTGAGGGTTAACTTCACGTAGAGAACGTGAAAAATCATACGATTATGAAGTTTTACCAATTTTTAATCAAATCCTCATCCTAAGAATTTTGAAATTCAACAAGCCAATAATAATTATAATTCTGTAACAAAGTTTATTGCGATAAGAAATTGTTGTTATGAGCCTTAAATTCACATAAAGAACATGAGAAATAGTACGATAATATAGTTTAAACTATTTTATATCAAATCATTATCATAAGAGTTTTGAAATTCAACAAGCCGAGAATAATTATAATTCTGCTACAAAGCTTATTGACAAAATAAATAGTTGTTTTGAGAATGAACTTCACGTAAAGAACGCTGAAAATCGTACAATAATGAAGTCTTACCCATTTTTTATCAAGTCATCATCATAAGACATTTGAAATTCAGCAAGACGAGAATAATTATAATTCTGTAACAAAGCTTATTGAGGGAAGAAATCATTGTTTTGATCCTTAACTTCAGGTATGTAATGTGGAAAATTGGACGATAAAAAAGTTTAACCCATTTTATATCAAATCATCATTCTATGAGTTTTAAAATTAACAAGCCGAGAATAATTTTAAATCTATTACAAAGCTTATTGTGAAAAGAAATCGTTGTTTTGAGATTTAACTTCACGTAGAGAATATTGAAAATCATACGATCATGAAGTTTTACCTATTTTGTATCAGATCATCATTCTAAAAGTTTTAAAATTCAATAATTCAAGAATAATTAAAATTCTGTTATAAAGCTTATTTTTACATTAAATTGTTGTTTTGAGACTTCAGGTAGAGAATGTGAAAAATCATACGAAAATGAAGTTTTACCCATTTTATATCAAATCATTATCCTCCGAGTTTTGAAATTCAATATGCCGAGAATAATTATAATTTTCTTAGAAAGCTTATTGTGACAGGAAATCGTTATTTTAAGGGTTAACTTCACGTAGAGAACATGGGAAATCGTACAATAATGAAGTTTTACCCATTTTGAATCAAATCCTTATCCTAAGAGTTTTGAAATTCAACAAGCTGATAATAATTATAATTCTCTTACAAAACTTACTATGACAAGTAATCGTAATTTTGAGGCTTAACTTCACATAGAGAACATGAGATATCGTACGATAATGTAGTTTTAACTATTTTATATTAAATCATGATCATAAGTGTTTTAAAATTCAACAAGCCGAGAATAATTATAATTCTTTTACAAAGCTTATTGAGACAAGAAATCGTTGTTTTCAGACTGAACTTCAAGTATAGAACGTAGGAAATCATACAATAATGAAATTTTACACATTTTATATGAAATCATCATCCTCAGGGTTTTCAAATTGAACACGCCATATATAATTATAATTCTGTTACAAAGCTTATTATGACTAGAAATCATAATTTTGAGGCTTAACTTCATATAGAGAAAATGAGAAATCGTACCATAGTGTAGTTTTAACTATTTTGTACCAATTCATTATCATAAGAGTTTGAAAATTTAACAAGCCGAAAATAATTATAATTCTGTTACAAAACTTATTTAGACAAAAAATCATAGTTTTGAGACTGAACTTCATGTAGAGAACGTTGGAAATCGTACGATAATGAAGTTTTACCTATTTTGCATCAAATCAACATCAAAAGAGTTTTCAAATTGAACACGCCGAGAATAATTATAATTCCGTTACAATAATCTTATTGTGACAAGGAATCGTAATTTTGAGGCTTAACTTCACATATAGAACGTGGAAAATCGTACGATAATAAAGTTTTACCATTTTGAATCAAATCCTCATTGTAAGAGCTTTGAAATTCTGCAAGCCGATAACAATTGTAATTCTATACAAATCTTGTAAAAAGAAATCGTTATTATGAGCCTTTACTTCACATATAGAACATGAGAAATCATACGATAATGTAGTTTTAACTATATTATATCAAATAATTATCATAAGAGTTTGGTAATTCAACAAGCCGAGAATAATTATAATTATGTTACAAAGCTTATTGAGACAAGAAATCGTTATTTTGAGACTGAACTTCACATAGAGAACATTAGATATCGTACGATATTGAAGTTTTACCCATTTTGTATCAAATCATCCTCATAATAGTTTTGAAATTTAACAAGCCGAGAATAATTATAATTCTGTTACAAAGCTTATTGTGAGAAAAAATCGTTGTTTTAAGCTTTAACATCACATAGGTAATGTTGGAAATCGGATGATAAAGTTTTACCTATCACATTATCATCTTAAGAATTTTGAAATTGACAAGCTTAAAATAATTATAAATCTGTAACAAATCTTATTTTGACAAAAAATTGTTGTTTTAAGACTTAACTTCACGTAGAGAATGTGGGAAATCATACAATAATGAAGATTTACCTATTTTGTATCAAATCATCATCCTAAAAATTTTGAAATTCAACAAGCCGTGAATAGTTATAATTCTGTTACAAAGCTTATTTTGACAATAAATCATTATTTTAAGACTTAACTTCACGTAGAGAACATGGCAAATAGTATGATAATGAAGTTTTACCCATTCTATATCAAATAATCATCCTCCAAGTTTTAAAGTAGAACACACCAAGAATAATTATAATTCCGTTAGAAAGCTTATTATGACAAGAAATCGTTATTTTGAGTCTTAACTTCACGTAAAGAACGTGGAAAATCATACGATAATGAAGTTTTACACATTTTGAATCAAATCCTAATCCTAAGAGTTTTGAAATTCAACAAGCCTATAATAATTATAATTCTATTACAAAGCTTATATTGACAAGAAATCATAATTTTGAGGCTTAACTTCACGTAAAGAACATTAGAAATCGTAAGATAATGAAGCTTTAACTATTTTACATCAAATCATTATTATAAGAGTTTTGAAATTAAACAAGCCAAGAATAATTATAATTCTGTTACAAAGCTTATTGAGACAAGAAATCGGTTTTTTGAGACTGAACTTCACATAGAGAATGTTAGAAATCGTACTATAATGATGTTGTACCAATTTTGTCTCAAATCATCCTCATAATAGTTTTGAAATTCATCAAGCTGATAATAATTATAATTCTGTTACAAAGCTTATTGTAAGAAGAAATCGTCATTTTAAGGCTTAACTTCACGTACGTAATGTGAAAAATCGAACGATAAAGAAGTTTTACCCATTTTATATCAAATCATCATCCTAAGAGTTTTCAATTTTACAATTTGAATATAATTATAAATCTTTTACAAAGCTTATTTTGATAAGAAATTGTTGTTTTGAGACTTAACTTCACGTAGAGAATATGAAAAATTGTACGATAATGAAGATTTACCTATTTTGTATCAAATCATCATCCTAAAATTTTTGAAATTCAACAAGCCATGAATAATTATAATTCTGTTACAAAGCTTACTTTGACAATAAATCGTTATTTTGAGACTTAAGTTCACGTAGAGAATGTGGCAAATCGTATGATAATGAAGTTTTACCCATTCTATATCAAATAATCATCCTCCGAGTTTTATAATTGAACACACCAAAAATAATTATAATTTTGTTAGAAAGCTTATTGTGAAAAGAAATCGTTATTTTGAGTCTTAACTTAACGTAGAGAACGTGGGAAATCGTGCGATAATGAAGTTTTACCCATTTTGAATTAAATCCTAATCCTAAGAATTTTGAAATTCAACGAGCCTATAATAATTATAATTCTGTTACAAAGCTTATTATGACAAGAAATCGTAATTTTGAGACTTAACTTCACGTGGAGAACATTAGAAATCGTATGATAATGTAGTTTTAACTATTTTATATGAAATTATTCTTATAAGAGTTTTGAAATTCAACATGCCGAGAATAATTATAATTCTGTTACAAAGCTTATTGAGACAAGAAATCATTGTTTTGAGACTGAACTTCACGTAGAGAGTGTTGAAAATCGTACGATAATGAAGTTTTATCCATTTTGTATCAAATCATCATCATGATAGTTTTAAAATTGAATACGCCGAGAATAATTTTAATTATGTTACAAAAAACTTATTGTGACAAGGAATCGTAATTTTGAAGCTTAACAACAAGTGGAGAACGTGGGAAATCGTACGATAAGGAAGTTTTCCCCTTTTGAATCAAATCTTCATGCTAAGAGTTTTGAAATTCAACAAGCCAATAATAATTATAATACTGTAACAAAGCTTATTGTGGCAAGAAATCGTTGTTATGAACCTTAACTTCATGTAAAGAACATCAGAACTTGTACGATAACGTAGTTTTATCTATTTTATATCAAATCATTATCATATGTGTTTTCAAATTCAACAAGTTGGGATTAAGTATAATTTATTTACAAAACTTATTGAGACAAGAAATCGTTGTTTTCAAGCTGAACTTCAAGTATAGAATGTAGGAAATCGTACGATAATGAAGTTTTGCCCATTTTACTTCAAATCATAATCAAAAGAGTTTTGAAATTCATCAAGCCGAGAATAATTATAATTCTATTATAAAGCTTATTGTGAGAAGAAGTCGTTGTTATGAGCATTAACATCAAGTAAAGAACATGAGAAATCGTACGATGATGTTGTTTTAATTATTTTATACGAAATTATTATTATAAGAGTTTTGAAATTCAACAAGCCGAGAATAGTTATAATTCTGTTACAAAGCTTATTCAGACAAGAAATCTTTGTTTTGAGACTGAATTTCACGTAGAGAACGTTGGAAATCGTAGGATAATGAAGTTTTACATATTTTGTATCAAATCATCATCATAATAGTTTTGAAATTGAATACGCTGAGAATAATTATAATTCTGTTACAAAAAACTTATTGTGACAAGGAATCGTAATTTTGAAGCTTAACAAAACATGGAGAACGTGGGAAATCGTATGATAATGAAGTTTTACCCATTTTGAATTAAATCCACATCCTTAGAGTTTTGAAATTCAGCAAGCCAATAATAATTATAATTCTATAACAAAGCTTATTGTGACAAGAAATCGTTGTTATGAGCCTTAACTTCATGTAGAGAATGTGGAAAATCGTACGACTATGAAGTTTTACCCATTTTATATCAAATCATCATCATTAGAGTTTTGAAAATGAGCACGTCGAAAATAATTATAATTCTGTTAGAAACTTATTGTAACAAGAAATCGTTATTTTTAGGCTTAACTTCACATAAAGAATGTGGGAAATCATACGATAACGAAGTTTTACCCCTTTTGAATCAAATTTTCATGCTAAGAGTTTTGAAATTCAACAAGCCGATAGAAATTATAATTCTGTAACAAAGCTTATTATGACAAGAAATCGCTGTTATAAGCCTTAACTTCACGTAGAGAATAGAAGAAATGGTACGATAGCGTAGTTTTAACTATTTTATATCAAATCATTATCATATGTGTTTTGAAATTAAACAAGCTGTGAATAATTACAATTCTGTTACAAAGTTTATTGAGAAAAGAAATTGTAGTTTTCAGACTGAATTTAAAGTATAGAATGTAGGAAATCGTACGATAATGAAGTTTTGCCCATTTTATATCAAATCATCATCCTCAGAGTCTTGAAATTGAACACGCCATGAATAATTATAATTCTGTTATAAAGCTTATTATGACAAAAATCGTAATTTTGAGGCTTAACTTCATGTAGAGAATATGAGAAATCGTACGATAATGTAATTTTAACTATTATATCAAATCATTATCATGAGAGTTTGAAAATTTAACAAGCCAGAAATAATTATAATTCTGTTACAAAACTTATTGAGACAAGAAATTGTTGTTTTAAGACTGAACTTCACGTAGAGAACATTGAAAATCTTACGATAATGAAGTTTTACCTATTTATTTTCAAATCATCATCTAAAGAGTTTTCAAATTGAACATGCTAAGAATGATTATAATTATATTACAAAAATCTTATTGTGACAAGGAATCATGATTTTGAGGCTTAACTTCACATAGAGAACGTGGGAAATCGTACGATAATGAAGTTTTATCCATTTTGAATCAAATCTTCATTCTAAGAGTTTTGAAATTCTACAAGCCGATACTAATTGTAATTCTGTAACAAAACTTGTGAAAAGAAATCGTTGTTATGAGCCTTAACTTCAAGTATAGAACATGAGAAATTGTACAATAATGTAGTTTTAACAATTTTATATCAAATCATTATCATAAGAGTTTTGAAATTAAACAAGCCGAGAATAATTATGATTTTGTTACAAAGCTTATTGAGACAAGAAATTGTTATTTTGAGACTGAACTTCACATAGAGAACTTCGGAAATTTATCTTCATAATAGTTTTGAAATTCACTAAGCCGAGAATAATTATAATTCATTTACAAAGCTTATTGTGAGAAGAAATCATTTTTTTGAGGCTTAACTTCACATAGGTAATGTGGGAAATCAGACGATAAAGAAGTTTTACCTATTTTATATCAAATCATCATCTTAAGAATCTTGAAATTAACAAGCTAAAAATAATTATAAATCTGTTACAAAGCTTATTTTGACAAGAAATCATGGTTTTGAGACTTAACTTCATGTAGAGAATGTGGGAAATCATACCATAACGAAGATTTACCTATATTTTTATCAAATCATTATCCTAAAAGATTTAAAATTCAACAAGCCGTGAATAATTATAATTCTGTTACAAAGCTTATTTTGACAATAAATCGTTATTTTGATACTTAAGTTCACGTTGAGAACGTGACAAATCATATGATAATGAAGTTTTACCCATTCTAAATCAAATCATTATCCTCCAATTTTGGAATTAAACACACCAAGAAAAATTATAATTCTGTTAGAAAGTTTATTGTGACAAGAAACTGTTATTTTGAGTCTTACCTTCACGTAGAGAACGTGGGAAATCGTACTATAATGAAGTTTTACCCATTTTGAATCAAATCCTAATCCTAAGAGTTTTGAAATTCAACAAGCCTATAATAATTATAATTCTGTTACAATGCTTATTATGACAAGAAATCGTAATTTTGAGGCTTAACTTCACGTAGAGAACATTAGAAGTCGTACAATAATGTAGTATTAAATATTTTATATCCAATTATTATCATAAGAGTTTTAAAATTCAACAAGCTGAGAATAATTATAATTCTGTTTCAAAGCTTATTGAGACAAAAAATTGTTATTTTGATAATGAACTTTACATAGAGAACGATGAAATAGTACGATAATAAAGTTTTACCCATTTTGTATCAAATCATAATCAAAAGAGTTTTGAAATTCAGCAAGCCAAGAATAATTATAATTCTATTATAAAGCTTATTGTGAGAAGAAATCGTTGTTATGAGCCTTAACTTCAAGTAGAGAACATGAAAAATCGTACACTGATGTAGTTTTAACTATTCTATATGAAATTATTATTATAAGAGTTTTGAAATTCAACAAGCCGAGAATAATTATAATTCTGTTACAAAGCTTATTGAGAGAAGAAATTGATGTTTTGAGACTAAACTTCACGTAAAGAATGTTGAAAATCGCAGGATAGTGAAGTTTTATCCATTTTGTATCAAATCATCATCGTAATAGTTTTGAAATTGAACACGCCGAGAATAATTATAATTCTGTTACAAAAACTTATTTTGACATGGAATCGTAATTTTGAAGCTTAACTTCACATGGAGAACGTGAGAAATCATACGATAATGAAGTTTTACCCATTTTGAATTAAATCCTCATCCTCATAGTTTAAAAATTCAGCAAGCTGATAATAATTATAATTCTATAACAAAGCTTATTGTGATAAAAAATCGTTGTTATGAGCCTTAACTTCACATAAAGAACGTGGAAAATCGTACGATAATGAAGTTTTACCCATTTTATGTCAAATCATCATCCCTAGACTTTTTAAATTGAACATGCTGAGAATAATTATAATTCTGTTTGAAACTTCTTGTGACAAGAAATCGTTATTTGAGGCTTAACTTCACGTAAAGAACGTGAAAAATCGTATGATAATAAAGTTTTATCCAGTTTGAATCAAATCTTCGTCTAAAGAGTTTTGAAATTCAACAAACCGATAATAATTATTATTCGATAACAAAGCTTATTGTGACAAGAAATTGTAATGAGCCTTAACTTCACTTAGAGAACAATAGAAATCGTACGATAATACAGTTTTAACTATTTTATATCAAATCATTATCATAAGAGTTTTGAAATTCAACAAGCCAAGAATAATTATAATTATGTTACAAAGCTTATTGAAACAAGAAATCGTTGTTTTGAGAATGAACTTCTGGTAGAGAACGATGAAAATCGTACGATAATGAAGTTTTATCCATTTTGTATCAAATCATCATTATAAGAGTTTTGAAATTTAGCAAACAAAAATAATTATAATTCTATTATAAAGCTTATTGTGAGAAGAAATCATTTTTTTGAACGTTAATTTCACATATGTAACGTGGAAAATCAGACAATAAAGAAGTGTTACCTGTTTTATATCAAATCATCATCCTAAGAGTTTTGAAATTAACAAGCCGAGAATAATTATAAATCTATTACAAAGCTTATTGTGACAAGAAATAATTGTTTTGAGATTTAACTTCACGTAGAGAATGTAGTAAATCGTACAATAATGAAGAATTACCTATTTTGTACCAAATCATCATCCTAAAATTTTTTAAATTGAACGAGCTGAAAATAATTATAATTCTGTTACAAAGCTTATTTTGGCAATAAATCATTATTTTGAGACTTAACTTCACGTAGAGAATGTGGCAAATCGTATGGTAATGAAGTTTTACCCATTCTATATCAAAGCATTATCATAATAGATTTGAAATTGAACAACGAGAATAATTATAATTCAGTTACAAAAAGCTTATTGTGACAAGGAATCGTAATTTTGAAGCTGAACTTCACGTGGAGAATGTAGGAAATCGTATGATAATGAAGTTTTAACCCATTACTAGAAAATTCATTTTTTACGACAAACAATATTTGTCGCAATAAGAATAAATTTTGTCACAAAAAGGTATTTGCGACAGTAATGTGACGTTTATTGAACTGTAGCAAAAACTCAGTTTGGCAAAGACTTTGCAACAATAAAATGCTATCATAAATAGTTTTTGCGACAAAATTATTTTCGTAGCAAAGGTATGTGTCATATTAGAATTTTCTTTTACAACAAAATACAATAACATTTTTTGGATGTCACTAAAACATTTACAACGATTATATATTATAGCAAATGAGTAACATGCATTTAAAACATTTGTTTGTAACTCATATATAGCGTTAAAAAAACATTTATGACATTCATTTGCGACATTAAATATCATAGTAGATTTATCTTTATTTTTAAGATAATATTTTGTGACACTTTGTTTCTGTCTTAAGTATATACGACATTCAATTTTAAAATCATTATTTTTTGATAAAATTAAAATCATTATTAGTCACAAAAAATAATTATTTTATTTTGAAAACACAAGAAACAATTATTACAATGTTTTTCTAGCTTATAGTGAATATAGAGGTAATAATACGTTAATTTACAAATATGGTTATATCTCTAAGAAATAAAGATAAAACATAATGAAAAGAATTTTAATAGATAATAACAACTGTTATGTTTTGTTCACCACATTAAAAAATAAAAGCACTAATATAAGCAATATTTGTAGAATTCAACCCTTCTACCAAGTATTTATACTTTAAAAATGATTTATTAGCTAAAACAACAACTTAATACTACTAAAGGAATATTTTCAAACAAATACTACTAAAGAAATAAAAATGCAACTCATAATATTTTTCTTCATATCTTGTGCCATCTTTATTGGACCCCTTTTCTCAAAAAAAGATCTTCATTAAACCCTGAAAAAAAATTAGAATATATAAAAACTTCAAAAAAAAATTAGCAAAAAATACAAACGAAAAGGGGGTAGAACTTAAGAAAAAATAAATAAAAATTTTGACAAAGGTTTCTCATTAATTAAAATACCTTCACATTACTTCAAATAAAACATCAAATCAGTTCATATATTCAAAATTAGATCAAGAACAAAATATTCTCTGTAACAGTTGACTATAACTTAATATTCATCCCAGAATAGTGAGATAAATATGTGACCCAACATAAGTAATGAAACCATGAGTTGGGGAGTTGAAGCTACATTCATTCCTCTTAATTCAAAAATTAAAAGAAAACATCACAACCGCCAACTTTAAGTACAAATCAAAAGATATATCCATTTGAGATGATACACATTGACATCATTAATAAGCTGAAATATGTAATCCTGCAATTTTTTGTAACTATCAACAAATACATGAAATATTCTAGTCCTAACATGATTTATTAAATTTTATATCAATGCTAGAAAAAATCTCCAATCAAAAAAAGTCACCACTTAGAACAAAAATATTTTGAACCACCCCAACAGATAGATTGGTTGAAACAAAATAATAAAATCCAAAAACTGAATAAAATAAGGCACATAACAATAAGAAGTTAGAAGCAAATATAAGTAAATTGAATCATGCATGCATCAACAATCTACTTAACTTTCATTTGGCAACTTTTTTTGACTAATCTATTTGACAACTTTGATTTCAACTTTAATGTTCAATTTTTTGAGTTCTAAAGATGGGTACAAGAAAGCACAAAAGTAATTGAATCAATCATCAAATAGAGTTAATTTTAATCTAGAGCAAACATCTTTTTTTAACATAATCAAAATGAACTCATATGATTGTCACAATCTCAAATTACAAATGGCCATGAGAGACATGTACAACCCAACTCAATAGTATCCAACAGGATAAAAGGATCATAAGACAATCAAGATTTCACATATTAAACTATAATTCACATAAAAATACTCAATCACCATACAATACAAAAACAACAGAGTCATAGGGGCAATAAATAATTTATTGCAAAACTCAACAATGGCATATGAAAAATCTCAACAAAAGTGCTAACAGTTTAAATGTATAAGAGATCGCATATCTAATTTTTCAGGAACACATGAGAAATCAAATTTTATCACAAAGCATCCACTTTGTTTCCATGTAATAGCAACTAATAAGAAGATTCACCATAACTATTTAATTTTATATTTTCACAACTATCAAAATTTTTAACAATCACAAGTAGAAATACACAGACGATGCATTCTTAAGTTAAAAAACCCATAAACATGAAACTACTATTTCAAAATTTGAATTTAAAAAAGAAATAGGAAATCATAAAATATAAGACAGATATAATATATACATATAATGAGAAACGAAACGAAACGCAATAGGAAATCATAAAATTTGAATTTGAATTAAATATAAGGCAGATATAATATATACCTCTATGTGAAACAAAACGCAATGTGATTAATGAGACGTAGAAGGTCCATGAACCTGAAAAATAAATATATATATATATATAATGAAAATTTAAGAAATAATGAGTGAATTGTTAATAAATAAAATTTTTATATGAAAATCAATTAAGTGGAAAGTTTAAAGTTGATATTATATATAGATAGACAAAAACCTGATCATTAACAGACGACCTAATATTTGCAAGATTTATATCAGAAACTCCATGAACCTACACAATTGAAAAAGTAAAAATTAAAATGAAAACTCTGTTAATTAATTGAACATAAATAAAAAGATTAAAACTCACCTGCTTAGTTGCATTAGTATCAAAGCGAAGATTAGTATTCTCTTGTTGAGACTCAAGAATTTGAATGACTCTATCATATTTAGAATTAACTTCATCAATAATAACTTGAGTTTTTCTTCATTCATCTTCACGAATTCTTTCTTTGTTTATTTTGTGTTTCTTTGCACTTTGAACTGAAGATGGGGCTAAACCTTGCATACGAACACGACCACGTGCATCCGTTCCAAAAACTTCACCGAAAATTTGATTTCTGACAGAGGTAGTTCGTTCATCTTCGGGTATTTCGGAAAAGAGTTCATTCATTTGATGCTACAAATTCACAAATAGTATTAAAACATGAAAACAAAAATTGAATGACAAAATTTTTTAACATGCATTAATAAAGTATACTTCAGACTTACAATAGCTTCTGCACTGTCTTCGTCGCCAATAGATCCATTCTTCTTTGTACGTGTCTTCATAAACATAGTCGTACAGTTCACATCTTCGCCTTTCTTTTTCATCTGTATATTTTTATTTTATAGTAAGTTTTCTTTTCATTATGATAATTAAGAATCGTTGCTATAGTAATTAGTAACTTGCCTTATCTCGCACAATGGCAGACGAAGTGCGACTTGTCCTAGAAAGCATCTCTACTTGCTTACGACTATCACAATTTTTTTGAGTGCGTTCCTATAAATAGAAGTTTTCAATAAAACAAATGTTGCAATAAATATCAAAATACACAACGATTAATTCATAATGAATTTAAAAAAATTATAATGAAAACTAATCTCAAAAAAACATATCACCTGCACTTTAAGAAGACCCCAATAAGAAACAAGTGTTTTCCATTGGTCTACTGCAACATATGGAGGAGGATTAGCTAAGCGATCCGAGTCATTTGACCATGAACTATACCATTTTTTTTTTACTCTACATTTCCAATCTCTCCAACGCGAACAAACTTCTTGCAAACAAGAAACTTTGTATTCCTTGGGAACATTTGTATTATCCTATATTGCATAAAAATCAGAATAAATATAACACCAATGCAAGCCTATCAAATTTTATATAGGTTTTTAAATATATTTATATATATATATATATATTATATTTCATACCTTAACCTCTTTCCAAATATCAATTTTAATAGCTTCAGGTACATCAGTCCATCGTTCATAAGTCAAGGGGATTTTTTCTCATCATGAGCTATGACTCCCAGTTGAGACTTAAATTTGTCAGCATTGCTACCAATCGGTTTCCAATATTCATAATATATCCTGTACCCCAATCATCAATAGCTAGTGCAGGACCACGACCTTTTGAAATTTGCTCAGAATTTAGCGTATCTATTAAAAAGCACTTATAAAATAATGACCAAGTGAAATGAATACAACATACCATCGATTCTAAATATATTGGGGTTGGCTTCATGGATCAAATTTTTTTGTTGTGCTTGATCAAATGAAATGAATAATTAATACATAATTTTTAATTAACACGTACCAGAATTAGTGAATGGTGCTCATAAACAATTGAAGATGCCACATGTAACTGATTTCCGTTACGAGTACGAGTTGATTGCCTAGGTTGAGAAGAAACAACTTGTGATTGAACGATATCTGCCATCGAGACATCCCTTTTTCGCTGATGAGACATAATTAACTGCAATAAAATATATTAAAATACCAGTTTAAATTGACGTCTAATAAATAATGCTTTATATTGTAATAATTGAATAAGTAAAACATATATCAATTTATTTGAAGTAATCGAAATATGTTGTACAAGCAATTATTTAACTCAACTTTTTAATCAAACTCTTCAATATTAATGTCGTGATTCTCATTATCATTAGTCACTTCATTTGCTTCCACTGTTGCTCTATCAACACCTTCCCTTACCCAACCTACATCATCATCATAAAGATATGTAGTTTCATGTAGTTGTTGTTGAGCATATAACTCAACTTGAGGAACCATTATCGGAACATGAGTAGAATCAGCAGAGTACATGTCAAATAAATCTCTTGATGTCAATTTCAGTACAACATGTCAATCAAGACTCAAAGGATCTTGCACATAAACAAACTTGTTCTGCTTGAGTTACTAAAATGAATGGCTCATTACTAATTTTATTTTCTTTATATAATAAGTGCTTGAAATTCACCAACTTGAATTTGAACTCATTTTCAATTTCTCCACCTCGAGAATTTATCCAATCACCTTTGAACAAAACAAATTTCATATCGCTTGTATAGCAAATCTCAATTATATCTTTCAGCACACCATAATATGTAACTTCATTAACAGAAGGATTCCTATCATTAGAACTAGGAAAACTTGGTGTATCCACCTTGACTACAACACCAGATTTTTGAGTCAATTTACTTCTATCACAATCCTTTATGCGAAACCGAAATCCATTAACAATATATCTTTTGAATCTTCTTGCAAATTGATTGGGTCTATTAGCTAATTTGCATATTTCCTCTGAGAGCTCTATGTCGTATGCTCGTTGAGTTGACAAAAGGGCTTTAAGTTTGAATCAAAATAATAATGTATGTCATATACTAATTTATAGGACATACCTCATTCTTAAACCACACATGAAACAATTCATTGTGGACCTTATGAATCTGGTGAGTTGATGCATGCAGCATTTCCATTGAAAGTATTGCAAGGTGCTTTCTAGTAACATTAAAAAATATTAACCATATTGTGCAATGTATATATATACACACACTACCAATAAATATTGATTCAAAATTTATATATCTAACACATAGGTATAAGTGATGTCAATTATAATTTATACTTACGAACGAAATGGTGAGACACTATCTATATTAATTAACACATATATATGTGCTTGCACCCATGTGATATTATCAAGATGAATCTTAACTCCTTTGCCAAGCGAACGACCAATCCTATTATCTCTATTGTCATTTCGAGGTGGTCTAGTAGCTTTGGTTTCAACATCACTAAGGTATCAAGCACAAAAATTTACGCATTTTTCTATTAAATAGCCATTTGCAATAGAAGCTTCAGGATGAGCTCGATTACGCACATAACATTTAAGCGTTAAAAGATACCTATCAAATATCAAAAATGTTTAGTTTTGTTTTATTACAACTTAAAATACTTAAAACATGAAAAAAACATAGATAATACCTTTCTATAGGATACATCCATTGGTATTGCACAAGTCCTCCAAGCAATGCTTCCTCAGCTAGATGAATTGGTAAGTACTCCATAATATCAAAAAATGATGGTGATGACAAAGTGTAAGTATGATTCGAGATTGAATTCTCTCAAGATCTGAAGGTTTATTTGTTTTAGAACACAATTACCTAAAGAAATTTGTTACTTCAATCAATTTTTCAACAACATTTTTTGGCAGTGCTTTTCAAACAGTTATATGAAGCAGTTGTTGCATCAATGTATGATTGTCATGACTTTTAAGACCAAGAATATTGCGCTCTTTCATGTGTACATGATGAGAAATATTATATGCTTATCCATCTGGAACCTTTACTTCCTTAAAACACTTTTAAAAATATATCCTTGTATTTGCTATTCATTGAATAACTTGCAAAAGGTAGATATGCCTTAGAACCTCATTGTTGAGGATGCAATGGATATCTTATACCCATTTTTTCAAAATCATGACGAGCTTTCAAATGGTCTTTTGATTTTCTCACAGCTCCCAATATCGTGTAAAGGATATTATCGTACATATTTTTCTCAATGTGCATGATATCAAGATTATGACAGAGTAAGTTATGTTCCTAATATGGCAATTCGAAAAATATACTCTTCTTTTTCCAATCATACACTTTTCTTGCTTTAATATTTTGAGCATCTTCATCACCCCTTTTCTTTTTTGGATGTCTTCCTTTTTATACTATGTAAGGATATTCTTCAGTTGAGTGCATACATGAGTTCCAGGAGATCTAAATAGTGGACGACCGAATTCTCGAGTTCCATCGAAAGACACTTTATCTTTTCGAAACTTATGGTTTGCTGGTAAATATCGTCGATATCCAATGTAAGAATGTTTATTACAAAATGACAACCACTGAGATTTTGTATCTTTACAACATACAGGACATGCTTTCCCTCCTCTAATGCTCCATCCAGATAAGTTAGCATATGCTGGAAAGTCATTAATCGTCCATAGTAATGCTGCATGCGATGTAAACATTTGATTACTCGATAAATCATATGTAGGAACGCCTTCATTCTATAACTCCTTCAACTCTTCTATTAAAGGTTGCATATAAACATCAATCTTATTACCAGGTCCTGTAGGTCCATCAATCTGTGTAGATAATATGAGGAATGGTTGTTTCATGCACATCCATGGTGGTAAGTTGTACGGAATAAGGATAACAGGCTGCGTACTATGAGGTAATGTCAATGACCTAAATGGACTAAAACCATCGGAAGCCAGCCCTAGCCGCACATTTCGAATATCTGCTGGAATGGTTAGATATTTTTTATCAAAGTCTCGCCAAGCAGGAAAATCAGTAGGATACCTCAGGATACCATCATTTGTACTCTCATCTACATGCCATTTCATAAGTGAAGAGGTTTTAGAAGACATAAACAACCTTTGCAATCTTGGTTTCAAGGGAAATTATCGTACTTGCTTGGCAGGTAGCTTCTTTTCATTATTTGTACTAGTAGAAGCACTACTGTCAATCAGTTTATACCTCGATGTCTTACACACATCACAAGTATCAAGGTTCTTGTCCTCATTTCTAAATAACATGCATTTATGTGGACATGCATCCCATGTTTTATATGTAAAATCTAATTCAATAATTATTTTGTTGGCCTCATAATATGAACTAGGTAGTTTTACTCCTTCAGGATATGATTTCTTTAACAACTCTAACAACATCGTAAATGACTTATCAGTCCACCCTAACAGAGCCTTCAAATGTAAAAGTTGAACAAGGAATAATGCTATAAAGTTTTCACATCCAGGATACAAAGAACATTCAGTCTCTTGGAGCCACTTCATAAATCTACTAGTATCTTCATTTGGACATCCCAAGTATCATCCCCAATTGAACACTCAACACTAACATCAAGACTAATATTCGGAATCCCCATTGCATCATGCACCATTCCTACCATATCATCCCTATTGAAAGGGTCACTGTCTCTTAAATCATTATCATTAATATTTAATGAAACATAACGCTCTCCATGAGAAGTCCAATTTTTATATTTTTTCCAAAATCCATTTATGATAATGTGTTCTCTTGCCTTTTTCCTTACAAGCAAATAACGATCACGACATTCTCTACATGGACAATAAATTGTGTTCCCAGTAGCATTGTTAGAGAATGCAAAATCTAAGAACTTTTTAACCCCATTATCATATTCCTCAGATAGTCTATAAAGCAATAGTCAATCCAACTTTTATCCATATTTTTGTTTTTCGTAGTTGCGCCAAAAAGTAAAAAGTACTGTTTCTCTCAAATTCTTCATAAAGCATAAAACGTTTATCTAAATAAATAAATTTAAAAAATAACATAATTTGGACATAAGAACATATTAAAGAGTTGAAAAGCAAATAAAATAAATATTCGGATATAACTCTAAAAGAAAAAAATGACTTTACACATTCATGAAAAACAAAGGAGTAGTCATCTATATTATCGTATTTGTTGAGTGAGGACTCACTTAAAAATCCTTTAAATCCACAAATAGGAAATTAAGGCACAATTAATAATTATTTTGCAATTACAATTAGGAAATAGAGTTGTAATAATGCCAATATATATCACATAAATCACTAAAAAAGGCATTGGAGCTACTGTAAATTCTCATAAGCATTTCAAGACAAAGACCAAGGCTAGATTCCATGACCTTCAAGAGATCTTTTCGTTATAATAGATAAGGAAAAATAGAGTACTCTCAAAAAACATACTATCCATTACATTATAGTACTCTATTTTCTTTTTTCTTGTTGGATTTTACATCAATGCATGCAGTTGTCACAGTTACCAATCATTCTCCTTAATTCATTTTATCTTTTGGGATCTACCAAAAGAATTTATTAATTTGAACTTAGTGAACTATAAGCCTCAAATTACATACCTATAAATGATTCTTTTAAGTCAAACAGCATATGCTAAAATAGTATCAAGTACATATGTTGAATTTGAGCATGCAAAAGAAATTACAAAGCTAAAAATGTATCAAAAGAATATATTGCATTATGAAAAATGGAAACATTGGAAAGGGAGTTGGTCTAAAATATGAGCACAAGGATCAATGCATTCTTTGTAAGAATCTATATCAAATAAAAATAGTACCTTTGTAGTAATACCGATTTAGTTCAGGAAATCTATCTTCAAGTACAGAGCGCTGAGCATTTACTCGATCGTTCTTTCTCTCAATTCCTAATAGATCAAAGTTTTTAAGAAATCAGAAAAAACAAAAACACAGAAAAGAAAGAAGTAGAAGAAATAAATCTATGGAGCACATATGTGACTGATATATGTTGACAGAGGTCATACATATGACTGATAGACAAGTATGCAAATGCATATCAGTAACATGAATTTCAAGATTCTCATTTGAAATAAAAAAAAACTAATTTGGAGGAAACCATTTAAAAGGTTCAGCTACACTACCAAAGTTCCCAAATTTTAAGAAAAAATACCAATTATAAAAATAAAAGAGTGTTGAATAGTATGAAGTTAGGTTTAGCATAAGGGATTTAATTAACTAAGGACTGATTTGAGGCCCAGATTTGAACTCGATTAGAGACGAGTGAAATGGCTGAATCTGACAAAACACTTAATACTAAGCAGGCTCGGCCTAGTCGAGGATGAATCAAATGCTGTTGCACTTTTTTTTGACAAGGTAGATAGGGATGTGGGCTATACTTGGAGATGATAAAGAAATTTATTTCAAAGCACTCACAAGGAAGTCATTTAGCAGATTTAAACCTATTGAAGCCGAAACTATTGTTGAAAGAGAGTCACTTGATTGGGCACATGAGGTGAATCAACAGATTGTGATTTTTTTATAAAGGAAGTTATATATGAATCCTTAAATAAATATATTTCATACAAAAAGAAATGAATGTATACCCTTTTTAGGCCCATGTACACACCTATGTACAAGTATCAAATACAAAAAGTTGTTCAAAATCTGCATTCATCCCTTATTGCCTTTCCTAAAGTAAGAATTGAAGATAAAAAATAGACAGTAGAAAACAAAAATTGCAGCCATCCCCATTGCTTTCCCAACCAGAAGAAAAGCATGTAAACTCTCATTAATATAACCCAGATCAAAACCCAACATGGGCGTCCAGTCCCTCAATATATCATTAAGGTTCCAACATTTAAGCCCCATCAACACTATATAGAGCAAAACAATTATCAATAAGTGGAGGTGATACTGTAATACATTAATTGATGAAAAGAGAGAGCATTAGACCATTTCATAACCAACTTCAGATAACCAATTCTTTCACAAGTTATCAAAGAAAAGAAAGAAATCCCAAATGGTTATGTACATGATGGAAGGGCCAATCCACCCAATATATCCATTCATTAAATTGCAGGTGAAAAAATTTATATATATATATAGAGAGAGAGAGAAAGAATAATTCGGAAATCAAAATGATGTCGTAGTCCTAGAAGACCAGTTGAGCAGTTCTTACACAATTTCACAAATCCAAATCATGTTATTCTTGGCCAATTACTTCTACAGGCAATAACAAAGAATCCATTTGATTGCTACTGAAACTAAAATGGATATAATATTTGAATTTAGGCAAAACATATCATTTGGTTCTTTATTTACCTATATTAAAGCAGCTAAAACCTATAAAAGAGTTTTTTAGCTTAGATTGTTCCAGTAAATCTCATAAGGATATTCCATGGCTTGAATCTTAGATTCTTATGGAATGACCTCAAATTTAATTCACTATTCCTTAAAGAACAAAACTAGAGAGTGATGTCATTTTTTATCCCTAGTTGGTGGTATATCAACCCATATTACTCACCCAGTAACCAAGTTTTATGCTATCAAGAATGAAAACTATCGGTCAGAGTTTTGAATGTAGTATACAGTTATCCACCAAATGGAATTACGACTACAACAACCATGCCTCGACCCAAATTAGGAGTCAACTACATATCCCAAATTAGTTAAGACTTAAGAGTCAACTATATGGATCCAATGTTTCTATACAGCTTGATTTAATGGAATTAATGAAATTAGGTGGTCTTTAAGGATCTCATGGGATTATTAACATATCCCAATTTATCCTTGACCAATCCCTATATGTTCAAATTCTAGCAAATCGAGTATTCTAAATAGCACATTTCCAATTCTAGATTGTCTTTAAATGTGTCTAACCCACTTCAAACACCCTTCTTTTTTTTTTACATATTGCACTGCTACTTTTTCTGAATCCCTAGATTTCTTATTCTATGATTTCTATCCTTATGGTTTGCCACACATCCACCTAATCCAAGAAATGCAATTAATGTTGACTATAAAAAATATGATGGTAAAAGTTAGAGATGGAGAGTACTAATACACATTATCCAACGTAGAAACGGAAGAATGTACCCCAACACCTTTAATTGAGTCTATGATGATATAATAATAGCCATTTGTCAAATAACAAGTGACTTGGGAAATTTTCAACAAGAAATATGGGATTTCGCTTTAGGTGATGACACATGACAACGTGCTATTTAGTGAAAGGTTCCAACCCGCCACTGGAGCAAATTAAGTTTTTAGTAGATAAGATTTTAGCTCAAACATTTCAATATGCTTACATTAGAAAAAGTGAAACGACTAAGAACAAGTTAGCATAATTGATTGAGGGCCATTTCGTAAAGTTATAAGTAAAAGATGATATTCATTTCCATAATGAAAATGACAAGGAATCCTAGGATGTCCATATAGCTCAACAACAATAACAACAACAGCATAGCCTCAGTCCGAAATTAATTAGGGTCAGGTACATGGATTAAACCTTTTCCATTGTGCTCGATTTTGTTCGATTTTGTTCAATTGAATAAATAGAGGTCTATAATGGTTAAACCAAAAGAAAATAAAGGAGAAAGTTTGAGATTAATTTTACTGTGTTTTTTGTAAATTGCGTCTATATTTTTTGTGTTTACTTTATAGTTTAATTTTTGTATCATACTTACCAGTTCTTTCTTTTCGTTTTCTTATACCATGCAGGTTTTTTTTTTACTTGGCACCGCCCTAATAACCTACGAATTTATTTTTTCTTGAGTAAGGTTGAATTGAGAAGTTCTACTACATTACTCTCTCACCTTATTTTCGAGGTTTGACTCTAATTGGGAATGGGAGGTCTGTATGGTGTCTCTGGATTTTGATAGAAAGAGTATGGTGTGGTGCAAATTAACACCTCATGGCGACAACTTTTGAGTGTGTTGTGGTGGGTGCAAGTCTTGGACTAAGGGTGTGAACTATGTTTTTGTTATGGGTGTGGTTTACCTCATAGTAGATTGGTGCTAATTTTGACTAATCCAGCCCTTGTAATCGATTTTATATGTTATGATTTTTAGAAAAGGAAGACATGCAGCAAGAAGTCGTTGATCGGGAGTGTTGGAAGCAAGGAGTACAAATCAAGGTAGACAAATCATTAAATCTTAAGAGCATTTTTTCCTTAAGTTATTTTTTTTAAAATTAAAAAGGATGCTCTATTACTATCAAGGTACAAATCACCAAGCCATATATGTAGCTTTTTTTTAAAGAAAAGCCATATATGTAGCCTAACTAATCAGTTTGTGTGTTTTAGTAATCTACAATTAAGTTTTGTGTTTTGTTATAACCTTTAGCCATATCAATTTGCAATCCACATTAGGGATGGTATTTTTATCTAATAAAGCCCACAAGACTTATTATTGACCTAACACAATCAACTCATCAATTCCACCCCCAAATTCAAGAACCCCAATCCACTAACTCAAACAACTTCCCAAACCCTAACAAAGAACTAAGGATCCAAATTAGACCAATTGAAATCGCAAACAAGAAAATAAATATAAGACACTCTTTTGGCAAATCATGAACAAGGCAGCTTTGTGGATTATTGATCTGACTTGAATATGATGTTTAAACATCTATAGTAGAGAAAGAAGAAGAACAGTTTTCAAAACAAAAAAGTAGAGGAAGAACAGAGATACTCACAAAGCCAAGATTTGATTTTGGATTAACGATGATGAGAACTCCTAGTGCGAATTTACAAATCTTCCTTCTTCTAGCTCTCACCGAATCTAGAGTTTGTTGTATCTTCTCATTGAAACTGAAATCTATACCTTATCCCCCGATCTCGTAGCCCTTTTCTTTGGTCTCTCACCAAGACGATCGCATGAAAGATTTTTCAGTCACTCTCCAAGTCGATTGCGTGGGCTTCTTTCATGCCGCTCCTCCTTTTCGTTTTCTTTTTTTATCTTCCTTTTCGTTCTTTTTGTTCTCTTATACTAACACATTTTTGTTGTGTCATATATGAAATGATCCTTTTGTGTTAAAAGCCCTAAATTTACTATCTTTTAAAATGAAATCTTAAAACTATCTCAAAAACATTACTTTTTTACTCATTTTATATCTAACGTTGTAAGTAAAAAACAATATATTTTTGATTTTATTTTTTTAATATTTAAAAATTGTATTTAACACAATTTATTTTATCAAAGTAAAAGGTACGTAACAAAACCCTCTATTCTTGTGGTGCCCATTTTGAATTAAATCCTCATCCTTAGCGTCTTGAAATTCAGCTAGCCGATAATAATTATAATTTTGTAATAAAGCTTATTGTGACAAGAAATCATTGTTATGAGCCTAAACTTCACGTAGAGAACATAAGAAATCGTACGATAATGTAGGTTTAACTATTTTATATCAAATTATTATCATTAGAGTTTTGAAATTCAATAAGCCGAGAATAATTATAATTCTGTTACAAAGCATACTGAGACAAGAAATCATTATTTTGAGAATGAACTTCATGTAGACAACGTTGGAAATCGTATGATAATGAAGTTTTACCCATTTTGTATCAAATCATCTTTATAAGAGTTTTGAAATTAACAAGCGAGAATAATTATAAATCCATTACAAAGCTTATTGTGACAAGAAATCGTTGTTTGATATTTACTTCACGTAGAGAATGTGAAAAATCGTACGATAATGAAGATTTTCCTATTTTTTATCAAATCATTATCCTAAGAGTTTTGAAATTCAACAAGCCGAAAATAATCATAATTATGTTACAAAGCTTAGTTTTACAATAAATCGTTATTTTGAGACTTAACTTCATATAGGGTACGTGGCAAATTGTAAGATAATGAAGTTTTACCCATTTTATATCAAATCATCATCCTCCGAGCTTTTAAATTGAACACACCAAGAATAATTATAATTCTGTTAGAAAGCTTATTGTGACAAGAAATCATTATTTTAAGGGTTAACTTCACGTAGAGAACATGAGAAATCCTACGATTATGAAGTTTTATCCATTTTGAATCAAATCCTCATCCTAAGAGTTTTAAAATTCAACAAGTCGATAATAATTATAATTCTGTTATAAAGCTTATTACGACAAAAAATCGTAATTTTGAGGCTTTACTTCACGTAAGGAACATGAGAAATCGTACGATAATGTAGTTTTAACTATTTTATATCAAATCATTATCATAAGAGTTATGAAATTTAACAAGCCAAGAATAATTATAATTTTGTTACAAAGCTTATTGAGATAAGAAATCGTTATTTTGACAATGAACTTCACATAGAGAACGTTGAAAATCGTATGGTAAAAAAGTTTTACCCATTTTTTATCCAGTCATCATTATAAGAGTTTTAAAATTCAGCAAGCCGAGAATAATTATAATTTTTATACAAAGCATATTTTTTATAAGAAATCATTTTTTTAGCCTTAACTTCACGTATGTAACATGAGAAATCAGACGATAAAGAAGTTTTACCCATGTTATATCAAATCATTATCCTAAGAGTTTTGAAATTGAACACACCGAGAATAATTATAATTCTTATAGAAAGCTTATTGTGATAAGAAATCGTTATTTTAAGGGTTAACTTCACGTAGAGAACGTGGAAAATCGTACGATAATGAAGTTTTACCCATTTTGAATCAAATCCTCGTCTTAAGAGTTTTGAAATTTAATAATCCGATAATAATTATAATTCTGTTACAAAGCTTATTATGACTAGAAATCATAATTTTGAGGCTTAACTTCACGTAGAGAACATGAGAAATCGTACGATAATGTAGTTTTAACTATTTTATATTAAATCATTATCATAAGAGTTTTGAAATTCAACAAGCCAAGAATAATTCTAATTCTGTAACAAAGCTTATTGAGACTGGAAATCATTGTTTTGAGACTGAACTTCACGTAAAGAATGATAGAAATCATACGATAATGAAGTTTTACCCATTTTGTATGAAATCATCATCATAAGAGATTTGAAATTCAGCAAGACTAGAATAATTATAATTCTATAACAAAACTTATTGTGAGAAGAAATCGTTGCTTTGAGCCTTAATTTCATGTACGTAACGTGGAAAATAATACGATAAAAACGTTTTACCCATTTTATATCAAATCATCATCCTATGAGTTTTGAAATTAACAAGCCTAGAATAATTATAAATCTATTACAAAGCTTAATGTGAAGAGATGTCGTTATTTTCAGATTTAACTTCACTTAGAGAATATAGAAAATCATTCGATAATGAAGTTTTACCTATTTTGTATCATATCATCATTCTAAAAGTTTTAAAATTCAACAAGCCGAGAATAATTATAATTCATTTACAAAGCTTATTTTGATACTAAATCGTTGTTTTGAAACTTAACTTCACGTAGGAAATGTGAAAAATCGTACGAAAATGAAGTTTTACCCATAAATATCAAGTCATCATCCTCCGAGTTTTTAAATTCAACATGCTTATAATAATTATAATTTTGTTAGAAAGCTTATTGTGACAAGAAATCGTTATTTTGAGGGTTAACTTCACATAGAGAACGTGAAAAATCGTACTATAATGAAGTTTTACCCATTTTGAATCAAATCCTCATCCTAAGAGTTTTGAAATTCAACAAGACGATAATAACTATAATTCTGTTACAAAGCTTATTATGACAAGAAATTGTAATTTTGAGGATTAACTTCACGTAGAGAACATGAGAAATCATATGATAATGTAGTTTTATCTATTTTATATCAAATCATTATCATAAGTGTTTTGAAATTCAACAAGCCGAGAATAATTATAATTCTGTTACGAAGCTTATTAAGAAAAGAAATCGTTGTTTTCAGACTGAACTTCAAGAATAGAACGCAGGAAATAGTACGATAATAAAGTTTTACCTATTTTATATCAAATCATCATCTTCAGAGTTTTGAAATTGAATGTACCATGAATTATTATAATTCTGTTACAATGTTTATTATGAAAAGAAATCGTAATTTTGAGGCTTAACTTCACATAGGGAACATGAGAAATCGTACGATAATGTACTTTTAACTATTTTATATCAAATCATTATAATAAAAGTTTGGAAATTCGACAAGCCGAAAAAAATTATAATTCTGTTGAAAAACTTATTGAGACAAGAAATCGTAGTTTTGAGACAGAACTTCACGTTGAGAACGTTGGAAATCGTACGATAATGAAGTTTTATCTATTCTGTACCAAACATCAACAAAAGGGTTTTCAAATTTAACACGCCGAGAAGAATTATAATTCTGTTACAAAAATCTTATTCTGACAAGGAATCGTAATTTTGAGGCTTAACTTCAAGTAGAGAACGTGGGAAATTATACGATAATGAAGTTTTACCCATTTTAAAATTCTGCAAGCAGATAATAATTGTAATTTTGTAACAAAACTTGTGAAAAGAAATCGTTGTTATGAGCCTTAACTTAACGTGTAGAACATGAAAAATCGTACGATAATATAGTTTTAACTATTTTATATCAAATCTTTATCATAAGAGTTTTAAAAATCAACAAGTCGAGAATAATTATAATTCTGTTACAAGGTTTTGAGACCAGAAATCGTTGTTTTGAGACTGAACTTCACGTAGAGAACGTTGGAAATCGTACAATAATGAAGTTTTACCCATTTTGTATCAAATCATCCTCATAATAGTTTTGAAATTCTTCAAGCCAAAATAATTATAATTCTGTTAAAAAGCTTATGTGAGAAGAAATCGTTGTTTCAATGCTTAACTTCACGTAGGTAATGTAGGAAATCATAAGATAAAGAAGTTTTATCCATTTTATATCAAATCATCATCCTAAGAATTTTGAAATTAACAACTTAAAAGTAATTATAAATCTGTTACAAAGCTTATTTTGACAAAAAATTGTTATTTTGAGACTTAACTCCATGTAGGGAATGTGGAAAATCGTACGATAATGAAGATTTACCTATTTTTATCAAATCATCATCCTAAAAGTTTTGAAATTCAAAAAAGCTGTGAATAATTATAATCCTTTTACAAAGCTTATTTTGACAATAAATCGTTATTTTTAGACTTAATTTCACATAGAGAACGTGGCAAATCGTATGATAATGAAGTTTTACCCATTCTATATCAAATCAACATCCTCAGAGTTTTGAAATTGAACACAACAAGAATAATTATAATTCTGTTATAAAGCTTATTGTGACAAGAAATCATTATTTTGAGTTTTAACTTCACGTAGAGAACGTGAGAAATCATACGATAATGTAGTTTTACCCGTTTTAAATCAAATCCTAATCCTAAGAGTTTTGAAATTCAACAAGCCTATAATAATTATAATTCTGTTTCAAAGCTTATTATGACAAGAAATTATAATTTTGAGGCTTAACTTCATGTAGAGAACATTAGAAATCGTACGAAAATGTAGTTTTAACTATTTTATATCAAATCATTATCATAAGAGTTTTGAAATTCAACAAGCCAAGAATAATTATAATTCTGTTACAAAACTTATTGACACAAGAAATCGTTATTTTGAGATTGAAATTCACGTAGGGAACGGTGGAAGTCATACAATAACGAAGTTTTATCCATTTCGTATCAAATCACAATCCTAAGAGTTTTGAAATTCAGCAAGCCAAGAATAATTATAATTCAATTATAAAGCTTATTGTGAGAAGAAATCGTTGTTATGAGCCTTAACTTCACGGAGAGAACATAAGAAATTGTACGATGATGTAGTATTAATTATTTTATATGAAATTATTATTATAAGAGTTTTGAAATTCAACAAGTCAAAAATATTTATAATTCTGTTACAAAGTTTATTGAGACAAGAAATCGTTGTTTTGAGACTAAACTTCACGTAGAGAACGTTGGACATTGTACGATAATGAAGTTTTACCCATTTTGTATCAAATCATCATTATAATAGTTTTGAAATTGAACACGCTGAGAATAATTTTGATTCTGTTACAAAAAAACTTATTGTTACAAGGAATCGTAATTTTGAAGCTTAACAACACGTGGAGAATGTGAGAAATCATACGATAATGAAGTTTTACCCATTTTGAATCAAATCTTCATCCAATCAGTTTTGAAATTCAATAAGCTGATAATAATTATAATTCTGTATCAAAGCTTATTATGACAAGAAATCGTTATTATGAGGCTTAACTTCATGTAGAGAATATGAGAAATCGTACAATAATGTAGTTTTAACTATTTTATATCAAATCATTATCATAAGAGTTTTGAAACTCAACAAGTCGAGAATAATTATAATTCTGTTAGAAAGCATATTGAAATAAGAAATCGTTGTTTTGAGAATGAACTTTACATAGAGAACGACGGAAATCGTACAATAATGACGTTTTACCTATTTTGTATCAAATCATCATTAGAAGAGTTTTTAAATTCAGTAAGCCGAAAATAATTATAATTCCGTTACAAAGCTTATTGTTAAAAGAAATCATTTTTTTGAGGCTTAATTTCACGTATGTAACGTGAAAAATCTGACGATAAAGAAGTTTTACCCGTTTTATATCAAATTATCATCCTAAGAGTTTTGAAATTAACAAGCTGAGAATAATTATAAATCAATTACAAAGCTTATTGTGACAAGTAATCATTGTTTTGAGATTTAACTTCTCATAGCGAATGTGGGAAATCGTACAATAATGAAGATTTACCTATTTTGTATCAAATCATCTACCTAAAAATTTTTGAAATTGAACAAGCCGAAAATAATTATAATTCTATTACAAAGCTTATTTTGGCAATAAATCGTTATTTTGAGACTTAACTTCACATAGAGAACTTGGCAAATCATATGATAATGAAGTTTTACCCATTCTATATCAAATCATCATCCTTTGAGTTTTGAAATTGAACACAACAAGAATAATTATAATTCTGTTAGAAACTTATTATGCCAAGAAATCGTTATTTTGAGGCTTAACTTCACGTAGAGAACATGGGAAATCGTACGATAATGAAGTTTTACCCATTTTGAATCAAATCCTCATCTTAAGAGTTTTGAAATTCAACAAGCTGGTAATAATTATAATTTTGTAACAAAGTTTATTGTGACTGAAAATCTTTTAATGAGCCTTAAATTCACGTAGAGAACATGAAAAATCGTACGATAATGTAGTTTTAACTATTTTATATCAAACCATTATCATAAGAGTTTTGAAATTCAACAAGCCAAAAATAATTATAATTCCGTTACAAAGCTTACTAAGACAAAAAAATCATTGTTTTGAGAAAGAACTTCATGTAGATAACGTTGGAAATCGTACGATAATGAAGTTTACCCATTTTATATCAAATCATCTGTATAAGAGTTTTGAAATTAACAAGCCGAGAATAATTATAAATCTATTACAAAGCTTATTGTGACAAAAAATCCTTGTTTTAAGATTTAACTTTACGTAGAGAATGTGAGAAGTCGTACAATAATGAAGATTTTTCTATTTTATATCAAATCATCATCCTAAAAGTTTTAAAATTCAACAAGCCAAAAATAATTATAATTCTTTTACAAAGCTTACTTTAGTAATAAATCAATATTTTGAGGCTTAACTTCACGTATAGAACGTGGCAAATTGTACGACAATGAAGTTTTATCCATTTTATATGAAATCATCATCATAATAGTTTTGATATTGAACATGCCGAGAATAAGTATAATTCTGTTACAAAAATCTTTTTGTGACAAGGAATCGTAATTTTGAAGCTTAACTTCATGTGGAGAACATGGGAAATCGTACGATAATGAAGTTTTACCCATTTTGAATTAAATCCTCATTTTCAGAGTTTTGAAATTCAAATAGCCGATAATAATTATAAAACTGTAACAAAGCTTATTGTGAGAAGAAATTGTTATTATGAGCCTTAACTTTATGTAGAGAACATGAGAAATCGTACAATAATGTAGTTTTAACTATTTTATATCAAATCATTATCACAAGAGTTTTGAAATTCAATAAGTCGAGAATAATTATAATTCTGTTACGAAGCTTATTAAGACAAGAAATCATTGTTTTGATAATGAACTTCACGTAGAGTACGTTGGAAATCATACAATAATGAAGTTTTCCCATTTTGTATCAAATCATCATTATAAGAGTTTTGAAATTCAGCAAGCCATGAATAATTATAGTCCTGTTTGCAAAGCTTATTGTGAGAAGAAATCTTTGTTTTGAGCCGTAACTTCACGTATGTAATGTGGAAAATCGGACGATAAAAAAGTTTTACCCATTTTAAATTCATCATCCTAAGAGTTTTTAAATTAACAAGCCGAGAATAATTATAAATCTATTACAAAGCTTATTGTGAAAAGAAATCATTGTTTTGAGATTTAACTTCACGTAGAGAATGTGAGAAATTGTACGATAATGAAAATTTACCTATTTTGTATCATCACCCTAAAATTTTTGAAATTGAACAAGCCGAAAGTAATTATAATTCAGTTACAAACCTTATTTTTGCAATAAATCGTTATTTTGAGACTTAACTTCACGTAGAGAACGTGGCAAATCGTATAATAAAAAGGTTTTACACATTTTATATCAAATCATCATCTTACGAGTTTTAAAATTGAACACACCGAGAGTAATTATAATTCTGATAGAAACTTATTGTGACAAGAAATCTTTATTTTGAGGAATAACTTCACGTTGAGAACATGAAAAATTGTACGATAATGAAGTTTTACCCATTTTGAATCAAATCAACATCCTAAGAGTTTTGAAATTCAACAAGCCAATAATAATTATAATTTTGTAACAAAGTTTAATGTGACAAGAAATCATTGTTATGAGCCTTAGATTCACGTGGAGGAAATGAGAATCAGACGATAATGTGGTTTTAACTATTTTATATCAAATCATTATCATAACAGTTATGAAATTCAACAAGCCAAGAATAATTATAATTCTATTACAAAGCCTACTGAGAGAAGAAATCGTTGTTTTTAGAATGAATTTCATGTAGAGAACGTTAGAAATTGTATGATAATGAAGTTTTACTAATTTTGTATAAAATCATCTTTATAAGAATTTTTAAATTAACAAGCCGAGAATAATTATAAATCTATTACAAAGCTTGTTGTGACAAGAAATCGTTGTTTTGAGATTTAACTTCACATAGAGATTGTGAAAAATTGTACGATAATGAAGATTTTCCTATTTTGTTTTAAATTATTATCCTGAAAGTTTTGAAATTCAGCAAGCCGAAAATAATTAGAATTCTTTTACAAAGCTTATTTTGGCATCAAATCGTTATTTTGAGACTTAACTTCACATAGAAAACGTGGCAAATCATATGGTAATGAAGTTTTACCCATTCTATATCACATCATCATCCTCCGAGTTTTGAAATTGTACACCCCGAGAATAATTATAATTCTGTTAGAAAGCTTATTGTTATAAGAAATCGTTATTTTGAGGGTTAACTTCACGTAGAGAACGTGAAAATCGTATGATTATGAAGTTTTAACCATTTTGAATCAAATCCTTAACCAAAGAATTCTGAAATTCAACAAACCGATAATAATTATAATTCTGTTACAACGCTTATTATGACAAGAAATCGTAATTTTGAGGCTTTACTTCACGTAGAGAACATGAGAAATCATACGATAATGTAGTTTTAATTATTTTATATCAAATCATTATCATAAAAGTTTTGAAATAAAACAAGCCGAGAATAATTATAATTCTATTACAAAGCTTATTGAGAAAATAAATCATTATTTTGAGAATGAACTTCACGTGCAGAACGTTGAAAATCGTACGATAATGTAGCTTTACCCATTTTATTTGAAGTCATCATAAGAAGAGTCTTGAAATTCTGCAAGCCGAGAATAATTATAATTCTTTTACAAAGCTTATTTGGAGAAGAAATCGTTTTTGAGCCTTAACTTCACGTATATAACGTGGCAAATCGGATGATAAATTTTTTTTACCCATTTTACATCAAATCATCGTCCTAAGAGTTTTGAAATTAACAAGCCGAGAATAATTACTAATCTATTTCAAATCTTATTCTGACAAGAAATCGTTGATTTGAGATTTAACTTCACGTAGAGAATGTGGGAAATTGTACGATAATGAAGATTCACATATTTTGTATCAAATCATCATTATAAGTGCTTTGAAACTCATCAAGCTGAGAATAATTATAATTCTGTTACAAAGTCTATTGAAATAAGAAATCGTATTTTTGAGAATGAACTTCACATAGAGAACGATGGAAATCGTACGATAATGAAGTTTTACCCATTTTGTATCAAATCATTATTATAAGAGTTTTGAAATTCAACAAGTCGAGAATAATTATAATTCTGTTACAAAGCTTATTGTGAGAAGAAATCATTTTTTGAGCCTTAATTTCACGTATGTAACGTGGGAAATCGGACGATAAAGAAGTTTTAACCTTTCTATATCAAATCATCATATTAAGAGTTTTAAAATTAAAAGCCGAGAATAATTATAAATCAATTACAAAGCTTATTGTGACAAGAAATTATTGTTTTGAGATTTAACTTCATGTAGAGAATGTGAGAAATCGTACGATAATGAAGATTTACCTTTTTTGTATCAAATCATCATCCTAAAATTCTTGAAATTGAACAAGCCAAAAATAATTGTAATTCTGTTACAAAGCTTATTTTGGCAATAAATAATTATTTTAAGACTTAACTTCACGTAAAGAACGTGGAAAATCGTATGATATTGAAGTTTTACCCATTCTATAGCAAATCATCATCCTCCGAGTTTTGAAATTTAATACACCAAAAATAATTATAATTCTGTTAGAAACTTGTTGTGCCAATAAATCATTATTTTGAGGCTTAACTTCGCGTAGAGAACATGAGAAATCTTACGATAATAAAGTTTTACCCATTTTGAATCAAATCCTCATCCTAAGAGTTTTAAAATTCAACAAGCCGATAATAATTATAATTCTGTAACAAAGTTTATTGTGACGAAATCTTTTTATGAGCCTTAAATTCACGTAGAGAACATGAGAAATCGTACGATAATGTAGTTTTAACTATTTTATATCGAATCATTATCATAAGATTTTTTAAATTCAACAAGCCAAAAATAATTATAATTCTCTTACAAAGCTTAATGAGACAAGAAATCGTTGTTTTGATAATGAACTTCATATAGAGAATGTTAGAAATTGTATGATAATGAAGTTTTCCCATTTTGTGTCAAATCATTATTATAAGAGTTTTGAAATTGAACACACCGAGAATAATTATTATTCTGTTAGAGAGTTTATTGTGACAAGAAATCGTTATTTTGAGGGTTAAGTTCATGTATGTAACGTGAGAAATCGGACTATAAAGAAGTTTTACCCATTTTGAAACAAATCCTCATCCTAAGAGTTTTTAAATTAACAAGCCAAGAATAATTATAAATCTATTACAAAGCTTATTGTGAAAAGAAATCGTTGTTTTGAGATTTCACTTCACGTAGAGAATGTAGGAAGTCATACGATAAAGAAGATTTAACTATTTTTTTTATCAAATCATCATCCTAAAATTTTTGAAATTGAAAAGTCGAGAATAATTATAATTCTGTTATAAAGCTTATTTTTGCAATAAATAGTTATTTTGAGACTTAACTTCACGTAGAAAACGTGGCAAATCGTATGATAATGAAGTTTTACCCATTTTATATTCAATCATCATCCTCCTAGTTTTTAAATTAAACACACCAAGAATAATTATAATTCTGATAGAAACTTATTGTGACAAGAAATCTTTATTTTCAGGCTTACCTTCACGTAGAGAACGTGGGAAATCGTTCGATAATGAAGTTTTACCCATTTTGAATTAAAATCCTCATCCTAAAAGTTTTGAAATTCAACAAGCCGATAATAGTTATAGTTCTGTAAGAAAGTTTATTGTGGCAAAAAATCGTTTTTATGGGCCTTAAATTCATGTAGAAGACATGAGAATCATACGATAATGTAGTTTTAACTATTTTATATCAAATAGTTATCATAAAAGTTTTGAAACTCAATAAGTTGAGAATAATTATAATTCTGTTGCAAAGCTTACTGAGACAAGAAATCGTTGTTTTGAAAATGAACTTCACGTAGAGAACGTTGAAAATCGTACGATAATGAAGATTTACCCATTTTGTATCAATTCATCTTTATAAGAGTTTTAAAATTAACAAGTCAAGAATAATTATAAATCTATTACAAAGCTTATTGTGACAAGAAATCGTTGTTTTGAGATTTAACTTCACGTGGAGAATGTGGGAAATCGTACGATAATTAAGATTTTCCTATTTTGTATCAAATCATTATATGAAAAGTTTTGAAATTCAACAAGCCAAAAATAATTATAATTCTGTTACAACGCTTATTTTGGCAATAAATCATTTTTTAGAGTCTTAACATCACGTAGAGAACGTGAAAAATCATATGATAATGATGTTTTACCCATTCTATATCAAATCATCATCCTCTGAGTTTTGAAATTGAACACAACGAGAATAATTATAATTATGTTAGAAAGCTTATTGTGACAAGAAATCGTTATTTTGAGGGTTAACTTCACGTAGAGAACATGGAAAATCGTATGATTATAAAGTTTTACCCAATTTGAATCAAATCCTCATCCTAAGAGTTTTAAAATTTAACAAGCCGATAATAATTACAATTATGTTACAAAGCTTATTATGACTAGAAATTGTAATTTTGAGGCTTTAATTCACGTAGAGAATATGAGAAATCGTACGATAATATAGTTTTAACTATTTTATATCTAATCATTATCATAAGTGTTTTGAAATTCAACAAGCCGAGAATAATTATAATTCTTGAATTCCTTTTTTAGGAATTTTACAGGGAAAGGTGTAGAATTAAAAACTTCGGATTGTGAGGAGGAAGAGGCAAGAGAAAAGGATAAAAAAACCACAGAAAAAAGAGGAGAATGAGCGGATAGCAATAGCAGAGACTTGGGATACTCTTCTATTTGCTCAAGCAATAAGAGGATCCATGTTAGTAACCCAATCAATTCTTAGAAAATATATAGTATTGCCTTCATTGATAATAGCCAAAAACCTTTGCCGTATGTTATTATTTCAATTCCCCGAGTGGTACGAAGATTTAAAAGCGTGGAATAGGGAAATGCATGTTAAATGCACTTATAATGGTGTTCAATTATCAGAAAACGAATTTCCGAAAAATTGGTTAATCGACGGTATTCAGATAAAGATCCTGTTTCCATTCCGCCTGAAACCTTGGCACAAATCTAAGTTACGATCCCAGCATAGAGAAACAATAAAAAAGAAAGGAAAGAAAGCGAATTTTTGTTTTTTAACAGTTTGGGGAATGGAAACAGATCAGCCTTTTGGTTCTCCCCGAAAACAACCTTCCTTTTTTGAACCCCTTTGTAAAGAATTTGAAAAAAAACTGAGAAATAGAAAGGCGAAAAAGAAATATTTTATAGCTCTAAAAATTTTTAAAGAAAGAGTAAAATGGTTTTTAAAGGTCTCAAAAGAAAAAACAAGATGGGTTATCCAAACGATTCTATTTATAAAAAGAATAATGAAAGACCTTGCAAAAAGAAATCCAATTCAATTATTTGGATTGAGAGAAGTATATGAATCGAGCCAAAATGAAAATGAAAATAATGGGATAATAATAAGGAATCCGAATACGCATGAATCCTCCATTCAAATAAGATCCATGGATTGGACAAATTCTTTACTGACAGATAAAAAAACAACCGATCTGGCTGATAGGACAACTACGATCAGAAATCAAATCGAAAAAATCACAAAAGACAGGAAAAAAATCTTTCTAACTCTAGACATAAACATTAGTCCTAACAAGACAAATTTTGATAATATAAAATTCGAATTACCAAAAAATATTTGGCAGATATTAAAAAGAAAAAGCACCCGAGTCATGCGTAAATGGCACTATTTTATGCAATTTCTTATTGTTATCGAAAAAACCTACACAGATACCCTTTTATGTATAATAAATATTACAAGAATCCATGTACAACCTTTCCTTGAATCAAAAAAAATTATTGATAAATACAATTACAATGATAAAACAACCCAAGAAGGAATTGAGGAAACAAATCCAAATACAATTCATTATATTTCGACTATCAAAAATAGAAAAAAGTCGCTTTCTAATATTAGTAAGAAGAATTCACAGACTCTTTGTGATTTATCCTCTTTGTCACAGGCATATGTATTTTACAAATTATCACAAACCCAAGTTATTAACAAGTATCACTTGAAATCCGTACTTCAATATCAGGGAACATCCCTTTTTATTAAGTCTATAATAAGGGATTTTTTGAAAACACAAAAAATATTTCATTTCGGATTAAGGGATAAAAAACTTCACAAGTTTGGCATGAATGATTGGAAAAGCTGGTTAAGAAGTCATTATCACTATCAACATGATGTATCTCAGACTAGATGGTCTAGATTAGTACCACAAAAATGGCGAAATAGAGTCAATCAAAGTTGTCTGGTTCAAAAAAAGACTCATCCCGTTTTGATTCATACGAAAAAGACCAATTAATTTATTACCAGAATTACCAGAAAAAAATGATTATGTAGTAGATTCATTACCGAGTCAAAAAGCAAAATTCAAAAAAAACTACAGATATGATCTTTTATCACATAAATATATGAATTATGCCGATAATAAGGACTCATATCTTTATAGATCACCATTACAAGGAAACGAAGTCCGAGGGATTCCCCATAATTACAACACATATAATCCTGAATTTTTTTATGTGCCAGGGGATATAGTTCTTAGTGATTATCTAGGAGAAGATTCAATTATTGAGACGGATAAACATACAGATAGAAAATTTGTTGATTGGAGACTTCTTCATTTTTGTCTTAGAAAAAAAAGCGATATTGAGGGTTGGAACAATATAGATATCGGAACCACCATTAATCAAAATACTAAGAGTGGAACTAATTATTATAAAATAATTGACAAGATGGATAAGAAAGATCTTATTTATCTCGCGAGTCATAAACAAATCAATTCGTCCCATCAAACACAAAACCTTTTTGACTGGATGGCAATGAATGAAAAAATATTCAATTGTCACATATCAAGTCTGCAACTTTGGTTTTTCCCAAAATTTGTGTTACTTTATAATACATATAAAATTCAACCGTGGATCATACCAATCAATTTACTTCTTTTGAATTTTCATGTAAACGAAAACTTTAGTGAAAAAAAAAATATCAACAGAACAAAAAAAAAGGATCTTCATATCTCATCGAATCAAAAAAAATCTCTTGAATTAGAGGTAGAGGATAAAAATAAAAAAGAAAAACAACAAATTTTGTTAGAAACCTTTTTGTGATAAGAAATGGTTATTTTGAGGGTTAACTTTACGTAGAGAACGTGAAAAATTGTACGGTAATGAAGTTTTACCCATTTTGAATCCAATTCTCATCCTAAGATTTTTGAAATTGAAAACACTAAGAATAATTATAATTCTGTTAGAAACTTATTGTGCCAAGAAATCGTTATTTTGAGGCTTAACTTCACATAGAGGACATGGGAAATCGTATGATAATAAAGTTTTACTCATTTTGAATCAAATCCTCATCCTAAGTTTTGAAATTCAACAAGCCAATAATAATTATAATTCTATAACAAAGTTTATTGTGACAGGAAATCATTTTTATGAGCCTTAAATTTATGTAGAGAACATGAAAAATCGTACGATAATGTAGTTTTAAGTATTTTATATCAAATTATTATCATAAGAGTTTTGAAATTCATCAAGCCGAGAATAATTATAATTCTGTTACAAACCTCACAGAGACCAGAAATCGTTGTTTTGAGAATGAACTTCACATAGAGAATGTTGGAAATTGTACGATAATGAAGTTTTACCCGTTTTGTATCAAATCATCATTATAAGAGTTTTGAAATTATCAAGTTGAGAATAATTATAAATCTATTACAAAGCTTATAATGACAAGAAATTGTTGTTTTGTGATTTAACTTCACGTAGAGAATGTGAGAAATCGTACGATAATGAAGATTTTCCTATTTTTATCAAATCATCATCCTAAAAGTTTTGAAATTTAACAATCTAAAAATAATTATGTTTCTATTACAATTCTTATTTGTGCGATAAATCGATATTTTGAGACTTAACTTCACGTAGAGAATGTGGCAAATCGTACGATAATGAAGTTTTATCCATTTTGTACTAAATCATCATCAAAATAGTTTTGATATTGAACACGGCAAGAATAATTTTAATTCTGTTGCAAAAAGCTTATTGCGACAAGGAATCGTAATTTTGAAGCTTAACTTCACGTGGAGAACGTGGGAAATAATACGATAATGAAGTTTCACCCATTTTGAATTAAATCCTCATCATCAGAGTTTTGAAATTCAGCTAGCCGATAATAATTATAATTCAGTAACAAAGCGTATTTTGACAAGAAATCGTTGTTATGCGCCTTAACTTCACGTAGAGAATATGAGAAATCGTACGATAATGTAGTTTTAACTATTTTATATCAAATCTTTATCATAAGAGTTTTGAAATTCAACAAACTGAGAATAATTATAATTTTGTTACAAAGCTTATTATTTAGACAAGAAATCGTTGTTTTAAGAATGAACTTCACATAGAGAATGTTGAAAATCATACGATAATGAAGTTTTACCCATTTTATATGAAATCATCATCATAAGAGATTTGAAATTCAGTAAGACTTGAATAATTATAATTTTGTAACAAAGCTTATTATAAGAAGAAATCGTTGTTTTGAGCCTAAACTTCATGTATATAATGTGAGAAATCATACGATAAAAAGTTTTACACATTTTATAATAAATCATCATCCAATGAGTTTTGAAATTAACAAGCCGAGAATAATTATAAATCTATTACAAAGCTTATTGTGAAAGGAAATCGTTGTTTTGAGATTTAAATTCACGTAGAGAATATTAGAAATTGTACGATAATGAAGTTTTACCTATTTTGTATCAAATCATCATCCTAAAAGTTTGAAATTCAACAAGCCACAAATAATTATAATTCTTTCACAAAGCTTATTTTGAAATGAAATTGTTGTTATGAAACTTAACTTCACATAGAGAACGTGGAAAATCGTAAGAAAATGAAGTTTTACCCATAAATATCAAATCTTCAACCTCCGAGTTTTGAAATTCAACACGCCGAGAATAATTATAATTTTTTTAGAATCCTTATTGTGATAAGAAATGGTTATTTTGAGGGTTAACTTTACCTAGAGAACGTGGAAAATCGTACGGTAATGAAGTTTTACCCATTTTGAATCAAATCCTCATCTTAAGAGTTTTGAAATTCAACAAGCCGATAATAATTATAATTCTGTTACAAAACTTATTATGACAAGAAATTGTACTTTTGAGGTTTAACTTCACATAGAGAACATGAGAAATTAAACGATAATGTAGTTTTAACTATTTTATATCAAATAATTATCATAAATGTTTTGAAGTTTAACAAGCCGAGAATAATTATAATTTTGTTACAAAGCTTATTGCGACAACAAATCGTTGTTTTACGACTGAACTTCAAGTATAGAATGTAGTAAATCAGATGATAATGAAGTTTTACCCATTTTATATCAAATTATCACTCTTAGAGTTTTGAAATTGAACACACCATGAATAATTATAATTCTGTTACATAGCTTATTATGACAAGAAATCGTAATTTTGAGGCTTAACTTCACAAAGAGAACATGAGAAATCGTACGATAATGTAGTTTTAACTATTTTATATCAAGTCATTATCATAAGAGTTTTGAAATCCAACAAGCCGAAAATAATTATAATTTCGTTACAAAACTTATGGGACAAGAAATTGTTGTTTTAAGACTAAACTTCACGTAGAAAATGTTGAAAATCGTACGATATTAAAGTTTTACCCATTTTGTATCAAATCATAATCATAATAGTTTTGATATTGATTACGCCGAGGATAATTATAATTTTGTTACAAAAAAACTTAATGTGACAAGGAATCATAATTTTGAAGCTTAACAACACGTGGAGAACGTGGGACATCACACGATAATGAGGTTTTACCTATTTTGAATTAAATCCTTATTTTCAGAGTTTGAAATTCAGTAAGTCGATAATAATTTTAATTTTGTTACAAAGCTTATTGTGACAAGAAATCGTAGTTATGAGCCTTAACTTCACGTAGAGAATGTGGGAAATCGTACGATAATGAAGTTTTATCCATTTTATATCAAATCATTATTCTTAGAGTTTTGAAATTGAACACGCCGAGAATAATTATAATTCTATTAGAAACTTATTTTGATAAGAAATCGTTATTTTAAGGCTTAACTTCATGTAAAGAACGTGGAAAATCGTACAATAATGAAGTTTTACCTATTTTGAATCAAATCTTCATCCAATGAGTATTTAAATTCAACAAGCCGATAATAATTATAATTCTGTAACAAAGATTATTATGACAAGAAATCGTAGATTCGAGCCTTAATATCACGTAGAGAACATGAGAAATCGTACGATAATGTAGTTTTAACTATTTTATATCAAATCAGTATCATAAGTGTTTTGAAATTCAACAAGCCAAGAATTATTATAATTCTATTATAAAGCTTATTAGGACAAGAAATTGTTATTTAGAGACTAAACTTCGTATAGAGAACGATAGAAATCATAAGATAATGAAGTTTTACCCATTTTGTATCAAATCATAATTATAAGATTTGAAATTCAGCAAGCCGAGAATAATTATAATTCTATTATAAAGCTTATTGTAAGAAGAAATCGTTGTTATGAGCCTCAACTTTACGTAGAGAACATGAGAAATAGTACGATGATGTAGTTTTAACTATTTTATATAAAATTATTATTATAAGAGTTTTAAAATTAAACAAGCCGAGAATAATTATAATTCTGTTACAAAGCTTATTGAGAGAAGAAATCGTTGTTTTGAGACTGAACTTCACGTAGAGAACGTTGGAAATCATACGATAATGAAGTTTTGACCCTCTTTGGATCAAATCATCATCATAATACTTTTGTAATTGAACATGCCGAGAATAATTATAATTCTGCTATAAAAACTTATTGTGACAAGGAATCATAATTTTGAAGCTTGACAACACATGGAGAACGTGAGAAATTGTATGATAATGAAGTTTTACCCATTTAAAATTAAATCCTCATCCTTAGAGTTTTGAAATTTTGCAAGCCGATAATAATTATAATTCTATAACAAAGCTTATTGTGATAAGAAATCATTGTTATGATCCTTAATCTCACGTAGAGTGTGGGAAATCGTACGATAATGAAGTTTTACCTATTTTATATTAAATCATAATCATTAGAGTTTTGAAATTGAACACGCCGAGAATAATTATAATTTTGTTAGGAACTTATTGTGACAAGAAATCATTATTTTCATGCTTAACTTCACGTAAAGAACGTGAAAAATCGTAGGATAATGAAGTTTTACCCATTTTGAATCAAATCTTCGTCCAATGAATTTCGAAATTTAACAAGCCGATAATAATTATAATTCTATAACAAAGCTTATTATGACAAGAAATTGTTGTTATGAGCCTTAAATTCACGTAAAGAACATGAGAAATTGTATGATAATGTAGTTTTAACTATTTTATATTAAATCATTATCATAAGAGTTTTGAAAGTCAACAAGCCGAGAATAATTATAATTCTGTTACAAAGCTTATTGAGAAAGGAAATCATTGTTTTGAGAATGAATTTCACGTAGGAACATTGAAAATTGTACGATAATGAAGTTTTACCCATTTTTATCAAGTCATCATTATAAGAGTTTTGAAATTCAGCAAGCCGAGAATAATTATAATTTTTTTACAAAGCTTATTTTGAGAAGAAATCATTTTTTTGAGCTTTAACTTCACATATGTAACGTGGGAAATCAAACGATAAAGAAGTTTTACCTATGTTACATCAAATTGTCAACCAAAGGGTTTTCAAATTGAATACACCGAGAATAATTATAGTTATGTTAGAAAACTTATGGTGACAAGAAATCATTATTTTGAGGTTTAACTTTATGTAGAGAACATGGCAAATCGTACGATAATGAAGTTTTACCCATTTTGAATCAAATCCTCGTCTTAAGAGCTTTGAAATTCAACAATCCGTTAATAATTATAATTCTTTTACAAAGCTTATTATGACAAGAAATCGTAATTTTGAGGCTTAACTTCATGTAGAGAACATTAGAAATCGTACGATAATATAGTTATACTATTTTATGTCAAATCCTTATCATAAGAGTTTTGAAATTCAACAAGTCGAGAATAATTATAATTCTATAATAAAGCTTATTGAGACAAGAAATCGTTGTTTTGAGACCGAACTTCAAGTAGAGAACGATGGAAATCGTATGATAATGAAGTTTGTAACGTGGAAAATCATACGATAAAAATGTTTTACGCATTTTATATCAAATCAACATCCTATGAGTTTTGAAATTATTAAGCCGAGAATAATTTTAAATCTATTACAAAGCTTATTGTGAAAAGAAATCGTTGTTTATAGATTTAACTTCAAGTAGAGAATATTGGAAATCGTACAATAATGAAGTTTTACCTATTTTGTATCAAATCATCATCTTTAGTGTTTTGAAATTCAACAAGCCGAGAATAATTATAATTCTTTTACAAAGCTTATTTTGACATTAAATCGCTGTTTTGAAACTTAACTTCAAGTAGAGAACGTGAAAAATCGTAAGAAAATGAAGTATTACCCTTAAATATTAAATCATCATCCTCCGAGTTTTGAAATTCAACACGTCGAGAATAATTATAATATTGTTAGAAACCTTATTGTGACAAGAAATGGTTATTTTAGGGGCTAACTTCACATAAAGAACGTGAAAAATTGTACGGTAATGAAGTTTTACCCATTTTGAATCAAATCATTATCATAAGAGTTTTGAAATTCAACAAGCCTAGAATAATTATAATTATGTTACAAAGCTTATTGATACAAGGAATCGTAATTTTGAAGCTTAACAACACGTGGAGAACGTGGGAAATCGTACAATAATGAAGTTTTACCTATTTTAAATTAAGTCCTCATCCTTAGAGTTTTGAAATTTTGCAAGCCGATAATAATTATAATTCTGTAACAAAGCTTATTGTGACAAGAAATCGTTGTTATGATCCTTAATCTCACGTAGCGAATGTGGGAAATCGTACGATAATGAAGTTTTACCCATTTAAAATTAAATCCTCATCCTTAGAGTTTTGAAATTTTGCAAGCCGATAATAATTATAATTCTATAACAAAGCTTATTGTGATAAGAAATCATTGTTATGATCCTTAATCTCACGTAGAGTGTGGGAAATCGTACGATAATGAAGTTTTACCTATTTTATATTAAATCATAATCATTAGAGTTTTGAAATTGAACACGCGAGAATAATTATAATTTTGTTAGGAACTTATTGTGACAAGAAATCATTATTTTCATGCTTAACTTCACGTAAAGAACGTGAAAAATCGTAGGATAATGAAGTTTTACCCATTTTGAATCAAATCTTCGTCCAATGAATTTCGAAATTTAACAAGCCGATAATAATTATAATTCTATAACAAAGCTTATTATGACAAGAAATTGTTGTTATGAGCCTTAAATTCACGTAGAGAACATGAGAAATTGTATGATAATGTAGTTTTAACTATTTTATATTAAATCATTATCATAAGAGTTTTGAAAGTCAACAAGCCGAGAATAATTATAATTCTGTTACAAAGCTTATTGAGAAAGGAAATCATTGTTTTGAGAATGAATTTCACGTAGGAACATTGAAAATTGTACGATAATGAAGTTTTACCCATTTTTATCAAGTCATCATTATAAGAGTTTTGAAATTCAGCAAGCCGAGAATAATTATAATTTTTTTACAAAGCTTATTTTGAGAAGAAATCATTTTTTTGAGCTTTAACTTCACATATGTAACGTGGGAAATCAAACGCTAAAGAAGTTTTACCTATGTTACATCAAATTGTCAACCAAAGGGTTTTCAAATTGAATACACCGAGAATAATTATAGTTATGTTAGAAAACTTATGGTGACAAGAAATGATTATTTTGAGGTTTAACTTTATGTAGAGAACATGGCAAATCGTACGATAATGAAGTTTTACCCATTTTGAATCAAATCCTCGTCTTAAGAGCTTTGAAATTCAACAATCCGTTAATAATTATAATTCTTTTACAAAGCTTATTATGACAAGAAATCGTAATTTTGAGGCTTAACTTCATGTAGAGAACATTAGAAATCGTACGATAATATAGTTATACTATTTTATGTCAAATCCTTATCATAAGAGTTTTGAAATTCAACAAGTCGAGAATAATTATAATTCTATAATAAAGCTTATTGAGACAAGAAATCGTTGTTTTGAGACTGAACTTCAAGTAGAGAACGATGGAAATCGTATGATAATGAAGTTTGTAACGTGGAAAATCATACGATAAAAATGTTTTACGCATTTTATATCAAATCAACATCCTATGAGTTTTGAAATTATTAAGCCGAGAATAATTTTAAATCTATTACAAAGCTTATTGTGAAAAGAAATCGTTGTTTATAGATTTAACTTCAAGTAGAGAATATTGGAAATCGTACAATAATGAAGTTTTACCTATTTTGTATCAAATCATCATCTTTAGTGTTTTGAAATTCAACAAGCCGAGAATAATTATAATTCTTTTACAAAGCTTATTTTGACATTAAATCGCTGTTTTGAAACTTAACTTCAAGTAGAGAACGTGAAAAATCGTAAGAAAATGAAGTATTACCCTTAAATATCAAATCATCATCCTCCGAGTTTTGAAATTCAACACGTCGAGAATAATTATAATATTGTTAGAAACCTTATTGTGACAAGAAATGGTTATTTTAGGGGCTAACTTCACATAAAGAACGTGAAAAATTGTACGGTAATGAAGTTTTACCCATTTTGAATCAAATCATTATCATAAGAGTTTTGAAATTCAACAAGCCTAGAATAATTATAATTATGTTACAAAGCTTATTGATACAAGGAATCGTAATTTTGAAGCTTAACAACACGTGGAGAACGTGGGAAATCGTACAATAATGAAGTTTTACCTATTTTAAATTAAGTCCTCATCCTTAGAGTTTTGAAATTTTGCAAGCCGATAATAATTATAATTCTGTAACAAAGCTTATTGTGACAAGAAATCGTTGTTATGATCCTTAATCTCACGTAGCGAATGTGGGAAATCGTACGATAATGAAGTTTTACCCATTTAAAATTAAATCCTCATCCTTAGAGTTTTGAAATTTTGCAAGCCGATAATAATTATAATTCTATAACAAAGCTTATTGTGATAAGAAATCATTGTTATGATCCTTAATCTCACGTAGAGTGTGGGAAATCGTACGATAATGAAGTTTTACCTATTTTATATTAAATCATAATCATTAGAGTTTTGAAATTGAACACGCCGAGAATAATTATAATTTTGTTAGGAACTTATTGTGACAAGAAATCATTATTTTCATGCTTAACTTCACGTAAAGAACGTGAAAAATCGTAGGATAATGAAGTTTTACCCATTTTGAATCAAATCTTCGTCCAATGAATTTCGAAATTTAACAAGCCGATAATAATTATAATTCTATAACAAAGCTTATTATGACAAGAAATTGTTGTTATGAGCCTTAAATTCACGTAGAGAACATGAGAAATTGTATGATAATGTAGTTTTAACTATTTTATATTAAATCATTATCATAAGAGTTTTGAAAGTCAACAAGCCGAGAATAATTATAATTCTGTTACAAAGCTTATTGAGAAAGGAAATCATTGTTTTGAGAATGAATTTCACGTAGGAACATTGAAAATTGTACGATAATGAAGTTTTACCCATTTTTATCAAGTCATCATTATAAGAGTTTTGAAATTCAGCAAGCCGAGAATAATTATAATTTTTTTACAAAGCTTATTTTGAGAAGAAATCATTTTTTGAGCTTTAACTTCACATATGTAACGTGGGAAATCAAACGATAAAGAAGTTTTACCTATGTTACATCAAATTGTCAACCAAAGGGTTTTCAAATTGAATACACCGAGAATAATTATAGTTATGTTAGAAAACTTATGGTGACAAGAAATGATTATTTTGAGGTTTAACTTTATGTAGAGAACATGGCAAATAAATACGATAATGAAGTTTTACCCATTTTGAATCAAATCCTCGTCTTAAGAGCTTTGAAATTCAACAATCCGTTAATAATTATAATTCTTTTACAAAGCTTATTATGACAAGAAATCGTAATTTTGAGGCTTAACTTCATGTAGAGAACATTAGAAATCGTACGATAATATAGTTATACTATTTTATGTCAAATCCTTATCATAAGAGTTTTGAAATTCAACAAGTCGAGAATAATTATAATTCTATAATAAAGCTTATTGAGACAAGAAATCGTTGTTTTGAGACTGAACTTCAAGTAGAGAACGATGGAAATCGTATGATAATGAAGTTTGTAACGTGGAAAATCATACGATAAAAATGTTTTACGCATTTTATATCAAATCAACATCCTATGAGTTTTGAAATTATTAAGCCGAGAATAATTTTAAATCTATTACAAAGCTTATTGTGAAAAGAAATCGTTGTTTATAGATTTAACTTCAAGTAGAGAATATTGGAAATCGTACAATAATGAAGTTTTACCTATTTTGTATCAAATCATCATCTTTAGTGTTTTGAAATTCAACAAGCCGAGAATAATTATAATTCTTTTACAAAGCTTATTTTGACATTAAATCGCTATTTTGAAACTTAACTTCAAGTAGAGAACGTGAAAAATCGTAAGAAAATGAAGTATTACCCTTAAATATCAAATCATCATCCTCCGAGTTTTGAAATTCAACACGTCGAGAATAATTATAATATTGTTAGAAACCTTATTGTGACAAGAAATGGTTATTTTAGGGGCTAACTTCACATAAAGAACGTGAAAAATTGTACGGTAATGAAGTTTTACCCATTTTGAATCAAATCATTATCATAAGAGTTTTGAAATTCAACAAGCCTAGAATAATTATAATTATGTTACAAAGCTTATTGATACAAGGAATCGTAATTTTGAAGCTTAACAACACGTGGAGAACGTGGGAAATCGTACAATAATGAAGTTTTACCTATTTTAAATTAAGTCCTCATCCTTAGAGTTTTGAAATTTTGCAAGCCGATAATAATTATAATTCTGTAACAAAGCTTATTGTGACAAGAAATCGTTGTTATGATCCTTAATCTCACGTAGCGAATGTGGGAAATCGTACGATAATGAAGTTTTACCCATGTTATATTAAATCATCATCATTAGAGTTTTGAAATTGAAAATGCCGAGAATAATTATAATTTTGTTAGGAACTTATTGTGACAAGAAATCGTTATTGTTATGCTTAACTTCACGTAAAGAACGTGAAAAATCGTACGATAATGAAGTTTTACCCATTTTGAATCAAATCTTCATCCAATGAGTTTTGAAATTCAACAAGCCCATGATAATTATAATTCTGTAACAAAGCTTATTATGACAAGAAATCGTTGTTATGAGCCTTATATTCACGTAGAGAACATGAGAAATCGTATGATAATGTAGTTTTAACTATTTTATATTAAATCATTATCATAAAAGTTTTGAAATTCAACAAGCCGAGAATAATTATAATTATGTTACAAAGCTTATTGAGAAAAGAAATCATTGTTTTGAGAATGAACTTCACGTAGGAACATTGAAATTGTACGATAATGAAGTTTTACCCATTTTTTATCAAGTCACCGTTATAAAAGTTTTGAAATTCAGCAAGCCGAGAATAATTATAATTCTTTTACAAAGCTTAATTTAAGAAGAAATAATTTTTTAGAGCTTTAACTTCACGTATGTAACGTGGGAAATCGGACGATAAAGATGTTTTACCTATGTTACTTCAAATTATCATCCTAAGGGTTTTGAAATTGAACACACGGGAATAATTATAGTTATGTTAGAAAGCTTATGGTGACAAGAAATCATTATTTTGAGGTTTAACTTTACGTAGAGAACATGGCAAATCGTACGATAATGAAGTTTTACCCATCTCCTTCATCGTCCTCACAAACACTCATCTCCTTCATCGTCCTCACAATCTCACACCACTCCACTCTCTCCTCCTCCTCGGTTCGCCACCGCCGACCACCAGACTTGGAGTGCCGGAGCCCTCACTGGAGGTGCTCTCACTCTCTCTCACGGTCTCTCTCTCCCTCTCCACTCTCGGTCCTCTCTCGACCACTCTCTCTCTCATTCACCTACCTCACCACCGTCCCTGCTCTCACCGGCGACCAGACACAAGCCTCGCCGGAGACACCTTGCTCGCTGGAGGTACGTCACTTACACTCCCCTCTCTCGGTTTTCTCTCTCGGTTTACTCTCTCTCTCGGTTTCTACTCTCCTCTCTCGAGTCTCTCATGGAGAGCCACCATCGGCCTGGCCGAACCCGGTGGTGGCCGGGTTTGCTCCTCACCGGGAGATCTCTCTCTCCATCCCTTACTCGGTTGTCTCTTCTCTTTCTCCCTCTTTTTCTCTCTTTTCTCACTATTTTTCTTTTACTGTTTTGGTGTGTGAGTGTATGTAACCGTGTGTGATTGTGTGGTTGTGGCTGGTGGGGTGCGTGTATGTAGCTTGGACAGTTGACAGTGGGGTATAGGATGGGACTGTTGGTGTACGTGGTGTATTGAACAAGGTGTGTGTCCATGCATGTGTGTGCATGTGTATGCATGGGTGTGTACATGTATATGCATGTACAACCCATGATTTGGGGTATGTGCACCCCACAGTTGGGGTGCGTGATGGTGCTATGCACCCCACAACTAGGTGTGGGGTGTACCATGTGTGAGTCGCTGGTGGGGTGCGTGTATGTAGCTTGGACAGTTGACAGTGGGGTGTAGGATGGGACTGTTGGTGTACGTGGTGTATTGAACAAGGTGTGTGTCCATGCATGTGTGTGCATGTGTATGCGTGGGTGTGTACATGTATATGCATGTACACCCCATGATTTGGGGTATGTGCACCCCACAGTTGGGGTGCATGATGGTGCTATGCACCCCACAACTAGGTGTGGGGTGTACCATTTGTGAGTGGGCGAATGAATATGGATACATGCATGAATATGCATGTGCACCCCACAGTTTGAGGTGCATCATAAGACGTGTATGACAACGGGGTGCACACAACAGTGGGGTGTTGTGTGCACAAATCAGCGGGGTGTACACAATAGTGGGGTGTTGTGTATACCTCACAGTGGGGTTTACTTAGTGTTGTGGTGGTCATATCATGGGGGTGTGTGCAAATAAAAAATAAAATAAAAGAGAAATATGGACACTTTATGAATAAAATAAAGTGCTGTAAATGGGCTTGGGTTAGGGTCCAATAGGGGCCGAACATTACTAATATAAAATGGCTCACATATTTGAGTTCAACTAGAGCCTCACAAATGATATAAACCTGTACAAATCAACTTGTGATTTAATGCTAAATCTTACACTAAGATTCAAGATTTAAAGCATTATTAGGTAATCGGGAAATCACGGGAGACGCGTTAGAATCTCGGAGTTGTCACATAGGTCGCGATAGCTTAGGTAAGTACACTTGCACTAAAGCTTGTGTACGTTAGTAAGCCAGTTAAGAAATTCTCATGTGGTTCATTATCGTTTATTGCTATTCTTGCTATTATCCATTGTTGGCATTCAAATTCCCTTATTTTCTTGGTATGTGTGTTCTTGGCGTAAGTGTGTCGATATAGTATCATGTGGCCCGCACTGGTTGGGGAAACTTGGGTATTTCCTATCGGAATTACTGCTACCCATAGTGTTGTGTGAACCTAGGTACTGATTGTGAAGGTGTCATGTGGCCCGCACTAGTTGGGGAAACGCGAGTCACTCTCTACAGGGAGTGCCTGACCACCCCTGGTGTTGTGTGAACCTGGGCACTGGAGTGTTGTGGTTATTGTTGTGAATATTGATTGTTTATGACCTCCTTTGACTCTTAGAACGCACATGTTTCGATTGCTATCATTTCAGTCTGCCTATCATGCACTTTGATGTATTTACGTTCTTGTCTTTAAATTACTGCATGATATTTAGACTGTTTTATTTGATATTCATGAATTACTGTGAAAATCTTCTGGCATTACTTTCGATTTTCTCTCAGTTGCTCACCATCTAGTTTGTGACGGTGGGTGCAGATATAACAGAGTGCAGTAGAGGCAAAGAGCCTTGCTTTGGTGACTTTTTGTGAGGATTAGCGGCTGGGCTTGAGGAACCCTAGAGTAGGTTATATGTTTTTGCTCATTTGTATATTGCTTTATATATGTATGTTTTTGGTTTATAGAACTTGGCATTATTATTGAGATTAGTATCATGTATGTTGATTTATCGAATTGTACATGAATACCGGGGTTTTCCACGATTATAGAATTCATAATTTCCTTTTGATTGAGTTATTTCCCCTTGTTATTTACTGTTTAGTCTTCCGCTGTGTATTATTGCAATAACTCTTTCATAAACTGCTAAATTGAGTAAATATGAGGCTGACTAGGCTCGTCAGGTTGCCGAGGGATGACTCGGGGCTTGAGCGGGCCTAGGCCGGGTGTACCCAATTGCATGGGAAAATTGGGGCCGTCACAATTGGTATCAGAGCTTAAGGTTATAACGACCAGACTCTTGATTTAAAACACAAACCATTACGACAGTGGAAGTTAGGAATTGTTGAACTTAGATTGGAAAACCCTACGATCCTAATTAGAACTTTAGTTCGAAGGGATGAGTTGGGATAAGTTGGATGTGATGTTTATACATATTATGATTGTTGATTGTAATATATTGTATGCGGTAGCTATCTATTGATTTGAAGTATCGCTCTCTTGATTCAGACGACGATGGCGGATCAGACCGGTCCGGGCGGTGATAGCGGCTCGTTTGACACACGATATGCTAGCGCGGACGATGTGCACGTTTTGACGCAGAGAGTTGCGATGCAGGACCAGCAATTATAGGATATGTTACGACTGTTCAGGACTCTCGTATCCGCTACCACACCATCGACTCTGACTACACCATTGCCACCTACTATTACTCGTGGAGCAGAGGCACCGATTGCTGCGACATCTACGACTTCAATTTCGTTAGCAGCGATTCCCGAGGGAGCAGTTACTACGACTGGTACGCAGACCGAGGCGGAGACACCTCCATTATAGGCGGAGATAGTACGAGCGCCGGAGACACCGACTATGCCGATTGCTGCTGCAGAGATTACTCCAGTCACTACTCCGGAGAAGAGCCCTAAGGCCACTGCTGAGGCGAGGCAGTGGAGAGAATTTAAGAGGCACGATCCAGTTAAGTTTTTCGGTGGTATAGACGTGGCAGCGGCGGAGCTTTTCCTGAAGAATCACGAGAAGATTCATATGATTATCGCGACCGAGGATCACATGAGAGCGACGATTTCCTCATTCATGCTTCAGGGGGAGGCAAATGATTGGTGGACTACTATTGTCACTACCTGAGGTATTCCGCGAGAGTGGATCGATTTTAAGACCCAATTTAATCAGAAGTATTTCCCACCGACTGTTTTTCGAGCGAAGAGGAACGAGTTTATGGCATTGAGGCAGAGCACAGACGAGTCGGTGATGGATTACATGGGCAGATTCATTCAGCTATTACCTTATGCGGGAGGATCAGCAGATTCAAAGGCCGATCGTATCTACTATTTCACCGAGGGTTTGCTACCTGCCATTGGAGGTTCAGTAGTCACTACCGAGCCAGAGACTCTTCAGAGGGCATACGAGCAGAGTTTGGCTAGAGAGAGCTACCTGATATCTCACCCTGAGGAGGATAGACCGGCCAGATCAGAGTTTCGATCAAAGGAGCACCATTAGGACAAGAGGAGGAGGAAGAAGAACAGGTGGAATTTTCGTGATCGTAGGACTCAGAGTGTAGGGTCCATTGCACAGCCGATTACTCGTCCGACATAGACCATTTCGCTAGTACCGAGTTTTTCCAGTCATCCACTGCAGCCTAGTCGACTAGGATAGCAGTCGCAGAGGCAGTCTACTGAGAGTAGGGGTACGGATCGAGGAGACAGGCAGAGGACACAAAGGTCTAGTCATACTCAGACTCAAACTACACAACCAGGAGGCCAGAGCCAGACACATGATACTCAGGATACTCGTACTTGCTTCCGGTGTGGACAGGTGGGTCATATTCAGAAGCGGTGCACTTAGCCAGTAAGAGCTCAGCCTCAACATTGTCAGCACCAATATGAGCGAGTACAGGTTGCTGTTGAGCCAGATTATGGGGCATCCAGAGACTTTGTTGAGGGTATGATTTTCATTTGCGGTATTTTCATAAGTACCATGTTCAATTCGAGTTATGTAGTTTCCATCTATTATTGTGCGCATGGTAGAATTAGGGTTGATACCCGTTGGACTTAGTAGACCCCAATCCTTAGCACGGTTGTTGAGATGAGTTATACTCAAATTTGCATAGTCTTGATATTCTTGTAGAGTTAGGGGACTATGAGTCGCCAGTAGACGTGCAAGTACTGGAGTTGTTAGGGTTCGAGGCCAAAGTTAGTGCGAAATAATTAGGAATATTACCTGCTTGGATCTGTTGATACAAGAAGACAAGTTGGGGACCTTCGTGAGTGTCATGCATGCTAGAACGAGTTGGAGGAGTCAGTTCGAGTTCTTAGAGGGCTACAACTTCTTGTTTAGACACTATCCGAGGAAGACCAATGATGTTGCTGATGCTTTGAACTGCAAGGATTTGATGTTGAGTTAGTTATGTGTCAGAGGATCACTAGCGTTGTTTACGTGATGCAACCGAGTTGATGAGTTCAGCAGACATGCCAATGATCACCAGGATACAAATACGTGGACAGACGATGTTGAAGACCATCTCACTTATCATTGTGTGTGAGGAACAACAAGATAATGCGTCATACGAGCGGTACACGAGATGGCGGATTGTTTAAATTGCTCAGATTAGAGTCAGTTGACAGATTCAGGATAGAGGGATCACAGGCGACTGGAGTTTCCATGGGTGGCGGATGCGCATGACGTGGTACTTCGGGGTTGATTTATGAGGTATTGGTGTTGTTTAAGTGTGTGACATGTCAACGCGTAGAAACTCAACATCGATGACCTGGAGGATGGCTACACGACCTACCTCTTCTTCTTGGTGAAAGTGGAAACATATTGCTTTAATTTTTTTTGTCAGTGGTTTGCCTCGATCTCCTCGTGGTCACGATAGCATCTGGGAAAGCGCGGATAAAATTTAAGGAATCTGTAGTACTTTCACTTGTGCGAGATTGTACATAACGACAGTTATAGACAAATGTCGGTGGGACACTGATCGAGGCGCTCGGTGATAGGCCTTGTGATTTTCTTCCCTGTTGGACTGAGCCAGAGGATGTTGTGACTGATGGGTCTGAAACTGTTAATGATTATGGAGAGAAAGTACAGTAGATTCCTTTGAAACCTTTGAATAGACCGAAATGGCAAAAGAAATACTTGACGAGTATCACAATGAGCTTCAGTATGATTCAATGAAAGTATATAAACCTGAATGTCTCCCCACTGAAGAGTCATGAACGGTTCGTAGCCAAGGAGATGTCCGATCCGAGTTTTATTGATATATGTAGGAATTGTGAAAAGAAACGAGTAATTCGTAGATTATGACTTGTTAGGTTTATTTTGGGGACGAAATTCTAATAAGTGGGGGAGACTATAACAACCCGCAAAATTTTAACCGACTTGTGTAGGACCGTGACCTGACCAAGTGATACTGGACAGTGTTTCAAGCCTCGAGAGTCGACAACAAAGTAATGTTATGTTTCTAGATTTATGTAGTAGTATTGTAGTTTATTTCGGGTCTTGCGCCGTTCGTACAATTTTTAGACTGAGTGAGTCTTTGCCTAGATAAACGGGGAATAAAACACTAATAAAATACAAATAAATAGATTTTTAGATAATTTATATAATTATTTAAGGGAACAAGGCGGGAGTACATGCACGGTGAGTTGAATCGGACCGAGGAAATTTGTTGGAATGCGGGGAGTTGGATAACTACGTGATATACAATACATGGGATAAATTGTTAATGTGACACAGCTGAAATTTGAAGAGCCATGAGATAATCCTCGAAATAAGTGTGTGTGTTGAGATGAAAGGCCAAAAATGAGACAACACAAACCTATTTTTACTGTTCATGTACTATTCATCATCATTATTGTTATATATAAATATATATATATATACATATATTTATATATATATATATATATACAAACACTCATCTCCTTCATCGTCCTCACACTCTCACACCACTCCACTCTCTCCTCCTCCTCGGTTCGCCACCGCCGACCACTGGACCTGGAGTGCCGGAGCCCTCACTGGAGGTGCTCTCACTCTCTCTCACGGTCTCTCTCTCCCTCTCCACTCTCGGTCCTCTTTTGACCACTCTCTCTCTTATTCACCTACCTCACCACCGTCCCTGCTCTCACCGGTGACCAGACACAAGCCTCGCCGGAGACACCTTGCTCGCTGGAGGTATGTCACTCACACTCCCCTCTCTCGGTTTTCTCTCTCAGTTTACTCTCTCTCTCTCTCTCGGTTTACTCTCTCTCAGTTTCTACTCTCCTCTCTCGAGTCTCTCATGGAGAGCCACCACTGGCCCTGGCCGAACCAGTGGTGGCCGGGGTTCACTCCTCACCGGAGATCTCTCTCTCCATCCCTTACTCGGCTGTCTCTTCTCTTTCTCCCTCTTTTTCTCTCTTTTCTCACTGTTTTTCTTTTACTGTTTTGATGTGTAAGTGTATGTAACCGTGTGTGATTGTGTGGGTGTGGCTGGTGGGGTGCGTGTATGTAGCTTGGACAGTTGACAGTGGGGTGTAGGATGGGACTGTTGGTGTACGTGGTGTATTGAACAAGGTGTGTGTCCATGCATGTGTGTGCATGTGTATGCATGGGTGTGTACATGTATATGCATGTACACCCCATGATTTGGGGTATGTGCACCCCACAGATGGGGTGCGTGATGGTGCTGTGCACCCCACAACTAGGTGTGGGGTGTACCATTTGTGAGTGGGTGAATGAATATGGATACATGCATGAATATGCATGTACACCCCACAGTTTGGGGTGCGTGATTAGACGTGTATGACAACGGGGTGCACACAATAGTGGGGTGTTGTGTGCACAAATTAGCGGGGTGTACACAACAGTGGGGTGTTGTGTACACCTCACAGTGGGATTTACTTAGTGTTGTGGTGGTCATATCATGTGGGTGTGTGCAAATAAAAAATAAAATAAAAGAGAAGTATGGACACTTTATGAATAAAATAAAGTGATGTAAATGGGCTTGGGTTAGGGTCCAATAAGGGCCTAACATTACCAATATAAAATGGCTCACATATTTGAGTTCAACTAGAGCCTAACAAATGATACAAACCTGTACAAATCAACTTGTTATTTCTTGCTAAATCTTACACTAAGATTCAAGATTTAAACCATTATTAGGTAATTAGGAAATCACGGGAGACGCGTTAGAATCTCGGAGTTGTCACATGGGTCGCGATAGCTCAGGTAAGTACACTTGCACTAAAGCTTGTGTACGTTAGTAAGCCAGTTAAGAAATTCTCATGTGGTTCATTATCGTTTATTGCTATTCTTGCTATTATCCATTGTTGGCATTCAAATTCCCTTATTTTCTTAGTATGTGTGTTCTTGGCGTAAATGTGTCGATATAGTATCATGTGGCCCGCACTGGTTGGGGAAACTTGGGTATTTCCTATCGGAATTACTGCTACCCACAGTGTTGTGTGAACTTGGGTACTGATTATGAAGGTGTCATGTGGCCCGCACCAGTTGGGGAAATGCGAGTCACTCTCTGCAGGGAGTGCCTGACCACCCCTGGTGTTGTGTGAACCTGGGCACTGGACTATTGTGGTTATTGTTGTGAATTTTGACTGCTTATGACCTCCTTTAACTCTTAGAACGCACATGTTTCGATTGCAATCATTTCAGTCTGCCTATCATGCACTTTGATGTATTTACATTCTTGTCTTTAAATTACTGCATGATATTTAGACTGTTTTATTTGATATTCATGAATTACTGTGAAATTCTTCTGGCATTACTTTCGATTTTCTCTCAGTTGCTCACCGTCTAGTTTGTGACGGTGGGTGCAGATACCCCGGAGTGCAGCAAGGGCAAGGGCCCTCTACTTCGTGATTTCCTCTGAGGACCTCTCAGAGAACGTGACTTCAGGGATAGGTGAGATTTGATATATGCTTATTGCTGATTGTATGATGTTTTTATATATATGATGTTAGCTATTGAACTAAGGATCACTTTTTGGGATGGATTCTTTGAACACTCGGGGTTTCCACATTTATATAGATTTCCTACTTATCATTTGATTGAGTTATTTCCCAATACTTGTTTAGTTTTCCACTGCATATAATAGCAATAACTCTTTCATAAACTGTTAAATTAATTAATTGGAGGCTGACTAGGCTCGTCAGGCTCGCTGAGTATCGACTCAGGACCTGCATGGGTCTAGGCCGGGCGTACCCAAATGCATTAGGAATTTGGGGTTGTCACATTTTGAACCTTAAATTCACGTATATAACGTGGCAAATCAGATGATAATAAAGTCTTGCACATTTTTTTATCAAATCAACGTCCTCTGAGTTTTGAAATTCAACAAGTCGAGAATAATCATAATTTTGTTGCAAAGCTTATAGTGACTAGAAATCGTTGTTTTGAGCCTCAACTTCACATACGAAACCTGAGAAATCAAACAACAATGATGTTTTGCCTATTTTGTATCAAATCAACATCCACAAAGTTTTGAAAATCAACAAACCAAAAATAATCATAATTCTTTTACAAAGCTTATTGTTTGAAGAAATCGTTGTTTTAAGCCTTAACTTCATGTAGGAAATGTGGGAAATCGAATGACAAGGATGTTTTTACGCCTTTTGTATCAAATCATCGTCGTAAGAATTTTGAAATTCAACAAACTAAGAATAATCATAATTCTGTTATAAAATTTATTGTGACAAGAAATCATTGGTTTGAGCTTTAACTTCACATAGGTAACAAGGGAAATCGGAAGATAATGAAGTGTTGAACATTTTTTATGAAATCTACATCCTCGTTGCTTTGAATTAAAAAGTTGAAAATAATCATAATTTTATTACAAAGCTTATTTCGACAAGATATTGTTCTTTTGAGCTTTAACTTCATGTACGAAACGTGAAAAATCATATGATAATGATGTTTTTTCCATTTTGTATCAAATCATGATCTTCAAAGTTTTGAAAATCAACAAGCCGAGAATAAATATAATTATGTTACATAGCTTATTGTGAATATAAATTGTAGTTTTGAGACTTAACTTCACATAGGAAATGTGAGAAATTGAATGACAATGATATTTTGCTAATTTTATATGAAATCATTACACTTAGAGTTTTGAAAATCTATAAATCGAGAATAATCATAATTCTGTTATGAAACTTATTTTTGCAAGAAATAGTTGTTTCGAGCCATAACTTCACATAAGGAACGTGAAAAAGTGAACGATAATGTAGTTTTGCCCATTTTGTTGAATCATCATCCTCAGAGTTTTAAAACTTAACAAGCCGAAAATAATCATAATTCTGTTACAAAGTTTATTGTGACAAGAAATCATTATTTTGAGCCTTAAATTCACGCAGGGAACGTGGGAATCGGACGATAAAGTAGTTTTACCCATTTGTATCAACTTATCATCCTAAGAGTTTTAAAATTCAACGGGCCGAGAATAATTGTAATTCTGTTACAATACTTATTGTGACAAGAAATCATTATTTTGAGCCTTAACTTAACGTAGAGAACATGAAAAATCATATGATAATGAAGTTTTGTACATTTTTTTTTCAAATCAACGTCCTCTAATTTTTGAAATTGAACAAATAGAAAATAATCATAATTATGTTACATAACTTATTGTGGCTAGAAATTATTGTTTTGAGTCATAACATTACGTAGGAAACGTGGTAAATCAGACGTTAAAGATGTTTTGCCCATTTTGTATTAAATCATCATCCTAAGAGTTTTGAAAATCAACAAATCGAGAACAATAATAATTCTTTTACAAAGCTTATTGTTATAGGAAATCGTTGTTTTGACCCATAACTTCACGTAGGGAACGTGAGAAATTGGACGATAATTTAGTTTTGCCCATTTTGTATCAAATAATCATCCTTAGAGTTTTCAAATTCAACAAGCCGGGACTAATGATAATTCAGTTGCAAAGCTTTCTATGACAAGAAATCATTGTTTTAAGCCTTAACTTCACGTAAGGAACGTTAGAAATCAGACAATAATGTAGTTTTTCCCATTTTGTGCCAAATCATTATCCTCAGTGTTTTGAAATTCAACAAGCTGAGAATAATTATAATTCTGTTATAAAGCTTATTGTGACAAGAAATCATTGTTTTCAGCCTTAAATTCATGTAGGGAACGTGAGAAATCGGATGATAAAAAGTTTTACCTATTTTGTATTAAATCATCTTAAGAGTTTTGTAAAATCAACAAGTCAAGGATAATTATAATTCTGTTACAATGCTTATTATGAAAAGAAAACATTCTTTTAAGCCTTTACTTTAAGAAGTTTTGTACATTTTTCTTTATCAAATCAATGTCCTCTTATATTTGAAATTTGACAAGCCGAGAATAATCATAGTTCTGTTACAATGCTAATTGTAACTAGAAATCACTGTTTTGAGTCTTAACATCATGTAGGAAATGTGGGAAATCGAATAAAATGATATTTTGCACATTTTGTGTCAAATCATCATCCTCAGAGTTTTAAAAAGCAACAAACTGAGAATAATTATAATTCTTTTACAAAGCTTATTGTTATAAGAAATCGTTGTTTTGAGCCTTATCTTCACGTAGGGAACGTGGAAAATCAACTGATAAGGAAGTGTTTACCCCTTTTGTATCAAATCATCGTCCTAAGAGTTTTGAAATTCAACAAGCCTAGATTAATCATAAGTTTGTTACGAAGCTTATTATGAAAAGAAATCGTTGTTCTGAGCCTTAACTTCGTAAGGAACGTAGGAAATCGAATGATAAGGAAGTTTTTAATCCTTTTATATCAAATCGTCGTCTTAAAAATTTTGAAATTCAACAAGCCAAAAATAATCATAGTTTTGTTACATAGCTTATTGTGAATAGAAATCATTGTTTTGAGCCTTAACTTCACATAGGTAACTTGGGAAGTTGAATAATAATGAAGTGTTGCACATTTTTTATTAAATCAACGTCCTCATAGTTTTGAAATTAAACAAGTCGAAAATAGTCATAATTCTGTTACAAAGCTTATTCTCAGAAGAAATCGTTCTTTTGAGCCTTAACTTCACGTAGGAAACGTGGAAAATTGGACGATAATGATATTTTTCTCATTTTTTATCAAATCATCATCCTCGGAGTTTTGAAAATCAACAAATCGAGAATAATCATAATTCTTTTACAAAGCTTATTGTTACAAGAAATCGTTGTTTTAAGCCTTAACTTTATGTAGGGAATGTGGGAAATTGGACGATAATGTAGTTTTACAGATTTTGTATCAAATTATTATCCTCTGAGTTTTAAAATTCAATAAGTTGAGAATAATAATAATTATAATACAAAAAATCATTGTTTGAGCCTTAACTTCACGTAGAAAATGTGGGAAATCGAACGAGAATGAAATTTTGCCAATTTCATATCAAATTATCATCCTCTGAGTTTTAAAATTCAACATACCGAGAATAATCATAATTCTTTTACAAAGCTTATTGTTACAAGAAGTCATTGTTTTAAGCCTTAACTTCATGTAGGGAATGCGGAAAAGTGAACAATAATGTTGTGTTACATATTTTGTATCAAATCATCATCTTCTGAGCTTTGAAATTCAACAAACCAAAAATAATCATAATTCTATTACAGAGCTTAATGTAACTAAAAATCATGGTTTTGAGCCTTAACTTCACGTAGGAAGCATGGAAAATCGGACGATAACGAAATTTTTACCCCTTATGTATCAAATCATCATCCTAAGAGTTCTGAAATTCAACCAATCGAGAATAATCATTATTTTGTACAAAGCTTATTGTGATAAGAAATCGTTGTTTTGACCCTTAACTTCTCGTAAGAAACTTGAGGAATTGGAAGATAATGTATTTTTACCATTTTTTATCAAATCATCATCCTAAGAGTTTTGAAATTCAACAAGCCGAGAATAATTGTAATTCTGTTAAGAAGCTTATTGTGACAAGAAATCATTATTTTGAGCCTTAACTTCACGTAGAGAACATGGAAAATAAAACGATAACGAAGTTTTCACCCTTTTTGTATCAAATCATTATCCTAAGAGCTTTGAAATTTAACAAGTCGAGAATAATCATAATTTTGTATAAAAGCTTATTATGACTAGAAATTGTTGTTTTGACCCTTAACTTGTTGTAGGGACCTTGGAAAATTGGAAGGTAATGAAATTTTACCTATTTTGTATCAAGTTATCATCCTAAGAGTTTGGAAATTCAACAAGCCGGTAATAATTGTTATTCTGTTACGAAGCTTATTATGATAAGAAATCGTTGTTTTAGGCCTTAACTTCACGTAGAGAACGTGGAAAATTAGATGATAATTAACTTTTGTACATTTTTTTTATCAAATCAACGTCCTCTAAGTTATGAAATTCAATAAACCGAGAAGAATTATAATTCTGTTACAAATATTATTGTGAAAAGAAATCGTTGTTTTGAGCTGTAACTACACGTAGGAAACGTGAAAAATCGGATGACAATGATGTTTTGCCCATTTTGTATCAAATCATCATCCTCTGAGTTTTGAAAATCAATAAGTTAAAAATAATCATAATTCTGTTACAAAAATTATTGTTACAAGAAAATGTTATTTTGAGCGTTATTTTCAAGTAGGGAATGTAGAAAATCAGTCGATAATTAAGTATTGCCCATTTTGGATCAAATCTTCCTCAAAGTTTTGAATTTCAACAAGCCGAGAATAATCATAATTCTGTTACAAAGCTTATTGTAACAAAAAATCGTTGTTTTGAGCCTTAACTTCACGTAGCAAATGTGGGTAATTGGATGATAACGATGTTTTGCCATTTTGTATCAAATCATAATCTTTAAAGTTTTGAAAATCAACTAGCCAAGAATAATTATAATTCTCTTATAAAGTTTATTGTTATAAGAAATCATTGTTTTGAGCCTTAACTTCACGTAGAGAACATTGGAAATCAGACGATAATAAGTTTTGTACATTTTTTATCAAATCAACGTCCTCTGAGTTTTGAAATTCAACAAGCCGAGAATAGTTATAATTCTGTTACAAAGCCTATTATGACTAGAAATCAATGTTTTGAGCATTAACTTCATGTAGGAAACTTTGAAAATCGGACGATAATAATGTTTTTCCCATTTTGTATAAAATCATCATCCTTAGAGTTTTATAAATCAAGAAGCCGAGAATAATTATAATTCTTTACAAAGCTTACACTGACAAGGAATCATTGTTTTGACCCTTAACTTCACGTTGAAAATGTGGGAAATCGGACGATAATGAAGATTTGTACATTTTCTATCAAATCTATGTTCTCTGAGTTTTGAAATATTTAGGAATAGAAATATTTGTTTTGAGCCTTAACTTCGTGTATGAAACGTGAAAAATTGGACAATAATGATGTTTTGCTCATTTGTTATCGAATCATTATTCTCAGAGTTTTGAAAATCAACATGTCGAGAATAATTATAATTCTGTTACAAAGCATATTTTTACAAGAAATCGTTGTTTTGACCTTTAACTTCACTTAGGGAACGTGAAAAATTGGACTATAATGAAGTTTTACCCTACTTGTATTAAATTATCGTTCTAAGAGTTTAGAAATTCAATAAGCCGAGAATAAACATACTTTTGTTATAAAGCTTATTGGGACAAAAATCGTTGTTTTGAGCCTTAACTTCACATAAAGAACGTAGGAAATTGTATCATAAAGAAGTTTACGTATTTTATAACAAATTATCATTTTAAGAGTTTTGAAATTCGACAAGTCGAGAATAATCTGAATTCTATAAGCTTACTGTGATAAGAAATCATTGTCTTAACTCTTAACTTCATGTAGGGAACTAGGGAAATGGGACGATAATGAAGTTTTACCCATTTTGTATCAAATTGTCATCCTAAGAGTTTTAAAAATCAACAAGCCAAGAATTATCATAATTATGTTACATAGCTTTTTGTGAAAGAAGTCATTGTTTTGATTCTTAACTTCACATAGGGAACTTGGAAGAACAGACAATAATGAAGTTTTACCCATTTTGTATCAAATTGTCATCCTAAAAGTTTTGAAAATCAACAAGCCGAGAATAATCATAATTCTGTAGCAAAGCTTATTGTGAATAAAAATCGTTGTTTTGAGCCTTAATTTAACGTAGGGAATGTTGGAAATAAGACAATAATGAAGTTTTACCTATTTTATATCGAATCATCATCCTAAGAATTTTGAAAATCAACAAGCTAAAATTAATCAGAATTCTATTACAAAGCTTATTGTAAAGAGAAATCGTTGTTTTGAGCCTTAACTTAATGTAGGGAACATGGGAAATCAGACGATAACAAAGTTTTACCTATTTTGTATCGAATTGTCATCCTAAGAATTTTGAAAATCAACAAGCCGTGAATAATCACAATTTTGTTACAATGCTTATAGTGAATAGGAATCGTCGTTTTGAGCATTTACGTCATGTAAGTAAAGTGGGAAATAGGATGATAAAGAAGTTCTACCCATTTTGTATCAAATTATCATCCTAAGAGTTTTAAAATTCAACAAGCCTAGAATAATTATAATTCTATTACAAAATTTATTCTGACAATAAATCGTTGTTTTGAGCCTTAACTTCATGTAGGGAACTTGAGAAATCGGACGATAATGAAGTGTTGCACATTTTTTTATCAAATCAACATCCTCAAAGTTTTGAAATTGAACAAGCCGAAAAGAATCATAATTTTGTTACAAAGCTTATTGTAAATAGAAATTGTTGTTTTGAGCCTTAACTTCACGTAGAGACGTGAAAAATCAGACGATAAAGAAGTTTTACCAATTTTGTATCAAATCATCATCCTAAAAGTTTTGTAAACTCAACAAGCCAATAATAATTATAATTCTTTTACCATGTTTATTGTGACTAGAAATCGTTATTTTAAGCTATAACTTAACGTAGAAAACGTGCGAAATTGAACAATAATGATGTTTTGCCCATTTTGTATCGAATTATTGTCCTCTTACTTTTGAAAATCAACAAGCTGAGAATAATCTAAATTCTATAACAAAGCTTATAAGTACAAGAAATTGTTCTTTTGTACATCAACTTCACGTAGGGAATGAAGGAAATTAGACAATAATGTAGTTTTGCCCATTTTCTATCAAATGATCATCCTTAGAGTTTTGTAAACTCAACAAGTCGAGAATAATTATACTTCGATTACAATGCTTATTGTGATAGGAAATTGTTGTTTTGAGCCTTACTTCAAGTAGAAAATGTGGGAAATTAGATGATAATGAAGTTTTGCACATTTTTTTATCAAATCAGTGTCCTTTGATTTTTGGAATTGAACAAGCCTAGAATAATCATAATTCTGTTACAAAGCTAATTGTGACTAGAAATCATTGTTTTGAGCAGTAACTACACGTAGGAAAGGTGTGAAATCGGACGATATTGATGTTTTGCCCATTTTGTATCAATTTATCATCCTGACTTTTGAAAATCAACAAGGCAAGAATAGTTATAATTCTGTAACAAAGCTTATTGTTTCTAGAAATCTATGTTTTGTATATTAACTTCACATAGGGAATGTAGAAAATTAGACGACAATGTAGTTTTGCAAACTTTGTATCAAATTATCATCCTCAGAGATTCAAAATTCAACAAGCCAAGAATAATCATAATTCTATTACAAAGCTTATTGTAAGAAGAAATTGTTGTTATGAGCCTTAATACGTAGCGAACGTGGAAAATTGGACGATAATGATGTTTTGCCCATATTGTATCATATCATCATCCTCAAAGTTTTGGAGAATCACCAAGCCAAGAATAATCATAATTCTGTTACAAAACTTACTATTATAAGAAATCATTGTTTTGAGCCTTAACTTTATATAGAGAACGTGGAAAATCACACATTAATGATGTTTTGCACATTTTTTTATCAAAGCAACATCATCTAAGTTTTGAAATTCAACAAGCCGAGAATAATCATCATTTTGTTACATAGTTTATTGTGACAAGAAATTGTTGTTTTAAGCCTTAACTTCAGGTGGGAAACTTGGAAAATCAGACGATAAGAAAGTTTTTTTACCCATTTTGTATCAAATCATCGTCCTAAGAGTTTTGAAATTCAAAAGCCAAGAATAATCATAATTCTGTTAGAAAGCCTATTGTGACAACAAATCGTTGTTTTGAAGCTTAACTTCACGTAGGGAACTTGGGAAATCGGACAATAATGAAGTGTTGCACATTTTTTTCTAAAATCAACGTCCTCATAGTTTTGAAATTAAACAAGTTGAAAATAATAATAATTCTGTTACAATGCTTATTGTGACAAGAAATCGTTCTTTTATGCCTCAACTTCATGTAAGAAATGTGAGAAATCATATAATAATCACATTTTGCCAATTCTGTATCAAATCATCATCCTTAGAGTTTTGAAAATCAACAAACCGAGAAAAATCAAAATTCTTTTACAAAGCTTATTGTTACATGAAATAGTTGTTTTAAGCCTTAACTTCACGTAGGGAACGTGAGAAATTGGACGATAAGGAAGTTTTTACCCCTTTTGTTTCAAATCATCGTCCTAAGAGTTTTGAAATTCAATAAGCCGAGAATAATTATAATTCTGTTACAATACTTATTGTGACAAGAAATCGTTATTTTTAGCCTTGACTTCACGTAGAGAATGTGGAAAATCAGACGATAATGAAGTTTTACACATTTTTTTTATCAAATTAACATCCTATGATTTTTGAAATTCAACAAGTCAAAAATAATTATAATTTCGTTACCAAGCTTATTGTGACAACAAATCATTGTTTTGAGCCTTGATTTCACGGAGGGAACGTGAGAAATCGTACGATAAAGAAGTTTCACCTATTTTGTATGAAATTATCATCCTAAAAGTTTTGAAACTCAACAAGTCAAAAATAATTGTAATTCTATTACATTGATTATTGTGACAAGAAATCGTTGTTTTAAGCCTTAACTTCATGTAGGGAACGTAAGAAATCGGACGATAAAAAGTTTTACCCATTTTATATCAAATCAATGTCGTCAGAGTTTTGAAATTCAACAAGCTAAGAATAATCATAATTTTGTTACTATGCTTATTGTGACAGGAAATCGTTGTTTAAAGCCTTAACTTCACGAAGAGAATGTGGAAATTCAAACAATAATGAAGTTTTGCACATTTTTTTAATCAAATCAACATCCTCTAATTTAAGAAAATCAACAAGCCGAGAATAATCATAATTCTTTTACAAAGCTAATTGTGACTAGAAATCATTTTTTGAGCCTTAACTTCAAGTAGGAAACGTGGGAAATTAGACGATATTGATATTTTGCCCATTTTGTATCACATCATCATCCTCAAAATCATAATTCTATTACAAAGCTTATTGTTATAAAAAATCATTATTTTGAGCCTTAAATTCACGTAAAGAACATGGGAAGCCAGATGAGAATGAAGTTTTGCACATTTTTTTATCAAATCAACGTCCATTGAGTTTTGAAATTCAACAAGTTGAGAAGTTTCATAATTCTGTTGCAAAGGTTGTGGATAGAAATCGTTATTTTGAACATTAACTTCAGTAGGAAATATGAAGAATCGGACGATGATGTCATTTTGTTCATTTTGTATCAAATTATCATTCTCAGAGTTTTGAAAATCAACAAGTAGAGAATAATCATAAATCTGTTACAAAACTTATTTTTACAAGAAAACGTTGTTTTGAGCCTTAACTTCATGTAGGAAACGTGGTAAATCAGACGATAATAAAGTTTTGATCATTTTGTATCAAATCATCACCCTCATAATTTTTAAAATCAACAAACCGCGAATAATAATAATTCTTTTACAAAGCTTATTATTACAAGAAATCGTTGTTTTAAGCCTTAACATCAAGTAGGAAATATGGAAAATTAGATGATAAGGAAGTTTTTACTACTTTTGTATCAAATTATCGTATTAATAATTTTGAAATTCAATAAGCTGAGAATAATTACAATTCTGTTACAAAGCTTATTGTGACAAGAAATCGTTGTTTTGAGCCTTAACTTCACGTAGGCAACTTGAGAAATCGAACAATAATGAAGTATTGCACATTTTTTATCAAATCAAAGTCCTCATAGTTTTGAAATTAAATAAGTCAAAAATAATTATAATTTTATTATAAAGCTTATTGTGACAAGAAATTGTTGTTTTGAGCCTTAAATTCACGTAGAGAACGTGGGAAATCGAACGATAAGACAGTTTATACCCCTTTTGAATCAAATCATAGTCCTAAGAATATTGAAATTCAACAAGCCTAGAATAATCATAATTCTGTTACAAAGCTTATTGTGATAAGATATCGTTCTTTTGAGCCTTAACTTTCAGGTAGGAAATGTGGAAAATCAGACGATAATGTAGTTTTTCCCATTTTGTATTAAATCATCATCTTCAGAGTTTTGAAAATCAATAAGTCAAGAATAATCATAATTCTATTACAAAGCTTATTGTTACAAGAAATCGTTGTCTTGAGCCTTTACTTCACGTAGGGAACGTGAAAAATCGAAAGATAATATAATTTTGCCTATTTTGTATCAAATCATGATACTCGGTGTTTTGAAATTCAAAAAGTCGAGAATAATCATAATTATGTTACAAAAGCTTATTGTGACAAAAAATCATTGTTTTGAGCCGTAACTTCACGTAGGGAATGTCGAAAATAGGACGATAATGGAGTTTTGCACATTATTTATCAAATCAACATCCTAGGATTTTTGAAATTCAACAAGTCAAGAATAATCATAATTTTATTACAAAACTTATTATGACTATAAATTGTTCTTTTGAGCCTTAACTTCACGTAGGAAATGTAGGAAATCAAAGGATATTGATGTTTTGTCCATTTTGTATGAAATCATCATCTTAAAAGTTTTAAAAATCGACAAACCGAGAACAATCATAATTCTTTTACATATTCTTATAAGAAATCATTGTTTTCACCCTTTACTTCACGTGGAGAACAGGGAAAATAAAATGATAAGGAAGTTTTTACCCATTTTTATTAAATTGTCATCCTTAGAGTTTTGAAATTCAACAAGTCGAGAATAATCATAATTCTGTTTAAAGCTTATTGTGACAAGAAATCGTTGTTTTGAGCCTTAGCTTCATGTAATGAACATTGAAATCGGGCAATAATGAAGTGTTGCACTTTTTTTTATCAAATTAACGTTCTCATAGTTTTAAAATTTAACAAGTCGAAAATAATCATAATTCTCTTGCAAAGTTTATTGTGACAAGAAAATTGTTGTTTTGAGCCTTAAACTTCACATAGGGAATGTGGGAAATCGAACGATAAAGAAGTTTTACTTATTTTGTATCAAATGAACTTCCTAAGTTTTAAAATTCAAAAAGCCAAAAATAATTGTATTCTGTTACAAAGCGTATTGTGACAAGAAATAGTTGTTTTGAGCATTAACTTTTCATAGAGAATGTAGGAAATCAGACAATAATTAAGTTTTGCACATTCTGAGTTTTAAAATTCAACAAGCCGAGAATAATTGTAATTCTTTTTCAAAGTTTATTGTGATTAGAAATCGTTATTTTGAGCTTTAACTTCACTAAGAGAACGTCAGAAATCAGACGATAATTAAGTCTTGCACATTTTTTATCAAATCAACATCCTCTGTGTTTTAAAATTTAACAAGCCGAGAATAATCATAATTTTGTTGCAAAGGTTGTGAATAGAAATCCTTGTTTTGAGCCTTAACTTCTTGTAGGAAACGTGAAAAATCGAACGATAATAATGTTTTGCTCATTTTATATCAAATCATCATTCTCAAAGTTTTGAAAATCAACAAGTCGAGGATAATCATAATTTTGTTACTAAGCTTATTTTTACAAGAAATCATTGATTTAAGGCTTAACTTTACGTAGGGAATATGGAAAATTAGACGATAATGAAGGTTTGCACAATTTTTAACAAATCAACGTCTTTTGAGTTTTGAAATTTAACAAACTGAGAATAATCATAATTCTGTTACAAAGCTTATTGTGACAAGAAATAGTTGTTTTGAGCTTTAACTTAACCTATTAAACGTGGCAAATTGGACGACAGTGATGTTTTGCCTATTTAGTATCAAATCAACATCCTAAGAGTTTTGAAATTCAACAAGCCGGGAATAATCATAATTCTGTTACAAAACTTATTATTATAAGAAATCGTTAGTTTAAGCCTTAACTTCACGTAGGGAATGTGAGAAAATGAACAATAATGTAGTTTTTCCCATTTTGTATTAAATCATCATCCTCAGAGTTTTAAAATTCAACTAGCCGAGAATGATTATAATTCTATTACAAGCTCTTTGTGAAAAGAAATCGTTGTTTTGAGCCATAACTTCACTTAGTAAACATGAAAAATTGAACGATAATGAGGTTTTGCCCATTTTGTATCAAATCATCATCCTCAGAGTTTTGAAATTCAACAAACCATGAATAATCATAATTTTTTTACAAAGCTTATTGTTACAAGAAATATTTGTTTTGAGTCTTAACTTCACGTAAGGAATGTGGGACATCAGACGATAAGGAAGTTTTTTACCCCTTTTGTATTTAACCATCCTTCTAAGAGTTTTAAAATTCAACAAGCCAAGAATAATCATAACTATATACGAAGCTTATTGTGACAAAAAATCATTATTTTGATATTTAACTTAACGTAGGAAACGTGAGAAATTGAACGACAATGTTGTTTTGCCTATTTTGTATGAAATCAACATCCTAAGAGTTTTAAAAATCAACAAGTTGAGAATAATCCTAATTTTGTTTCAAAGCTTGTTGTTATAAAAATCGTTATTTTGGGCCTTAACTTCACGTAGAGAACGTGGGAAATCAGACGATAATGAAGTTTTGCACATTTTTTATGTAATCAACGTCCTCGGAGTTTTGAAAATCAACAAGCAGATAATAATTATAATTTTGTTGCAAAGCTTATTGTGACTAGAAATCGTTGTTTTGAGCCTAAACTTAACGTGGGAAACGTGGGAAATCAGACGATAACTTTTTTACCCTTTTGTATCAATAATTTTCCTAAGAATTTTTAAATTCCACAAGCCGAGAATAATCATAATTCTGTAACAAGGCCTATTGTGACAAAAAAAACTTTGCTCATAATCATAATTATGTTACGAAGCTTATTGTGACAAGAAATAGTTATATTAATCCTTAACTTAGCATAGGAAATATAGGAAACCGGATGATAATGATGTTTTTTTCCATTTTTATCAAATCTTCATTCTCAGAGTTTTGAAATTCAACAAGCTAATAATAATCGTAATTCTATTGCAAAGGTTGTGAATAGAGATCATTGTTTTGAGCCTTAATTTTATGTAGGAAACGTGAAAAATAGGACGATAATGATATTTTGCTTATTTGTATCAAATCATTATTCTCAAAGTTTTGAAAATCAACAAGTCGAGGATAATCATAATTCTGTTACAAAGCTTATTTTTACAAGAAATCATTGATTTGAGGCATAACTTTTCGTAGGGAATGTGAAAAATCAGACGATAATAAAGGTTTGCACGATTTTTATCAAATCAACGTCCTTTGATTTTTGAAATTCAACAAATAGACAATAATCATAATTCTGTTACAAAGCTTATTGTGACAAGAAATCAATGTTTTGAGCTTTACCATCACGTAGGAAACGTGGAAAATCTGACGACAATAATGTTTTGCCTATTTTGTATCAAATCAACATCCTAAGAGTTTTGAAAATCAACAAGCCGAGATTAATCATAATTCTATTACAAAACATATTGTTATAAGAAATTGTTATTTTTAGCCTTAACTTTACGTAGGGAACATGATAAATTAGACGATAATGTAGTTTTGCCCATTTTATATTAAATCATCATCCTTAGAGTTTTAAAATAAAATAAGCCGAAAATAATCATAATTCTGTTACAAAGCTATTTGTGATAAGAAATCATTATTTTGAGCCTTAACTTCACATAGTAAACATGGAAAATCACACGATAATGAGGTTTTGTCCATTTTGTATCATATCATTATCCTTAAGAGTTTTGAAAATCAACAAAGTGAGAATAATCATAATTCTTTTACAAAACTTATTGTTACAAGAAATATTTGTTTTGAGTCTCAACTTCACATACGAAATGTGGAAAATCAGGCGATAAGGAAGCTTTCAAATTCAACACGGGTAGAATAATCATAACTCTGTACAAAGCTTATTGTGATAAGAAATAGTTTTTTTTAGCTTTAACTTCACGTATGAAATGTGGAAAATCGGTCGACAATGTTGTTTTGCTTATTTTATATCAAATCAACATACTAAGAGTTTTGAAAATCAACAAGCTGAAAATAATTATAATTTTGTTTCAAAGCTTATTGTTATAAGAAATCTTTTTTTTGAGCCTTAACTTCACGTAGAGAACATGGGAAATCATACGATAATGAAGTTTTGCGCATTTTTTATGTAATCAACGTCCTCTAAGTTTTGAAATTCAACAAGTGGAGAATAATCATAATTTTGTTACAAAGCTTATTGTGGCTACAACAAAGCTTATTGTTACAAGAAATCGTTGTATTGAGCCTAGATTTCTTGTTAGTATAAGCTTTGTAACGGAATTACGATTATTCTCGGCTTGTTGAATTTCAAAATTATGAGGATGATGATTCGATAGAAATTAGGCAAAACATCATTATCATCCAATTTCTCACGTTTCTTACTTGAAGTTATGGCTCAACAAAATGATTTCTTGTCACAATAAACTTTGTAATAGAATTATTATCATTCTCGGTTAGTTGAATTTTAAAACTATTAGGACGTTGATTTGATACAAAATGCACAAAACTTCATTATCCTCTGATTTCCTACATTCTCTACGGTAAGTTGAAGCTTAAAACAACAATTTCTTGTCACGATAAGCTTTGTAAAAGAATTATGATTATTCTTGACTTGTTGAATTTTAAAACTCTGAGGACGATTATTTGATACAAAATTGGCAAAACCTTATTATCACCCGATCTCCAATGTTCAATACATGAATTTTAGGTTCAAAATAATGATTTCTTGTCACAGTAGTCTTTGCAACAGAATTATTATTATTCTCGGCATGTCAAATTTCAAAACCCTTTGGACGTTGATTTGATACAAAATAGGCAAAAATAATATTATCGTCTGATTTCCCCCGTTCCCTACGAGAATTTTAGGCTCCAAATAATGTTTTCTTGTTACAATAAGCTTTGTTGAATTATAATTATTCTCGGCTTGTTGAATTTCAAAACTATGAGGATGATGATTGAATATAAAATGGGCAATACATCGTTATCGTTCGATTCCCCATGTTTCCTAGGTGAAGTTAATGCTTAAAACAACGATTTTTAGTCACATTAAGCTTTGTAACAGAATTATAATCATTCTCGACTTGTTGAATTTCAAAACTCTAAGGACGTTGATTTGATACAAAATGGGTAAAACATCATTATCCTCTGATTTCCCATGTCCTCTATGTGTTAAAGCTCAAAACAACGATTTCTTGTCACAATAAGCTTTGTAAAACAATTATAATTTTACTTGGTTTGTTAAATTTAAAAACTCTTAGGATGATGATTTGATACAAAATGGGCAAAACTACATTATCGTCTGATTTCTCATGTTCTCTACGAGAATTTTATTCTCGAAAAAAGGATTTCTTGTTACAATAAGCTTTGTTGAATTATGATTATTCTCGGCTTATTGAATTTTTAAACTATGAGGTTGACGACTTCATACAAAATGGTCAAAACATCGTTATAGTCCGATTCCACATGTTTCCTACATGAAGTTAAGGCTCGAACCAGCGATTTTTAGTCACATTAAGCTTTGTAACAGAATTATAATCATTCTTGGCTTGTTGAATTTCAAAACTTTAAGGACGTTGATTTGATACAAAATGGGCAAAACTTCATTATCCTCTAACTTCTCATGTTCTCTATGTTAAGTTAAGGCTCAAAACAACGATTTCTTGTCACAATAAGCTTTGTAAAACAATTATGAGTATTCTCAGCTTGTTGAATTTCAAAAATCTGACATTGATTTCATACAAAATTAGTAAAACTTCATTATCACCCGATTTCTCACATTCCCTACGTGAGTTTTATGTTCAAAACAACGAATTCTTGTTACAAAAACCTTTATAATGGAATTATGATTATTCTCGGCTTATTGAATTTCAAAACTCTTATGATGATGACTTGATATAAAATGGGTAAAACTTCATTATCGCCTGATATCCTACATTTTCCTACATGAAGTTAAGGCTCGAAACAATAATTTCTATTCACGATAAGCTTTGTAACAGAATTATGAATATTCTCGGCTTGTTAAATTTCAAAACTCTGAGGACGATGATTTGATACAAAATGGGCAAAACTTCATTATCACCAGATTTCTCACTTTCCTCATGTGAATTTTAGAGTCAAAACAACGATTTTTTGTCACAATTAACTTTGTAACAAAATTATAATTATTCTTGCATTGTTGAATTTCAAAACTTTTAGGATGATAATTTGATACAGAATGGGTAAAACTTCTTTATCGTGCGATTATCAACGTTCCTTATGTGAAGTTAAGGCTCAAAATGACGATTTCTTTTCAAAGTAAGCCTTGTCACTAGATTATTGTTATTCTCAGCTTGTTGAATTTCAAAACTCTTAGGTCGTTGATTTGATACAAATTGGGCAAAACTCTATTATTGTCCAAATTTCACGTTTCCTACGTGAAAATTTTAGGCTCTAAAAAATAAATTCTTGTTACAATAAGCTTTGTAAAATTATAATTATTCTCGGCTTGTAGAATTTCAAAGTTAAGAGGATGATGATTTGATACAAAATGGGCTAAACATCGTTATCATCCAATTCCCTACGTTTCCTACGTGAAGTTAAGGCTCGAAATAATGATTTCTAATCACATTAAGCTTTTTAACAGAATTATAATCATTCTCAGCTTGTTGAATTTGAAAACTTTAAGGACGTTAATTTGATACAGAATAGGCAAAACTTTATTATCCTTTTATTTTTCACGTTCTCTATGTTAAGTTAAGGCTCAAAACAATGATTTCTTGTCACAATAGGCTTTGTAAATTAATTATGATTATTCTTGACTTGTTGAATTTCAAAACTCTAAGGATAATGATTTGATACAAAATGAGTAAAACTTCATTATCACCCGATTTATCACATTCCCTATGTGAAATTTAGGTTCAAAACAACGATTTTTTGTCACAATAAGGTTTGTAATGGAATTACGATTATTCTCGACTTGTTGAATTTCAAAACTCTTAGTATAATGATTTGATACAAAATGGGTAAAACTTTATAATCGTTCAATTTCTCTTGTTCCCTAAGTGCAGTTAAGGCTCAAAACAATGATTTCTTATGACAATAAGTTTTGTAAAAGAATTATGATTATTCTCGGCTTTTTGATTTTCAAACTCTGAGGATGATGATTTGATATAAGATGGGCAAAACATCATTATCAACGTTTTTCCACGTTTCGTACTTAAAGTTAAGGCTCTAAACAATGATTTCTATTCATCATAAGCTTTGTAACATAATTATGATTATTCTCGGCTTGTCGAATTTCAAAATATTAGGATGATGATTTGATAAAAAAAGGACAAATCTTCATTATCACCCGATTTTCATTGTTCCCTACTTAAAATTTAAACTCAAAACAATGATTTCCTGTTACTATATGCTTTGTAATAGTCTTATGATTATTCTGAGCTTGTTGAAATTCAAAACTCTGAGGACGTTGATTTGATACAAAATGGGCAACACTTCATTATCCTCAAATTTTTCACATTCTCTACGTGAAGTTAATGATCAAAACAACGATTTTTTGTCACGATAAGCTTTGTAAAAGAATTCTGATTATTCTCGGCTTGTTGATTTTTGAAACTCTGAGGACAATTATTGGATACAAAATTGGAAAAACTTCATTATCACCCAAATTCCAATGTTCAATACGTGAATTTTAGCTTCAAAACAACGATTTCATGTCAAAGTAAGCTTTGTAACAAAATTATAATTACTCTTGGCTTGTTGAATTTCAAAACTCTTAGTACGTTAATTTGATACAAAATGAGTAAAACTACATTATAGTCTGATTTTCTACGTTCCCTACGTGAATTTTAGGCCTCAAAAAAGTTATTTCTTGTTACAATAAACTTTGTTGAATAATAATTATTCTTTGCTTGTTGAATTTCAAAACTATGAGGATGATGATTTGATACAAAATGGGCAAAACATCGTTATAGTCCAATTCTCCACATTTTCTACGTGAAGTTAAGGCCCAAAACAATGATTTCTAGTCACATTAAGCTTTGTAACATAATTACGATCATTCTCGAATTGTTGAATTTCAAAACTCTAAGGACATAGATTTGAAACAAAATAGGCAAAACTTCATCATCCTCTAATTTTTCACGTTCTCTACGTTAAGTTAAGGCTCAAAACAACGATTTCTTGTCACAGTAAGTATTGTAAAACAATTATGATTATACTCAACTTGTAGAATTTTAAAATTTTGAGGACGATGACTTGACACGAAATTAGTAAAACTTCATTATCACTCGATTTTCCAGGTTCTCTATCTGAGTTTTAGGTTCAAAACAACGATTTCTTATCACAATAAGCTTTGTAACGGAATTATTATTATTCTCGGCTTGTTGAATTTTAAAACTCTTAGGATAATGATTTGATACAAAATGGGTAAAACTTTATTATTATCCGATTTTTCACATTTCCTACGTGAAGTTAAGGCTCAAAACAACGATTTCTAGTCACAATAAGCTTTGTAACAAAATTATAATTATTCTCGGCTTGTTGAATTTTAAAACTCTATGGAGGATGATTTGATACAAAATGGGCAAAACTTCATTATCACCTAATTTCTCACATTCCCTACGTGCGTTTTAGGCTCAAAACAACGATTTCCTGTTACAATTAACTTTGTAACAAAATTATAATTATTCTCAAACTGTTGAATTTCAAAACTCTGAGGATGATGATTTGATACAAAATGTGTAAAACATCTTTATCTGCTGATCTTCAACGTTCCATATGTGAAGTTAAGGCTCAAAATGACGATTTCTTGTCAGAGTTAGCTTTGTAACAAAATTATTATTCTTCTCAGCTTATTGAATTTGAAAAAACTCTTAAGACATTTATTTTATATTATATAGGCAAAACTACATTATCGTTCAATTTCCTACGTTCCCTACGTGAATATTAGGCTCAAAAAATGATTTCTTGTCACAATAAGCCTTGTTAAATTATGATTATTCTCGGCTTGTTGAATTTCAAAACTTTGAGGATGATGATTTGATACAAAATAGGCATAACATCGTTATCATTCGATTCCCCACGTTTCCTATGTGAAGTTAAGGCTCGAAACAACAATTTCTAGTCACAGTAAGCTTTGTAATGGAAATATGATTATTCTCGGCTTGTTGAATTTCAAAAGTCTTATAATGATGATTTGATACAAAATAGGCAAAACTTTATTATCGTCCGATTTTTCACGTTCCCTACATAAAGTTAAGGGTCAAAATAACGATTTTTTTGTAACAATAAGCTTTGTCAAAGAATTACAATTATTCTCAGCTTATTGATTTTCAAAACTCTGAGGATGATGATTTCATACAAGAAGGGAAAACATCCTTATCGACGATTTCCCACATTTCGTACTTAAAGTTAAGGCTCTGAACAACGATTTCTATTAACAATAAGCTTTGTAACAGTATTATGATTATTCTTGACTTGTTGAATTTCTGGGGATCATGATTTGATAAAAAAATTGGACAAATCTTCGTTATCACTCTATTTCCATTGTTGTCTATGTGAATTTTAAACTCAAACAACGATTTCCTGTTACAATAAGTTTTATAACAGAATTATGATTATTCTCAGTTTGTTGAATTCCAAAACTCATAGGATAATGTTTTGATATAAAACGGATAAAACATCATTATCGTCCCATTTCCCACGTTTCCTACTTGAAGTTAAGGCTTGACATAACGATTTCTAGTCACAAAAGCTTTATAACATAATTATGATCATTCTTGGCTTGTTGCATTTTAAAACTCTAAGGACGCTGATTTGATACAAAATGGAATAAACTTCATTTTCAGTCGATTTGTAACGTTCAATACGTGAATTTATGGTTCAAAACAACGATTTCTTGTCAAAGTAAGCTTTGTAACAGAGTTATTATTATTCTTGGCTTGTTGAATTACAAAACTCTTAGTACGATTTTTTAATAAAAAAATGGGCAAAACTTCATTATAAGCCGATTTCCAACGTTCAATACGTGAATTTTAAGTTCAAACACGATTTCTTGTCACAGTAACCTTTGTAACAGAATAATTATTATTCTCAGCTTGTTGAATTTCAAAACTCTTAGGATGTTTATTTGATACAAAATGGGCAAAACTACATTATCGTCTGATTTCTCACGTTCCATACGTGAATTTTACGCTCCAAAAAATGATTTATTCTCACAATAAGCATGTTAAATTATGATTATTCTCAGCTTATTGAATTTCAAAACACTAAGGATGATTGTTTGATACAAATGGGCAAAACATTGTTATCATATTATTCCCCACGTTTCCTATGTGAAGTTAATGCTTGAAAAAATGATTTCTAGTCACAATAAGCTTTGTAACAGAATTATGATCATTCTCGGCTTATTGAATTTCAAAACTATGAGGATGTTGAGTTGATACAAATGGGCAAAACTTCATTATCCTCTAATTTCCCACGTCCTCTACATGAAGTTAAAGCTCAAAACTATGATTTCTTGTCACAATAAGCTTTGTAAAATAATTATGATTATTCTCGGCTTGTTGAATTTCGAAACTCTTAGGATGATGATTTGATACAATATGGGCAAAACTTTATTATCGTCTGATTTCCCAGGTTTCTTATGTGAAATTAAGGCTCAAAATATCGATTCTAGTCACAATTAGCTTTGTAACAGAATTATAATTATTATCGCATTGTTGAATTTCAAAATCTTAGGATGATGATTTGATACAAAATGAATAAAACTTCTTTATAGTTTGATTTTCAACGTTCCTTACGTGAAGTTAAGGCTCAAAACCACGATTAATTGTCATTTTAAGCTTTGTAAAAGATTTATTATTATTTTCGACTTGTTGAATTTCAAAATTTTAAGGACATTTATTTAATACAAAATTGGCAAAACTATATTATCATCCGATTTCCCACGTTCCCCACATAAATTTTAGGCTCCATAAAACGATTTCTTGTTACAATAAGCTTTGTTGAATTATGATTATTCTCGGATTATTAAATTTCAAAACTCTAAGGATGATTATTTGATACAAAATGGGCAAAACATCGTAATCGTATGATTTCCCACGTTTCCTATATGAAGTTCAAGCTCGAAACAACAATTTTTAGTCACAATAAGCTTTGTAATAGAATTATAATTATTCTCGGCTTGTTAAATTTTAAAACTCTAAGGACATTGATTTGATACAAAATGGGTCAAACTTCATTATCCTCTGATTTCCCAGGCTCTCTATGTGAAATTAAGGCTCAAAACAACGATTTCTTGTCAAAATAAACATTGTAAAACAATTATGATTATTCTCGCCTTGTTTAATTTCAAAACTCTGAGGGCGATGATTTGATACAAAACGGACAAAACTTAATTATTATCTGATTTCCTACATTCCGTACATGAATTTTAGGTTTAAAACAACGATTTCTTGTCACAATAAGTTTTGTAACTGAATTATTATTATTCTCGGTATGTTGAATTTCAAAACTCTCAAGATAATGATTTGATACAAAATGGGCAAAACATCGTTATCGTCCGATTTTCACATTTCGTACTTGAAGTTAAAGCTCGCGATAATGATTTTTAGTCACAATAAGCTTTGTAACAGAATTATGATCATTCTCGATTTATTGAATTTCAAAACTTTGAGAATACTTATTTGATACAAAATGGGCAAAACTTCATCATCCTTTGATTTTCCACGTTCTTTACGTAAAATTAAATCTCAAAATAATTATTTCTTGTCACAAGAAGCTTTGTAAAAGAATTATAATTATTCTCGGCTTGTTGAATTTCAAAACTTAGAGGATGATTATTTGATACAAAATGGGCAAAACTTCATTATCACCTGATTTGCAACATTCAATACGTGAATTTTATGTTCAAAACAATGATTTCTTGTCATAGTAAGCTTTATAACAGAATTATTATTATTCTCGTCTTGTTGAATTTCAAAACTCTTAGGATGTTGATTTGATACAAAATGGACAAAACTACATTATCGTCAGATTTCTCACGTTCCCTAGGTGAATTTTAGGCTCTAAAAAATGATTTCTTGTCACAATATGCTTTATTGAATTATGATTATTCTATTACAACAAAAAAATTATGATTATTCTCGGCATGTTAAATTTCAAAACTCTGAGAATGATAATTTGATACAAAATGGGCAAAACCAAGTTATGGACTGATTCCCCACGTTTCTTACGTGAAGTTAAGGCTTGAAATAATGATTTCTAGTCAAAATAAGTTTTATAACAGAATTATGATCATTCTTGACTTGTTGAATTTTAAAACTCTGAAGACGTCGATTTGATACAAAATTGGCAAAGATGTCATTATCCTCTGATTTCTCACATTCTCTACGTGAAGTTATGGCTCAAAACAACGATTTCTTATCATAATAAGTTTTGTAATACACAATTTTGATTATTCTCGGTTTATTGAATTTCAAAACTCTGAAGGCGATGATTTCGTAAAAAATGGGCAAAACAACATTATCACTCAATTTCCCACGTTCCCTACGTTAATTTTAGGTTCAAAACAATGATTTTTTGTCACAATAAGCTTTGTAACTGAATTATGATTATTCTTGGCTTGTGAAATTTTAAAACTCTTAAGATGATGATTTGATACAAAATGGGTAAAACTTCATTATCGTCTTATTTTTCACATTTCCTATGTGAAGTTTTGGCTCAAAACAATGATTTTTAGTCACAATAAGCATTGCAACAAAATTATGATTATTATCGACTTATTGAATTTCAAAACTCTGAGAACGATGATTTGATACAAAATGGGTAAAACTTCATTATCAACTGATTTTTCACGTTCTTACTTGAATTTTAAGCTCAAATTAATGATTTCTTGTCACAATTAGTTTTGTAATAGAATTATAAATATTCTCGCATTGCTAAATTTAAAAGCTCTTAGGATGATGATTTGATACAAATAGGTTAAAACTTCTTTATCATCCGATTTCCAACATTCGTTTCATGAAGTTAAGAATCAAAACCACGATTTCTTGTCACATTAAGCTTTGTAACAAAATTATTATTATTCTCGACTTGTTGAATTTCAAAACTCTTAGGACATTAATTTGATACAAAATGAAAAAAACTACTTTATCGTCCGATTTCCAACGTTGCCTATGTGAATTTTACGCTCTAAAAAATGATTTCTTGTTACAATTATGCTTTTATGAAATTATGATTATTCTCGGCTTGTTGAAATTCAAAACTCTTAGGATGACGATTTTATACAAAATGGTCAAAATATCGTTATCATCTGATTTCCCACGTTTCTTACTTGAAGTTAAGGCTGGACACAACGATTTCTAGTCATAATAAGCTTTGTAATAGAATTATGATCGTTCTCAACATGTTGAATTTCAAAAGTCTGAGGACGTTGATTTGATACAAAATGGGCAAAACGTCATCATCCTTTGATTTTTCATGTTCTCTATGTGAAGTTAAAGCTCAAAACAACGATTTTTTGTTACAATAAGATTTGTAAAACAATTATAATTATTCTTGCCTTCTTGAATTTCTAAACTCTTAGGATGTTTATTTGATACAAAATGGGCAAAACTACATTATCGTCCAATTTTTCACGTTCCCTACATGAATTTTAGGCTCCAAAAAATGATTTCTTGTCACAATAATCTTTGTTAAATTATGATTATTTTCGACTTGTTGAATTTAAAACTCTGAAGATGATGATTTGATACAAAATGAGCAAAACATCGTTATCATCTAATTCTCCATGTTTCCTTTGTGAAGTTAAGGATCAAAACAACGATTTTTAGTCACAATAAGCTTTGTAACAGAATTATGATCATTCTTGGCTTGATGAATTTCAAAACTCTATGGGCGATGATTTTAGACAAAAGGGCCAAAACTTCATTATCACCCAATTTATCACGTTCCCTACGTAAATTTTATGTTTATAACAACGATGTCTTGTTAAACTAAGCTTTTGTGACGAAATTATGATTATTCTCGCCTTGTTGAATTTCAAAACTCTTAGAATAATGATCTGATAAAAATGGGTAAAACTTCATTATCGTCCAATTTCCTACGTTTCCTACATAAAGTTAAGGCTCGAAACAATGATTTTTAGTCACAATAAGCTTTGTAACAGAACTATGTTTGTTCTCGGCTTAATAAATATCAAAACACTGGGTTGATGATTTGATAAAAAATATATGGGCAAATCTTCGTAATCACCCGATTTACCATGTTCCCTCTCAAAACAACAATTTCATGTTACAAAAAGCTTTATAATAGAATTATAATTATTCTCAGTTTTTTGAATTCCAAAACTCGTAGGAAGATGATTTGATACAAAATAGATAAAACTTTGTTATCATATAATTTTCCACATTCTATATGTGAATTTAGGGCTCAAAACAATGATTTCTTGTCACAATAAGCTTTGTAATAGAATTATGATCATTCTCAGCTTGTTAAATTTTAAAACACTGAGGGTGCTGATTAGATACAAAATGGGCATAACTACATTATCATCCGATTTCCCACATTCTCAATGTGAAGTTAAGGATCAAAATAACGATTTTTAATCATAATAAGCTTTGTAAGCGAATTGTGATTATTCTCGGCATGTTGAATTTCAAATCTTTACAAACTGGGTAAAACTTCTTTATCGTCTAATTTACCACATTTCATGCGTGAAGTTAAGTCGCAAAGCAACAATTTCTACACAATAAGCATTGTAATAGAATTATGATTATTCTCGACTTGTTGAATTTTAAAACTCTAAGGATGATGATTTGATACAAAATGGACAAAACTACATAATTATCTGATTTCCCACATTTCCTACTTGAAGTTAAAACTTAAAACAATGATTTCTAGTAACAAAAGCTTTGTAATAGAATTATGATTATTCTCGGCTTATTAATTTTCAAAACTCAAAGGATGATGATTTGGTATAAAATGGGCAAAACTATGTTACTGTCCAATTTTCTACGTTCCCTACGTGAAGTTAGGCTCAAAACAATAATTTTATATCACAATAAGGTTTGTAACAAAATTATGATTATTTTAAAATTGTTGAATTTCAAAACTTTGAGGGTGATGATTAGATACAAAATGGACATAACTACATTATCGTCAGATTTTTCACATTCATAACGTGAAGTTAAGGCTCAAAACAACGATTTCTAGTCACAATAAGCTTTGTAACTGAATTATGATTATTCTCGGCATGTTAAATTTTGAAACTTTACAAAATGGGTAAAACTTCTTTATCGTCTAATTTACCATGTTCCCTACGAGAAGTTCAGGCTTAAAACAACAATTTCTTGTCACATTAAGATTTGTAACAGAATTATAATTATTCTCGGCTTGTTGAGTTTTAAAACTCTGAGGATATTAATTGATACAAAATCGGCAAAACGACATTATCTTCCGATTTCCTACGTTCCCTACGTCAATTTAAGGTTCAAAACAACGATTTTTAGTAACAAAAAGCTTTGTAACAGAATTATGACTATTCTCGGCTTGTTAATTTTCAAAACTCCGAGGATGATGATTTGATACAAAATGGGCAAATTATCATTATCCTCTGATTTTTCACATTTCCTACGTGAAGTTAAGGCTCAAAACAATGATATCTAGTCACAATAAGAGAATTATAATTATTCTCGGCTTATTGAATTTCAAAACTCTTAGAATGATGATTTGATATAAAATGAAAAAAACTTCTTTAATGTCCGATTTCCTACTTTCCCTACATGATGTTAAGGCTTAAACAACGATTTCTAGTCACATATGCTTTCTAACAGAATTTTGATTATTCTCGGCTTGTTGAATTTTAAAATTCTGAGGACATTAATTTGATAAAAAAATGCAAAACTTCATTATTGTCTGATTTTCCACGTTACCTACGTGAAGGTAAGGCTCAAAGCATCGATTTCTTGTCACAAAAAGCTTTGTAACAGAATTATGATTATTTTCAGCTTGTTGAATTTCAAAACTCTGAGGATGATGATTTGATACAAAATGGGTAAAACCATATAATTGTCCACTTTTCCACGTTCCCTACGTGAAATTAAAGCTCAAAACCACGATTTCTAGTAACAATAATAAGCTTTGTAGCAGAATTCTGATTATTCTTAGCTTATTGAATTTCAAAACTCAAAGGACGTTGATTTGATAGAAAATGTGCAGAACTTCATTATTGTCTGATCTCCTACGTTCTCTACGTGAAGTTAAGGCTCAAAACAACGATTTATTGTCACAATAAGCTTTGTAACAGAATTATGATCATTCTTGACTTGTTGAATTTCAAAACTCTAAGAACATTGATTTGATAAAAAATGGCAAAACTTCATTATCCTCCGATTTCTCATGTTTTCTATGTGATGTTAAGGATCGAAACTATGATTTCTTGTCACAATAAGCTTTGTAGCAGAATTATGACTATTCTTAGCTAGTTGAATTTTAAAACACTTAAGACGACGATTTGATACAGAATGGGCAAAACTTCATTATCATCTGATTTTCCACGCTCCCTGCATGAATTTTAGGTTTAAAACAACGATTTCATGTTACAATAAGCTTCGTAATGGACTTATGATTACTCTTAGCTTGTTGAATTTCAAAACTCTTAGGATTATGATTTGATATAAAAATAGGCAAAATATCGTTATCTTCCGATTCCCCACGTTTCCTACGTGAAGTTAAGGCTCGAAACAACGATTTCTAGTCATAATAATAAGCTTTGTAACAGAATTATGAACATTCTCAGCTTGTTGAGTTTCAAAACTTTGAGGACGTTGATTTGATACAAAATGGAAAAAACTTAATTATCCTCTTATTTCCTACGTTCTCCACGTGAAGTTATGGCTCAAAATAATGGTTTTTTGTCGCTTTGTAAAACAATTTTGATTATTCTTAGCTTGTTGAATTTCAAATCTCTGAGGACAATGATTTGAAACAAAATGAACAAAACTTCATTATCACCTGATTTCCCACGTTCCCTACGTGAATTTTTGGCACAAACAACGATTTCTTGTCACATTAGCTTTTTAATAGAATAATAATTATTCTCGCATTGTTGAATTTCAAAACACTTAGGATGATGATTTGATACAAAATGGGTCAAACTTCTTTATCGTCTGATTTGCAACATGCCTTATGTAAAGTTAAGGCTCAAAAGGACGATTTCTTGTCACAGTAAGCTTTGTAACTGAATTATTATTATTCTCAGCTTGTTCAATTTGAAAACTCTTAGGATGTTGATTTAATACAAAATGGGCAAAAACTAAATTATCGTCCAATTTGTCAAGTTCCCTACGTGAATTTTTAGCTCAAAAATACAATTTCTTGTCACAATAAGCTTTCTTGAATTACAATTTTTCTCAGTTTGTTATATTTCAAAAGTCTGAGGATGATGATTTGATACAAAATGGGCAAATCATCGTTATTGTCTGATTTGACACGTTTTCTTCATGAAGTTAAGGCTCGAAACAATGATTTCTAGTCCCAATAAGCTTTGTAACATAATTATGATCATTCTTAGCTAGTTGAATTATAAAACTCCAAGGGTGTTGATTTAATAAAAAATGAGCAAAACTTCATTATTGGCTTATTGAGTTTCAAACTCTTAGGACGTTGAATTGATCTAAAATGGACAAAACTTCATTATCTTCTTATTTATCACGTTCTCTAAGTGAGGTTAAGGCTCAAAACAGTGATTTCTTATTACTATAAGCTTTTTAACGAAATAATGATTATTTTCGGCTCGTTGAATTTTAAAACTCTTAGGATGATTATTTGATACAAATGAGTAAAGCTTCATTATCGTCTGATTTCCCACGTTTCCTATATGAAGTTAAGGCTCGAAACAACAATTTCTAGTCACAATAAGCTTTGTAAAAGAATTATAATTATTCTTGACTTTTGAATTTCAAAACTCTAAGGACGATGATTTGATCAAAAATGGGCAAAACATAATTATCAACTGATTTTCAATGTTCTCTACGTGAATTTTAAGTTCAAAACAACGATTTATTGTCACAATTAGATATGTAACAGAATTATAATTATTCTCACATTGTTGAATTTCAAAACTCTCAGGATGATAATTTGATATAAAATGGAAAAAACATCATTATCACCCAATTTCTCATGTTCCCTTTGTAAATTTTAGGCTTAAAACAATGATTTCTTGTGACAATTAGCTTTGTAATAGAATTATAATTATTCCCGCATTGTTAAATTTCACAACTCTTAGAATGATGATTTGATACAAAATGGGTAAAACTTCTAAATCATTAGATTTTTAACGTTCCTTACATGATGTTATGGCTTAAAACCACGATTTCTTGTCGTAGTTAGTTTTGTAAAACAATTATGATTATTCTCTCCTTTTTTAATTTCAAAACTCTAAGGACAATGATCTAATACAAAATGGGTAAGACTTCATTATCACCCGATTTCCCACGTTTCCTATATAAATTTTAGATTCAAAACCATGATTTCTTGTTACAATAACCTTTGTAACGGAATTATAATTATTCTCGGCTTGTTGAATTTCAAAAGTTTTCAGATGATGATTTGATAAAAAATGGGTAAAACTTCATTATCATCCGATTTCTCACGTTTCCTTCGTGAAGTTAAGGCTCGAAACAACGATTTCTAGTCACAATAAGCTATATAACAAAATTATAATCTTTTTCAGCTTGTTGAATTTCAAAACTGAGAGGAAGTTGATTTGATACAAAATGTGCAAAACTTCATTATCTTCTAATTTTTCACGTTCTCTACATAAAGTTATGGCTCAAAATAACGATTTCTTGTAACAATACGTTTTGTAACAGAATTATAATTGTTCTCCACTTGTTGAATTTCAAAACTCTGAGGACGATTATTTGATACAGAATGGGCAAAACTTCATTATACCTCGATTTCCTACGTTCCGTACGTGAATTTTAGGTTCTAAACAACAATTTCTTGTCACAATAAGCTTTGTAACAGAATTATGATTATTCTCGGCTTGTTGAATTTCAAAACTCTTAGGATCATGATTTGATACAAAATGGGCAAAATATTGTTATCGTCCGATTCCCACGTTTCTTATTTGAAGTCAAGGCTCGACACAATGATTTCTTGCCACAATAAGCTTTGTAATTTCTTGTTGAATTTCAAAACTCTAAAGACGTTGACTTAATACAAAAGGGAAAAACTTCATTTTACTCTTATTTCCCATGTTCTCTACGTGAAAATAAAGCTCAAAACAACGATTTCTTGTCACAATATGCTTTGTAAAAGAATTATGATTATACTCGGCTTGTTGAATGTCAAAACTCTGAAGACGATTATTTGATACAAAATGGGCAAAACTTCAAGATCACCCAATTTTCAATGTGCAATACATGAATTTTAAGTACAAAACAATGATTTCTTGTAACAGTAAGCTTCCTCACAAAATTATTATTATTCTTGGCTTGTTGAATTTTAAAACTCTTAGGACATTTATTGGATACAAAATGGGCAAAACTACCTTATCGTTTGATTTTCCATGTTCTCTACATGAATTTTAAGCTTCAAAAAATGATTTCTTTTCACAATAAGCTTTTTTGAATTTTGATTATTCTCGGCTTGTTGAACTTCAAAACTCTGAGGACGTTGATTTGATACAAAAATGGGCAAAACTACATTATCCTCGTATTTCCCACGTTCTCTACATGAGGCTTAAGCTCAAAACAATGATTTCTTGTTACAATAAGCTTTATAAAACAATTATTATTATTCTTAGCTTGTTGAATTTCAAAACTCTTAGGATGATAATTTGATACAAAATGGGTAAGACTTCATTATCATTCTAGTTTGATTTCCTACATTTCCTATGTGAAGTTAATGCTCAAAAATAAGATTTCTATTCACAATAACCTTTGCAACAGAATTATGATTATTCTCGGCTTGTTGAATTTCAAAACTTTTAGGATAATGATTTGTTACTAAATGGGTAAAATTCATTATTGTTCGATTTCTCACGTTCTCTACCTAAAGTTAATGCTCAGAACAAAGATTTCTTATAACAATAAGCTTTGTTACAGAATTATGATTATTATCGGCTTGTTGATTTTCAAAAATCTAAGGATGATGATTTTATACAAAAAGGGCAAAACATCTTTATTGTCCAATTTATCACGTTTCCTACGTTAAAATTAGGCTCAAAACAATGATTTTTAGTCACAGTAAGCTTTGTCACAGAATTATAATTATTCTCGCATTATTGAATTTCAAAACTTTTAGGTTGATGATTTGATATAAAATGGGTAAAACTTCTTTAACGTCCAATTTTCAACATTCCTTACGTGAAGTTAAGGCTCAAAATGAGGACATTGATTTGATAAAAAAAATATGCAACACTTCGTTATCATCCAATTTCTCAAGTTCCCTACGTGAAGTTAAGGCTCAAAATAATGATTTTTGTCACAATAAGCTTTGCAACAAAATTATAATTATTCTCAGCTTGTTGATTTTAAAAAATCTGTGGATGATACATTGATATTAATTGGGCAAAACATCATTATCGTTTAATTTTCAACGTTTCCTAAATGATGTTAAGGGTCAAAACAACGATTTTTATTCACATTAAGCTTTGCAATAGAATTAAGATTATTCTCGTCTTGTTTAATTTCAAAACTTTTAGGACGATGATTTGAAACAAAATAGGTAAGACTTTGTTATCGTCCAATTTTCCACATTCCCTATGTGAAGTTAAGGCTCAAAACAACGATTTCTTATAACAATAAGCTTTGTAAAAGAATTATGATTATTCTCCACTTATTGATTTTCAAAACTTTAAGGATGATGATTTGATACAAGATGGGAAAACATCATTAACGTCCGATTTCCCACATTTCCTACTTGAAGTTAAGGCTCAAAAGAACGATTTTTATTCAGAATAAACTTTGTAACAGAATTATGATTATTCTCGGCTTGATGAAATATAAAACATTGGGGTGATGATTTGATAAAAAAAATGGGCAAGTCTTCATTATCGCTTGATTTCTCATGTTCCCTACATGAATTTTAAATTCAAAACAACGATTTCATGTTACAATAAGCTTTGTAATAGAATAATGATTATTCTCAGCTTATTGAATTCCAAAACTTATAGGATGATGATTTAATACAAAATGGATAAAACTTCGTTATCTTCCGATTTCTCACGTCTCAAACGAGAAGTTACGGACCAAAACAATGATTTGTAGTGAGAATAAGCTTTGTAACAGACTTACGATTATTTTTTGATTTTTTGAATTTAAAACCTCTTAGGATGATGATTTGATACAAAATGGGTAAGACTTCTTTAATGTCCTATTTCCCACGTTGCATATGTGAAGTTCAATATCAAAACAACGATTTCTAGTCACAGTGAGCTTTGTAATAGAATTATGATCATTTTTGGCTTGTTGAATTTCAAAACTCTGAGGACATTAATTTGGTACAAAATGAGCAATACTTCGTTATCCTCTAATTTTCTACGTTCTCTACATGAAGTTATGGCTCAAAATAACGATTTCTTGTGACAATAAGTTTTATAAAGGAATTATGATTATTCTCTGCTTGTTACATTTCAAAACTTTGAGGACGATAATTTAATACAAAATGGACAAAACTTAATTATCTCTTGATTTCCTATGTTCCCTACGTGAATTTTACGTTCTAAACAACGATTTCTTATCACAATATTCTTTGTAACGAAATTATGATTATTCTCGGCTTGTTGAATTTCAAAATTCTTAGGATGATGATTTAATACAAAATGGGCAAAATATCGTTATCGTCCAATTCCCACGTTTCCTATTTGAATTTTAGGCTCGACACAACGATTTCTTGTTACAACAAGCTTTGTAATAGAATTATGATCATTCTCGGTTGTTGAATTTCAAAACTCTAAAGACGTTGATTTGATACAAAAAGGGCAAATATTCATTATACTCTGATTTTCCACAATCTTTACGTGAAGTTAAAGCTTAAAACAACAATTTCTTGTCACAATATGCTTTGTAAAAGAATTATGATTATTATTGGCTTGTTAAATTTCAAAACTCCGAGGACGATTATTTTATACAAAATGGGCAAAACTTCATTATCACCTGACTTCCAATGTGCAATACTTTAATTTTAAGTGCAAAACGACGATTTCTTGTCACAATAAGTTTCATAAGAGAATTATTATTATTCTTGGCTTATTGAATTTCAAAACTCTTAGGAAGTTTATTTGATACAAAATGAGCAAAACTACCTTATCGTTTGATTTTTCATGCTCCTTATGTGAATTTTAGGCTTCAAAAAATGATTCCTTATCACAATAAGCTTTTTTTTAATTATGATTATTCTCGACTTGTTGAATTTCAAAACTCTGAGGACGCTGATTTGATATAATAATGGGCAAAACTTCATTATCCTCGGATTTTCCACGTTCTCTACATGAAGATAAAGCTGAAAACAACGATTTCTTATCACAATAAGCTTTGTAATTACGATTATTCTCAGCTTGTTGATTTTTAAAACTCTTACTATGATGATTTGATACAAAATGGGTAAAACATCATTATCGTCAGATTTCCCTGGTTTCCTACGTGAAGTTAGGGCTCAAAATAACAATTTTCAATTCACAATAAGCTTTGAAACAAAATTATGAATATTCTCGACTTATTAAATTTCAAAACTCTAAATATGATGATTTGATACAAAATGTGCAAAACTTCGTTATTGTTTAATTTCCCACGTTCCCTACTTGAAGTTAAGGCTCAAAACAATGATTTCTATTCACAATAAGTTTTGTGAAAAAATTATGATTATTCTTGACTTTTTGATTTTTAAAACTCTAAGGATGATGATTTTATACAAAACGAGCAAAACATCATTCTAGTTTGATTTCCTACATTTCCTTCGTGAAGTTAAGGCTCAAAAATAAGATTTCTATTCCCAATAACCTTTGTAACAGAATTATGATTATTCTTGGCTTGTTAAATTTCAAAACTTTTAGGATAATGATTTGTTACTAAATGGGTAAAATTCATTATTGTTCGATTTTCCATGTTCTCTACCTAAAGTTAAGGCTCAAAACAATGATTTCTTGTAATAATAAGCTTTGTAACAAAATTATGATTATTCTCGGCTTGTTGATTTTCAAAAATCTAAGGATGATGGTTTAATACAAAATAGGCAAAACATCGTTATCTTCCGATTTCCTACGTTTCCTACGTGAAAAAATGCTTAAAATAACAATTTTTCCTCATAATAAGCTTTGTAACAGAATTATCATTATTCTCGCATTGTTGAATTTCAAAACTTTTAGGTTGATGATTTGATACAAAATGGGTAAAACTTCTTTATCGTCAAATTTTCAACGTTCCTTACGTGAAGTTAAGGCTCAAAATGAGAACATTGATTTGATAAAAAAATGTGCAACACTTCATTATCGTTCGATTTTTCAAGTTCCCTGCGTGGAGTTATGACTCAAAACAACGATTTCTTGTCACAATAAGCTTTGCAACAAATATATCATTATTTTTGACTTGTTAATTGTAAAAACTCTATGGACGATAATTTGATATTAATTAGTCTAAACATCATTATCGTCCAAGTTTTCACATTTCCTAAATGATGTTAAGGGTTCAAACAAGGATTTTTATTCACAATAAGCTTTATAACAAAATTATGATTATTCTCGTCTTGTTTAATTTCAAAACTCTTAGGATGAGGATTTGATACAAAATAGGTAAAACTTCATTATCGTCCGATTTCCCACGTACCCTACATGAAGTTATGGCTCAAAACAACGAATTCTATGCATAGTAAGCTTTGTAACAAAATTATGGTTATTCTCAGCTTATTGATTTTCAAAACTTTGAGGATGATGATTTGACACAAAATAGGTAAACTTCATTATCGTCTGATTTCCCACGTTCCCTACATGAAGTTAAGGCTTAAAGCAACGATTTCTTGTAATAATAAGCTTTGTAAATGAATTATAATTATTCTCGACTTGTTGATTTTCAAAACTCTAAGGATGATGATTTGATACAAGATAGGCAAAACATCATTAACGTCTGATTTCCCACATTTGCTACTTGAAGTTAAGGCTTAAAACAAGGATATCTATTCACTATAAACTTGTAACAGAATTACTATTATTCTCAGCCTGTTGAATTTCAAAATACTCAGGATGATGATTTGATAAAAAAAGGGGCAAATCTTCGTTATCACCCGATTTTTCATGTTCCCTGTGTTAATTCTAAATTGAAAACAATGATTTCATGTTACAATAAACTTTGTAATAGAATTATGATTATTCTCAGCTTATTGAATTCAAAAACTCATAGGATGATGATTTGATACAAAATGGATAAAACTTCATTATCGTTCGATTTCCCATGTTTCCCACGTGAAGTTACAGTCATAAACATCGATTTGTAATGAAAATAAGCTATGTAACAAATTTATGATTATTCTCAGAATTTGGAATTTCAAAACTCTTAGGATGATGATTTGATATAAAATGGGTAAAACATCTTTATCGTCTAATTTCCCACGTTCCATACGTGAAGTTAAGTCTCAAAACAATGATTTCTAGTCACAATAAGCATTGTAACATAATTATGATTATTCTTGACTTGTTAAATTTTAAAACTCTAAGGATGATGATTTGATATAAAATGGGCAAAATAACATAATTGTCTAATTTCCCACATTCTCTACTTGAAGTTAAAGCTTAAAACAATGATTTCTACTAACAAAAAGTTTTGTAACAGAATTATGATTATTCTCGGCTTATTGATTTTCAAAACTCTAAGAATGATAATTTGGTATAAAATGGGCAAAACTATATTACCGTCCAATTTTCCACCTTCCCTACATGAAGTTAGGGCTTAAAATAATGATTTCATGTCACAATAAGGTTTTGTAATAGAATTATGATTATTTTCAACTTGTTGAATTTCAAACTCTGAGGGTGATGATTAGATACAAAATGAGCATAACTACATTATTGTCCAGTTTCCCATATTCCGTAAGTGTATTTAATGCTCAAAATAAAGATTTCTAATTACAATAAGCTTTGTAACATAATGATGATTATTCATAGTTTATTGAATTTCAAAACTCAGTGGTCATTTATTTGATAAAAAAGGTGTGAAACTTCATTATTGTATGATTTCCTGCGTTCTCTACATGAAGTTAAAGCTCAAAACAATGATTTGTTGTCACAAAAAGCTTTTTAAGAGAATTAAAATTATTTTCGATTTGTCAAATTTGAAAAGTTTAAAAAATGGATAAAACTCCTTTATCATCTAATTTACAACGTTCCCTACGTGAAGTTAAGACTCAAAACAACAATATCTTGTAAGAATAAGATTTGTAACAGAATTAAGATTATTCTTGGCTTGTTGAATTTCAAAATTCTGAGGACGTTGATTTGATAAAAAATGGGCAAAACAACATTATCGTCCGATATCCCAAGTTCTCTACATCAATTTAATGCTCAAATCAACGATTTCTAGTAACAAAAAGCTTTGTAACAGAATTATGATTATTCTCGGCATGTTGATTTTCAAAACTTTGAGGATGATGATTTGATACAAAATGGGCAAAACATCATTATCCTCGAATTTCTCACGTTTCCTACGTGAAGTTAAGGCTCAAAATAATGATTTCTAGTCACAATAAACTTTGTAATAGAATTATAATTATTCTTTGCTTATTGAATTTTAAATCTCTTAGGTTGATGATTTGATACAAATAGGAAAAACTTCTTTGTCGTCCAATTTCCTATATTCCCTTCGTGAAGTTAAGACTTAAAACAACAATTTCTAGTCACATAGGCTTTGTAACAGAATTGTGATTATTCTCAGCTTGTTGAATTTCAAAACTCATAGGACATTGATTTGATAAAAAAAAATGGCAAAACTTCATTATCATTATTGTTTGATTTCCCACGTTCTCTACGTGTAGTTAAGGTGCAAAACAATATCTTTTCACAATAAGCTTTGTAACAGAATTATAATTATTTTTGGCTTGTTGAATTTCAAATCTCTGAGGATGATTATTTAATACAAAATGGGCAAACCTACGTAATCGTCTGATTCCCCACGTTCCCTACGTGAAGTTAATGCTCAAAACAACAATTTCTAGTAATAATAAGCTCTATAACTGAATTATAATTATTCTCAGTTTGTTGATTTTCAAAACTCTGAGGATGATGATTTGATACAAAATGGGCAAAACATCATTATCGTCTGATTTTCCTCATTTCCAACGTGATGTTAATGCTCAAAACAACGATTTCTAGTCACAATAAGCTTTGTAATAGAATTATGATTATTCTCAGCTGATTGAATTTCAAAACTTAGAGGACGTTGATTTGATACAAAAATATGCAAAGCCTCATTATCATCTGATTCCCACGTTCTCTACGTGAAGTTAAGGCTTCAAAAAACAATTTCTTGTCACAATAAGCTTTGTAACACAATTAAAATTATTCTTGGCTTGTTGAATTTGAAAACTATTATGATGTTGTTTTGATATACAATGGATAAAACATCTTTAACGTCTAATTTACCACATTCCCTACGTGAAGTTAAAGATCGAAATAATAATTTCTTGTCATAATAAGATTTGCAAAAGAATTGTGATTATTTTCGGCTTGTTGAAATTCAAAACTCTGAGGATGATGATTTGATACAAAATGGATAAAAATTTATTATAGTCCAATTTCTTACATTCCCTGCATCAAGTTAAGGCTCAAAAGAACTATTTCCAGTAATGATAAGCTTTGTAACAGAATTATGATTATTTTTGGCTTGTTGATTTTCAAAACTCTGAAGATTATAGAAACAAAATGGGCAAAACATCATTATCATCCAATTTTTCATGTTTCCTACGTGAAGTTAGGGATCAAAATAACTATTTCTAGTCACAATAAACTTTGTAACAAAATTATGATTATTCTCGGCTTGTTAAATTTTAAAACTCTTTGTATGATGATTTCATACAAAATGGGTTAAACTTATTTATCGTCTGATTTCTCATGTTCCCTCGTGAAGTTAAGGCTCAAAATATCGATTTCTTGTCACAATAAGCTTTGTAACATAATTATTATTATTATTCACGGCTTGTTGATATTCAAAACTCAGAGGACATTGATTTAATAAAAAATGTGCAAAACTACTTTTTCGTCTGATTTCCAACATTTTCAACGTGAAGTTAAGGCTCAAAACAACGATTTCTTTACATAATAAGCTTTTTAACAGAATTATGATTATTCTCGGCTTGTTGATTTTCAAAACTCTCAGGATGATGATTCGATACAAAATGTGGAAAACATCATTATCGTCCGATTTTTCACGTTTCCTACGTGAAGATAGGGATCAAAACAACGATTTGTAGTCACAATAAGCTTGGTAACAGTATTATGATTTTCTCGGCTTGTTGAATTTCAAAACTCTTAGGATGATGATTTTATACAAAATGGGTAAACCTTCATTATCGTCTAATTTTTCACGTTCTTTACGTGAAGTTAAAGCTCAAAACAATGATTTCTTTTCACAATAAGCTTTTTTAACAGAATTATGATTATTCTCAGCTTGTTCATTTTTAAAATTCTAAGGATGATAATTTCATACAAAATGGGCAAAACATCATTATCGTCCAATTTCCCCCATTTCTTATGTAAAGTTAAGGCTCAAAATAACGATTTTGATTCACAATAAGCTTTGTAACAGAATTATGAATATTCTCGGCTTATTAAATTTTAAAACTCTGAAGATGATGATTTGAAAAAATGTGCAAAACTTCGTTATTGTCTGATTTCTCACGTTCTCTATGTGAAGTTAAGAATCAAAACAACGATTTATATTCACAATAAGCTTTGTAACAAAATTGTGATTATTTTCGGCTTTTTAATTTTTAAAAATCTGAGTATGATGATTTTATACAAAATGGAAAAAAATCATTATCATCTAATTTCTCACGTTTCCAACGTAAAGACAAGGCTCAAAACAATGATTTTTAGTACAATAAGCTTTGTAACGGAATTATGATTATTCTCGGCTTGTTCAATTTCAAAACTTTGAGGACGTTAATTTAATAAAAATTGTGCAACATTTCATTGTTGTCTAATTTCTCAAGTTCCCTACGTGAAGTTAAGACTCAAAACAATAATTTGTAGTCACAATAAGCTTTTGTAACGGAATTATGATTATTTTCGACTTATTGATTTTCAAAACCCTATAGATGATAATTTCATACAAAATGGGCAAAACATTATATTATCGTTTAATTTCCCACGTTTCCTACCTGAAGTTAAGGCTCAAAATAACAATTTTTAGTCACAATAAGCTTTGTAACAAAATTATGACTATTCTCAGCTTGTTGAATTTCAAAACTCAGTGAATGCTGATTTGATAAAAAATTTGCAAAACTTCATTATCGTCTGATTTCTCACTTTTCCTACGTTAAGATAAGACTCAAAACAACGATTTCTAGTCACAACAAATTATGATTATTTTCTACTTGTTCAATTTCAAAACTCTGAAGACATTGATTCGATAAAAAATGTGCAACACTTCATTATCGTTAAATTTCTCTAGTTCTCTACGTGAAGTTAAGGCTCAAAACAACGATTTCTTGTCACAATAAACTTTTCAACAAAGTTATGATTATTCTCGACTTGTTGAATTTCAAAACTCTTAGGACGATGATTAACAAAAGGGGTAAAATTTCATTATTGTCCGATTTCTCACGTTTCCTATGTGCAGTTAAGGCTCAAAACAACGATTTTTGATCACAATATCCTTTGTAGCAAAATTATATTTAATCTCGGCTTGTTGAATTTCAAAACAAGTAGGATGTTGATTTGATACAAAATGGGTTAAACTTCATTATATTTCGATTTCCCAAGTTCCATACGTGAAGATAAGGCTCTAAAAAGAGATTTCTTGTAATAATAAGCTTTTAACAGAATTATGATTAATTTCGGCTTGTTGATTTTCAAAACTCTGAGGATTATGATTTGATACAAAATGGGAAAAATATCAATATCGTCAGATTTCCCACGATTCCTATGTGAAGTTTTGGCTCAAAATCATCAGATTTCTTACGTTTCCTATGTCAAGTTCAGGCTCAAAACAATGAGTTCTACTCACAATAATCTTTGTAACCGATTTATGATTATTCTTGGCAAGTTGAATTTGAAAACTCAGAGGACATTGATTTGATAAAAAAAATGTGTAGTACTTCATTATCGTTTGATTATTCTCTGAGAGAAATTAAGGCTCAAAACAACTATTTCTTGTCATGGTAAGCTTTGTAACAGAATTATGATTATTCTCGGCTTGTTGAGTTTCAAAACTCTGAATATGATGGTTTGACACAAAATTGGCAAAACTACATTATCGTCAGATTTCTCACGTTACGAACGTGAAGTTAAGGCTCAAAACAATGATTTCTTGTAACAATTTGCTTTTTAAAAGAATTCTGATTATTATCAGCTTGTTGATTTTTAAAACTCTGAGGATGCTGATTTTGATAAAAAAATGGACAAAACATCATTATCATCTGATTTTCTACGTTTCCTACGTCGAGTTAAGGCTCAAAACAATGATTTCTAGTAAAAATAAGTTTTGTAATAAAATTATGATTGTTCTCGGCTTATTGATTTTTAAAACTCTGAGGATGATGATTTGATAAAAAATGGGAAAACATCATTATCATCCAATTTTTCACGTTTCCTACATGAAGTTAATGTTCAAAATAATGATTTTTATTCATAATAAGCTTTGTAATAGAATTATGATTATTCTCATCTTGTTATATTTCAAAACTCTTAGGATGATGATTTGATACAAAATAAGTAAAACTTTGTTATTGCCCGATTTCCTTCATTCCTTACATGAAGTTAAGGCTTAGAACAACGATTTCTATACACAATAATCTATGTAACAAAATTATGATTATTCTCGGGTTGTTGATTTTCAAAACTCCTAGGATAATGATTTGATACAAAATAGGTAAAACTTCGTTATCGTTCGATTTTGCATGTTCCCTAAGTTGAGTTAAGGCGCAAAACAATGATTTCATTTCATAATAACCTTTGTAACAGAATTATGATTATTCTTGGCATGTTGATTTTCAAAAATCTCAGGATGACAATTTGATACATAGTGTGCAACACTTCATTATCGTCTGATTTCCTAAGTTCTCGGTATGAAGTAGGCTCAAAACAACGATTTCTTGTAACAATAGGCTTAGTGAATTATGATTATTCTAGGCTTGTTGATTTTTAAAACTCTGATGATGATAATTTGATACAAAATGGGTAAAACTATTTTATCGTCCGATTTTTAAAGTTCCTTATATGATGTTAAGGTTTTAAACAATGCTTTCTTATCACAGTAAGCTTTGTGATAGGTTTATTATAATTTTCAGCTTGTTGAATTTCAGATCTCTTAGTACATTGATTTGATACAAAATGGAAAAACTACATTATCGTTTAATTTTTCACGTTTCCTACGTGAATTTTAAGCTCCAAAAAACAATTTGTTGTCACAATAAGCTTTGTCGAATTATAATTATTCTCGGCTTATTGAATTTCAAAACTCTGAAGATGATGATTTGATATAAAATGGGTGAAACATCGTTATCGTCCGATTCCTCACGTTTCCTACATGAAATTAAGGCTCAAAACAACGATTTCCAGTCAAAATAAGCTTTGTAACATAATTATAATCATTCTCAGCTTATTGAATTTCAAAACTCTAAGGACGTTAATTTAATACAAAATGGGTGAAACGTCATTATCCTCTAATTTCTCACGCTCTCTACGTTAAGTTAAAGATCAAAACAACGATTTCTTGTCATAATAAGCATTGTAAAACAATTATGATTATTCTCGGCTTGTTGAAATTCAAAACTCTGAGGACAATTTCATACAAAATTAGTAGAACTTCATTATCACCCGATTTCCCAAGTTCCCTACGTAAATTTTAGATACAAAATAACGATTTCCTTTCATAATAAACTTTGTAATGAAATTATGATTATTCTCAGCTTGTTGATTTTCCAAACTCTTAGGATGATATTTGATACAAAATAGGTAAAACTTCTTTATTATCAGAATTCCCATGTTTCGTACATGAAGTTAAGACTTAAAATAACGATTTCTTATCACAATTAGCTCTTAACTGAATTATACTTATTCTAACATAGTTGAATTTCAAAACTCGTAGGATGATGATTTTTTGATACAAAATGGGTAAAACTTATTTATCGTCTGATTTTCAACATTCCTTATGTGAAGTTAAGGCTCAAAACGACGATTTCTTATCACAGTAAGCTTTATAATAGAATTATTATTATTTTTGGCTTGTTGAATTTCAAAACACTTAGACATTGATTTAAAACAAAAAGGGCAAAACTAAATTATTTTCCAATTTTCCACATACCCTACGTGAATTTTAGGGTCCAAAAAATGATTTCTTGTCAAAATAAGCTTCGTTGAATTATGATTATTTTCGACTTGTTAAATTTGAAAACTTTGAGGATGATGATTTGATACAAAATGGGCAAAACATCGTTATTGTCCGATTCTTCACGTTTCCTACGTGAAGTTAAGGCTCAAAACAACGATTTTCAGTCAAAATAAGCTTTGTAACATTATTATAATCATTCTCGCCGTGTTAAATTTCAAAACTCTAAGGACGTTGATTTAATACAAAATGGGCAAAACTTCATAATCCTTTAATTTCTCACGTTCTCTACGTTAAGTTTAGGTGTTGGGGAATGTGCCCTAGGTCAATCCATTAATAGTCTTTATAAATACATTTTAGTTAATAAAATAGAGGATTTCATTTGCTGTTTATTATAATTGATTTGCATATTTACATTATAATAAGATCCATGGATATTTACAGAAATATCCTAAATGTCCTTAGTCGATCATTATATTGGGAACTATAATGAATTAAGACTAGTGTGAGTCTTGATTGATTATCATATGATGATTATACGTATAGGGATACGAATCAAGATCACAAGTACTTGTTAGGGAATAAAGTACTGGACCGACCCGCTATGAGAATATCATATGGATTAAGTCATAGTTGTTTCTCATGATAGGTATATTTTTCAGTCCTCTGACTTGAGATTACTAGAGACTTCAACATTAGGAACATAGTGATTTGACACTATCAAACGTTGTCTTTAACCGGACGATTGTAAAGATTATGATTGGTTACTATGTGAGCAATGTGATTAAGTTGTGTAATCGAGATAGAATTTGTCCATCTCATATAAAGAGAGATATCTAGTGGATCCCTCGATGTGTTAGACTGTTAAAAGGCTTAGTCTAAGTGAATTGATATTGATCAATGTCACTTGGATGTTTTCAGTCTACCTAGAAATCGAGACTAGTACGATTGAACATGTTGGATGACAATTCCATGCCTTATGTTTGATCAAAAGGATATCGTGTGACAAAAGGATGTTATATACACTATTAATTAGGTTGTATCGATTTAATATTCGTACAACTTAGGTAGTCATAATGTCTTGCTAGAGGCCGCTTATGAATTATATGCCAAAATGTGTTTTGGTACACTGCCAACATTGTATAAGCCTATTGGGTTGCATACTAAGAATGGTGTTGCGAGATTTTAAGATGGTTCAGGAAAACAAATTTTATATGATAAAATTCATGACAGAAACGTCTTTGTAGTGTATTACACTTATACTTCTTTAAGTAGGGGTATATGTGTAATTTACTTAACCGTCTATATACAAGAGTTGTATAAATAGATGCTTTGAGTTAAAATACATGAACAAAAGATTAAAAAGGCCGAAACTCTATTTTCATTTTAGAAATGACTTAGGGTTTTTGGTATGCTCTGGATCATTTTGGAGAGAAACAAAAAGGTTTGGTATTCTCTCGAAGCTAGCGCTTCAAATCTCGGCCGCCGTTTGTGTGGACTGCTGATAGAGGGCATTCATCGTTGGCAGCACTTTAGAGATCGATTAAACTTCAGAAAGGTACATTGCGACTGAGGTATGGTTAAGTTTTCATAGTTTAAACATTTTTATTGGAATTAGATTCGGATCCTGTTGGGGCTTTTGTCAAAATTATTTTATAATCTCCGCTGCGCATGAACCCCAAAACTCAATAGTAGTATCAGAGCCTTCGAGTTTTATTCCATTAAAATCATTGCATGTTTTCTTATGAAATACGATTGAAAGTATGTTAATAGTTGATGTATATGTGATATAAATAAGTTTTCTGAGAGATTTATTATCATGGTTTATGTATATGATACATATATTCATGATTTAATTGAAATTAATTTCGTACATGCTAGTAACAATGTTAGGTTAATTTGAATAATTTTAATGAATTGAGTTTCGTGTTCTATGATCCATGACACCATTATGTTTGATTGGGATAGTTGTTCATGATTTAATTATATGTTTATGATTATTCGGATGAAGATCGAAATTGCAAATAATGAGTTTTCGAAATATTTTAGTTATAAATAATTAATTTTCAAAATTATTTACTTATGTTGTTATATCTATTTTGTTATGAAGTTTCTATTTGATAAAGATAGATAACAAATTAGAATAGGTGATAAATATCAAGAATCTTGTTATTGGTGATATACTAGAATTCAAATATCTTAAATCCAAAATAATAATTAATTTTTAAAATTATTTATTTATCTTGTTATATCTATTTTGTTATGTAGTTTCTATTTGATAAATATAGATAACAAATTAGATTAGGAGATATAAGCAAAATCGATTTCGTTATCCCTATTGGATAGGAGACAAATATGGAGAAGTTTATTATTGGTGATATGCTAGGATTCAAATATCTAAAGTCCTAATTGGATTAGGATAAGATGATTAGTTAGATGTGGGCCCGGGTTAATTAAAAATGTTTTAATTGACTTAATTTTGGATAAATTAAGGGACAAATTTAGTATAGTAAAATCAGCGAAAAATATGATTTTCTATAGCGAATTTCAATTTTCGGAATTAAGATTCTTCTTCTTAAAAAAAGGGGGCGCTGCCCCTATACCCCCGTCCGCTGATTGGTTTAAATTGGTCTGACTTAATAAAGCTATCAAAATAGTTTTAGACTTTAGGCATATAATGAGATAAAAATATGCTAAGACATAAAATGTCTTGTATCTCATAAAAGGATCTAAAAATTACATAAGATATAATTGGTCTATTACCTACCTAAATAATCTAGTTTTGTATTTCATGCCATAACTGTCATAGAATTAGGTGAAATATGGATTTTAGTCACCTAAATAAACAGTGTGTTTTAGGAGGGTTGTTAATTTAGTGGGAGTCAATTCCTCTATGCTAAATAAACTTTGCATAATCTTTATTGTAGATCAATGGCCTCTTCAAGTAACAATAATCCCCTGTCACTGCGATCCATCTTTGAGAAGGATAAGCTATCTGGGACTAACTTTCTTGACTGGTTCAGAAATTTGAGAATCGTTCTCAAGCATGAACGCAAGTTGTATGTCCTGGATGCTCCAATCTCTGAGAACCCACCAGCCAATGCTACGAAAGCTGTGAAGGATGCGCGCATAATAAGCATATTAATGATTCTACAGATGTTGCATGTATTATGCTGGCTATTATGGTTCCTGAACTTCAGAAGGACATGGAACTAATGGAAGCCTACGACATGGCTATTACACTAAAGGAAATGTTCCAACAGCAAGCTAGGCAAGAAAGGTTTGAGACAGTCAAAAACATTCATTCTTGCAAGATGACTGAGTGTACGTCAGTTAGTCCTCATGTTTTAAAGATGAAGGGCTATGTTGACCAGCTTGATAGACTCGGATTTCCCATAAGCCAAGATATGGCTACGGATTTGATCCTAAATTCATTACCAAAAAGTTACTCACAATTTGTGGTGAACTATAATATGAATAATATGGAGAAATCAATTTCAGAGTTGCATTTGATGCTCAAAACTGAAACCACACCCAAGAGGGGGGTGAATTAGGTGTATCGAGAAGTTATCGCCTTTTTAATTTTAGTGCAATAATTAAGATGCTATATGCTTGCTAAAACACGAATGTGAATGATATGCAAGTAAATGGGATAGAAGAGATGGAAAGTGACACACGATTTATATTGGTTCAATCTAATAATCTACATCCACTACCAAACCTCCCTAGTTAGGATTTTTAAACCCTCACTTATATTCCAAATAAGTGTTACAACCTAAGCATACAAGCCTAGAATGCCTAATTACAATTATGACTTCCTATCTAGTCGCAACTAGAGTTTGTGCCTAGCCTCAACTAGGTCTTCCCCGCTGACTTAGATTCCACTAAGTCTTACAATAGTATAATTATAACAAGTGGCTGAAAAATTATCAAATACACTTTACAACATAAAGTGGTATTAAATTCAAATACTAGCAAGCCTCCTAGAGCCTAATAACTTTAATTCATGCAAGCATGAGATGAATGGAAAATGCAAAATATGTCACTGATTTTGTTGCAAATCCCAAGTGTGAAATTGTTTTAAAATCAAATATATTAGTGCAAAACCGATTTCAAAGCTAAGAACAATAGTTTAACAAAAATCAAGTTTAAGTGCAAAACTTTTGTTCAAAATCAATCTTAGGGTTTAATAAAATAAGTTTAAGTGCAAAACCCAAGATGAAGGTGCTCAAACACACAACAAACTGATTTTTAATTCAAACACACAAAACTATGTAGATTAGGCACAAGAAAAAGTGCTAGAAAAAGGACTTTCTTGCAACCAAGAAGATGACAAAGGAAATCAGCTTTGAAGAGATTCTTATACTCCTATTGAAGCTTCAATAGTGCTGGATTTTGGAGTTAGTGGACAGCCCCAAGAATCTCCTTTGTCTCCTTCACAAAAATCAAATTTCTTCTCTTTGTGTATTTTGAACTTTTGAGTGTGTTTGTTGCTTGTTTTGAGAAAACTATGTTCTTGGTTGTTTTATAGTGTTAGGTATCCCATTTTGACAGTTTGTGACCGTTCTAGGGATTCAAGGGTCCAGAATTCATCAAGAATTCAAATTAAAGTTAATTTTCTAGCTTTTTAAAAAAGCTGTCAGGTAGGCAATTAGCGCGCTAATGTTGAGACCTAGCGCGCTAATGGCAGCATTAGCACGTTAACTGCTGGGAGCTCAAAATAAATATTTTATACCTTTGTGTTAGCGACCCTTAAACACGTCCGGGACTCAACCAACCCTTATATAACATGTTATATACATTTTTTATGGGTCATTAGCCTAATTGGGTGGTCTAGATATTTTTACAAACCCCGAAAATGAAAAATCACGATTTCATAATATGCCAGGGACTTTTCTGTAAATTCGTTATTTTTCTTTTTGAAAACCTTTCAAAACAAGTTTTTCTTTTTCGAAAACTTCCACAATGATTTTCGAAATGCCAATGATAATGAATCACATAGTTTTACATTGTTTAAGCTCATAGACCTAGTCATGTGTTATAATTCCATTTTAAGATTACGAGTAATCTCATGACTTTTGAAAATTTATTTAAGAACTTGATATGCATGAACTAATGTAATTGGCTTGCGTGAGAGAACTTGTATACTTTACATTGAAATAACAAATTGTAGTTCCATCTTTCATCTTCATTCCTTCATGACTGTCGAGTCTTGAACTTGTATGGCTTGAATACTCGTGATGTGTTGTTTTGTATCCTTTAACAAAAACTGAAATGCACTTGATATTAATTAGTATAGTTTCACCTTGTTTATTTCTATCAAAATCCCAGTCAGAGTTAGAGTGACTAACTACTTAGTCCAACAATATCCCCCTTTTTGATGATAACAAACAATGTGAACTTTAAAGGTGTAAAACATAATCTAAGACATTTCGTTTATGCAAGTTCAAACACATCAACATTTTCAAGTTCAACCACATTTTCTCCCCCGTTTGATAACATCAAAAAGTGGGGCCAAGCTTCACCGTAAATAGAACATAATAGTGAGGAATAGAATCAATACGAGATAAAGACGCTCCCCCTCACTTTATGCATATCAAGAAACAACATATAGAAGCGGTACATGTGCATATATGATGAATCACAATGAACAAGCAATAGCCATGTATAAACTCAGAGATACGCAAAGAAAAATCATGATAAAGATAGCATAAAGCAATGAGAGCATAGTTGTGGCTTAAACATGAGCGAAAGAAAATGTTTGGAACATCAAAGTCTAACAGTTTGGAGCCTAGTGCTCACCTAAAGATAATATCTCTATACACCTAAAAACGACCAAATTGGAGCCTAATGCTCAACGAGCAGGAAGAAGTCTAAACACTATTCCTCGAGGACGATGGTGGACGTGCAGAGCTAGAGGTACGATCATTACGCGCAGGGTAAACTGGAAGCAATTGACCTTCGATGCGACGAAGCCGATCATTCTGATGCTGGATACTCGTCTCGACGGCAGCGAAGGTCTGAGTCATAGAGGTGTGCAGGTAGCCCAGTTGTGCAGAGACGTACGCCAATTATGGAGACATATTTGGTGGAGGCATGAATCCGCCAAATGTAGAAGGAGGTAGAGGCTGTGTTGTATCATATTGCTGCTGCTGTGGGGGTGGAACTGTAAAGTCTTGATGAACTTCCTCATTGCCAACATGGTCATCATTTCTAGCAAAGCCTTCGTCGTCAGCATTGTCATCATCGCCAAAACTGTGGCTATATTTCGAATAGTCGGACGCATCAAAAGGAGCAACTGGAGGGTTCGTAGGTAGTGGAGACTCATAGCCGCCATAATACGACCGTCCAGGACGGCATCTTCCCGTGTCCACCTCTGCCTGTTGCACATGTAGCGATACTTCATGGCCTTTAGAGTGGCCATGTCAATGGTGTCATAGACAGTGAGGGGACGACCACCTAATGCAAGATCCACTTGGGCGGACTCCAAGTAGGATGTGATAATATGTGCATAAGGAAGATGACAACCTGAGCTACACGTGCTCATCATATAACCAATAATAATATGGGGCAGACTGAGAGGAATTGCTCGAAGTAGATGCCTAAGTACAAACATGTCAAGGAGAGTGACATAGTTCTTACTCTTACCTCGAGGGAGAATAACTTTATGAAGGACTTTATGAAGGAGGTGGGGTATGAGTTTAAAATTAATATCCGTTATACCAGTCGGATATACAGTTTAAGTTCTTTTTGGCCGAAGGAAGGAATTAAGGACTTCAAGGCGATCAAACGGCCAACTGAGAAATTTGCACACAACCGTAGTGGTAGGGGGTGCAATAGGAGTTGAAGCTGTTGAGCGAGATTTTTAGGTGTTATCTCAATGGATCGACCATCAACGGACGATCGGAGAACAAATTGGTTCGTTGTTTCAAGATTGGAATAGAAAACTCGATAGTTGGCGTTATAGGCACAAAAAGTGGTACATCCTGCCGTATCGAAAATCTCCCAAATTGGGAGATGAGCCTTATCAAAGAAAGCGAAATCCACAATGGCGGGCCTTAGGATTTTGACATCCGTTAGCCGTGGAGCCACTAACTCGAGAATCGATGTGGACTCATGGACGAACTTGGCACGACCCTCACGTTGTGGGACATTTGCCGGAGTGGAGGCGGGGTGGCTATGGGTAGAGGGTGAGGACTAGGACTCACTACCGGATGAGGATTGGACGACACGTCAGGCAAAGGGATGACGTGGGGCAGAGGGACGACGAAAGGGGGTTGGGGCCGTTGGACGGGAAGTTGTAGTGGCGGCCGAACGTGATGATGGATGGGTGGAGGTTCGGCGAGTCGACATTGGGGAAAAATGAAGAGACTGGGGAGGAGATGACAACGAGATTGAATAAATTGACAAAGAGAGGTGAGGTTTTTACCTGAACGTGGTGAGACTGTGGTGGAGACGACGAAAGGAGAGGAGAGGAGATATTTGTGAGGTGTTGTGTTTTTAGGGTAAAAAATAGGTTTTATACTTGTCTGGCCGAACGACATTAGTGCGCTAATGGCAGAATTAGCGCGCTAATGTGTTGATTTGTATTCTGGGCCAGTACACTATTAGCACGTTAATGGCTGGTATTAGCGCGCTAATTTCGCTCTGAAAATTTTTGGTCAGGCAACTATTAACGCGCTAATTTCCCTTATTAGCGTGCTAATTTCTCTCTGAAAATTTTGGACATGAAATTTTTTAATTTTTGACATACAACTCTGATTCACCTCAAACTTCTTGGACACTTCACTAACACCATATAAAAAAGTTTGGAACAGCTAAAACATGTGTAGAAGGTCCGATTCTCGAACAATGCCTAACAACACCGAATCTTGGAAACTTGATCTCTAGGCAAAGTCTTAGTGAAAATATCGGCTAGTTGCTCCTCTATGGGCACATGGATGAGTTTAACATCGCCCTTTTGGACATGATCACGAAGAAAATGGTGCCTAATCTTAATATGTTTTGTTCGAGAGTGTAACATCAGATTTTTCGATATGTTTATTGCACTTGTGTTATCACAATAAATTTTAGCACACCCAACTAGGATTTGATAATCCTCAAGTTGTTGTTTCATATATAGAACTTGAGCACAACAACTCCCAGCAGCCACATATTCGGCTTCCGCCGTAGATAAAGCCATAGAATTTTGCTTTTTGCTAAACCATGAGATAAGTGAGTTTCCTAGCAAATGATAAAATTCAGAAGTGTTTTTCCTATCAACTAGACTTCCCGTATACTCAGAGTCAACAAAACTTTGGAGTTCGAAACTCTTGGTTTTGTTGAACCATAATCCTAAGTCTTGTGTTCCACTCAGATATCGAAATATGTACTTCACACATTTTAAGTGTGACTCCTTAGGATCGGATTGAAATCTAGCGCATAAGCACATGCTAAACATAATTTCGGGTCTACTAGCGGTCAAGTATAGGAGACTACCTGTCATTCCACAATAAAGTTTAGGATCTATGGATTTTTCTAGTTGGTCTTTGTCCATTTTGATGGTGGAACTAAAAGGAGTGTCACATGCTTTCAGATTTTCAAATTTGAATTTCTTTAACATGTCCCTCACATACTTTTTTGATTTATAAAAATGCCATGTTTGGATTGCTTTATTTGCAAGCCTCGAAAGTATGTTAGTTCACCCATCATGCTCATTTCAAATTCATTTGTCATCAATGATGAGAATTCATTGCATAAATGTGTGTTACATGACCTGAAGATGATATCATCAATATAGATTTGAACAAGTAGCATGTCACGGTTTTTGATCAAAATGAACAAAATAGGATCTAGTGTTCCTATCTTGAATCCTTTCTCAAGTAAAAATGCACTAAGTCTATCATACCAAGCTCTAGGAGCTTGTCTTAGTCCATACAAGGCTTTTTGAAGATGATAGACATGGCTTGGATGTTCATGATCTTCAAAATCCGGTGGTTGTTCTATATATACTTCTTCATGGATGAGCCCATTTAGAAATGTGCTTTTAACATCCATTTGGTATAGTAGAAACCCGTTGTAGCAAGCAAAAGCAAGCAACATGCGAATTGCTTCTAGTCGTGCTACAGGTGCAAAGGTTTCCTCATAATCAATTCATTCTTCTTGATTGTAACCTTGTGCAACCAACCCAGCCTTGTTTCTTACAATTTCACCTTTTTCATTCTTTTTGTTTCTAAAAACCCATTTGGTGCCTATGATTGTGTGGTCCTTAGGTCTAGATACTAATGTCCATATCTTGTTCCTAACAAAGTGGCTTAGCTCTTCTTGCATAGCCATTATCCAAAACTCATCTCCTAAGGCATCATCTATCTTGATGGGCTCGGTTTGTGACACAAAAGCTAAGTATCCTTCATCTCAATGCAATGTTGACCTAGTAATTATTCCTTTGTTTGGATCACCTATGATTTGTTGAGATGAATGGCCAATGAGGAGTCTTGAATTCTTAGGCACACTTGTTTCAGATTCCTTGTTTACCTCAACCTCTTGACTATTTGAAGTTTGTCCTAGAGTGCCATCATCATCATCAATCCTCAATTTTTCAAGGTTTTGCATTATCTTAACTTTGGGATCTACTTCATCAAATTTCACATGGATAGACTCTTCTATGATTTTGGTTGATTTATTAAATACCCTATATGCCTTGCTATGTATAGAGTAGCCTAGAAAAATACATACCTTAGACTTTAGGTCAAATTTGTCTAATTGATCCCTATCATTTAGAACATAACAAGTGCAACCGAACACCTTAAAATAACTTATGTTGGGTTTTCGGCCTTTTCATAGTTCATAAGGAGTCTTTTTCACTTGCTTTTGGACATTTACTCTATTTATAACATAGCATGTTATGTTAATGGCTTCGGCCCAAAAATGCTTAGCTATGTTGTACTCATTTAACATAGTCCTACACATCTCTTGGAGTGTCCTATTTTTTCTTTCAACAACTCCATTTTGTTGGGGTGTTCTAGGAGAGCATAATTGGTGTGTATAACCTTGTTTAGCACAAAAATCCTCCAAGTTCCTTTTTACAAACTCACCACCTCTATCACTTCTAACGATGGTGATTTTGTATCCCTTTCATTCTTTACTAAAGCACAAAACTTTACAAACACATCAAACACTTCATGCTTATGAGATAGAAAATACACCCATGTATACCTTGTAAAGTCATCAACAATGACAAAGCAATATGATTTACCTCATAGACTTTGCATTTGGGTAGGTCCGAACAAATCCATATGGATAAGTTCTAAAGCTCGAGTCACATTACTTGTTACTTTCGTCTTAAATGACGATTTCACTTGTTTATCAAGAATACAAGATTTACATTCCTTATCTTTCTTAAAAGTGCATTTGGGTAGGTCCTAACAAGATCATGCTTAGTCAATTTTGAAAAGTTTTCCGTGCTAGAATGTCCTAATCTACAGTGCCACAACCATGCATCACATTCACTTTGTGCACTCAAACATGAAGCATTTTGCATAGTCATCTCATCAAAGTTGATGGCATAAACATTCTTATCTCTATATACGATAAACAAAGTTTCATGCTTCTCATTCTTAACAATGTATTTTGATGATTCAAGTATAACATGAAATCATTTGTCACACAATTGACTAACACTAACCAAATTATGTTTCATACCATCAACAAGATAAACATTAGAAATAGATAGTGAGTTGTTACCGACGGTTCCGAGACCAGTAACCTTTCCTTTGTTGTTGTCTCCAAATGTAACCCTTCCACCATCATGCCGCTCTATTTCAATGAATTGATGAGCATCTCCAGTCATGTGTCTTGAGCACCCACGATCCAAGTACCATGGGGTGCTCTTCCTTGCATTCTACATAATGGGAAACACACTAGATTTTGGTACCCAAACACCTTTGGGTCCGAGAAAGTTAGTGTCATAAACATTTTTAACTACCCATGCTAGTCTACCCGCTTTGGCCTTTTGTAAGGCACATTTCCCAACCACATGAGACCTATTGCACTTTGAGCATCTACGATCATCGTTTAGCAATTTCTTGTAACTTAACAAATTTGCTCCATAGCCTATGCCTCTTTTGTTAAGTGCACGTCGTTGTGCTCCCAACATCATATCAAACATTTCTCTACCATTGGTGAACTTATGCACCGTGCTAGTCAAGTCCTCTACTTTCTTGACTAAAGCATCTCTTTTCTCTGGGACTTCATTCAAGTCATTTTGGAGATCATTAATGGTCTATTTTTGTGACTCTATTTCACTAATTGCTATGGTCAAGTTCTTTTTTAGTTGTTTAGTCTTTTTGACCTCCTTCTCCAACTCTTTCCTAAGCTCATCAAGTTTTGGAACATCATCCAAATCATCAATATCATCAAAGTTAAAAGAGTTAGAATTTAACTCTCCTTATGCAATGAGACTAAGGATTGCCTTCTCACTCTCCGATTTGGATTCTGACCTTGATGATGATGAGTCATCCCAAGCTGCCTTGAAGCTCTTCTTCCCTTCTTCTTATCTACCGCCTTCTTGGATTTACATTCCGCCTTTATGTGACCCGGTTTGCCATATCCGAAGTATATTGTCTCACTTGACTTTCTCCCTTGCTTCCACTTCTAAACTTCTTCTTATACTTGTCTCGCTTGTACATGGCCTTGTTGAGCTTTCTTGAAAGCATAGCAACCTCCTCAAGATCATTTTCGTCACAAGACTTTTCATCTTCATTGATCTCTACCGAAGCAACCGTGGAACTATTTGCCTTCAAAGCAATCTCCTTTCTTGAGCACTTTGTTCCTCCATTTAATGCTTCTAATCTAGCTCGGTCTTTAAGTTCGAATTCGTGGACCGTTAGCTCTCCACATAATGCATCGAATGTATAGTCTCCAAGATTTTATGCCGATTGGATAGCATACTTCTTGGCATCCTATTCCTTAGGCAACCCTCTAAGGAATTTGTACACCGAGGTCTCTTGATCATAATTCTTTCCGAGATTCTTGATCTCATTCAATAGTTTGGTGAACCGTGTGATAGCGATGGCTATATCTTCATCGGATCCAACTCGGAAAGTTTCATAGTGCTCCTCAAGAATCCTCAACTTTGTCTTTTTTACTTGCGTGGTACCTTCATACTGTACCTCAAGCTTTTTCCATACTTCCTTGGCCGTTTGATAAGCACTTACTCGATTAAACTCATTTTCGCTTAATGCACAAAATAAGTGATTTATAGCTTGATCATTTGAGAGCTCACTCTTGATCTCCTCGGCAGTGAACTCTTTCAAAGGCTTGTCCGGTGGAGTGTAGCCACTTTCAATTGCATCCCACAAGAATCTATTTTGTGCTCTTATGTAAAACTTCATCCTCACTTTCCAATGAGTATAGTTGGTTCCATCAAAGTACGAAGGCCTACTCGAGGAGTTGCCTTCCCTAAGGTGAGCCGTATCTAAAGTTTGCATCCTTGCACAAAAACACTCAAAGATACGTTAGTAACGCTTTGAGCAATAACCCACTCTGATACCAATTGAAACCATACCTAAGAGGGGTGAATTGGGTGTATCGAGAAGTTATTGCCTTTTTAATTTTAGTGCAATAATTAAGATGCTATATGCTTGCCAAAACACGAATGTAAATAATATGCAAGTGAATGGGATAAAAGAGATAGAAAGTGACACACGATTTATAGTGGTTTGATCTAATGATCTACATCCACTTCCTAACCTCCCCGGTTAAGATTTTTAAACCCTCAATTATATTCCAAATAAGTGTTACAACCTAAGCATATAATTCTAGAATGTCTAATTACAATTAGGACTTCCTATCTAGTCGCAACTAGAGTTTGTGCCTAGCCTCAACTAGGTCTTCCCCTTTGACTTAGATTCCACTAAGTCTTACAATCATACAATTGCAACAAGTGGCTGAAAAATTATAAAATACACTTTACAACATAAAGTGGTATCAAATTCAAACACTAGCAAGCCTCCTTGAGCCTAACAACTCTAATGCATGCAAGTATAAGAATGAATGGAAAATACAAAATATGTTACTGATTTTGTTGCAAATCCCAAGTGTGAAATCATTTTAAAATCTAATATATTAGTGCAAAACCGATTTCAAAGCTAAGAACAATAGTTTAACAAAAATCAAGTTTAAATGCAAAACTTTTGTTCAAAATCAATCTTAGGGTTTAATAAAACAAGTTTAAGTGCAAAACCCAAGATGAAGGTGTTCAAAGACACAACAAATTGATTTTTTAATTTAAACACACAAAACTATGTAGATTAGGCATAAGAAAAAGTGCTAGAACAAGGACTTTCTTACAACTAAGAAGATGACAAAGGAAATCAGCTTTGAAGAGATTCTTGTACTCCTATTGAAGCTTCAACAGTGCTGGATTTTAGAGTTAGTGGACAGCCCCAAGAATCTACTTTGTCTCTTTCACAAAAATCAAATTTCTTCTCTTTGTGTATTTTGAGCTTTTAAGTGTGTTTGTTCCTTGTTTTAAGAAAACCATGTTCTTGGTGATTTTATAGTGTTAGGTATCCCATTTTGACAGTTTGTGATCGTTCTAGGGATCCAAGGGTCCAGAATTCATCAAGAATTCAAATTAAAGTTCATTTTTCAGCTTTTTTAAAAAGTTATCAGGTAGGCAATTAGCGCGCTAATGCTGAGACCTAGCGCACTAACTCTGCACTTAGCACGCTAATGGCAGCATTAGCGCATTAAGTGTAGGGAGCTCAAAATAAATATTTTATCCCTTTGTGTTAGCGACCCTTAAACACGTCCGGGACCCAACCCACCCTTATATAACATGTTATACACATTTGTTATGGGTCATTAAGCCTAACTGGGTAATACAGATATTTTTACAAATCCCGAAAATGGAAAATCACGATTTCATAATGTGCGAGGGACTTTTCTGCAAATTTGTTGTTTTTCTTTTCGAAAACCTTTCAAAATAAGTTTTTCTTTTTCGAAAACTTCCACAATGATTTTCGAAATGCCAATGACAATGAATCACATAGTTTTACATTGTTTAAGCTCATAGACCTAGTCATGTGTTATAATTCCATTTGGAAATTACGAGTAATCTCATGACTTTTGAAAATTCATTTAAGAACTCGATATACATGAACTAATGCAATTGGCTTGCATGAGAGAACTTATAAACCTTACATTGAAATTACAAATTGTAGTTTGATCTTTCGTCTTCATTCCTTCATGACTATCGAGTCTTGAACTTGTATGGCTTGAATACCCGTGATCTGTTGCTTTGCATCCTTTAACAAAAACTGAAATGCATTTGATATTAATTAGTACATTTTTACCTTATTTGTTTCCATAAAAATTTCGGTCGGAGTTAGAGTGACAAACCACTTAGTCCAACAAAAACTACTGAACAAAATATCAAGAAACCCTCTAGTAATGTGTTGATGGTCCAAATGGGAAAGGGAATGAAGAAGAAAGGCAAAGGCAAGGCTAAAGTTGTCAAGGCTGCTGCTGCACCTGTAATAAAGCATGTGGAACAAGTCAAGCCCCAGCCTATTCTTACTTCAAAACACCCAAAAGAAAAGGAAGGAAATTGTCATTTCTGCCATGCACCTGGACATTGGTTCAGAAATTGCAAACTCTATCTGGAAGATCTAAAGAAGAAAAATGGTAGTGCGACTACCACCTTAGGTATTTATGTTATTAAAATTAATTTATCTACTAGTGATTCCTGGGTATTGGATACTGGATGTAGATCTCACATTTGTATAAATGTGCAGGAACTCACCAGAAGTAGGAAGCTGGAAAAAGGAGAAGTCATCCTGCGCGTAGGGAATGGAGCAAGAGTTGCTGCCCTGGCTGTTGGATCATATGACTTAGTCTTACCTAGTGGACTTATTTTAACTCTAAATAATTGTTATTATGTGTCTGCCTTGAGCAGAAACATTAATTCTGTTTCATGTTTGGATATGGATGGTTTTGATTTTATTATTGAGAGTAATAGATATTCAATTTCTCGTAAAGACATTTTTTATGCAAATGCTGATTTATGTGATGGTCTTTATGTTCTCAGCATGAAAAGGTCCACTAATACTCTAGTCTTTAACATAAATACAAAGTGATTCAAGTCAAATAATTTGAATCAAACCTATCTTTGACATTGTTGTCTCGGCCACATAAATGAGAAATGCATAACGAAGCTCCATAAAGATGGACTTCCAGGTTCATTTGATTTGAAATCATATGAAACATGCATATCATGTTTACTAGGCAAGATGACTAAAAGTCCCTTTACTGGACATAGTGAAAGTGCAAGTGATTTATTAGATCTAATACATACTGATGTATGCAGTCCTATAAACACAATGGCTATAGGAGGTTATCAGTACTTCATTACATTTACTTATGATTTCAATAGATATGGTTATGTATATCATATGAAACATAAAGCTGAATTATTTGAGATGTTTCGAACGTTTCAAAATGAAGTGCAGAATTAACTTGGTAAACTATCAAAACACTTCGATCAGAATGAGGTGGCGAGTATTTAAGCCATGAATTTGATGATCATCTTAGAAATTATGGGATTGTCTCCCAATTAACTCCACCAGCAACTCCACAATGGAATGGAGTTTCTGAAAAGAGAAATCAAAACTTATTAGATATAGTTTGATCTATGATGAGTCATACGGATCTTCCATTATCCTATTGGGGTTATGCATTACAAACTACAACTTTCACTCTAAATCGAGTTCCTTCTAAAGCGGTTGATAAAACACCATATGAGATATGGTACGGGAAGAGACCTAGTTTGTCTTTTCTTAAGATTTGGGGTTGTGAGGCTTACGTAAAGTGACAAGTCTCAGAAAAACTAGCACCTAAATCTGATAAGTGTTTATTTGTGGGGTATCCTAATGAAACAAAAGGATTTTACTTTTATAATCCCGCTGAGAACAAAGTGTTTGTTACTCGGTATGGTGCCTTTATGGAAAAATAGTTTATTTCAAAAGACACTAGTGGGAGAGAAATAAATCTTGAAGAAGTTCAAGAATCACAGATAAACACTGAACTGCTACTGGAAGTTCAACAACGTTCTGAACCAGTTGAACCTCCGTAAATGACACAAGGCCCACATAAATTCGGTAGGATAAGACCTGAGCCAACAAGATTCAGATTTCTCATTACTAATAGTCGTAATGTGTTGCTTATGGATCAAAATGAGCTCACCACTTATCAGGAGGCTATGTCTGGACCAGACTCAAATAAATGGCAAAGTGCGATGAATCCTGAAATGTAATCCATGTATGATAACCAAGTTTGGTACTTGGTTGATTTACCTGAAGGTGGTAAGACCATTGGATGTAAATAGATTTTCAAGAGTAAAACTGACATGGATGGAAATGTGCATACTTTTAAAGAAAGACTTGTAGCAAAAGGTTTCAGGCAGACTCAAGGTGTTGATTATGATGAAAATTTTTTGCCAGTAGCCATGCTTAAATCCATAAGAATTTTAATTTCCATTGCCGCATATTATGACTATGAGATATAGCAAATGGATATGAAAACAACATTTATTACTGGAAAGCTGCTTGAGGACGTATATATGACACAACCTGAAGGTTTTGTACATCCTGAGAATTCTATGAAGGTTTTGTACATCGGAGTTGGAATCTTCATTTTGATGAAGCAATCAAGGATTTTGGTTTATTAAGAATGAAGATGAGCCTTGTGTATACAAGAAGGTTAGTGGGAGTATAGTTGTTTTTCTAGTATTGTATGTTGATGATATATTACTCATTGGAAATAACATCCCAACATTGCAGAGTGTCAAGTCTTGGTTAGGGAAGTGTTTCTCAATAAAAGATTTAGGAGATGCAGCCTATATCTTAGGGATAAGGATCTATAGGGATAGATCTAAGAGGCTAATCGGTCTAAATCAGAGTGCTTACATAGACAAGGAGCTGAATAGATTTAGTTTGCAAGACTCTAAAAGAGGACTGTTGCCAATGTCTCATGGCATAAGTCTCAGCAAGAATCAATTTCCTAGGACAAATGATGAGCGAAATCGTATGAATAAGAATCCATATGCATCAGCTATTGGATCTATCATGTATGTCATGCTATGCACTCGACCTGATGTATCATATACTTTGAGCACTACAAGTAGATATCAGTCAGATACTGGTGAGAGTCACTGGATAGTAGTAAAGAACATCCTTAAGTACATAAAAAGGACTAAGGAAGTGTTCTTGGTCTATGGAGGTTTTGAAAATAATCTAGTTGTAAATAGTTACACAGATGCAAGTTTTCAAACTGATATAGATGATTTTAGATCGTAGTCTGGATATGTGTTTACTTTGAATGAAGGTGCAGTAAGCTAAAAAAATTTGAAGCAAGAGATTGTGGCAGATTCTACAATAGAAGCTGAGTATATTGCAGCGTCCCATGCAGCAAAGGAGGCAGTTTGGATCAAAAAGTTCATTTCTAAACTAGGTGTGGTTCCAAGTATTGCCAACCCTATTTCTTTGTATTGTGACAATAACGGGGCAATAGTACAGGCCAAGGAACCTAGATCACACCACATATCCAAACATATACTCAATCGGTTTCATCTCATCAGAGAAATTATTGAGAGAGGAGACAAAGATTTGTAGAGTACCTACTGAAGATTACGTTGCGGATCCATTGACAAAATCTCTTCCATAAGCAAAACATAATGGTTATGTTAGATCATTACGCATTATATGCATGCATGATTAGCCCTAGTGTAAGTGGGAGATGTTGGGGAATGTGCCCTAGGTCAATCTATTAATAGTCTTTATGAATACATTTTAGTTAATAAAATAGAGGATTTCATTTGCTGTTTATTATAATTGATTTGCATGTTTACATTATAATAAGATCCATGGGTATTTACAGAAATATCCTAAATGTCCCTAGTAGATCATTATACTAGGAGCTATAATGAATTAAGACTAGTGTGAGTCTTGATTGATGATCATATGATGATGATATGTATAGGGATACGAATCAAGATCACGAGTACTTGTTAGGGAATAAAGTACTGGATCGACCCACTATGAGAACATCACATGGATTAAGTCATAGTTGTTTCTCACGATAGGTATATTTTTTAGTCCTCTGACTTGAGATTACCAGAGACTTCAACATTAGGAACATAGTGATTTGACACTATCAAACGTTGTCTTTAACATGATGATTGTAAAGATTGTGAGTGGTTACTATGTGAGCAATGTGATGAAGTTGTGTAATCGAGATAGAATTTGTCCCTCTCATATGAAGAGAGATATCTAGTGGATCCCTCGATGTGTTAGACTATTAAAAGGCCTAGTCTAAGTGAATTGATATTGATCAGTGTCACTTGGATGTTTTCAATCTATCTAGAGATCGAGACTAGTACAATTGAACATGTTGGATGACAATTCCATGCCTTATGTTTGATCAAAAGGATATCGTGTGACAAAAGGATGTTATATCCACTATTGATTAGGTTGTATCGATTTGATATTCGTACTACTTGGGTAGTCATAATGTCTTGCTAGAGGTCGCTTATAACTTGTATACCAAAATGTATTTTGGTACACTACCAACGTTGTATGAGCCTATTGGGACGCACACTAAGAATGGTTTTGCGAGATTTTAAGATGGTTCAGGAAAACAATTTTTTTATGATAAAATTCATGACAGAAACGTCCTTGTAGTGTATTACACTTATAATTCTTTAAGTAGAGGTATATGTGTAATTTACTTAACCTTCTATATATAAGGGTTGTATAAATAGTCTCTTTGAGTTAGGATACTTGAACGAAAGATTAAAAAAGCCGAAACTCGATTTTCTTTTTAGAAATGACTTAGGGTATTTGGTATGCTCTAAATTGTTTTGGAGAGAAAAAAAAACGTTTGGTATTCTCTCGAAGCTAGCACTTCAAATCTCTATCGCCGTTCGTGTGTGGACTGCTGATAGAGGACGTTCGTCGTTGGCAACGCCTTAGAGATCGATTAACCTTTAGAAAGGTACAATGCGACTAAGGTATGATTAAGTTTCATAGTTTAAACATTTTTAATGGAATTAGATTCGAGTCCTGTTAGGGTTTTTGTCAAAATTGTTTTGTAATCTCCACTGCTCATGAACCCCAAAACTCAACATAAGGATCAAAACAACGATTTCTTGTCATAATAAGCATTGTAAAACAATTACGATTATTCTTGGCTTGTTGAATTTCAAAACTCTGAGGACGATGATTTCATATAAAATTAGTAAAACTTCATTATCACCCAATTTCCCATGTTCCCTACGAGAATTTTAGGTTTAAAACAACGATTTCTTTTTGACAATAAGCTTTGTAACAAAATTATGATTATTCTCGGCTTGTTGAATTTCAAAACTCTTAGGATAATAATTTGATACAAAATGGTAAAACTTCTCTATCGTCAGATTTTTCACGTTTCCTACTTGAAGTTAAGGCTCAAACAACTATTTCTTGTCACAATTAGCTTTGTAACCGAATTATAATTATTCTCACGTTATTGAATTTCAAAACTCATAAGATGGTGATTTGAAACAAAATGGGTAAAACTTATTTATTGTTCGATTTTAAGCGTTCCTTATGTGAAGTTAAATCTCAAAACAACGATTTCTTGTCACCGTAAGCTTTATAACAGAATTATTATCATTTTCGGCTTGTTGAATTTCAAAAGTTTTTGGATGTTGATTTGATACAAAATGGGCAAAACTAGATTATTGTCCGATTTTTCATGTTCCCTATGTGAATTTTAGGCTAAAAAAGTGATTTCTTGTCAAAATAAGCTTTGTTGAATTATGATTATTTTCGGCTTGTTAAATTTGAAAACTCTGAGAATGATGATTCAATACAAAATGGGCAAAACGTCGTTATCGTCCAATTTCCCACATTTCCTACGTAAAGTTAAGGCTCGAAACAACGATTTCTAGTTAGAATAAGCTTTGTAACTGAGATATGATCATTCTCAGCCTGTTGAATTTCAAAACTCTCAGGGTGTTGATTTGATAGAAAATGGGCAAAACTTCATTATCCTATGATTTGCCACATTCTTTAAGTGAAGTTAAGGCTCAAAACAACGATTTCTTGTTACAAAAAGCATTGTAAAATAATTATGATTATTCTCGCCATGTTTAATTTCAAAACCTTAAAGATGATGCTTTGATACAAACTGGGCAAAACTTCATTATCACCGATTTCCCACGTTCCATACGTGAATTTTAGTTTTAAAACAATGATTTCCTGTTACAATAAGCTTTGTAATTGAATTATGATTATTCTCGACTTGTTGAATTTCATAACTCTTTGGATGGTGATTTGATACAAAATGGGCAAAACATCATTATCGTACGATTTTCCACGTTTCCTACTTGAAGTTAAGGCTTGACACAAGGATGTCTAGTCAGTAAAAGAAATATAGTCATTCTTGGCTTGAATTTCAAAACTCTGAGGATGTTGATTTGATACAAAATGGACAAAACTTCATTATTTTCTAATTTCCCACATTCTCTGTGTGAAGTTAAGGCTCAAAACAATGATTTCTTGTCACAATAAGCATTGTAAAACAATTATGATTTTTCTCGCCTTGTTTAATTTCAAAACTCTGAGAACGATGATTTGATAAAACATGGGCAAAACTTCATTTTCACCCGATTTCCCATGTTCCCTACGCGAATTTTAGGTTAAAACAACGATTTCTTGTCACAATAAACCTTGGAATGGAATTATGATTATTCTCGACATGTTAAATTTCAAAACTCTTAGGATTATGATTTGATACAAAATGGACAAAACATCATTATTGTACGATTTTCACACGTTTCCTACTTGAAGTTATGGCTCAACACAATGATTTCTAGTCACAATAATCTTTGTAAAAGAATTATAATCATTCTCGGCTTATTGAATTTCAAAGCTCTGAGGACGTTTATTTGATACAAATTGGGCAAATCTTCATTATTCTCTGATTTCTCACATTCTCTACGTGAAGTTAAAGCTTAAAACAACGATTTCTTGTCATAATAAGCTTCGTAAAACAATTATAATTATTCTCTACTTGTTGAATTTCAAAACTCCAAGGATAATGATTTGATACAAAATAGGCAAAACTACATTATCACCCGATTTCCCACGTTCCCTAGGTGAATTTTTGATTCAAAATAACAATTTTCTGTCACAATAAGCTTTGTAACAGCATTGTGATTATTCTCAGCTTGTTGAATTTTAAAACTCTTAGGATCATTATTTGATTCAAAATGGGTAAAACTTCATTATCGTCGGATTTCCCATATTTCCTATGTGAAGTTAAGGCTCGAAACAATAATGTCTAGTTACCATAAGATTTGTAAAAGAATTATGATTATTCTCGACTTGTTGAATTTCAAAACTCTGAGGACGATACTTTGATACAAAATAAACAAAACTTCATTATCACCTGATTTCCCACGTTCCCTACATAAATTTAAGGCTCAAGGCAATGATTTCTTATTACAATTAGATTTTTAATAGAATTATAATTATTTTTGCATTGTTGAATTTGAAAACTCTTATGATGATTATTTGTGACAAAATGGGTAAAACTTCTTTATCGTCCGATTTTCAACATTCCATACGAGAAGTTAAGGCTCAAAATGACGATTTCTTGTAACAGCAAGCTTTGTAACAAAATTGTTATTATTCTCAGCTTGTTCAAAACTCTTAGGACGTTGATTTGATACAAAATGGGCGAAACTATATTATCGTCTGATTTTTCACGTTCCCTATTTGAATTTTAGGCTCCAAAAAATGATTTCTTGTCACAATAAGCTTTGTTGAATTATTTTTATTCTTGGCTCGTTGAATTTCAAAACTCTGAAGATGATGATTTGATACAAAATGGAAAAACATCTTTATCATCCGATTCCCCACGTTTCCTTCGTGAAGTTAAGGTTTGAAACAACGATTTCTAGTCACAATAAGCTTTGTAACAGAATTATGACCATTCTCGTCTTGTTGAATTTCAAAACTCTGCAAACGTTGATTTGATACAAAATGGGGTAAAACTTCATTATCCTTTGATTTCCCACGTTCTCTACGTGAAGTTAAAGCTCAAAACAACGATTTCTTGTCACAATAAGCTTTGTGAAACAATTATGATTACTATCTGCTTGTTGAATTTTAAAACTCTTAGGACGATGATTTAATACAAAATGGACAAAACTTCATTATCATCTGATTTCTCACGTTCCCTACATGAATTTTATATTCAAAATAACTATTTCTTGTCACAATAAATTTTGTAACAGAATTATGATTATTCTCGACTTGTTGAATTTCAAAATACTTAGGATAATTATTTGATACAAAATGGGTAAAACTTCATTATCGTCCGATATCCCACTTTTCCTGCGTGAAGTTAATGCTCGAAACAATGATTTCTAGTTAAATAAGTTTTGTAAAGAATTATGATTATTATCGGCTGTTGAATTTCAAAACTATGTTGACGATGATTTCATACAAAATGGGCAAAAATTTATTATTACTCAATTTCCCATGTTCCCTACGTGAATTTTAGAATCTAAACAATAATTTCTTGTAACAATTAGCTTTGAAACAAAATTATAATTATTCTCACATTGTTGAATTTCAAAACTCTTAGGTTGATGATTAAATACAAATTGGGTAAAACTTCTTTATCGTTCGATTTTCAACATTCCATACATGAAGTTAAGGCTCAAAACAACGATTTTTTGCCATAATAAGCTTTGTAACAAAATTATTGTTATTATTCTCGACTCGTTGAAAACTCTTAAGATGTTGATTTGTTAAAAAATGGGAAAAACTACATTATCGTCCGATTTTTCACGTTCTGTACTTGAATTTTAGGCTCCAAAAATCGATTTCTTGTTACAATAAGCTTTGTTGAATTATAATTATTCTCCAATTGTTAAATTTTCAAACTCTGAAGATGATGATTTGATACAAAATGGGCACAATGTCGATATCGTCCTATTTCCCACGTTTTCTACATGAAGTTAAGACTCGAAATAATGATTTCTATTTACAATAAGCTTTGTAACAGAATTATGATCATTCTCGACTTGTTGAATTTCAAAAGTTTGAGGACGTTGAATTGATACAAAATGGGCAAAACTTCATTATCCTCTAATTTCTCACGTTTTCTATGTGAAGCTAAGGCTCAAAACAATGATTTCTTGTCACAATAAGCTTTGTAAAACAATTATGATTATTCTCGCTTTGTTCAATATTTAAAATTTTGAGGACGATGATTTGATAAAAAATGGACAAAACTTCATTATTACCCAATTTCCCACGTTCCCTACGTGAATTTTAGATTCAAAATGAGGATTTCTTGTCACAATAAGCTTTGTAACGGAATTATGATTATTTTCGGCTTGTTGAATTTCAAAACTCTTAGGATGATTTAATAAAAAATGGGCAAAACATCGTTATCATCCAATTTGTCACGTTTCTTACTTGAAGTTAAGGCTCGAGACAATGATTTCTAATCACAATAAGTTTTGTAACAGAATAATGATCATTCTCAGCTTATTGAATTTTAAAACTCTGAGGACGTTTGTTTGATACAAAAATGGCAAAACTTCATTATCCTCTGATCTCCCACGTTCTCAACGAGAAATTAAAGCTCAAAACGACAATTTCTTGTCATAATATGATTTGTAAAAGAATTATGATTATTCTCAGCTTGTTGAATTTTATAACTAAGAATGATAATTTGATACAAAATTGGCAAAACTTCATTATCAATCGATTTTCAACATTCAATACGTGAATTTTATGTTCAAAACAACGATTTCTTTTCCCAGTAAACTTTGTAACAATATTTTTATTATTCTTGATTTATTGAATTTCAAAACTCTTAGGACGTTGATTTGATACAAAATGGGCAAAACTACATTGTCGTCCAATTTCTCATCTCCCCTACGTGAATTTTAGGCTCCGTAAAATGATTTAATTTCATAATAAGCTTTGTTGAATAATAATTATTCTTTAGAACAAAAAAAAAATTAGAACAAAAAAAATTATGATTATTCTCAGCTTGTTGAATTTCAAAACTCTGAGGATTATAATTTCATACAAATTGGGCAAAACATTGCTATCGTACGATTCCCTACGTTTCCAACGTGAAGTTAATGCTCGAAACAATGATTTCTAGTCACAACAAGATTTGTACCAGAATTATTATCATTCTCGGCGTGTTAAATTTCAAAATTCTAAAGACGTTGATATGATACAAAATGGGCAAAGACTTCATTATCCTTTGATTTTTCACGTTCTGTACGTAAAGTCTCAAAACAACGATTTCTTGTCATAATAAGCTTTGTAAAACAATTTTGATTATTCTAGGTTTAGTGAATTTCAAAACTTTGAGGATGATGACTTGATAGAAAATGGGTAAAACTTCATTATCACCTGATTTTCGACATTGCCTATGCGAATTTTAGGTTCAAAAAAATTATTTCTTGTCACAATAAGCTTTATAACAGATTTATGATTATTCTTGGCTTATTAAATTTCAAAACTCTTATGATGATAATTTGATACAAAATGGGTAAAACTTCATTATTGTCCGATTTCCTACATTTCCTACATGAAGTTAAGGATTGAAACAATGATTTCTAGTCAAAATAAGATTTGTAACAGAATTATGATTATTCTCGGCTTGTTAAATTTTAGAACTCTAAGGACGACGATTTAATACAAAATGGGCAAAACTTCATTATCAACCGATTTGCCATGTTCCCTATGTGAATTCTAGGCTCAAAACAATGATTTCTTGTCATAATTAGCTTGTAACAAAAATATAAATATTCTCGCACTGTTTAATTTCAAAGCTCTTAAGATGATGATTTGATATAAATTGGTTAAAACTTCTTAATCATCCAATTTCCAACGTTCCTTACATGAAGTTAAGGTTCAAAAACACGATTCCTTGTCACAGTAAGCTTCGTAATAGAATTATTATCATTCTTGGTTAGTTGAATTTTAAAACTCTTAGGATGTTAATTTGATACAAAATGGGAAAGACTAAATTATCGTCTGATTTCCTATGTTCCCTACATGAATTTTAGGCTCCAAAAAATGATTTCTTATCACAATAAGCTTCGTTGAATTATGATAATTCTTGGCTTGTTAAATTTTAAAACTTTGAGGATGATGTTTGATACAAAATGGGTAAAACATCGTTATCATCCAATTTCCCACGTTTCATACGCGAAGTTTAGGCTATAAACAATGTTTCTAGTCACAATAAGCTTTATAACAGAATTATGATTAATCTCGGCTTGTTGAAATTCAAAACTCTGAGGGTGTTCTTTTAATTCAAAATGGAAAAAACTTCATCATCCTCTGATTTCCCTCGTTCTGTATGTGAAGTTAAGGCTCAAAGCAAAGATTTCTTGTAACAATAAGCTTTGTAAAACAATTATGATTATTCTCACCTTGTTCAATTTCAAAACTCTAAGGACGATGATTTAATACAAAATGGATAAAACTTCATTATCACCCAATTTCCCACATTCTCTACGTGAATTTTAGGTTCAAAACAACAATTTCTTGTCACAATAAGCTTTGTAACGGAATTATGATTATTTTCAGCTTATTGAATTTCAAAACTTTTTGGATAATGATTTGATACAAAATGGGAAAACATCATTATTGTCTGATTTTTCACCTTTCCTACTTGAAGTTAAGGCTCGACACAATGATTTCTAGTCACAATAAGCTTTGCTACAGAATTATGATCATTTTTGGCTTGTTAAATTTCAAAACTTTGAGGACATTGATTTGATACAAATGGGCAAAACTTCATTATCCTCTGATTTCCCACGTTATCTAAGTGAAGTTAATGAAGGTCACCCAAGAAGGGGGTGAATTGGGTTGCTGAGTGATTATCGCCTTTTTAAAACTTTATGCGTAAATAACAATAATAATGTATACACCAATGATAAATATCAATGCTATGCAATCAAGAAGGGGATCGAAGAGATGGAAATAAGACACGTGATTTATAGTGGTTCGATCCAACCAATTTACATCCACTCTCGGTTAGGATCTTCAAACCCCACTTATATTATCAATAAGTGTTACACCCTAAGCCAACTAGCCTAGTGAATGCGTAGCCTCATCTAGGTCTTTTACACGATGTCTTATTGCAGTAAGGTCTTATACATCCACCTAGCCGCAACTAGGATTTTCTCACCTAGACCCACCTAGGACTTTTCCCACCTAGCCGCAACTAGGATATATGCATAGCCTCAACTAGGTCTTCCTTTTCGACTTAGATCCCTCTAAATCTTACAATCAAGATTTGAATACAATTGAAATACACATTACAAAGTAAAGTGGCACCAAGTTCAAATACAAGCAAGCCTCCTAGAGCCTAATCACTCTTTTGCATGCAAGTATGAAAACAATCGAGAAATGCAAGTATAAAACTAATTTTATATAAAACTCAAATATGAAACCTTTTTAAATAGATTGATGAGAACAAAACCGGTTTCCAATCCAAAGAACAAGAAGTTTGATAAAAATCAAGTTTATGCACAAACTTTTGTTCAAATCATTACAAGGATTTAATAAATCAAGTTTAAGTGCAAAATCCAATAAAAGTGTGTTTAACAACACAACAAGTAATTTCCCAAATCAATCACACAAGAATATATAATTTAAGCACAAGAAAAGCGAGGAAATGGTCTTTCTTACAACCCCAAGAAGATGACATGAAAATCATTTATGGAGAGGTTGTTGTACTCCTTAGAGTGCCTTAAGAGTGCTGGTTTTGATGTTGAATGAACAGCTTCAAAATGTAACTTGAAAACCCCAAGCTCTTTTCTTAAAAATTTAAGTATAAGTGTTTTTCTTTGATTTCAAAACCTAATTTATGTGCCTTATGTGTTTGAGAGTGTTGTATATATTTATAGATCAGTATATGACCGTTGTGTGCATCCAAGGGCCAAGATTTGATCAAAATTTCGAATTAAAGTGAATTTTTAAGCTTTATAAAAAAGGTGTCAGGGATGCAATTAGCGCACTAATAGTCAGACCTAGCGCACTAACTCTGCACATAGCGTGCTAATAACATTACTAGCGCTAACTGCAGGGACCTCAGAATAATTAATTATGTCCCTTGTATTAGCGACCCTTTAACATGTCTTAGACCCAACAAACCCTCATATAACATATAATACATGTTTGTTATGGGTCATATGGCCTATTTGGATGGTCTGGATATTTTTACAAATCCCGAAAATGGAAAATCTCAGTTTCATAACATCCGAGGGGCTTTTTTGTAAATATGCAGTTTTTTTTCAAAGACCTTTCAAAAATAAGTTTTTCTTTTTCAAAAGCTTCCACGATGATTTTCAAGGTACGATATTAACATACACATATGTTTAACATTGTTTAGACTTATAGGACTGAAATCTTCAAGTAATCAATTGACGTTTGAAAATCCATTTTAAAATCACGATGTGCTTGAACTAATGCAATAGACTTGCTTAAGTGAACTTAAATACCTTACATCAATTTTACAACTTGTGGTCTTGATCTTTGGCCTTTATTCCTTTATGTATGTCGAGTCTTGAACTTGAATTGCTTGAATGCTCAAATGCCCGTGATGTGATGTTTCGCAACCTTTGACAAAACTTAAATACACTTGATAAACTTATTAGTATATTTTCACCTTGTTTGTTTTCATCAAAATCCCGGTCGGAGTTAGAGTGACTAACCACTTAGTCCAACAATCTCCCCCTTTTTGATGATAACAAACAATGTGAACTTGACAAGCATAAAACATAATACAAGTGTATGAACATCACATTAATGGTTGTTCAAAGTTTATACTCTCTCAAGTTCAACACTCTTTCTCCCCTGTTTGATACCATCAAAAAGTGGGGCATAAAAAATCGTGATACCATTAGAAAGGCTCCCCCGTTTTATGACAATGATACCAAATAGGTGCTCCCCCTATCGATATGCATCAAATGAAAGCTTAGAAAACAATTGAGAATCTAAGCTCCCCCTATCAACATGCATGTTTCAGTTTGTGATACAAATAAGTTTCTCATTTTAGGTACATGTCTCACTCCCCAAAAGAATAGATACCAACAAAGAAATGGGTATTAAGTCTACCCCCATCAATATCATTCACATTATCTAAAAGTCTCCCCCAATATAAAACAATGACTTTAACACATGACTTTTTAAAATATAGTGAATGTGAAGTTTGTCTGGTCAGGGGGAATTAGGGCGCTAATTGATGGACCTAGCGCGCTAATTGTTGGAGATAGTGCTAATGGACATATCTAGTGCGCTAATTCCTCTTTGGAATTTCGGAACTAAAAGTTTTGAGTTTTTGATGCACAACTCCGATTTACCTCAAACTTCATGGACACTTCATTAACATCATATAAAGATGATTAAAACACTTAAAACATGTGTAGAAGGTCCAATTTATGAGAAATGTCTAACTCACACCATGTCAATGAATTTGGCCTAAAAGTGCTTGGCTACATGTATTAATTCATTATGGTCCTACGTAAAGTGTATATAAAAAGCAGTCATGACATCAAAAATAACAGTGTATGCATGCTATGTGTATGTGACTAATGCAAGACCTATCATGCTTAACTCCTATATATCAATCTATCGTTTTAGCACATTCATGTTCTGAAGTGAATCTAGTTCACTCTATAAATCATGGACTTTGGTACCCATACACCTTTGTGTTCCATAACATGTGTATCATATACATTCTTTTCTACCCATGCATGTTTACCTCTATTGGTCATATTTAGGACACATTTGCCAACATTATGAGATCTATTACATTTTAAACGTCTCTTAGACTCGGCCAAAAGCTTTCGGTAGCTCAATAGGCTTGCACCATAGCCTATGCCTCTCTTGTTGAGTGCACGTCGTTGTGCGCCCAACATCATGTCAAACATTTTGGTGCCACTTGTGAACTTGGTCACCGTGGTGGTCAAGTCCTCCAATTCTTTTGCTAAGTCATTTTTCTCATTTATGGCCAATTCTAAGTCTTGTTGGAGATCATCAATAATCTCATTTTGAGATTTAATCTCACTAATGACTTTAATCAAACTCTTTTTGAGTTGCTTGGTCTTTTTGACCTTTTTTTCTAATTCATTTCTAAGGTCACAAATAATAGACATATCATCCAATTCATTTACATCATCATAATTAAAAGATGTAGAGTTACTTACCTCACTCCTTGCCAGAAGACAAAGGATGGCCTTCTCATTTTCCGACTCGGAGTCGGAGCTAGATGATGATGATGATGATGATTCATGTCTCTTGCTTCTTCTCAAGTACTTGCATTCCAATGATTTATGTCCCAGTTTGCGGCACTCATAGCAAATCATCTCGCGTGATTTGTGTGCGTTGTTTGCACCTTTGTACTTCTTCTTGTACTTGTCTATTTTGTATGTTGCCTTCTCGAGCTTTCTTGATAGCATGGCCACTTCTTGTTCAATGGAGTCACTTTCTCTTATACTCACATCATCTTCGGCGGATAGGCATGTAGCTTTTAAGGCATGCTCCTTCTTTGACTCTTTCTTGGTCGAACCACCAAGTGCTTCCAATCTAGCACGGTTTCTTAGCTCAAATTCATGAACCGTCAATTCTCCGCATAATGCATCAAAAGTATAATTTTCAAGGTTTTGAGCCGATTGAATAGCATATTTCTTTGCATCCCATTCCTTAGGCAAGCCTCTAAGGAACTTGTACACCGAGTTCTCTTGATTATAATGTTTGCCAAGGTTTTGGATTTCATTCAAGAGCTTCGTGAACCTTGTAATATCTGTGGCTATTTCTTCATGGGGCTCCACTCGAAAAGTCTCATAATGTTCTTCAAGAATCCTCAACTTGGTGTTCTTGACTTGTTGTGTAACTTCATAATGCACTTCATGTTTTTCCTTCACTTCCTTGGCCATTTGACAAGCACTAACCCGGTTGAATTCATTCTCACTTAGTGCATAAAACAAATGATTCACGGCTTGATCATTTGAGAGCTCAACCTTAATCTCCTTGGCGGTGTATTCTTTTAAGGGCTTGTTCGGTGGAGTGTAGCCATTTTCAATTGCATCCCACAAATGTCTACCTTGTGCTCTAATGTAGAACTTCATTCAAACTTTTCAATGAGCATAGTTTGTCCCATCAAAGTAGGGAGGTCAAACGGATGAGTTGCCTTCCCTAAGGCGAGAAAAATCTAGAGATTGCATCCTTGCACAAAAACAATCAAAGATACGTTAGTAACACTTTGAGCAATAACCCGCTCTGATACCAATTGAAGGTCACCTAAGAGGGGGGTGAATTGGGTTACCGGGTAATTATCGCATTTTTAAAACTTTATGCGTAAATAACAATAATAATGCATACACCAATGATAAATATCAATGCTATGCAATCATGAAGGGGGTAGAAGAGATGGAAATAAGACGTGATTTATAGTGGTTCGATCCAACCGATCTACGTTCACTACCTAACCTCCCCGGTTAGGATTTTCAAACTCCACTTATATTATCAATAATTGTTACACCCTAAGCCAACTAGCCTAGTGAATGCCTAGCCTCAAATAGGTCTTTTACACGATGCCTTATCGCAATAAGGTCTTATACATCCACCTAGCCGCAACTAGGATTTTCTCACCTAGACCCACCTAGGAATTTTCCCACCTAGCCGCAACTAGGATATATGCCTAGCCTCAACTAGGTCTTCCCTTTCAACTTAGATCCCACTAAGTCTTACAATCAAGATTTGAATACAATTGAAATACACTTTACAAAGTAAATTGGCACCAAGTTCAAATACAAGCAAGCCTCCAAGAGCCTAACCACTCTTATGAATGCAAGTATGAAAACAATCGAGAAATGTAAGTATAAAATTGAAAACTCAAATATGAAACCGTTTTAAATAGATTGATGAGAACAAAACCAGTTTCAAATCCAAAGAACAAGAAGTTTGATAAAAATCAAGTTTAAGCACAAACACTTGTTCAAATCATTCCAAGGGTTTAATAAATCAAGTTTAAGTGCAAAACCCAATACAAGTGTGTTTAACAACATAACAAGTAATTTCCAAAATCAATCACACAAGAATATATAATTTAAGCACAAGAAAAGCTAGGAAATGGACTTTCTTACAACCCCAAAAAGATGACTTGAAAATCAATTCTGGAGAGGTTGTTGTTCTCCTTAGAGTACCTCAAGAGTGCTGGTTTTGATGTTGAATGAACAGCTTCAAAGTGTAACTTGAAAACCCTAAGCTCCTTTTCTTAAAAAATTAAGTACAAGTGTTTTTCTTTGATTTCAAAACCTAATTTATGTCCCTTATGTGTTTGAGAGTGTTGTATATATTTATAGACCAGTATATGACTGTTGTGTGCATCCAAGGGCCGAGATTTGATCAAAAATTTTAATTAAAGTGAGTTTTTCAGCTTTATAAAAAAGCTGTCAGGAATGTAATTAACGCGCTAATAGTTAGACGTAGCACGCTAACTCTGCGCATAGCGCGCTAATAACATTATTAGCGTGCTAACTGTAGTGACCTCAGAATAATTAATTATGTCCCTTGTGTTAGCGACCCTTTAACATGTCCTAGACCCAACAAACCCTCATATAACATATAATACATGTTTGTTATGGGTCATATGGCCTATTTGGATGGTCCAGATATTTTTACAAATCCCGAAAATGGAAAATCTCAGTTTCATAATATCCGAGGGGCTTTTCCGCAAATATGCAGTTTTCTTTTCAAAGACCTTTAAAAAATTAGTTTTTCTTTTTCAAAAGTTTCCACGATGATTTTCAAGGTACGATATTAACATACACATATAGTTTAACATTGTTTAGACTTATAGGACCGAAATCTTCAAGTAATCAATTGACGTTTGAAAATCCATTTTAAAATCACAATATGTATGAACTAATGCAATAGGCTTGCTTTACTGAAATTGAATACCTTACATCAATTTTACAACTTGTGGTCTTGATCTTTTGCCTTCATTCCTTTATGTATGTCGAGTCTTGAACTTGAATTGCTTGAATGCTCAAATGCCCGTGATGTGATGTTTCGCAACCTTTGACGAAACTGAAATACACTTGATAAACTTATTAGTATATTTTCACCTTGTTTGCTTCCATCAAAATTCCGGTCGGAGCTAGAGTGACTAACCACTTAGTCCAACAGTTAATGGTCAAAACAACGGTTTCTTTTCACAATAAGCTTTGTAAAAGAATTACGATTATTCTCGGCTTGTTGAATTTTAAAACTCTAGGGATGACTATTTGATACAAAATGGTAAAAACTTTTATCACCCAATTTGCAACGATCAATAAGTGAATTTTAATTTCAAAATAACGATTTCTTGTAACAGTAAGCTTTGTAGCAGAAATATTATTATTCTTGGCTTGTTGAATTTCAAAACTCTTAGGGTGTTTATTTGATACAAAATGGGAAAACTACATTATCGTTGGATTTCCCACGTTCCCTACGTGAATTTTAGGCTTCAAAAAATGATTTCTTGTCACAATAAGCTTTGTTGAATTATGATAATTTTCTGCTTGTTGAATTTCGAAACTCTGAGGATTATTATTTGATACAAAATGGGCAAAACATCGTTATCATCCGATTACCCACGTTTCCTTTGTGAAGTTAAAGTACGAAACAACGATTTCTACTCACAGTAAGCTTTGTAACAGAATTATGATCATTATCGGCTTATTGAATTTCAAAACTCTGAGGACGTTGATTCAATACAAAATGAGCAAAACTTCATTATTTTCTAATTTTTCACGTTCTCTACGTGACGTTAAGGCTCAAAACAACGATTTTTTGTCACAATTAGCTTTGTAAAACAATTATGATTATTCTCGGCTTGTTGAATTTTAAAACTCTTAGGAAGATGATTTGATACAAAATTTGCAAAACTTCATTATCACTCGATTTACGATGTTCCCTGCATAAATTTTAGGTTTAAAACAGTGATTTCTTGTAACAATAAGCTTTGTAACGAAATTATGATTATTCTCGGCTTATTGAATTTCAAAACTCTTAGATTGATGATTTGATATAAAATGGGTAAAACTTCTTTATCGTCCGAATTTCAACGTTCCTTATGTGAAGTTAAGGGTCAAAATGAGGACATTGATTTGATAAAAAAATGTGCAACTTTTAATTATCGTCTGATTTTTCAAGTTCACTACGTGAAATTAAGGCTTAAAACAACGATTTCTTGTCACAATAAGCTTTGCAAGAAAATTATCCTTATTCTCAGCTTGTTGATTATCAAAACTCTGAGGATGATAATTTGATATAAAATGGGCGAAACCTCATCATCGTCCGATTTCCTACGTTTCCTAAATAAAGCTGAGGCTCACAACAACGATTTTTATTAACACTAAGCTTTGTAACAGAATTATGATTATGCTTGTCTTGTTAAATTTTAAAACTCTTGGGATGATGATTTAATACAAAATAGGTAAAACTTTATTATTGCCCAATTTTCTACATTCCCTACGAAGTAAAGGCTTAAAACAACAATTTTTATACACAATAAACTTTGTAACAAAATTATGATTATTCTCCGCTTGTTGATTTTCAAATGTCTTAGGATGATGATTTGCTACAAAATAAGTAGAACTTCATTATCGTCTGATTTTGCATGTACCCTACATTGAGTTAAGGCTCAAAATAATGACTTCTATTCACAATTAGCTTTGTAACAAAATTATGATTATCCTTGGGTTTTTGATTTTCAAAACTCTTAAGATGACAATTTGATACAAAATGGGTAAAACTTCATTATCGTCCAATTTTCCAAGTCCCCTACCTAAGTTAAGGCTCAAAACAATGATTTTGAGTCACAATAAGCTTTATAACAGTATTATGATTATTCTCGACTTGTTGAATTTTAATACTCTTATGATGATGATTTGATACAGAATGTACGACACTTTATTATCGTCCAATTTTCCAAGTTCCTTATATGAAGTTAAGACTTAAAACAATGATTTCTTGTAACAATAAGCTCCGTAAATTATGATTTTTCTCGGCTTGTTGATTTTTAAAACTCTGAGGATGATGATTTGATATAAAATAGGTAAAACATTATTATCGTTCGATTTTCCATGTTTCCTATGTGAAGTTAAGACTATAAATAATGATTTCTTCTAACAATAAACTTTGTAACAGAATTATGATTATTCTCGGCTTATTTATTTTTAAAACTCTAAGGATGGTGATTTGATACAAAATAGGTAAAACTTTGTTATCGTCCGATTTTCCACGTTCCCTACGTGAAGTTAAGGCTCAAAACAATGATTTCTTGTAACAATAAGCTTTGTAAAATAATTATAATTATTCTTAGCTTATTAAATTTCAAAACACTAGGGATGATGATTTGATAAAAAAATGGGCAAATCTTCATTATCAACCAATTTCCCATGTTCCCTACGATAATTATAAAGTCAAAACAACGACTTCATGTTACAATAAGCTTTGTAATATAATTATGATTATTCTCAGCTTGTTGAATTCCAAAATTTATAGCATATTGATTTGATACAAAATAGATAAAACTTCATTATCGTCCGATTTCCCACATTACCTACGTGAAATACGACACAAACCAACGATTTGTAGTGACAATAAGCTTTATAACAGACTTATGATTATTCTCGGTGTGACGGCCCCAAATTTTGTGGCCGCCCCGTGGTCATTTATTTCCCTGCCTCAGCACCTGAAGCATCTGCCCACGTCACTCATATTCCTCGATTTCCTTGACATCCTTCACTACAAGAATGGGCTTAATCAGGGATGGAATTTAGGGACAGAATTTAGGTAGCTGGTAATCAGGGATGGTATAGAAACAGAAAATGATTTCGAGGCAGTTGACCAGTTATAGACTGAACAGTGACGGAATAGAGACCGAAAATCAGAGACGGAACCTACTCCGTCCCTAAGTGATTGGCGCACATAGAACCCGTGCAAATTTTCGTCCCTGATTTCGTTTCTGATGTTCTCGCGTAATTAGCCCTCTAAAAATCCGTCCTTGATTCCGTCCCTAAATATCAGGGACGGAATTAGGAACAAAAATACATGTCACGTGTCTTCCCAGTTTCAGTCTCTAATTCCGTCTCTGATCTATAAGGACGAAATCAAGGACGAAAAGTTTCTTTCCCACCCATAGTCTGCCAAAACATACTACATTACACCATTATTTTCGAAAAACCCTAACGCTTCTCTTCTCTCTTCTCCGCCTCTTCCCGGTCCTCTTCCCGGTCCCTCTTCTCCGCCTCTTCTTGGTCCCTCTTCTCCGTCGTCTCCCCTCTACTCTGCAATCTTTCTTTGCTCCGTCGTCATCCCCTTTGCTCCGCCATCACCTCTGCTCCACTCCGCCATCAATCATCGCCTCCACTCCACTCTGCTCTGGCCCACTCCGCTCTGCTCCAGTCCACTCCTCCGTCATCGCCTCTACTCCGCCATCATCGCCTCTGCTCTAACATCATTTTTTCTACTCCAATTCGGTCCTCCATTGTCGCATCTGCTCTAGTGTGCTCCACCATTGTCAGCTCTGCTCCTCTATGCTTCGCCATTTAAGTCACCTCTGCTCCAGCTAGGGCTCATCGCCCATGCTCCGCTCTGCCCTCCGCTCTTCTCTGCTCTGCTCTGGTCTGCTCGTTCTCTGGCCATCGTTGCCTTCTCCAACCTCCCATTTTCTCAGGTCAGTTTCGATTCTAAACTTTGCTTCTTTTCTATCTTTAATTTTTAAAAAACTTTCTTGTTTGGTTTGTCCTCTAATTTATTTTGCAGATCTTGTGTTTGTTTGATTTGGATTAACTTTGCACCTTTTTGACTTCTTTTTCTCTTATTGTTTGATCAAGTTTTGTGTTGCTCGAATAGATTAGGAGTTGTGATTCATTTATGTGTGTATGTGTTTGTGTTAATATTATTTGTTGTGGAAGAGAATATTGAATTGCCTTTTAATTCTGGAGACAGTCGGCAAAAGGTGAGCTGTTCATTTCTATTTTTATTTTGTATTTAGGCAGCCCTATCTATCCCTCATGGCTAATATTTTATTTTCTCTTACATTATCTTTTAATTTTGGGTGTTGAGTGAGTTTAGATATATAAGTTGTTTTATTTTTTCGACCTTTATTTTTGTTGAATGGAAAAAGGCATAGTTGGCTAGTTACAATGGACACAACCTTATAAAGGAAACTCCCATTTCATCATCTATAATGATCGAATTCCTTGCGATAATTATTCTATGAACTAATTAGATTGGATTTTATTGCTTCACGCTGATATTCATAACGGAGTGACTATTTTTGCGCTTGATCTACAAACATCAATCTCATGCCAATAGGATCTAACCCCCTTTTTTGGGCAGAACAGTTAATCGAAGCCATAACATCCCCCCTCTCCCCCTCCCCCACCACCACCAAAAAAAAAGGGAAAGAATTTTGTCTGAAGGGCTATTGTAGTCAACATTGTCAAAGACATGTATATGATGCAAGATCTTTTGAAGATGGAACTAGTTTAGAAGTGCATTTGACTTCATGTATACCAATACCATGCAGTTATTATAATTGAGAGAGCCTACCCATTGCAATAACCCCTCTACATCCACTTTTTTGATAAGAAAGAGACTTTATTTCATGTTGATCAGTACCAGAAATTTGTCAGCATAGCTTACATTAAAAGTCAATGTTTAGGATATACGCAAAATTGTGGTTCTACATAGTAGTAAACTGGAACGCAAAATGATTCTGTAGTCTAATGAATTTATTACTTACCATCATTAAGATGGTTTAAGGAGAGGCTCTAAGAGGCCATTTTCGGCCATAGACTTGATATTCTTTGATGATATCTCCAAGTTTATAAGAATTTCACTCGCTTTTTCTGCTAAAAAATAATCCAAGGATTTGTTGTACTTCATCATGATGAGCATTTGAACAAGATGTTTTGTCCATACCCAGCCCGAATTTATCAAGATATGGTCCGAACCTTTTTAATTTCAGACTAAATTGTCAGCCCTACATGGGACAATATATGTCATGACTCACATTTCACATATGTTAAATAATGGACTGAAATCTAGATTTTTGTTTTGAAACCGGACTTTTTGGCTAATTAGTACGTTGTGTTTTAAAGTGTTATTTTTTTGCCAAATCGATTAAAATATCCTAACTCCTTGGGACTTTTTTTTATTGTGTCCTATCATTTTTGAATTTATTATTATATCATAACTTTTCTAAATTGCTTGATTTGTATAATGACTCACTTTGTAACTCTAAATTTGATAAAGTAACACAAAAATAATGATCTGAAATAACAAATATAGAAATATTGTAGTAATTATAAGTGCTTTACTCCGCCAGCGTTGTCTTTGCTCCAGTTAGGGTTATCGTTCGCTCTGCCATCCATTCTTCGCCGCTTCGCTCTAGTCAGCTCCTTCTCTGGACATCGTCGCTTTCTCCGACCTCCCATCTTCTCAGGTCAGTTTCACTTTCAAATTAACTTTGCTTATTTGTGTAATTTTTGAAGTTAATTACTTAATTCAGTGGTTGATTTACACGTGTTTTGATCTGATTTTCTTTCAAGATTTAATTTTGTTGGCATTTTGGATGAGTGTTTGCGTTGTTTTCAGAAGAGGATTGTGATTTTTATTTGAAGATTTTGAATGGACATTGTAGAATCAAGGTTCTGGTTGTAGCTTGTCTTGATTTTGGCGTAGTTGTTTGGATTTTAGTTGATCTGATAATCAGCCTGTAAACCTAGGTTTTCCTCTTAATTCTTTTGTTACAAAGGAGATTAACATCAATTTTCTTCATCAATGATCAATTTTGAAAGTAATGTCGTGATTTGAGGTTAGCCGTCTTAAAATCTCCATTTCCAAAGTTGATCCATTGTTGATGTGCTCCCATGACTGTATTGTTTTCATAATGTTTCAATGATGCAAAATAATGTCTTTTTTTGATAACCAAGGGTGTCCGAGACTTTTTCGTCCTCTCCTTACTTTGGTTCGACTAATTTAGTCTCTTTAATTGATATTGTTGACCCATATGTAACAAATGAATATATATAAACATTTTCCATGATTGAGAGTATGAACATTTGTAGCACTTTTGAGTAGTATGCATATTCTGATTTCTAGTAGATTTTACCTATAATTCATTTCTCTCCAAGATATATCGGTGTATGAGTGACATCCCTAATAATTTTGACTATTTTTGCATTATTTCAATAATGCAAGAACAATGGCTCCATTTGCTTTACTTTGTGAGTTTGTGTTGCTCTGAACTGTCCGTGTCAATACTCCCTATCGACATCATGGCCAGTTGAGGAAACTGAATCTAAGAGACAACCACATAAATAACAAAGAAGAAAAAAAAACTGGATTCAAATTCATATTGGATGAACAGAACAAAAGATAAACCTAGTTGGGAGAATAGTGAAGGCATTTTTGTTTTCAGTTTAGATCTAATTCAGCACTTCACAATAGTGACTTCTCTTCTTTTTCTTTTCATTGTTAGAATTCATTGTACTTGTCTTCAATTAGTAGCCATAGAGATTGGTACCTAGAAAGTTCATTTCTATCTCACATCTCATTACACAATCTTTTCTGACATAAAAGTGAAGAAAAAGTGGAGATATTTAAGGGTTCCTAAGCTTTAGGACATTTCAACAAAGGACCTCTCAAAAACATCCTTCAGAAAGATTAATTTGACTGGAAGTTTGATAATCCTCCAGTCAAAGAACCACAAAAAGGACTGTTAGATTCATGTAGTTTAGTTGTTATACTGAATAACTACTTAATGTTGGAACATTTTTTTTATGTCTACAGTGGGAACAGTGTAGGTCCTACAGTACTTGAGCTGTTGAGTCTCATTATGTGTTGTCTCACATTGTGGGTGCACAAATTCTGGGTCCATGAAACACAGCACCATTAGATTGATACCATTTTTAAGTTGACTAAAGTCTTCTGTTCTAGTGATTTGAATTTTTTTGCTTCTATGGATAGGACCTATACAAGTATGTTGGGACCCATCAAAGAATTTGAAACCAAGGCTCACCACCCACTCAACTGTAATCAAAGCAAACACTTTACAATATAGTCTCCCATTAAGCCATCAAATAAATTTAAATATAGCTCAAAAAGAGCCTAGTTTCACTTACATTATATATAGGCAACTAAGCATGATTTTAGGCTATTTGTTTCAATCATACTTTATTCATTTTATAAATCATAGCTTGTGTTTGACCCATCTCCTCTAGAAAATGTTCCATTATTTCTTCTTTTTTTAGTAGTCCAAACCACACTATTTATAACTCACCTCCCCCACTATTTCATCCTCAATTTAAACTTTTAGTTTCTTCTTTGATTTCTGCCAAAAGAGTAGCAAAATGGGCGCTCTCGATTATATTTCGACTTCTTCACTGTTAGTAGCAGCACAAGAAAAACAAAACGAAAGCCGATTCAGGTTGCGATTACTAATAACTCTGGCCTTTGAGTTCTATTGTTATTCTCTATTTGCCCTAGCTTTGCATAGGAAGATCTTTTTGTTTCTCTTTTCTCATTCTCCTAGTCTTTCGTGCTATCTTTTTCATCATAATGATGACTGTTCTCTTTTCTTTTCCTTTTTTTGTTTTCAGATTGTGGAGATTAAAGTGAAAATGGATTGTTATGCTATATAGGTCCAATATCACTTGATTTCTATTAAATGGTAGTGTTCCAACATAGATAAATCTGCTATTTTGGAAACTTAGGATTATTAATTGTTCTAAGTTAATCTAGTTTCTCGCATTTCATTTATGCTCGTGGAAAAAAAGGATTAAAAGTAAATTGGCACAAAGCATCTTACAAGAAAACAATGTATTCCTAGCTAAGGCATTGGCTACCACATTATAAGAATGGGGAACTTGATAGAAACTTGGGTGTCGAATGAGTCTTTTCTGCTTTCTAATATCCTTTGCTAAGAGCTCATGATCACTTATAGTATAATCCCCTAGAATAAGAGCAATGACATTTAGAGAGACTGAGAAGATGGCCTTGTTAATAATACAATCTTATATAGCTTTTCATTTCCATCAACCAATTAATGCTTTTCTCTTTAACAAAATAGAGATAAATGTCATGTTCCTTTTACAAGTTAATATATTACACCAAACAACGAGCAAAAAAATACTAGCAAAAGAGAATCAAAAGACGGCAAAAGTACAGCCTGTCTAGGGTTCCCTCCCCACTAGAGTAAATAGTGTCGAAATGAATTGGAACTGGAACTGAAATCCAAAAAAACAAATCAAAAGTTTATTGACTAATGCCCTGCTGCAGCAAGGTAATGAAAATCATAATTCACAAACAAGAACAGTAGGAGCCTAGGAGAAGACAAATGACAAATGACAAATGACAAATGCCAAGAATATTTCTTACAATTTTGAAAGAAAATGAATTGAACTAAATATCAGACTTTTGGCATCTAATCGGTATGTGTGGGCACGTGTTTGTAGGTGTGTTTATATGGGTACTACTACCATGAGAACTAAAAATAATTACTGGGACAAACTTTCTTGTCTTTGATTTACCCATTCTTATTAATTAATTAACAATTATATGAAGTGTTAAATTACTTATTTTATAACTTTAATGATATTTTATGTGTTCTTAACAAATTATAGAATAATGTTTCACATTTCAATTTCTCTTAAGTCCTTAGGTCATGGCCACAAATCGGGATTGGATGTATAACCGTCTCGAAGACAGTCTAGTGAGATGGGAGTTTGTTGAACGACTAAAAGAGTTCTTATAGTTTGCCAAATATAATTGTCCCACATTTCAAAGCGAGAAAATGATTCGATGTTCGTGCGACCATAGAAAATGTTGCAATCTTGCTTACCACGATTTTGATACGGTGGAGTACCACCTATGTTGGTGGGATTTTATTCCCGAATATCACTGTTGGTTCGAACACGGAGAAACTCCAAATGCAGATGAACATATTGTCGATGTTGACTTTATGAGAGATGCAGTCAAAGAAGACGCATATGAAGGTGAGTATTCTACATACCATAAGATGGTATACGACGTGGCTGCGCCATCATTTGATTGGTATAGCGATGATGAGCCACCAAATCCATTGGCACGACAATTGTATTATATGATAGAAGCTGCGAACGAGAAATTATGGCCGGGTTGTAAGATTGTCACTAACTTATCAGCAATGGCCCGACTATTGTCGATAAAATCCCACCATCATATTTCAGAAAAGGCGTATGATGAGATTTTGCAAGTGTTAAAGGAGTGTTTACCAGCAGACAACACTTTGCTTGATAGTCTTTATAATACAAAGTGATTGATGTGAGGATTAGGTGTACCTGTTAAGAAGATCGATTGTTGCTCAAGTCATTGCATGATTTACTGGAGTGAAGACTCTGAGTTGACTTCATGTAAGCTTTGTGGGACGTCAAGATATGTTACTCCACAACCACATAGTGCAAACAACAAGAATTTGTAGTCGTGCATGAGAATGTACTACTTCCTTTTAGCCCCTTGACTACAATGTTTATTTGCCTCAGCGTCTACCGCGAAGCATATGAGATGGCATGCAGAGCATGTATCACGAGATGGATTGATGCAACATTGCTCTGACTCAATGGCGTGGAAGCATTTGAATGAAGTGAACCAGGAGTTTAGTGAAGAAATTCGAAATGTTCATTTGGGATTGTGTACAGATGGATTTCAGCCATTTGGACAATCGAGTCGGCAATACTCTTCTTGGCCTGTTATTCTGACCCCTTATAACCTTCCACTGTCCATGTGCTTGAAGAAAGAGTTTATGTTCTTAACAATCATTGCTCCTAGACCGGTGAATCCTAAGCAACAAATTGACGTTTTCCTTCAACGTTTGGTGAAAGAGTTACAAGATTTGTGGCATCATGGGGTCCTCACGTTTGATATTTTAACACGAACGAATTTTCAAATGCGGGCTGCTTTGATGTGGACGATCAGCGACTTCCCCGCATACAGCATGTTGTCAGGGTGGAGCACGCACGGCCCAAGGGCATGCCCGCATTGCATGGATGACACAAATGCGTTTCAGTTGAAACATGGGAAGAAGACGTCTTGGTTTGATTGTCATCGACGATTCTTATCGAAAGATGATAGCATGAGAAAGGATAAAAGAGGTTTTCGAAAAGGGAAGATGATCACCAAGGGACCACCTGTAATGAAAACAGGCAAAGAAATTTTAGAGGAGTTGGAAGAGTTAGGGCTGAAGAAGGTTACCGAAGTTGGAGCTGCAACTATTAACGGGAGAATATCTAAGACTATTGAGTGGCGTAAAAGAAGTATATTTTGGGACTTGCCATATTGGAAGACTAATCTAATCAGACACAACTTAGACGTCACGCATATAGAGAAGAATGTGTTTGACAACATCTTAAACACTGTGATGAGTGTGCCAGGGAAAACTAAAGACAACGCTAAATCGAGGCTTGACATAGTTGAAATTTGTCGTCGACCTTCGCTGAACTTTGACCCACTTACAAATTCTTATCCTAGAGGTTGCTACTCGCTAGATAAAAGGAAGAAATAATTGCTATGTAATTGGATTAGAGATTTCAAATTCTTGGATGGTTATGCATCAAACTTCGGTCGTTGTATTGATTCTCGTAGGCTTCGGATGTTTGGGATGAAAAGTCATGATTGTCATGTTTTTATGCAACGATTACTTCCTAGCGCATTTCGAGAGCTACTAGATGAAAATGTGTGGCTCACTATAAGTGAGTTGAGTCTGTTTTTTCGAGAATTAACTGCACGAAGTATAGAGAAAGAGGATATGAACTTCCTCAACTCGAACATACCTCAGATATTGTGCAAATTGGAAAAGATTTTTCCACCAAGCTTCTTTGATTAAATGGATTATCTTACCGTACACTTGGCGAACGAGGCTTCCATTGCTGGCCCAGTTCAATATCATTGGATGTATCCATTTGAGAGGTATATATATTGATATATATATAACAGAACATAAAATTTCAATGATAATTCATATTTAAATTTTTTAAATGTTTTAATTAACTTTATCTCGTATAATTAGGTTGCTCAAATATTTGAAACACAATGTAAAAATTAAAGCGAAGGTCAAAGGATCAATTTGCAATGCATATTTGGTTAAGGAGGCAACTTCATTTTGCTCCTACTACTTTGAAGACTATGTCAATACCTCCCGGTGGCAAGTCCAGCGCAATGATGATGGTGGAGTCGGACCTAGCGTGAACTTTGTTGAAAATTTCTCTATTTTCACTTATCTTGTCCGTACATTCGGCAAATCAAAGAAAACTACTTAACTAAGTTGGAGTACAATGCAGCACATGCCTATGTCCTACTAAATTGTCCCAAAATCTCGCCTTATATTGAGTAAGTTTGCAATGTTAAAATTAAGGTGATTTCATGAATGTCTTTGTCGTTTCTCATTAACAAAACATAGTTCAATCCAATTGTTTTCTAATTTACGCACGTGATTTAGGCTTTTCATCGTTGAACTTCGACAATGTGTGCCTAACATCACTGACACAGATGTAGATATCAGGCTTGAGCTTGAATTTGCGAGATGGTTTCATGAATATGCAATTCTCATCAATTCATATTTTTTTAGGTAATGACTTTCCTCATATATGGATAACAAAATAAGACTAATTTTGGTTCTTGTGTTATGTGTTAGGCATGTAGTCATGTTAGTGATGAAACAATTCATCATATATCACATGATCCAGCTCGTCTTTGCACCATGTATCATTCGCACCTTGTTAACGGGTACAAGTTTCAAACTCTGACATATGGTGCGAATAGGGGAAAGCAAAATAGTGGTGTGTGCGTGAAGGGTTCCAACTATGCTCATGACTCATATGACTTCTATGGCCAAGTCCTTGAGGTTATAGAATTGGACTATAATAGGAAAAAGCGTACAATGTTATTCAAATGTGAATGGTTTGACCCTACTCTAGGTATCAGAATAAGGATTCATCCATCGTTGAAGGTAGTTGAAGTCCAGCAAAATCGTCGATTCAACAAGTACGAGCCATTCATACTAGTAATGCAAGCATGTCAAGTATATTATTTGCCTTACCCCTCTTTGAGGAGTGAGCGAAATGAATGGTTGGCGGTTTGTAGGCTTCAACAAAATATGCCGAGGAGTTAAATATTACTGACCAAACAGATAGGGTGTCTGTTGGAGATGCAGCATATCAGGAGGATGAACCTACCCCTTTTACCATTGAGGTTGGCAATGAAGGGTTTCATGTTTCGCTAGCTGACCTGACCGGTTCACACATGACTGAGGAAAAGGAAGTTAATGAACATGCGACGAATTGTCTTCGTCATCTGAAAGTCAAACTTCAGTTGAAACAAGTGAAAGGGATTGAGACATTTGTAAATGTAACATTTAATCTATTTTATTTTTATTACATGAAGAACTTTTTTTCACTCTATTAAATTTACTTATTTATTTTTGTAGATCATCAAGATAACAGACTATCGATCAGGATCTGGATCAAGGCCTGGCCCTCAATCAGGTATCGGGAAAGGCAGCCGTGTCCAGAGTTCGATTGGTCGTGGCCATAGTCAAGGGCGTTTCTAGAACCTACAGCACCAGCCTCGTAAAGAGGACCATATTCCTCTAGCACCCCTTGAACGTGGATTGACTCTTAGTCGACCACCCCCACCATTAGTTATCCGATGTCCTGCTATTCGACCGGCTCCATTTGGATCACCATCTCGCTCTGCATCATGACCTAGGTTGACTAAGGGTACACTTGATCTTTGGAGGGATGCCCCGTCTCCCCTACTTAGCAACTCATCTCTACTGGGCTAGCAGAGTTGGCATCGATGACTAGACCATCCCAAAACTCTACCCCATCCTCTAACGCTCATCACTCTACACCTTCCTCATATGCGGGTGGTACATCTGCATGCACTATTCATGATTCACCATCGTCATTCACATACCCTAGTACCCCATCGTCCGTGCCATGACACCTCCCAAATGTCGAGATGCCTCATGATCCAACTTCTCCACCCGAACTTACAGGAGAGAGGGATGGGCCTCAGGTTCGCATTACTATCAAGAATAAAAGGTATGTAGTTGTATTTCACTTTTTCAAATAATGTGCGTTATCTCTAATATGACTTAAGCATATGGGTTTTCTCTTTACAGCTTACATCCTTCTGACGTTTGTGCCCGAAAGATGACCGATACGTTTAAGAAAGGCATGATTCTGGAGGGCTGTAAATGGAAATCTATACCGCAATATCAGAGAGACATATATTGGGAGAGATGGAAGGTGAGTAATTCAGACTTTACGTTCATATTTGAATATATTTGGATGATTTTTTGTTCTAAAATTTCACTTATTCTTTTTTAGAGTTACTTTGACTGGGACCCTTGAATTACTGGCTACATTATGGCAGCCAACAAAAGTAAAGTGAAAGTGAGATATAAGGCATTGATGAAGAAGTTGCTTACCGAAGGCGAGCACCCAATTTATGTGACTGAGGCATGGCATAGTTATGTGGAGTATTAGGAGAGTGACGGCTTCAAGGCGAGGTCTAAAATAGCATCATCAAATCGGTAGACTGAGAAAGGAGGCCTGGGCACAGGCATGTCCAAACACACTGGTGGATCGATACCTTTTTTGGTTCATGAGGAACAATTGGTAAGAAATCAAATGACTTGGAATTTAATTAAGTTGTTAACTTTCTAACTCTTTAACTTGTTAAGTTTCTAACTCTTTAACTTGTTAATGGATAATATCTTGTGTTTGTAGAGCAAGGAGCTAGGGAGGGACTGCACGTCACTAGAGTTGTACCTTCATATGCACACGAAGAAACACGATGGTCAGACCTTCATTGATGCACGGTCAGAAAGAGTTAATGTAAGTATTGTTTTTGTTTTATTGAAATGCCAAGTTTACAGATGACATTAAGAGGTGCACTATTTCAGCATTATATTTAAAGCATGTGATATAATTTAAAACAGATAAACTCTTATGTGATTGAGAGTTAGAAGTCAAAAAAGTAAACAGATAAGTTGAAATCAAGGTGATGAACTGAACTAAAAGACATAGAGAGCAGTGTACCGAATATAGACATGTAGACCTTTCGGCTTCTCAGTCTCTCGTGAAGAGAGCCATTAAAACCATAATAAAAAATGTTTGTTCATTCAAAACTTGCAGTTAAAAATGACTTAATTTTGTCAGATCAAAGAACTTCCCATTATGCATATAGTAATTAAAATTCACTTTTAGAAATGTAATTTGTCTAGGTAGTTAGATTAACAATGTACAAGTTGTGAATTGCAGTGATTCTATATGCATGTATTTATATATAGGCGAAAGAATCATTGATAAACGATAGCTCACAAACCACGGCATTGCTTATGAAGTGATTCTATATGCAGTTCTTGATCCATGTGAAATATTAATTGAAATAAATGAAATTATGTTCTTTGTCATTCTATAAGTTCTAAGTCGGCATCATAAGACTGCTACTCTAAATATATCAACAATTTCTCTTCCATCAAAAAATTTCATGACAATTTACTGAACAATCCGTTGCAACTATTTTAAAAAGAATGAAACACAAAACCCTGTTGAAGTGTTCAATTGATGAATACTAGATTTTAGAAGTATTTCTTGTGTGTGTTTGCTTACATATGTGTGAATGCTATATATAAGTTCTTTTCCTCCTTTCATGATATACCGTCTTTCATGAACTCGAGAATGAAAAAAAGAAGCATAGAAGGAAAAGAACAAATTAATGTAAATTATAAACTTCATCAAGTTCTTAACATGACTTGGCATATATATACAATCTATAAGCATGTGTGTACACATGTATGTAGATAATTAGATAACCACAGAACAAATGCAAGCTTGTGTCTTGAACTTGTTAACTATGCCGAGCTTTAGACTGATTACCCTAGTGCCTCGCATGAATCTCAACGGACAGTTTTGGCTAACCTGGGCTGATAAAGATTCAATAATAATCAATGAAAATCCTCTGTTAGAGGATGGCGTAAAGATTCAAATGTAGTCGACGAGAATCCAACTACAAGATTTTGTGAGCAAAAACAAACCATACGAGTCTATTCTCTTTCATTGATCCTTCTTGCAAGGATTGCAACTATATGTAAAGATTATACTCTTGGGGTTCTTTACATAGTTTTAAACGGAATCTTTGAAACGAAAATGAACTCCGCTTGCTTCATGAACAAGAAGTCTAAGTTTGTGAAAGCTGCATTAATTTGAAGATCCAAGCTCTATTAGTGAACATACACAAATGGCATGTAAATGTTTTATTATTTTTATTGTATGATGTGTGGAATTTGATTTGCAAAGAGGCAAAGTAAGTTCTTTAATTCCACCCAATGTCTTCATGCATTGAATCAATATTTTAGTTTGCTCTAACTTTATCATAGGACACTTTTGTTCCTTAATTAGGACTTCAAGTTATACCTAATTTCATGAGAATTCAAAGAAAGTTAGGGAATAGACTCATAGGTTTTAAGTTCTCCCCTGCTAATGAGGCTTGATGATGAATGCTGGAAACAAAAGATTTAAACCATAGGTATAATGATGCAATGATTACTTGCATGATTTAGCAGAAAAATTTATATAAGAAAAGCACCACAGCATCTGGCAATAAATTTTGATTAACGGTAACCCAAAGAATGCACAAGATGCAGTTCTTATCCAATGCAAGTGACTAAGTTTATGATTAATGTTCTTCTAAATCCTTCAAATGTGCTGAATGAACCACTGATTTGAGGTTAATTGATTGCAGGAAATTAAAGTACGCAAACTTGATATCAAACTGCATATCATACCTTGCGAAAGTAGAATGTTCACCATTAAGCTTAAGTAAACATTGCGAAGAAAAATTCAAACAGAGGAAAAGCCAAAACTAATATATGCTTCAAACAGAACAAGATATTCATGATTCTTACAGTGCTCTTTGATTGCCTCAAATCAAATAGTGATGTGCAATATAAGATATTAGACAATGGATTAAATCACAACACATCTCCTAATGCATGAAAAAATTGAGAGATTTAACACTGCTCTTTATTCTCATGGTAGCCTCACAGTAATTTATAGCAATCATGCGTCCTTTGTCATTCGGACTCTGTGTAACATGATGAAACCACATGCTTGGCCTTCAATAATCACCCCACATTCAGAAAATACAGGAAAAGAGAAGCAAATGACTACATAAATACATATGAAAACTGTAAAGGAAGAATATTGCGATGGCTCCTCCATAACAATGAAAACACATGCTTGAATTTCGTTAGCTAACATTAATGACACTCTTTCTCACAAATTATATATAGAATCATCAAAGCAAATACCCTAGAAAGAATTACAAAACTAGAAATCTATTTTCTGATGCTTATGATTTACCGCATGAAAAATGAAAAAAACGCAGTGAGTGAACATTGATGTAGTAGTCATATGATGGTTAGCATAAAATTAAACTTTTTTTTACAACTGTCATATTGAAAACATATCAGACACTTCGAGGAAGTGATATTAAACTGTGAGTTGTTTGCAACAATGTCAAAGAATGTTACATATAATCCAGTTTATGCTTTTATATCACTAACAAAAAGGCTTAATTAATAAAAAGAAATAAACCCAGACAAAGAAACAAAGGACAAGAAGGCCATTAACTCCAAAAAATGACCAACAAACAAACCAACCAACAAACTCCGACAACTGAGATACTCAAGTTTCTTGCCATACATCCACCTAGAATCGAAACACATAATCTACTATACACTTTCTTTCATTCGATGCACACACATTTGACAGATTCAACCCACCCAATTTATATTTGATAATGTTGTTTTTAGAGCCCTTGAACCACACCTTTGAGTAAAGACAATATTCCATTTGTTGATGATGATGCTCAAAATCCTAAATCCTTCCAAGTTCTAAGAATTCCTTCAAAACCTTTTAAGTCATTACATTGATGGCACATGTAACACTAATTGGGAAAATGACACATGTGCAGCATTCTACTTTGAAGTATATCTCGAGCATTAAAGATTTTTTTAATATCTTGCGACCTAGAAAAGACCTTTATCTTGTGTGGCATGAGGCTTTTTCCATAAGCAACTTTTAAAGGGCTTTTCCATATTTTAAGTTTTCTTATTTTGGTTTAGATACTTTAGTCTTTGTTTCTAGTCCACCAGATTTGTGCAGTGCTATCAATGGAGGAGTGTGTAATTGCTATTGACATGCATTCCCTCAATTATCGGAAAACATTTGCATGCTTCTTACCTCTCCTTACTGATTTTTTTTTCCTGATTCATTTTCCTCGGATATTTTGTGTTCTTAAGCTCTTTTACTTGTGGAGCCACAAACTTGACACTAATGGAGATTTGGCTTTGGCATTACTCAATTCAGAGATCATAACTCATTCCTTTACACAGCTGTACACCAGTATAATTTATAAATACGTAAAAGTAACGTGTTCCACTAATCTTCCTCTTCCCCTTATCAATGTCCACACAAGACCCTCATTTATAGTAACTGTGATCCCAATGCAACCAAACTTGACATGTTTTGCATGAAATTACCGAATTTTGAAGGTCATTATTCACTTGAAACTTGAGACGATGGACCTAATTCTCAAGCCCAATAAAGTAATCCAATGGTTGTTAAACTGATCAACAACTAAAAACTAGTTGGTATTTCCCATTACAATGAGTACTGTAAGTTATTTTAATATCTAAATAATATAGAATCCAATCAGTTAACAATTCCTAAAATATTATGGCATTAATCAAATCCAATGATTTGATACACATGAGACCTTCGTCTTAAATAGAATCCCAATCCAACCAACATTAATATTTTTTGCATGAAAGAACCTACAAAATTTAAGTCTTGAAATGTATTTAAGATTTTCAAAATGAAGAAGACCGACCAATCTTGGACGAGGCATGAAAGAACCTACAACTCATCTTCTTTTTCTTGGACGAGGCATGTACCAAAAAAACAAAATGGATCAAAACCCCTCTTAAACTTATAGATCATAATCAAAATGAAATGATACAACTTTCTTTTTCTTGTTCTAGAATAAGTTCATTTCTTACTTTCTTCATAATTCCTTATGTATCCAGTTTTGAGTTGTTGTGCTCCAATCTCTCATTTAAAGTTTGCAGCTTTGATGGTCTCAGGCTAGTTCTGATTGCAAAATAGAATGCTGAAGTAGTTAATACACAATAGAATGCAAAATAGAATGCTGAATTAATTAATGCATATTTGCAGTCTTTATTTTGTGTTGCATCATGTTCTGGTGCACCTGCAAGAGAACCATCAGCAAATGCTCGTTGAACTTTTATATGATCATGTCAAAGGCCACTTGTGAAATTTGCTGGTCTATTTTGTTTTTTACTTGTATATGTTTGAGTTACATCTATAGGGTGATATTCAGAGGATGCGCGAGGAGATGTCACAGTCAGGAGAAGAGGCAGGAGATGATCCACATGTGGACGAGACAGATTTATATTACAAAGTCGTCAGCGTTGATCACAAGGAACGAGTGTACGGGTTAGGGTCTACGGGAAGGAAGTACAATGATCCAGGTGCCAGCTCATCTCAGGGCCTGTCGAGCCAGGACTTTGCGACTCTTCAATCTAATGTCTCACGTATAACTTCTATCGTTGAGGATAACAAAATCAAATATAGACGCAGCATGACCAAATAGCTTTACTACAGTCCATGTTGATGCAGAGTATAAGAGGTGGACATCCTGGAATGAGCTCATCTCATCCTCCACGTCCACCTCCACCTCCATGCCATCTCATCAGGAGACTCTTACTCCACCAACGGTGGTTCCTACTCTAGCTTTGGATGCTAACGATGTTTATCACCCAAGGATGTACGAGCCTAAAGATGAAGAGTAACCGAACTTGCCATTGCAGCAGGAGTGGATTGATGCATTTTCTGACACATATCCCCTACCACGACCTGACAGAGACATTTGATATGATACACTTGATATACATTCCTTTTGATATTTTGGTATACATATATAAATGATGTATTTTAAGAACTAGTTGGGGAAACTTTTACACACATGTATATATGATGTCTATTTTGATTTCTTTTTTTATAATTGTTTTGGTTTCATAGCATGTTATATGTGAAACATCTATTGTATAATGAGTTTCCAGAAGGTTATTTGTGTTGTATGATATGTTTTCAGAAGCTTTAAATGTATAAACAAAATTGTTGCAGGTTATTTGTGTTTTCATCAGGTTATTGCAGGTTATTTGTTTTCAGCAAGTTGTTGCAGGTTATTTGTTGTTGCAGGTTGTCGCAAGTTGTTGTATATATGTTGCAGGTTTTTACAGGTTGTTGCAGGTTGTTACAGGTTGTTGTATATAGGTTTCAACCTGTTGAAACGTATATATAATATTTTTGTTTTCTGGGATGTATATAATATTTTTGTTTTCTGGAATGTTGAATTTCGTCTCTGATTCAGTTTTTAATCAGGGACCGAATCAAGGACGGAATGTATATTAAACGCTATTGAGATCTATAAGTTCAGTCTCTAATTCGTCCCAGTTTAGAGACGCATTTAGGAACGGAATGTATACATTCGGTCTCTAATCCGTCGTTAATTAGAGACCGTTTTAGGGACGGAACGCATAATTTATTCACACCCGAATTGCCAGTCAACGACAGATGAGGACAGAATTTTCGATTTCTAATTAACAACAAACTCGAAATTCCGTCCCTAACCAGTCAGCGACAACGTTTTAGACAACCGATTTATTCCATTTGTAATTCAGTTGCTGAACGTTTTAGCAACCGAATCTCAACTTATTAGGGACAGAATTTTTCGTCCCTATCTGGGATGATTCTTGTAGTACTTGTGTTTCTAGTTAAGTTTTTCAGTAGTTTTCTTATTAAACATTTAAATTAATCAACATTGATAATGAAATAAAGAAGAAGTCTTAATATTAGCAAAATGAGCATATAAAGTTTACTCATTCAACCTATAATGGAAATCCCGATAGTACTGTGCATATAGGCGATCAACTATAATAGTATATATACAAGTACATATGTGAAATATAGTCTCCCAACCCCAAAATATAATACAAAATATCAAAAATATAACTAGAAACAACGTACTAGTAGGCCTTGGCGTAAGTAAGTCAGTTGCAATCGTGAAGAATCCCCTTACCCCTGCTAGTACTAAGATCTGCGCTCAGTCGTCACGAAAAGGCAGATGACAAGCCCAGTAAGTAAAATTCCAAGGAAAACCACCGTGCATATTAAATTAAAACAAAGTAATGGCAGAGCCAATAAATAGTGTTACATAGACATGAGGAAAGAAGGAATAATGCAGACAACTGCCCAAAGCTCATCACATGAATATAAACACACAGATATACAAATGGGTGTGAATGTAACTACTAAAGTGTGTACTGAGGACCGGGAGCCCTGATCATGGACTACACCATCGACCTTACAACTTTGTCCCAACGGCATTAGCCCTAGTGGGTTACATCGAACACGTGAATCGGTATTCAACTCGGGATATAATCTACTGAGGCCAAGAACACGCGCGACACACTTAGCAAGCGACTACAACAACCCTCAGATACATAGATGAGAAAACTCAATTTTCCCAGTAAAAATAGACTCTCAGATTATCAAGAATTACAACTCAAGCAAATAAACAAATAGTAAATGCAGTAGTGGTGTTCAGTTGAATTTTACGTACCTCAAACCGTGCTAAAAAAACCCTGAAAAACTCCCCCTAGTTCGATCCCCAACTAGTCCCCGACTCCAGTTACAGTCTTGTGACTCCTAAGATCTATTTCGGGTGTTTACTGGTTAATTAAGTGGGTTTGTAATCAATTAGGCTCGATTTTAGGGGTCTAGTATTAGTGCGCTATGTTGGGGAATTAGTGTGCTAATTGATCTTCGTGCACTATTCATGCACGAAAATCTTCATCTTCCCCAGCGCGATTAACGCGCTAGTGTTCATCACCTAGTGCGCAAATTGCACACTGCCCAAATTTTCCATAAACGAATTCTAGTTTTTCCGGTTCCTAACACCTCACAAAAAGTAACCAGACAACACACACACTTTAATGGCATCAAGTTTCTCTCCAAAACACCGATTCAAACAAGTTTTTACTCAAAACCGAGAATCAAAATGTGAATGTAAATAAATTCGAAATCATCAAATCCCTTCAATTTTTCACAATTGTGATTCCAAACTATGTATTTGAACAAATTCAGCCTCAAGAACATCATATCTTAAAGCCACAGTGATAAATTTCCTAAAAAAGATCCAAATTTTCATCTACTCACCCAAAACACATATTTTTCATGAAATTTAGTGATTTAAGTGAATGGATTACCTGAATTTCGTTGTGGAATGCCTTTTTGAGCTCTCCCTCACACAAATTCTTATCAGAATCTCCAGTTTCTACCCTCTAATTCTCGGATTTGGTTTTGCATGTGTGATCAATCAATTGTTATTTATAGTTGTTACTTTAATCTCATGCACGCATGCATCTCGAGGCTAATCAAACGATCCTTAATCTGCATATGTCAAACAAATCCTAGACACCTTATCCTAAAACAAGCTGTCTTGAATCTCCCTATTGTGCCTCTCGAGAATCATCCTAGGTATGCTGATTTGTTTGGCTACAATTATAGGACTTACATATATTATTTTGATTCCACTTATATAAACTATCTAAACCATCAATTAAATTCTATGAAATAGTAAGTAGAGTCATACTAACTTCCCGACTACCCAGTACCCCCGTGTCCGACACACTTCCCGAGGTGGTTCCACACTTAGTGTACCTAGTTGGATTATATAACTTAGCCTAAGGTTACATTTAAATCCCATTAAATCAAATCCTCCCATAGTCATGTTGTTATGATTTTATCTAGCCTAACCCCAATGCCTGGCCTTACAACTACTGTACCCTCGCGTTGGTGTGTTCCACGAAACGAAACCCCGACACTCAAACTCACCCGACAAGTAACTATAGATGCACACCTGTAACGCATAATACCTCATAATATAATAAAAAATATTAATACATCACAGAACTCCAGAAACACAACAGTATACAGTCCATACCCTAGTTTAGTTAAGCCTAGCCTATCCGCAACGTCCACGTGTCATCTGAGCTGGCATCCAAATCTGAAATTAATTAAATAATAGTGTTATAATTATAACCGGTTGTTACAATTCTTCCCAACTAAAAGAAATTGCATCCCGAAATTTGAGTTAGTTTAAAACAAACCATGGAATAACTGGGGATAACACTCTCGTATGGTCGACTCCAACTCCCAAGTAAGTCCCTCCGTACCGTGATGCTGCCACCGTACGAGACCTTGGATGTCTCCCTATTCCTGAGAGTTTGGATCGTACGATCTAATACTGTCAATGGCCACTCCTCGAAATGTAGATGGTAGGATGAATCCCTGCTAACTTTGCTAGTAGGTCTAATCTGTATGCCACACTGCCAACCTTTTCTACGACTTGATAAGGTCCAATAAATCTCGGCACTAGTTTCCTCTTAATCCCAAACCTTTGTTGGCCCTTCCAAGGAGAAACTTTCAGATAAACCATATCACCAACCTCATAGCTCAGACTCTCGTGGTATCTATCTGCGTATTTCTTCTGACAGTCCTGTACTACTCCAAGCCTCTGATGAATCTGTCGAATCTTCTCTATGTGATCAACAACTATCTTGTGTGATCAACAACTATCTTCGGCTCTATCATGATTGTATCCTCCGGCTCTACCCAATACACTGGTGACCTATAGGGCCTTCAATACAGTGCCTTAAATGATAACATCTCGATATTAGCCATATAGTGATTATTGTAGGTGAATTCACATAGTGGCAAATAATCCTCCCACGAACCTCCAAACTGCAAAATGCAAGCCCTCAGCATATCCTCTAAAATCCGTATTAATCTTTCTGACTAGCCATTTGTCTGAGGATGATAAGTCGTGCTGAACTGCAACCTAGTGCCAAACTGCTCCTGTATCGCACCCCAGAACCTCGAAATGAACTTGGGATCCCAATCGAATACTATGGAGACTGGCACCCAATGCAGTCTGGTAATCTCCTGCTCAAATAATCGTCTTACTTAAGGAAACGTGTATCGTATCAAAACTGGTATAAAGTGCACCAAATTCGCCAGTTTGTCAATCACCACCCAGATCGCATCGTGTCGCCTCGACGTCTGTAGTAACCCACTGACAAAATTCATGGTGAGGTGTTCCCACTTTCATTGAGGAATGGGTAACGACTACAGTAATCCGCTTGGTCGCCTGTGCTCTGCCTTCACCTGCTGACATATATGACACCCTTGAGCATACTCGCTGACATCAGCCTTCATCCCCGGCCACCAAAATAATCTTCGCAAGTTGTGGTACATCTTGGTTCTGCTCGGATGAACTGTATAACGTGACCTGTAAGCATCCTCTAATATACTATTTTGGATCTCTGGCTCTGCTGGTACCCAAAGTCGACCTCTGTGCCGCAAACATCGATCTGTTGTTTCTATCCAATCAGTACACTCAGGATCCTGTGCTAATCCACTAAACCACTCATAAAGCCCATCAGCCCTCTGACACACCGATACCCGCCTTACTGATACTGTCGGTACTCTCATTTGACTACAGATCTCTACATCAGGCGTAGCTGGAATGTCCGACATGCTCATAATTGATGCTGCCTCCAACAGACCCATATGCCGATCAACGGTCTGGCTGTTAACTCCACATCTGCTCAATGCATCTGCCACCACATTGGTCTTGTCGAGATGATACTCAATTGCGAAGTCATAGTCCTTCACCAACTCCAACCATCTCCTCTGATGCATGTTAAGATCTCTTTGTGTGAAAATGCAGCGTAGACTCTGATGATTAGTGTACAATAAATCAAATAGATCTTACAATGAGGACCCATGATTTGAAAGGTGTTCATGTAAACTCTCTTGATTTTTTTTGGTTTTGTTTTCTTTCTTTCTTTTTTTTGTATGTATTCATGGCCACTGATCCATGGTTGCACCATATTTTGTATGCAAAATAATAATGCAAATTTCTTTGATGCTTTCATGTATGTAGGGTTTGGTTCATAGGGTTGCTTTGCATTTGGTGAAGACACTAAAGACATAATCACTACGAATTTGGAGAAACTTTTGGTGAGCAATTTGGTGCAGTTGTGACTATGTTTGAATCTGTTCCTCACATTTCATTACATGATAAACTGTTGAACTCTTCCATTTTCTACAATACACTCTATATTTTTGCTTTAACATGGGTCTGTCTATGATGTTTGGTTTAGCTATGCTTCCAATCAGGTATATACACTATTTGAAAAAAAAAGGAAGTGCTTAACATTTTGGTTGATTTATTGTACTTATGAAGTGTGCATTTTTTGTATGTTTTATGTGACTAGGTGACTCAGGTGCTACTCACCTTGCCCTTCTCATTCTCATTCTTCAAGCCTTCAACGCAAATACAACTACTGCTAAATTTAAATCGTGTATGGGGTAATTACACTCATATGGTCGTAATCTTCTGGATAAGTAAGCTACTAGTCGTCCCTCCTGCATTATAACACATCCCAGTCCAGTCCCAGAAGCATCAGTATAAATTGATAAACTCTTCCTTGACTCAGGTAATGTCAACACTAGTGCATAATTCAATCGCTTCTTCAACTCCAGGAATGCTGTTCACATCCTTCTAACCACTTAAATGGAACATTCTTTTTCATCAGCCTCATCATCGGTGCTGTAATAGTAGAGAAATCCTTTACAAACTGCCAGTAATACCTCGCTAGACCCAAGAAACTCCGCATCTCAGCAACAGTCTCTAGTGTCTTCAAATCAATCACCGCTTTAATCTTGTCTCCATCCATAAAGATGCCCTAATCGTTGATAACATGTCCCAGAAATTTCACCTCCTTCCAAAATTCACACTTGCTGAATTTCGCATACAGTCGATGCTCCCTCAATGTCGTTAGTACTTCTCAAAGATGACTCTCGTGATCTTCTCGCGTCCGACTGTATATCAATATGTCATCGATGAAAACTATCACATATTTGTCCAAATAAGATCTTAGTACTCGGTGCATCAGATCCATGAAAACTACTGGAACGTTCCTTAACCTAAACGGTAATATCGTAAACTCGAACAACCCGTATCTGATACTGAAAGCAGTCTTCTTGAAGTCCTCTTCTCGAATGAGTAACTGATGATATCTTGATTGTAAGTCAATCCTCGAGAAAAAAACTGTGCATCCGTCAGTTGGTCAAACAGATCGTCGATTTCAAAAGTGGGTAACAGTTCTTAATTGTCACCTGATTCAGCTTTCGATAGTCCACACACATCCTCATCGATCCATCCTTCTTCCTTACAAATAACACCTGCGCTCTCCCCACAGAGACATACTCAGTTGAATGAATCCCTTCGCCAACAAATCCTCTAGCTGTCTCCTGACCTCCTCCTACTCTATAGGTGACGTCTGATAAGGTCTGCTAGATATAGGCTGGGTCCCCGATATCAAGTCTATAACGAACTTTATCGACTGTGGTGGTGGTAATCTAGGTAAGTCATCGGGAAAGACATCGGTGAACTCTCGAACTATAGGCACGTCCTCAATCCTAATAGGAACTCCGATCTCGGGCTCAACAATCACTACGAAATCCTCCATCTCTTGGGTAGTTGCTAATTTGCCTCTCGTTATAGGTAACTCAGATGCAATCTCGGTTAACAAAAACTGGCAAATCCAGAATATGAAACTCTGCCCTCTTCTCGAAACAATCTATCCGTGCATGGTAAGCTGACAACCAATCCATCCCGAAGAGTGCGTCAACCTCCAAGTACTCCAGTACTCGGAGGTCAGTTGGTAACTGATGTTCGACAACCTCAATCATGATGTCCCAAACTATGTCCCAAACTATCCGGTTAAGGTAAATCTTATCCCCAACAGCCGTACTGAGAACAAGATCGGTCTCAAGTGTATGTATGACTAACCCTAGTTCCTCAACTAAACGTCTAGCAATAAAAGATAACATACTACCCGAGTCATACATGGCATGTATGAATCTACTAAAAAGAAATAACGTACCCTCGACTAGCTGCCTGGTAGCTCCGAGTTTGGTTGTGCTACTGCATGTACTCTGTCCCTATCTGGACCCTGATCCCGTCGTGGAAAAGGCACCCTGCACTCTGACCTTAGATGTCCTCTCTGGCCGCACTTGAAGCATCTACGTGTCTCTCGCCTCCCCGCTCGTCTATCATCCGATCTCTGACCCTGACCCTAGTCCCTCTAACCCCTGTCATGGCCACCGTGATCTCTATCTTACTGCTATTGCTCAGGCCGGCTGTGTTGGAGCAATAGTATGCATTGGCTGCCTATCCCCATATTGACTCCTACTATCTTGGCGCCTATCCCTGACATCTCTGCCCCTGTGGTCATCCCTACGATCATCTCTGCAACCCTTAATAAACTGGTCCCGCTGTCTTTTCGGTCTCCTATCCTGTCGAGAACTCTGCCCAACCTCCACCTCCGTTGATGTAGTTACCAGAAAACTGCTTTTCTACAACAAGAACATCTTGTAGGTCAATGCCCTCTCAAACATAGCATGTACTGTCGGAGCCCCAAATGATACGATCGCACTAGCAATGCTCTCCTTAACCCCCCAGATGAAGTAGTAGATCTATAGGCGCTCGGTGCTGGTGATATCTATCGAAAACTACAAGAGATATCTGTATCTATCCATATATTATAACATAGTCTGATTTATTTATCTCAGGGATAGAAACTCCTCTCTCAACCTCAGTCGAACCTCCATCGGAATAAACTGATCATAGAATATCTCTCAGAACTCTGCCCAAGTCGCAGGATCGACATGCGTCTCCTAGTAATTAGGCCACCACACTGCTGCATCAGACCTGAAGCACGTCCCAGACAGTCTCGCCCTGCGCATCTCTTCAGTGTTTAGCTCCTTGTGTAAGCACTAATGTGACACAATCCAGTCCCCTACTGCCTCAGGGTCTCCAACTTCATAAAAGTAAGTAGGCTGGAGCTTGAGGAAACCCTATAGTTTCCAAACCTATGGATCCATAACATACTCTTATGCTGTTGTCAGGGTAACCTCCATTGTTGGTGTGGGTGTATGAGTCAGTGTCTCTACCGCCGCTATAACTGGTGTAGTCTCAGCCATCTGAGTCTCAGGTACCACTATCTGTGTCTGTGTAGGTATAACTGCAGCCTTTGTGCATCCCGTGGTCACTGTTGTCTCTCTGGTCCCAGCCAATGCAGCCATTGTGACTGCCTGTTCCCTCAGAAGTCATAGTATCTCTGTTATCTGCGTCTCATGTGTAGTCACTCGATCCTATAGGGGAACGGATGATTCGGGAGCTCTCACTGTGCCACCAGTCTGCCCCTCTATAGTGTTCTACATCGATATGCGTGTCCGGATCAGTTTCCAATATATATGTATGCGTATAATATATATATACATATATATACAACAATACATATATCACACAACAATCCTGACTCTACTAGCCTTCATCACTTCCCAACTAAAGGTTCTAGGCAAACTCATCGGGTTTCCACATCTAAACATTTTAAAGTTTATGCCCTTGAAAAGTTTTTATCCCGAGGTTCCTCGAAACTCTCACTCTGAGACCAAAATGTGACAGCCCCAAATTCCGAGGCTGCCCCATGGTCAGCTACTTCTCTGCCTCAGCACCTGAAGCATCTGCCCACGTCACTCATATTCTTCGATTTCCTTGACATCCTAGTGTTTCTGGTTAAGTTTTTCAGTAGTTTTCAAATTAAACAATTAAATTAATCAACATTGATAATGAAATAAAGCGGAAGTCTTAATATTACCAAAATGAGCATATAAAGTATACTAATTCAACCTATAGTGGAAATCCCAGCAGTACTGTGCATATAGGCGATCAGCTATAACAGTATATATACAAGTACAAGTTTGAAATATAATCTCCCAACCCCAAAATATAATACAAAATATGATAAATATAACTAGCTACAAACGTACCAGCAGGCCTCGGCATAGGTAAGTCAGATGTAATCGCCAAGAATCCCCTTACCCCCTGCTAGTACTAGGATCTGCGCTCAGCTATCACAATAAGGCAGATGACAAGCCCAGTAAGTAAATCCCCAAGGGAAACCACCGTGCATATTAAATTAAAACAAAGTAATGACAGAGCCAAATAAATTGTGTTACATAGACATGCATAAAGAATGAATAATGTAGACAACTCCTCAAAGCTCATTGCATGAATATAAACACACTATATATAAATGGGTGTGAACACAACTACTAAAGTGTGGACTGAGGACCAAGACCCTTGGTCGTGGCCTACACATTGACCTTACGTCTGTGTCCCAGCGGCATTAGCCCCTGTAGCTTACATCGAACACGTGAACCGGTATTCAACTCGGGATATAATCTATCGAGGCCGAGAACACGCGCTAAACACTTAGCAAGCGACCACAATAACCCTCAGATACATGGATGAGAAAACTCAATCGTCCCAGTAAGAATAGACTCTCATATTATCATGAATTACAACTAAAACTAATGAACAAATAGTCCTCGAAAAATTGCGCTAAAAAACCCCAAATAACACCCCCTGGTCCGATCCCCAACCAGTCCCCGACTCCAGTTATTGTCACGTGACTCCTGATATCTATTTTGAGTGTTTATTGGTTAATTAAGTGGGTTTGTAATCAATTAGGCTCAATTTCATGTTTTATAAATTCAGGGGTCTTGTATTAACATGCTATGCTGGGGAATTAGCGTGCTAATTGATCTTCGTGCACTGTTCATGCACGAAGATCTTCATCTTCCCCAGCGCGATTAGTGCGCTAGTGTTCATCACCTAGCGCACTAATTGCACGCTGCCCAGAATTTCTAGAAACGAATTCTGGTTTTCCTAGTTCCTAACACCTCACAAAAAGTAACCAAATAACACACACTTCAATAGCATCAAATTTCTCTTTAAAACACCAATTCAAACAAGTTTTTACTCTACCGAGAATCAAAATGTGCATGTAAATAAATCTGAAATCACCAAATCCCCTCAATTTTATATAATTGTGATTCCAAACTATGTATTTGAACAAATTTAACCTCAAGAACATCATCTCTTAAAATTACAGTGATAAATTCCCTAAAACAAATATGAACTTTCTTGTACTCACCCAAAGCCCATACTTTTCAAGAAATTTGGTGATTTAAGTGAATGGATTACCTGAATTTCGTTGTGGAATACTTTATTGAGCTCTCCCTCACACAAATTCTTCCTAGAATCTCCAGTTTCTACCTTCTGATTCTCGGCTTTGGTTTTGCATGTGTGATCAATCGATTGTTATTTATAGTTGTTACTTTAATCTCACACATACACGCATCTCTAGGCTAATCGGACGATCTTTGATCTGCCTATGTCAAACAAATTCTAGACACCTTATCCTAATACAATCTATCTTGAATCTCCCTGTTATGCATCTTGGGAATCATCCTAGGTGTGCTGACTTGTTTGGCTACAACTATAGGACTTATATATATTATTTTGATTCCACTTATATAAACTATCTAAACCATTAATTAAATTCTATAAAATGGTAAGTAGAGTCATACTAACTTCCCAACTACCCGCCACCCCCGCGTCCGACACACTTCCTGAGGTGGTTCAACACTTAGTGTACCTAGTTGGATTATATAACTTAGCCTAAGGTTACATTTAAATCCCGTTAAATCAAATCCTCCCATAGTCATGTTGTTATGATTTTATCTAGTCTAACCCCAACGCCCGACCTCACAACTATCGTATCCTCGCGTTGGCATGCTCCATAAAACAAAACCCCAGCTCTCAAACTCGCCTAATAAGTAACTATAGATGCACACCTGTGATGCATCATACCTCATCATAATACAAACTATTAATACATCACAGAACATAAAAAACACAACAGTACATAGTTCGTACCCTAGTTTGGTCATGCCTATCCTATCCGATACGTCCATGTGTCGTCCAAGTTGGTATCCTAATATGAAATTAATTAAATAACGATGTTATAATTATAAGTTGGCATCCGAAACCCCGGCTCTCAAACTCGCCCAATAAGTAACTATAGATGCACACTAGTGATGCATAATACCTCATAATAATACAAAATATTAATACATCACAAAACATCAGAAACACAACAGTACACAGTTCGTACCCTAGTTTGGTCATGCTTAGCCTATCTGCGGCATCCACATGTCGTCCTACTTGGCATCCTAATCTGAAATTAAATAAATAACGTTATAATTATAATGGGCCTTTATACTCAGCTTTTTGAATTTCAAAACTCTTAGGATAATAATTTAATATAAAATGGATAAAACTTCTTTATCGTACGATTTCCTAAGTTCTATACTTGAAGTTAAGCCTCAAAACAACGATTTATAGTTACAATTAACTTTGTAGCAGAATTATGATTTTTCTCATCTTGTTGAATTTCAAAACTCCGAGGATAATGATTTGATACAAAATGGGAAAAACTACATTACTGTCCAATTTACCACGTTCCCTACGTAAAGTTAGGGCTTAAAACAACGAATTATTGTCACAATAAGCTTTGTAATAGAATTATGATTATTATAAGCTTGTTGAATTTTAAACCTCTGAGGGTGATGATTAGATACAAAATGGGCATAACTACATTATCGTCTGATTTCTCACGTTCCCTACGTGTAGTTAAGGCTCAAAACAATAATTTTTAGTCACAATAAGCTTTGTAACAAAATTATTATTATTCACAGCTTATTGAATTTCACAACTCAGTGGACGTTGATTTGATAAAAAATATGCAAAACTTTATTATTGTCTGATTTCCCATGTTATCTACATGAAGTTAAGGCTCAAAACAACGATTTCTTGTCACAATAAGTTTTGTAATAGAATTGAAACTATTCTTGGATTGTTGAATTTCAAAACTATACAAAATGGGTAAAACTTTTTTATCGTCTGATTTACAACGTTCCCTACGTGATGTTAAAGCTCAAAACAATAATTTCTTGTCACAATAAGATTAGTAATAGAGTTATGATTATTATCGGCATGTTGAATTTCAAAACTCTAAGGATGTTGATTTGATACAAAATGGGCAAAACTACATTATCATCTAATTTTTCACGTTCCCTAGGTCAATTTGAGGTTCAAAACAATGATTTCTAGTAACAATAAGCTTTGTAATAGGATTATGATTATTCTCAGCTTGTTATATTTCTAAATCTTAGGATGATTATTTGATACAAAATGGGAAAAACTTCTTTATCGTCTAATTTCTTACATTCCCTACGTTAAGTTAAGGCTTAAAGCAATGATTTCTAGTCACATATGCTTTATAACAGAATTCTGATTATTCTCGGCTTGTTAAATTTCAAAACTCAGAGGAAGTTGATTTGACAAAAAAAATTGCAAAACATCATTATCCTCTAAATTCCCACGTTTCCTACGTGAAGTTAATGCTCAAAACAATGATTTCGTGTCACAATAAGCTTTGTAACAGAATTATGATTATTCTCGGCTTGTTGAGTTTCAAAACTCAGAGGACGATGATTTGATAAAAAAAAATGTGCAAAACTTCATTATCGTTTGATTTCTCACGTTCTTTACGTGAAGTTAAGGCTTAAAACAATGATTTCTTCTCACAATAGGTTTTGTAACAGAATTATAATTATTCTCGGCTTATTGATTTTCAAAACTCTTAGGACGATGATTTCATACAAAATAGGTTAAACTTTTTTATCGTCCGTTTTCTCACATTCCCTACATGAAGTTAAAGCTTAAAGCAACGATTTATATTGTTATAAGCTTTGTAACATAATTATTATTATTCTCGACTTGTTGATTTTCAAACTTTGAGGATAATGATTTGATAGAAAATAGGCAAAACATCATTGTTGTCCAATTTTCTACATTTCCTCGTGAAGTTAAGGCTTGAAATAACGATTTCTAGTCACAATAAGCTTTTGTAATTGAATTATGATTATTCTTGACTTGTTAAATTTCAAAATTTTGAAAACGTTGATTTGACAAAAAATGTACAACACTTCATTATTGTCCAATTTTTCAATTTCCTTACGTGAAGTTAGGGCTTAAAAAATGATTTGTAGTCACAATAAGCATTGTAACAGAATTATGATTATTCTCAGCTTGTTGAATTTCAAAACTTTTATAACGATGATTTGATAAAAATGGTAAAACTTCATTATCATCTGATTTCTCACGTTCCCTATATGAAGTTAAGACTCAAAATAATGATTTTTTGTAACAATAACCTTTTTAACGGAATTATGATTATTCTCGGCTTGTTGATTTTAAAAACTCTGAAAATGATGATTCGATACAAAATGGGCAAAACATCATTATTGTATGATTTCTCACGTTTCCTACGTGAAGTTAAGGCTTAAAATAACGATTTCTTATCACAATAAGCTTTCTAACAAAATTATGATTATTCTCAGCTTGTTGATTTTTAAAACTTTGAGAATAATAATTTGATACAAAATGGGCAAAACATCATTATCGTCTGATTTTTCACGCTTCCTACGTTAAGATAAGGCTCAAAACGATGATTTCTAATCACAATAAGCTTTGAAACAGAATTATGATTATTCTTGGCTTGTTCAATTTCAAAACTCTGTGGGCATTAATTCGACAAAAAATGTGCAACACTTCATTATCGTCCGATTTTCCACATTCCCTACGTGAAGTTAAGACTCAAAATAACAATTTCTTGTAACAATAAGCTTTTTAACGGAATTTTAATTATTCTTGGCTTATTGATTTTAAAAACTCTGAGGATGATGATTTGATTCAAAATAGGCAAAACATCATTATAATTTGATTTTCCACGTTTCCTACGTGAAGCTAAGGTTCAAAACAACGATTTTTTGTCACAATAAACTTTCTAACATAATTATGATTATTCTCGGCTTGTAGATTTTCAAAACATTGAGGATTAAAATTTGATACAAAATGGGCAAAAAATCATTATCGTCTGATTTTCCATGCTTCCTACATTAAGATAAGGCTCAAAACAACAATTTTTAGTCACAATAAGCTTTGAAACAGAATTATGATTATTCTCAACTTGTTCAATTTCAAAACTCTGAGGACATTAATTAGATAAAAAATGTGCAACACTTCATTATCGTTCAACTTTTCAAGTTCCCGACGTGAAGTTAAGGCTCAAAACAACGATTTCTTGTCACAATATACGTCGTAACAAAGTTATGATTATTCTTAGTTTGTTGAATTTCAAAACTCTCAGGACAATGATTTGAAATAAAAGGGGTAAAACTTCATTATCGTTTGATTTCTCACGTTCCCTACTTGAAGTTATGGGTCAAAATAACGATTTCTTATAACAATAAGCTTTGCAACAAAATGATGATTATTCTTGGTTTGTTGATTTTCAAAAGTCTGATGGATAATAATTTGATACAAAATGGGCAAAACATCATTATCGTCCTATTTCTTATGTTTCTTATGTGAAGATAAAGCCCAAAATAATGATTTCTATTCACAATAACCTTTGTAACAAAACTATATTGATTCTTGGCTTATTGAATTTCAAAACTCGTAGGATGATGATTTGTTACAAAATGAGTTAAACTTCATTATCGTCTAATTTTTCACGTTCCCGACATGAAGATAAGGCTCAAAAAAAATATTTCTTGTAACAAAAAGCTTTTTAACAGAAGTTTGATTATTCTCGACTTGTTGATTGTAAAAACTCTAAGGATGATGATTAGATATAAAAATGGGGAAAACATCATTATTGTTCGATTTCCCATGTTTCCTTCATGAAGTTAAAGCTCAAAACAACGATTTCTAATCACAATAAGCTTTGCAACAGATTTATGTTTATTCTCGGCTTGTTGAATTTCAAAACTAGAATGATGATTTGATAAAAAAGGGTAAAACTTCATTATCGTCCGATTTTCCACATTCCCTACGTGAAGTTAAGGCTCAAAATATCGATTTCTTGTAACAATAAGCTTTGGAAAAGAATTATTATTACTTGACTTATTGATTTTCAAAACTCTGGAGATGATGATTTGATACAAGATGGGCAAAACATCATTATTGATGATTTCGCACGTTTCCTATTTGAAGTTAAGGCTCTAAACAACAATTTTTATTAACAATAAGTTTTGTAACGAAATTATGATTATTCTTAGTTTGTTGAATTTCAAAACACTGGGGATGATGATTTATTAAAAAATGGGCAAATCTTCGTTATCACCCAATTTTCCTTGTTCCCTACGTGAATTTCAAACACAAAACAACGATTCATATTATAATAAGCTTTGTAACTGAATTATGATTATTCTCAGCTTGTTGAATATCAAACTCATAGAATTATGATTTGATACAAAATAGATAAAACTTCATTATAGTCCGATTTTCCACATTTCCTATATGAAGTTACAGCCCAAAACTGCAATTTGTAGTGACAATAAGCTTTTTAACAGACTTGTGATTATTCTCGAATTTTGGAATTTCAAAACTCTTAGGATGATGATTTGATATAAAATGGGTAAAACTTCTTTATCGTCTTATATCCCACGTTCTCTATGTGAAGGTAAGGTTCAAAACAACGATTTCTTATCACAATAAACTTTATAACAAAATTATGATTATTCTTGATTTGCTGATTTTCAAAACTCTAAGGATGATAATTTGATACATAATGGACAAATCATCATTATCGTCAGATTTACCACGTTTCCCACGTGAAGTTAAGGCTTAAAACAACGATTTCTATTCACAATAAGCTTTGTAACAGAATTATGATTATTCTCAGCTTATTAAATTTCAACACTCTTATGATGATTATTTGATACAAAATATGCAAAACTTCGTTATCCTCTAATTGCCCACGTTACCTATGTGAAGTTAAGGCTTAAAACAATGATTTCTATTCATAATAAGCTTTGTAACATAATTATTATTATTCCCGGCTTTTTGATTTTTAGAACTCTGATAATGATGATTTGATACAAAATGGACAAAACAACATTATCGTCCGATTTCCTACATTTTCTACCTGAAGTTAAGGCTCAAAATAACGATTTTTAGTCATAATAGCTTTGTAATAGAATTATGATTATTCTCGGCTTGTTGAGTTTTAAAATTCAGAGGATATTGATCTAATAAAAAATGTGCAAAACTTCATTATCGTCAGATTTCTCTCATTCTATACGTAAAGTTAAGGCTCAAAACAACAATTTTTTATCACAATAAGCTTTGTAAGATAATTATGATTATTCTCGGCTTGTTGAATTTTAAAAATCTGAGGATGACGATTTGAAACAAAATGGGCGACAATACATTATCGTTTGATTTCTCAAGTTCCCTTCGTAAAATTAAGACTCAAAATAACGATTTCTTTTAACAATAATCTTTTTAACAGAATTATGATTATTCTTGGCTTGTTGATTTTTTAAACTCTAATGATAATGATTTGTTAAAAATGAGCAAATCATTATTGTCGTCTGATTTCCTACATTAAGATAAGGCTCAAATCAACGATTTCTAGTCACAATAAGCTTTGTAACAGAATTATGATTATTCTATACTTATTGAATTTCAAAACTCTTAGGACGATGATTTGATACAAAATGGGTAAAACTTTTTATCGTCCGATTTCCCACGTTCCTTACATGAAGTTAAAGCTTAAAACAACGATTTCTTGTAACAAAAAGCTTTGTAAAAGAATTATGATTATTCTCCGCTTGTTCATTTTCAAAACTTTGAGGATTACGATTTGATATAAAATAGTTAAAACTTTGTTATCCTCTGATTTCCCTCGTTTTCTAAGTTAAGTAAAGGCTCAAAATAAAGATTTCTAATCACAATAAGCTTTGTAACTGAATTATATTTATTTTCAGCTTGTTAATTTTTAAAATTCGTAGGATGACAAATTGATACAAAATGGGTAAAACATCATTATCGTCTGATTTCTCAAGTTTCCTATTTAAAATTAAGGGTCAAAACAACGATTTCTAGTCACAATAAGCTTTATAATAGAATTTCGATATTATCGGCTGATTGAATTTCAAAACTCTTTGTATGATGATTTGTTGCAAAATGGGAAAACTTCTTTATCGTCCGATTTCTCACATTCTCTACGTGAAGTTAAGGCTTAAAACAATGATTTCTCATCACAATAAGCTTTGCAATAGAATTATGATTATTCTCGGCTTGTTGATTTTCAAAACTCTGAAAATGATGGTTTTATACAAAATGGGCAAAAGCATCATTATCGTCTAATTTTTCATGTTTCCTACGTGAAGATAAGGGTTGAAAATACGATTTATATTCACAATAAGCTTTGTAATTGAATTATGATTATTCTCAGCTTGTTGAATTATAAAACTCTAATAATGATGATTTGATACAAAATGAGTAAAACTTCATTACCGTTTGATATCACATATTGCCAACATGAAGTAAAGGATCAAAAGAACGATTTCTAATAACGATAAGCTTTGTAACGAAATTATGATTATTCTTGACTTGTTGAATTTCAAAACTCTGAGGATGATTATTTGATACAAAATGGGCAAAACATTATTATTGTCTAATTTCTCAAGTTCCCTATGTGAAATTGAGGCTCAAAACAATGATTTCTTGTCCAATAAGATTTGCAACAAAATTATCATTATTCCTGACTTATTGATTTTCAAAACTCTAATGATGATGATTAGATACCAAATTGGCAAAATATTATTATCGTCCATTTCCCACGTTTCCTACATGAAGTTAAAGCTCAAAACAACGATTTTTATTCACAATAAGCTTTGTAATAGAATTATGATTATTCTCGTCTTGTTAAATTTCAAAACTTTTAGGATGATGATTTGATACAAAATAGATAAAACTTCGTTATTGTCCGATTTTCCATGTTCCATACATGAAGTTAAGGTTCTTGAATTTAAAAACTCGGAGGATGATAATTTGATACAAAATGGGCAAAACTACATTATCGTCCGCTTTCCCATGTTCCTACGTGAAGTTAAGGCTCAAAACAATGATTTCTATTCAAAATAAGCTTTGTAACATAGTTATGATTATTCTTAGCTTGTTTTATTTCAAGACTCATAGGATGATGGATACAAAATAGATAAAACTTCGTTATTGTCAGATTTCCCACATTTCCTACTTGAAGCTAAGGCTTAAAACAATGATTTCTAGTCACAATAAACTTTTGTAACAGAATTATGATTATTTTCGACTTGTTGAATTACAAAACTCTGAGCATGATTATTTGAAAAAAATGGTCAAAACTTTATTATCACCCGATTTTTTATGTTCGTTGCGTGAATCTTAGGCTCAAAATAACGATTTTCTGTCAAAATAAGCTTTGTAATTGAATTATGATTATTATAAACTTGTTAAATTTCTAAACTCTTACAATGATGATCTGATACAAGAATGGGTAAAACTACATTATCGTCCGATTTCTCACATTTTCTACGTGAAGTTTAAGCTAAAAACAATGATTTATTGTCACAATAAGCTTTGTAACATAATTATAATTATTGTTGGCTTGTTGAATTTCAAAACTCTTAAAAAGATGATTTGATACAAAATGGGCAAAATTTCATTGTCACGCAATTTCCCCCATTCATTACATGAATTTTAGTCTCAAAACATCGATTTCCTGTCGTAATAAGCTTTGTAACAGAATTATGATTATTCTTTGCTTGTTGAATTTGAAGATTCATAGGATGATGATTTGATACAAAACGGATAAAACTTTGTTATCATTCGATTTCTGACATGATAACGTTCAAAACAACAATTTCTAGTCATAATAAGATTTGTAATAGAATTATTATTATTCTTGGCTTGTTAAATTTCAAAACACTGAGGATGTTAATATGTTACAAAATGGGCAAAACTTCATTATCGTCTGGTTTTCCACATTCTCTATGTGAAGTTAGGGCTTAAAATAACAATTTCTTGTCACAAAAAGCTTTGTAACAAAATTATGATTATTCTCATCATTTTGAATTTCAAAACTCCAAGGATAATGATTTGTTACAAAATGGTGAAAACTACATTATCCGATTTCCCATGTTTCTTCTGTGAATTTTAGGCTTAAAACATCGATTTCTTGTCACAACAAGCTTTGTAACAGAATTATGATTATTTTTGTTTTGTAGATTTTCAAAAATCTGAGGACGATGATTTGATATTATTGTCTGATTTCTCTCGTTCCCAATGTGAAGTTAAGGCTCAAAACAACAATTTCTATTCACAATAACCTTAGTAACAAAATTATGATTATTCTCTACTTGTTGAATTACAAAAGTTTGAGGATTATGATTTGAAAAAAAATGAACTAAACATTATTATCACCCCGATTTCCTACGTTCCTTACATTAATTTTAGTCTCAAAACAACAATTTCTTGTCACATTAAGCTTTATAACAGAATTATGTTTTTCTATGCTTGTTAAATTTCAAAACTCTTAGGATGATAATTTTGTACAAAATGGGTAATACTTCGTTATCCTCCGATTTCCCAAGTTTTCTACGTAAAGTTAAGTCTAAAAATAATAATTTCTTTTCACAATAAGCATAGTAAAAGAATTATGATTATTCTCGGCTTGTTGATTTTCAAAACTCTTAGGATGACAATTTGATACAAAAGGGTAAGATTTCATTATCGTCCGATTTCTCAAGTTCCCTACGTGAAGTTAAGGCTTATAACAACGATTTTCTTTCACAATAAGCTTTGTAACAAAATTATTATTATTCTTGGCTTAATGAATTTAAAAATTCTTAAGATAATTTGATAAAAAATGGATAAAACTTAATTATCGTCTGATTTTACAGGTTCCCTACGTGAATTAAGGTTCAAAACAACAATTTCTTATAACAATAAGCTTTGTAACATAATTATGACTATTCTGGGCTTGTTAAATTTCAAAACTCTAATGATGATGATTTTTTATAAAATGGGCAAAACTACATTATCATCCGATTTCCTAATTTCCTACGTGAAGTTAAGGCTCAAAACGACGATTTGTATTCAAAATAAGATAAGTAATAGAATTATGATTATTCTCGTCTTATTGAATTTCAAAACTCTTAGAATGATGATTTGATACAAAATGGGCATAACTTCATTATCACCCAATTTCCCAAGTTCTCTACATGAAGTTATGGCTAAAAACAACTATTTCTTGAGACAAAAAACTTATGATTATTCTCGGCTTATTGAATTTTAAAAACTCTGAGGATGATAATTTGATACAAAATGGGCAAAACATCATTATTGTCCGATCTTCCACGTTTTCTACGTGAAGTTAATGCTGAAAACAACGGTTTTCTAGTCACAATAAGCTTTTTAAATTATGATTATTCTCAGCTTGTTGAATTTCAAAACTCTGAGGATGTTGATTTGATAAAAAATGTGCAAAACTTCATTATCATCTAATTTCCAACATTCCCTACGTAAAGTAAAGTCTCAAAACAACGATTTCTATTCAAAAGAAAGCTTTGTAACAAAATTATGATTATTCTCATCTTGTTGAATTTCAAAACTCTTAGAATGATGATATGATACAAAATGGGCAAAACCTCATTATAACCTGATTTCCCACGTTCCCTACGTGAAGTTATGGCTAAAAACAACTATTTCTTGACACAAAAAGCTTTGTAAAATAATTATAATTATTCTCAACTTGTTGAATTTCAAAACTATGAGGACGATGATTTGATACAAAATGGGCAAAACTTCAATATCACTCGATTTTTCATGTTCCCTACATGAATTGTAGGCTCAAAACAATGATTTCTAGTAACAATAAGCTTTTTAACATAATTATGATTATTCAAGGCTTGTTGAATTTTAAAACTTTGAGGATGATGACTTGATACAAAATGTGCAAAACTATATCATCTTATGATTTTCCATGTTTCTGCGTGAAATTAAGGCTTAAAACAAAAATTTCTATTCAAAAGAAGCTTTGTAATAGAATAATGATTATTTTCGACCTGTTGAATTTTTAAACTCTGAGGACTATGATTTGATAAAAAAAATTGGCAAAACTTCATTGTCACTCCATTTCTTAAGTTTCTTACGTGAATTTTAGGCTCAAAACATCGATATCTTGTCACAATAAGCTTTGTAATAGAATTATGATTATTCTAAGGTTATATAATTTTAAGACTCATAGGATGATGACTTGATACAAAATGTGTAAAACTTCGTTATCATCTAATTTTCCACATTTCCAATGTGAAGTTAAGGCTTAAAATAATGGTTTTATTAATACAAAAGAATTATGATTATTCTTGGCCTGTTGAACTTTTAAAACTCTAAGGATGACGATTTGATACAAAAAGGGCAAAACATCATTATCTTCCGATTTCTCAAGTTTTCTACGTGAAGTTAAGGCTCAAAACAACGATTCTCTAGTCACAATAAGCTTGGTAATAGAATTAAGATTATTCTTGGCTTGTTGAATTTTAAGACTATGAGGATGATGATTTGATACAAAGTTTGCAAAACTTCATTATCACTTAATTTCCAACATTTCGTGCGTGAATTTTAGGCTCAAAATAATGATTTCTAGTACAATAAGCTTTATAACATAATTATTATTATTTTTGGTGTTTTGATTTTTAAAATATTAAGGATGATGATTTGATTCAAAATAGGTAAAACTTCATTATTTTCTGATTTGCCACATTCCCTACGTAAAGTTAAGGCTCAAAATAACAATTTGTAGTCACAATATGCTTTGTAACAAAAAATTTTTTCTTGCTGATTTTCAAAACATTGAGGATAATGTTTTGATTGAAAATGGGTAAAACTTCATTATTGTTTGATTTCCCACGTTCCTTACGTGAAGTTATTGCTCAAAACAACGATTTCTTGTCACAATAAGTTTTGTAACAGAATTATGATTATTCTTAGCTTTTTGAATTTCAAAACTCTAAGGATGATGATTTGATAAAAATGGGCAAAATTATATTATTGTCCGATTTCACATGTTTCCTACGTGAAGTTAAGAATAACAACAACAATTTCTATTCATAATAAGTTTTTCTACAGAATTATGATTATTCCTAACTTGTTGAATTTCATATCTCCTTAGGATGATGATTTGATTCAAAAATGTGTAAAACATAATTATCGTCTGATTTCCCACGTTCCCTACGCGGAGTGGCTTAAAAATGATTTCTAGTTACAATAAGCCTTGTAACAAAATTATGATTATTCTCGACTTGTTCATTTTCAAAACTCTAAGGATGATGATTTGATACAAAATGGGCAAACCATCATTATCGTCCGATATCCCAAATTTTCTACGTGAAGTTAAGGCTCAAAAGAACGATTTCTAGTCACAATAAGCTTTGTAACAGGATTTTAATTATTCTCTGCTTGTTGAATTTCAAAACTCTAAAGATGATGATTTGATACAAAATGAGCAAATCTTCATTATCGTGCGATTTCCACATTTCCTATGTGATGTTTAGGCTCAAAAGATCGATTTTCTATCACAATAAGCTTTGTAACATAATTAAGATTATTTTTAGCTTGTTGAATTTCAAGACTCATAGGATGATGATTTGATGCCAAATATATAAAACTTCGTTATTGTCTAATTTCCCACATTTCCTATGTAATGGCCGTTATAATTATAATATCGTTATTTAATTATTTCATATTAGGACGCCAGCTCAGACGACATGTGGACGCCGTGGATAGGCTAGGCGTGATCAAACCTTGGATACTGACTATGTACTGCTGTGTTTTCTTGAGTTCTGTGATGTATTAATATTTTTATTATTAAGATGTATTATTCATCACAGGTGTGCATCTATAATCACTTGTAGGGCGAGTTTGAGCGCTAGGGTTCTGTTTCATAGAAACACGCCAACGCGAGAGTTCGGTAGCTGTGAGGCCAGGCGTTGGGGTTAGATTAGATTTAATCAATATGGCATGACTATGGTTGAGGACTAAATATAATGAGAATCTAATATAGCCTTAGGCAAAGTTATACAATTCGATTAGGTACACTAAGTGTGGGACCGCTTCGAGAAGCGTGCCAGACGTGGGGTATGGGGAGCCGGGTAGTCAAAAAGTTAGTGTGACCCTATTTACCATTTTATATAATTTATTTGATGGTCGGATAGGTTATATAAGTTAAATCAAAATGAATTAATAAAGTCTTATAGTTGAACTGAATAAAATAGCACACCTTGGATTGTCCTCGAGATTAACAATAGATCAAAACAAGGCAGCTAGTGTCATGATAAGGTATCCAGGAATTGGGTGACACAGGCTTGACAAGGACCATCCGATCAACCTCGTGTGACTGTTAGATTAAACAAGCACCTATAAATACCAAGTTGATCGTGAACATGCAAATCAAAGCCATTCACAAACATTTCTTGAGGTTCCGAAGGAAGAAATTCTGGTTAAGGGAAGCAAATACGTGTTCGGAGACTGGATTTGGGAGCCAAAAAATGAAATCTAAGGTAATCTACTTGCAAATTCTTTGATTTTATGAAAATTTGATGTATTTGGGTATGTTGAGGTTCAAACGAAATTTTGAGAATTCATCACTGTTTTTGGTTGATGTGTTGTTATTGAGGATTAGTTTGATGAATTATGTTAGTTTAAATCAGATTTGTGGTAAAAATGAGTGTTTTGGTGATTTCAAATTTCAAAACATGTACACTTTGATCCGCTATTTTGGGTGAAAATTCTTGTTTAATTGGTGTTTTGGAGAGGGAATTGATGTTGTTAGAGTGTATATATTGATTATGTGGTGTTTGTAAGGTGTTAGGAACTAATTAAGCTCAGAATCCATTTTTGGAAATTCTGGGTAGAGTACAATTAGCGCGCTAGGTGATGAACATTAGCGCACTAGGCACGCTGGGGAAGATGATGATCTTCGTGCATGAATAGTGCCCAAAGATTAATTAGCACGCTAATCGCCCAGCCTAGTGCGCAAATACTAGTCCCCTGAATTTTTAAAACATGAAATTGAGCCCAATGGATTACAAACCCACTTAACTAATCAATAAACCCTGGGATTAGATCTCGGGAGTCACAGGACCGTAATTGAAGTCGGGGGCTAGTAGGGGGTCGGACCAGGGGTGTTTTCGGGATTATTGAGCGCGGTTTGAGATACGTAAAACGCAACTGAACACCACTACTGCATTTACTTATTGTTTATTCAATTAAGCTGTAATTCTTGATAATCTGTGAGTCGATTCTTACTGGGACGATTGAGTTTTCCCGTCTATGTATCCGAGGGTTGTTGTGGTCGGTTGCTAAGTTTGTAGCACATATTCTCGGCCTTGGTAGATTATATCCTGAGTTGAATACCGGTTCACGTGTTCGATTGACCCACTAGGGCTAATGTCGCTAGGACACAGCTGTAGGGTCGATGGCGTAGGCCACGACTAGAGCTCCTGGTCCTAAGTATACACGTTAGTAACTGTGTTTACACCTATTTGTATATCTGTGTGTTTATATTCATGTGATGAGCTTTGAGCAGTTGTCTGCATTATTCCTTCTTTCCGCATGCTTATTTAATACTATTTATTGGCTCTATCATTTACATTCTTAAATTAATATGCACGGTGGTTTTTCATGAAATATTTCTTACTAGGCTTGTCATTTGCCTTTTGTGATTACTGAGCACAGATCCTAGTACTAGTAGAGTTAAGGGGATTCTTGACGATTACATCTGACTTACTTACACTGAGGCATGCTGGTAAGTTTGCTGATAGTATACTTTTGATATTTTTTTATTATCTTTTGGGATTGGGAGACTATATTTCACACTTGTACTTGTATATATCTACTATTATAGTTGATTGCCTGTATGCACAGTACTACCAGAATTTCCAGTATAGGTTGAAAAATAAAACCTTATATATATTCTTTTGGTAATATAAAGACTTCCGCTTTAATTTCATTATTTGATTAGTTTCATTGAATTTAACTGTTTAATCTAAAACTATATGTAACCTACTGGATAAATTGATAAGAAACGTAAAGGTGATAGACCAATGATATGTATAAGTGACATGGGAAGATGCTTCAGATGCTGAGAGAGGGAAGTAGCTGACCACAGAGCAGCCTCGAAATTTGGGGCCGTCACATCCTACGTGAAGCAAAGGCTCAAAACAATGATTTCTAGTCATAATATGTAACGACCCAAATATTCTCCGACCCATTTTAAATGTATTTTATTGATTTTATATTAAAGTATGTGAAGAAATGAAATTGATACACAAAATTAATCTTAACGAGACTTGAACTAAGTGGAAATAGTTTAAATAGGCTTAACAAGGAAATTGGGCCCATAGGGGTATTTACGTCATTTGGGTTGAATTTGTGAACAACCCTACTTTAAAACCCTAGCTATATAAACCTTTTATAAAGTTTGTAGCCTCTTTTGTGTTGAAACCCTAAACTTGAGAAGGGAGAGAAGTGGAGGAGGGTTGATGATGAAGAAGATGATGATGGAGTGTAGTTAAGCATTCAAGAAGGTAAACACACCATCCCCTAATCCCATCTAAGTTTTTCTTATTTATTGGTTTTATTAAAAAAATAAGAATTTTTGGATAGGAAAAATGGTTAAGGTGGTGGTGGTGGTGGCATCATCAAGGCAAGGGCGCCGAGCTCACCGCCGCTACTGTGGGCGGTGGGGCCCCACAACGGAGCCCCATCCTCGACGGAGAAGGGGGGTGGGAGCCCCACTAGGAGGCTCCTCTTTCCCTACCCCATATAAACCATGGAGAGGGGAGGAAAGGGGTGGTTCACCACCCTTCTTCCGCCTCGACGGCGGCCAGACAGGGGGGCGGTGGCCCTCTGGCCAGCTGCCGGAGGCCCCCCGGCGCAGTCCACGCTTGAGGCTGGAAGGCTGGAGGGAACCATCCCCTCCACGGCTCCAACAGGGGTGAGCACGGGCTTCCCCCTTGACTGGTCAAATAGACAGTTGACCTGTCAACTGGTCAGTTAGACAAGTTGACCGGTCAACCAGACCAGTTGACCGGTCAACTGGTCAGTTGGACCAGTAAACCGGTCAACCAAATTTGTTGACTAGGAACTAAAATGTCCTTGGAATAGTAAAATGAGGGGCTGGAATGTCCCAGCCCCTCTACGACTTCATTGGAGGCGTACACGCGCACTCCGAGGGACTCGACGACGGGTCCCACTCTCGACAAAGCCCTTAAACGACACAACACGTGGGACTCACACCATTGGGTCCCCAAATATAAATTAATAATTAAAATATTCAACTTTAAATTGAATGAAATTCTTATGTATTATTATGAAAATTGTTTAGATTCGCGAGGCGGTTAACATAAGACCCCAAACGCGCGAGGAGTCGATATAGGTATCGCGGTGGGTCTAGGTAAGTGGGGAGCTTCGCTCATGCATTAGATATGGCTTGACTATTAGATAATTAAGAATTCAAGTTTTGAATAGAACGACTTGGGTATGGGTTGCGTCGTGATATTTGTTTGGATCTCTATTATCTATGGAATTGTGAATGCACTGTTTTACCTTTCATGTTATTCGATGCCCCAAAATATTGTGGAGTTCCACCGCTTTATATTTTGGACGCCCCAGAATGTTTGTGGTAGTTAACCACTGAGGGTTTTACTTGACTAATAGAATACATAAGGTGAACCATTCGAGGGTAAAGGTTTGGAGTTCCATCCTTTGATTCTTGATGGTTCTTTGAGATGTGTAGCGGTGACAGCTTTGATGAAACTACCTTTGTTTTGGTGCCATTATTTAGAGGGCGCAACGGCCATTACGTTTCCACTAGTTATTGTACCAATTCAAAAGTAGATTCGGTCACCGGATCCTTACCAATATCTAGTTCACATTGAATGAAACAACGAACTATATTAGTATATATCTATCGCATTTCATTTAAATCTTTCATTTGACTTTATATGTATGTCATGTATAGATTTTATAAAAGAAAAATGGTTAATATTATCATGCATGAAATAAATGAATGTTTATCAAATGTGTTGTGAAACAGTCATGCTTTTATGCATATTATAGTGAATGGATTACGACTTGAAATATTGATACGTAGATTATTGGAAGTTTAGTTTGGAAATGGAAACACTATTTATATGTTTCTTCTTAGAATATGAATCTATTTCCATAACTATGATGAGCATGAACAATGTCTATACTTGTACTTAATTATGTGTTCATTTATATGCTTATATTTGATTATAATTTACATTTATTCGGTTTTTACATGTTGTGTTGTGAGTATGGATTTGGTGTCATGTAGAACTTGCATGAGTACTAGGTAGTACTTGCATATTTAATGTTTGAGCGAGTCTTTCCTCTTATTGAGCACCGTTGGTTCTTTAGCTCACCCCACTTTACCCCACAGGTTCCTCTACCAGCGCGATAAACAAGAAAGGCAAGGGATATGATCTATCTTGAAGTTCCTTTACATGTGAGCCTCGTATAATATTAGTATATTGTTAATATTAATCGTTTTGTAAACCTTGTATGTGGTTTATAACTTAAGACTTAGTTAATGTGTAGTTTTGAACCTTTATAATGTTATTATGAAGTTGTATAAGACTTTTGAATATTAAAGAGGATAGATCTTATTATGATTATCTTTCACACTCTTATTACCATATATCTTGTTAAATTGATTATTCCGCAGGTTTATTTAGGCGTGCCAAGCCGTTATTTGAGCCTTGTTCAGGTATTGGGTTTAGGTAACGATTTGGGCCAGGCGACTTGACTCTAGGTCAGGGGCAAGTCGTCACAGTTGGTATCAGAACCTAGGGAAACATTAGGTTAGTAAAACCTAAGTTGTAGAGCCTTAAATTTAAAAAAAAAATCAAGTTTAAGTAGAACATATCCATGGTATAGGATATTGGTTTGAGTCGACTTAATGTACACATATGTCAAAATTCTAGATTGGGAAGGGATCGAAAACCAAAGATAAAATTTTAATATATTGTTATATGTTTATGAATGTAATATATTTATAACATTAAATATTTTTGTAAATTCCTCAAATTATAGGACTAACCACTTGTTGCTCTATAGTGCACTATGAGAAACCATGGGGGAAGTTCTCATAATTTGAGGGATGCTCAGGACAGAGATGATAGAAATTGGCGTAGAGAAATGGAGAAGCGCATCTTTTCCTTGACGGAGTCACATTAAAAAGCCCTGCAAGAAATGGCGTTTGCTCAAAAAAGGAATATGGCCCGTATTATGGAACTTATACAAACACAAGGAAATGCTAGATCAGCCGAGTAAGTGCAGGTAGGACGGGGGCCTATTCCTCCACTAGAACCTGTCCATGAGCACCAATTAGCAGAGGAAGGCGCGGATTCTGTCATTAATACGGTGGCAGCAGCCGTACATGGAGAAGACAAGGATACAGAGGCATATCGGAGAGGAAAATTACAGAAGGAGTTCATGAAGTATGACATACCTCGTTTCTATGGGGATAGGGATCCCGTAGAGGCTGAAGCATGGATATTGCATATGGATAAGAGGATGAAGACTCTAAGTATTGATGAGTGGACCATGGTGCCTCTAGTGTCTTTCTTGTTGGAGCATCGAGCCCACAAATGGTGGTTGTCTATCGAAAGAGCTCAAGGGACTAATATGACTTGGTCACAGTTCAAGAAGTTGTTTTATGATGAGTGGTTCCCATAATCAGTAAAGGCGACAAAGATTCGAGAATTTCTTAACTTAGTGCAAGGTAGCATGAGTGCAGCAGATTATGCAGCGAAGTACAATGAATTAGCGGAGTTTGCGCATGAGTATGTTTCATCTGAGATGACACGGAGGAGACGTTTCGTTGATGGGTTGACAGAGGAGATTTACTCCCTAGTGGCAGCATCAGGGGCAGAGACATTTCAGCAAGCATATAACAGGGCACTCGACTATGAGGATGCACTCCGTATTGATGAGACACGATCTGGTCGGTATGGTCAGGGGAAACGAAATTTTGACAGTTACCAGATGGGTCCTGAGAAAAACTCAAAGAAACTTCGATTTGGAGGAGCATCAAGCAGACCGACACACTCAGTGGTAGCTTCGAAGGCAACACACATTTTGACGGGGACCACCACACCTTCCCATTCTTCCACACCTTCAACTATCCAGGGTATGACATTTAAACAGCCACGTCCACCGCAAAAGAGTAAGAATAGTGGCAGGGGATCAGTAGGGCAAAGGCCGAGTGTATCAGGTAGTGTCGCGCAACCGCAACCAAATGCTCAGAAGTCACATATTGTATGTTTTTGGTGCAAGATGCCGGGGCATTACAAGAACCAATGTTCTTATCCACCATCATCTGAGGAGAGTGCAACCCTAGTTGCTCGAGGAAGAGTCCATGCTATGGCAGAACAGGATCAGAGAGCTGCACAATAGTTAGTCGTAGGTACAGTTTCAATTAATGGTCATAACATGCATACATTATTTGATTCTGGTTCTACTATTTCTCTTATCTTGGGGGCTATGGTACATGCTTTGGGATTGACACCAATTAGAGCACACACATACTTAATTTTGAGCACAGTATACACCGAAAAGATATACCCTAATATGAAATGTGAGGGGTGCATAATAAAAATTGAGGATCACACTATGTCGTTTGATTTGCGAGTATTAGAGTGTTTAGAATATGATGCACTATTGGGCATGGACTGGTTAGAGACGTATCACGCTAAGATAGATTGTTTCAATAAGACGGTGACTTTTTAGATTCCGGGCACTACTCCATTTGAGTTTAGAGGTTGTTCTTTGGCTAATGTTATTAGCTGTAGTAGAATTACGACTTATGATGAGATAAGGACTATTACGAGTCTAACTTATATGGGAGAGGAGGGACAAGAAGTCCTAATTGAGAAGATTCCCGTTGTTAGGGATTTTCCAGATGTTTTTCCTTCCGACCTTCTAGGACTTCCTCCACATCGAGACTTTGACGTTGTGATTGACCTTATCCCCGGTACCAGACTAGTTTCTAAGGTACCCTATCGTATGGCGGTTACCGAGTTGAAAGAGTTGAAGCAGCAATTAGAGGAGTTGACTCAGAAAGGCTTAATTTCCCCAAGTGTCTCGCCTTGGGGAGCACCCGTGTTATTCGTGAAGAAGAAGGACGACAGTTTGAGAATGTGTATTGACTACCAACAATTGAATAAGGTGACTATTCAGAACAAGTATCTGCTTCCCAAGATTGATGATTTATTTGACCAATTAAGGGGAGCAAGGTTCTTTTCGAAAATAGATTTGAGATTAGGGTACTATCAGCTGCACATACGAGAAGAAGACATACCAAAGACAACATTTAGTACACAATATGGTCACTTTTAGTTCACAGTGATGTCGTTTGGGCTTACCAATGCGCTAGCCATGTTCATGGATTTGATGCACCGTGTTTTCAAACCGTTCCTCGATCAGTTTTTGATTGTATTTATCGATGACATCATGATATATTCTAAGATTGAGTCGGACCATAGAAAACATCTTAAGAAAGTGTTGCAGACATTAAGGGAACACAAGCTTTATGCTAAGCTTAGCAAGTGTGAGTTTTGGGCTTCCGAAGTGAAATTTTTGGGCCATGTGGTGAATGCGGAACGTGTAATAGTTGATCCCATAAAGATTGAAGCGATCCTTAGATGGCCACAACCTAAAAATGCTTCAGAAATACAAAGTTTCCTAGGACTAGCAGGGTATTATCGGCATTTTGTGCAAAATTTCTTGTCGATTGCTTCACCGCTTACTAAGTTGACGCGGAAGGATGTTACTTATATTTGGAGTGATGCATGCGAAAAAGCTTTCCAGTTGTTGAAGGAGCGTTTGACCACTACATCTATTTTGGTTCTACCGGAGTTCGGTAAGGAATTATCAGTGTACACCAACGCTTCAGGGATTGGATTGGGAGGAGTACTAATGCAAGACAAGAAGGTAATCACCTATGCTTCACGCCAACTGAAGATTCACGAGAAGAATTATCCGGTGCATGACTTAGAGTTAGCAGCAGTGGTGTTTGCTTTGAAATTATGGAGACATTATCTGTACGGGGAAAGTTTACTGTCTACTCATATCATAAAAGTTTGAAGTACCTTTTTACTCAGAGTGATTTGAACATAAGACATAGGAGGTGGTTAGAATTTTTGAAAGACTACGACTTTACACTTGAGTATCACCCAGGGAAAGTGAATGTAGTGGCGGATGCTTTGAGCCGTATACGATTGGTGTCAGAGCCCGAGGTTGAGATGCAAATACATGAAGTACCTGTAAAAGACTCAGATGTCATAAGAAGTCAAGAGCATGTTCAGATGAAAGTAGAGCCAGTATCATTGTTTAGAGTGATTGACTGTCAGAGGGTCGATTCTGAGTATGGGCGGTACAGATCATTGGCAGATAACAGTGATGATAAGGACTGGAGACTGTCAGGTGATGGGGCGTTGAGGTTTTGAGACAGAGTATGGATACCATCTCATAAACAGTTAAGAGATGATTTACTCAAATAAGCGCACAGATCATGGTTTACAGTGCATCCGGGAGGCAATAAAATGTACCAAGATATGAAATGAATGTATTGGTGGCTGGGGATGAAAGTTGACATCGCTACTTACATTCAGAATTGCGAAACCTGTCAGCTAGTAAAAGCATATCACTAAAAGCCAGGAAGATTATTGCAACCATTGCCTATTCCACAATGGAAGTGGGAACACATAGCCATGGATTTTGTTTCGGGACTGCCGAACACACAAAAAGGACATGATGCGGTTTTGGTGGCTATAGATCGTTTGACTAAGTCAGCACACTTTATTCCTATCTCCATGGGATATTCAACATACAGGCTTCGAGGCATGTACGTCAATGAAATTTTCAGGATACATGGGGTTCCAGTGACTATATTGTCGGATCATGATCCGAGGTTTACCTCTCAGTTTTGGAGAGGGTTTCAGGACCAGATGGGAACTCAACTCAATCTCAGTACGGCTTTTCACCCTCAGACTGATGGGCAGACCGAGAGATTGATCCAGATATTTGAGGACATGCTTCGAGCCAGTGTATTGGATTTCGGTGGAAGTTGGGAAAAATACATTTCATTGTGCGAGTTCGCATATAATAATAGTTTTCAAGCAAGCATTGGTATGGCACCTTTTGAGGCTCTTTATGGGAGACCGTGTAGATCTCCAGTTTGTTGGACCGAGGTCTGAGATGTGGTTTTGCTTGGACCAAAAATGGTTCATGATCAGATAGAAATAATTAAGATTATTGGGCAACGACTAGAAACCGCCCAAAGCCGTCAGAAAAAGTATGCCGATAAGGACCATCGAGATGTCGTATTCAAGGAAGGGGAATACGTGCTTTTGAAAGTTTCTCCTATGAAAGGGCATCACCGATTCGGGTTAAAAGGAAAGTTATCTCCTAGATTCATCGGACCATTTGATATCAAGAAAAAGGTGGGACCAGTAGCCTTTCGTCTCAAGTTACCACCACAGCTAGCGGGAGTACATGATGTTTTTCATATCTCCATGTTGAGGAAGGCATATAATAAACACGCACCAAGGATTGATTGGGGGTAAGTTGATCTAAGGGAGGACGTATCATATGATGAGCAGCCGATCCAGATCGTAGATAAGAAAGTAAGAAAATTACGTAACAAGGAATACGTTATAGTGCAAGTCCGATGGCAATTCCATGGAGAACAAGAGTTGACTTGGGAGCGGGAGGATTACATGGTAGATAATTTTTCATTTCTCTTCGAATCTTAAGGTATGACTCTGATTTAATTTCGATGACGAAATTCTTTAAAATGGGGATATTGTAATGACCCAAATATTCTCCGATCCATTTTAAAGGTATTTTATTGATTTTATATTAAAGTATGTGAATAAATGAAATTGATACACAAAATTAATCTTAACAAGACTTGGACTAAGTGAAAATAATTTAAATGGGCTTAACAAGGAAATTGGGCCCATAGGGGTATTTACGTCATTTAAGTTGAATTTGTGAACAACCCTACTTTAAAACCCTACCTATATAAACCTTTTATAAAGTTTGTAGCCTATTTTTGTTGAAACCCTAAACTTGAGAAGGGAGAGAAGTGGAGGAGGGTTGATGATGAAGAAGATGATGATGGAGTGTAGTTAAGCATTCAAGAAGGTAAACACACCATCTCCTAATCCCATCTAAGTTTTTCTTATTTGTTGGTTTTATTAAAAAAAAGAATTTTTGGATAGGAAAAATAGTCAAAGTGGTGGTGGTGGTGGCATCATCAAGACAAGGGCGGCGGGCTCACCGCCGCTGCCGCCACTGCTGTGGGCGGTAGGGCCCCACAAGGGATCCCCATCCTCGCCGGAGAAGGGGGTGGGAGCTCCACTAGGAGGCTCCTCTTTCCCCACCCCATATAAACCATGAAGAGGGGAGGAAAGGGGTGGTTCGCCACCCTTCCTCCGCCTCGACGCTGGCTGGAAAGGGGGGCGGTGGCACTCTCGCTAGCTGCTAGAGGCCCCCCGACGCAGTCCACACCGAAGGCCAAAGGGCTAGAGGGGACTATCCCCTCCACGGCTCCAACAAAGGGGAGCACGGCCTTCCCCCTTGTCTGGTCAACTGGTCAGTTGCCCTGTCAATTGGTTAATTAGACCAGTTGACTAGTTAACCAAATTAGTTGACCAGGGACTAAAATGTCCCTGGAATAGTAAAATGAGGGGCTGGAATGTCCCCGCCCCTTTACGACTTCATCGGAGGCGTATACGCGCACTTCGAAGGACGCGACAACGGTCCCACTCTCGACAAAGCCCTTAAACGGTAAAACACGTGGGACCCACGCCATTTGATCCCCAAATATAAATTAATAATTAAAATATTCAACTTTAAATTGCTTGAAATTCTTATGTAGTATTATGTAAATTGTTTAGATTCGCTAGGCGGTTCACTTAGGACCCCAAACGCGCGAGGAGTTGGTATAGGCATCGCGGTGGGTCTAGGTAAGTGGGGAGCTTCACTCATGCATTAAATATGGCCTGACTATTAGATAATTAAGAATTCATATTTTGAATAGAACGACTTAGGTATGTGTTGCGTCGTGATATTGGTTTGGATCTCTATTATCTATGGAATTGTGAATGCACTATTTTACCTTTCATGTTATTCGATGCCCCAGAATGTTGCGGATTTCCACCGCGGACCAAATTAGCAAGTAGTCTATATTTTGGATGTCGCAGAATGTTTGTGGTAGTTAACCACTGAGGGTTTTACTTGACTAATAGAATACATAAGGTGTGTGACAACCCCAATTTCCCCGTGCAATTGGGTACGCCCGGCCTAGACCCGTACAAGCCCCGAGTCATCACTCGACAACCTGACGTGCCTAGTCAGCCTCCTATTTAATCAATTTAGTAATTCATGAAAGAGTTATTGCAATAATGCACAGTGGAAGACTAAACAATTATAACAAAGGGGAAATAACTCAATCAAAGGGAAATTATGAATTCTATAATTATGGAAAACCCCTAGTATTCATGTACAATTTGAAATGCAAAGGTATATGATACCAATCTCATCAAAAATTGCCAAGTTCAATAATCCCAAAGCATATATATGAAACAATATACATAAAAGCAAAACATAAGGAAACTTACAAAATAGTCTCCAAATCTAGCCGCTAATCCTCACAAAAGTCGTTTAAGCAGGGCTCCTTGCCTCTACAACACTCTGTTCTATCTGCACCCACCGTCACAAGCTAGACGGTGAGCAACTGGAGAAAATTGAAAGTAATGCCAGAAGGAGATAAAAGTAATTCATGATAAAAACAAGAAAAGCAATCTAAATATCATGCGGTAATAAAAAGATAGGAATTTAAATAGATCAAGAGCATGATAAACAGACTAGTAGATATCAATCGAAAGTCAAGTGTGTTCCAAGAAATCAAAAGAGGCCTATAAGTGGTCTAAATCATAGCATAACGGCGAAGACCTCGCGAGGTCTTCCCGGGCATCGACACAAGCAAAGCCACAGCTATGACGGGAGGGACTCGAACCCACCCAGTACTCGGTGTCACACGGTCACTAAGGGTGGTCACATACTCGTGCGCACGAGTGCCCGAGTTTTATCCCTCTAGTGCAGGTCCTAGTACTTTCGAGATGAAACACTTAAGCCGAGAAATACACAAGAAAGGGAATGGAGTACCAATAATAAAGCATAACAAGACTGAATAAATGATAATGAATCACATGGCATTTTCTTACTGGCTTACAAATGTACAAATACTTTTTAGGCAAGTGTACTTACCTGACCTATCACAACCCGTAGACACTCTCACGTCCCTAACGCGTATTCCCTTATTTCCCGCTACCTGACAAGGTTGGAAACTCTAATTAACGGGTTGAGTCATTAATTAAACCTTAATTTAAACCCTAGTGTATCCCTAATGTTTTAAGTATTTATATGACTCGTCAAATTGTTATTTAAACTTATACTCTCTCGGGTTTGAAAAACAATGATAATAATCACGACTACGACATCATAATGTCAATAACCATGACGCATGTAAGCCTACTCATGAATCGTAGGCTCGGCTCAGTCGTACGTAAGTCACACCATAGCCTCAAGGGTCGGCAGCGTGCCCACGACGTCACAACCATTCATCGACACAAAAACACACCTCCATGACTTCCCGTTGTACCCTAGTCATGCATTAACATCATATGGAAAAACGATTCAAATATTAAACCAATAAGCACACATTCCTTATAACCCGATGTACACAAATCTCATACATTTAACGGAGTTGTCTACTACAATGAGTTTGGCCATGTCAATAAAATCACCATGATCGAACCCTAAATCAACCGTAATCGAGCAACAGTTGAGACGACGACGACCTTTATAACAACTATGTTGGTGTTATCTCACTTTGAAGAGGGGTTTCCTCGGCTTGAAATGGCCAGAAAACACCTTGCCTGATAAGAACTTAAACGTACACATACAATGGGCTTTTGTTAAAGAAGAGTATGCTATTGGGCCTCTAATTGGATCCATACAAAAACTGTTTAAAAAGAAAGAGAGAAGAAAAATAGCATACAATCATCCCTTCCTTTTATGTCATCACAGTGTAATATAGTTGGAAAGATGAAGAGAAAAAAGAAGCAACAACAGGGCATAGCCCCAAACAACCTTGCTGTACACATTGTGAGTTGGGGCTCCAGAGGTTTGGGACTCGATGAACTACCAAGGATCGCCACCAACAGCCTCCATGGTCATCGCCACCACCACAGTACCGCTGATCAAGTCGAAGAAGAAAAGAAGAAAAACTATTTGGGAAAACTCACCAATTCGCATTCGAGACAATAACAACTCAGTTGGTCGTGATTTGAGGGTGCTACGAGGACGTAGGGACCATGGTGAACTACCATGGATGGTCCCCGACCACCCTTTGATCCTTGTTGCCCATCACAGCCACAGTGTTCGAAGGCAGTGCCTCCACTATGCCCAGTTGAAAGAAAAAAAGAAAAGAAAATAAAACAATGGTGTGTGTCCAAAACGTAAGAGAGAAAGGGAGATCAAGAGAAATAGAGAACAAATACATAGAGAGAGTACACCTTCGACCGGATAACACCTCTGGCAACGTCAGTTCCTTCCCTAGTCGGCTAGGCATGGGGTGGCAGTGGTGAGCATGGCGAGAGGCCGAGAGAGGGAAAGTCGAGAAAACTTTGAACGTGAGAGAACAGCGAGAGTGAGAGAGAGACCGAGGGAAGGAGAGAGATGACTAACCTCTGGTGAGGTCTCTGATGAGGTTGGGTTTGATGAGGCCGAGGAGCATGGCTTGAGAAGAGAGGGAGACCGTGACTGAGAGTGAGAGAGAAAGAGAGAGAACCCGAGACACACACAGAGAGAGAGAGAGAGAGAGAGAGAGAGAGAGATCACAGACCTCCGCCGTGATGATTCCGATGAGGCCGAGTGGGGTGAGCGGGAGGGGAGGTGGCGGCGGTGTGTAAAGAAGAAGGTGAATAGTGAGTGAGGGTTTTTCTTCACCAACGTTTTTATATGACTTAAATTGAGTTAAAATGACCTTCTTGTCCCTTAACTTACTTCTTACACAATTTAAAATAATTGCCCTTATTGGTTTTTTTATTTACTTATTTTTCTTTATTACATCTTAAAGTAGGTGTGTGTTGTCACTTGCATGGCCCTTCATCTCAACACACACACGCATCTTGAGGTCAATCTATATCTCCTCACCATTTGGTTGTGTCACTTTAACAATCCTATTATGTAGTCTGTATGTTGCGTAGTTGACCCACTCCCGCGTTCAAACGACGGTCCTCCTCCCGTATTTTTCCATTAGTTGGCTCGCCGCCCGTTTTCTCACCAGATACTATCAACTAATTTATATAAGTTAATAAAAATTCATTTATCTGTACTTTTTACTTGTTTTTATCCCCCGTTTAACTAGGCAAAACCTCACTCAACTAAAAATTGCCCAAACGGCTCGGGACCCGTAAAATACTAAAATACTAATACATACAATCAAAGAATCAAAATATTACTTCGGTGTCGACTCCCGAATTTCTAAATACTGTCCAGTATTCACGTAGCCGGGTCACAATTCTGACAAGTATAACACAAGTCAGTTAAAAATTTTGGGGTTGTTACAATCTCCCCTACTTATTAGAATTTCGTCCCCGAAATTAACCTAATAAGTAAACTAAACTAACGACTTTACTGTTCCTTTTCATAAATCCTGAAGAGACCAATAAAACTTCGAGTGAGTCAATCCTTGACTCCGACCCATTCGTAACCCTTCAGTGGAGAGACCTTCAGGTATCCATAATCTCCCCGAATTGTATTGAAGCTCATCGTGATACTTGTCGAGTATTTCTTCTGCCACTCCTGGGCACTCTTAAGTCTCGAGAAAATCTATCCACAATTACCCAAATGCTATCGTGACCACGAGGAGATCGGGGCAACCACTAACAAATCCATATCAATATGTTCCCGCTTCCATCAAGAAATGGGTGGGGCTGCAGTAATCCTTCAGGTCATCGATGCCCAGCCTCTACGCACTGGCATGTCACACGCTCGAACAATTCCGATACCGCGAAAATCATCCCTGGCCACCAAAAAGAATGTCGCATATCGGCGCACATCTTAGGTCGACCCGGATACACAACAAAACTGAAACAGTGAATCTCCTGAAGTACCTCGTCACACACATCAGCCACCAATGGAAACCCCAGTCGCCCGCGATACCTCTAGCGTGAGTTTGTCGACCGACTCTTGTCTGGGCAATCTGAACTATCCACCATCTCACTGCGCCACTGGTATGATGCATCATTTTGCTGTCCCTCGCGCACAATGCCAAATGAGACGGTCTGCAACATCGGTTGACTACGTATCTGGGTCCTGGTAGTCGTCGATACGTCCGCTGAGCTCATCAACTCGGTTGCCTCACGTAAACCACGCTCGTAGGTTCTTTGACACACGACTACCTCCGCATCCAATCCTTTGCGACTCAAAGTATCAGCAACAACATTGGTCTTCCTCGGATGCTACGCAAAACAAAAAGTTGTAATCCTTCACGAACTTAGGCCAAGGCTTTTGTGTTAGGTTCAGCTCCCTCTGAATGAATAGGTGCTTCAAGCTCTCAGGATCATTACGTAACTCGAACGAGCATCGTACCGGTGAGGTTCTCATATCCTTGGTGTGAACACGATCGCAACTCACTCCAGGTCATGGGTTAATCAGTTCTTTTCGTAAACTTTTAGATACTTGAATGCATAAGCGATCATACGGCTTAAATCTTCTCGAAATCTACTGCATCATCGTTTGCTCTAAACATGCGTCCTAAAATCTAATCTTGGGTAACAAATACTCGTACGCGATTCAATATCTTAGCAGCGTCGACATCCTGTTTTGTTCTACCACATACACTACCCACAAGGGTCTCAATTTCGTCTTCTAGTATTATAACCCGAACATGAAATGCACTAAACTAGTTCGTACCAAAAGAAACGTTGAATCCTAAACTCCATCACGGACTCGCCTACGCTCTGCCTCAACGCAATGAACTCGTTCCTTTTCGCTTGAAAGACAGACGACGGAAAGTACTTCTAACGAAACTGGGTCTTGAAGTCAAACCAATCGCTCGGGATGCCTCGGGTTGCAATGATTGTCGTCCACCAATCGTCCGTCTCCCCTTGCAACATTGATGAAGAGATAGTCGCCTTCATGCATTCCTCAGTAGCGAAGATGGTGTGAAACTTCTCGTGATTCTTCAAGAATAGCTCTACCGCTCTAACGTCGGTACCACCATAGAATTTAAATGGGTCGTGCCTCTTGAATTCTCTCCACTTCCTAGCCTCGGTAGTGGCTCCCGCACTCTTTGTTGGCGTCGTAACTAAAGTAGTCTCAGTAGTAGCAATCGACGTAGTCGGTGTCTCCATCACTCGTACTATCTCTGTCTGTAATGGAGGTGTCTCCGCCTCGATATACGTACTTGTCACAACAACTGCTCCATTAGAAATCGCCACTAACGGAATCGGGGTCGTAGATGCTGTAACAATCAAAATCTTGACTCCCCGAGTAGTATTCGTAGGAAGCAACGTAGCTGGGGTAGATGGCGTCGTAGTAGCCTGTGCAGGTTTCCTTAATGACGGCACTAACTCCTCAAATCTCTGGTCCTGCGTCGCGGCTCTCTGAGACAATGTACGTATCTCCTTAAGGCATCGTGACAAAATCATGCCTATATTGTCGCTCGGACTTGGCTAATCCGCCATCATCGTTTGAATAAGAGAGCGATACTTTGGATTACTACATAGCTACCACGTACCATATAGTACACACAACAATCATAATATGTACAAAGTTAAATCTGACTCATCCCCAACCCCCCCATCTAATTTTCTAAAAGGATTATACGGTTTCCACTCTAAGGTCAACTGTTCCTAACTTCCGCTGGTTTAATGGCTTGTGTTTATGAACTTAAATCAAGAGTCAGGTCCATACAACCTTGCACTTTGATACCAACTGTGATGTTGGTATCACAATTTTTTAGACAACTCTATACTCTATCCTTAAGATTATGAAGCCTATGCTCTAATACCAAATGTGACAGCCCCAATTTCTCCATGCAATTGGGTATGCCCCGCCTAGACCCGTACAAGCCTCAAGTGATCACTCGGCAACCTGACGTGCCTAGTCAGCCTCCTATTTAATCAATTTAGTAATTTATGAAAGAGTTATTGCAATAATACACAACAGAAGACTAAACAATTATAACAAAGGGGAAATAACTCAATCAAAGGGAAATTAGGAATTCTATAATTGTGGAAAACCCCAGGTATTCATGTACAATTCGAAATGTAAAGGTACATGATACCAATCTCATCAAAAATTGCCATGTTTAATAATCCCAAAGCATATATATGAAACGATATACATAAAAGCAAAACATAAGGAAACCTACAAAATAATCTCCAAATCCAGCCGCTAATCCTCACAAAAGTCACCTAAGTAGGGCTCCTTACCTCTACAACACTGTTCTATCTGCACCCACCGTCACAAACTAGACGGTGAGCAACTGGAGAAAATTGAATGTAATGCCAAAAGAAGATAACAGTAATTCATGATAAAACAAGTAAAGCAGTCTAAATATCATGCGCTAATAAAAAGACAGGAATTTAAATAGATCAAGTGCATGATAAACAGACTAATAGATATCAATCGAAAGTCAAGTGTGTTCCAAGGAATCAAAAGAGGCCTATAAGTGGTCTAAATCATAATATAACGGCGAAGACCCTACGAGGTCTTCCTGGGTATCGACACAGGTGAAGGCACAGCTATGACGGAAGGGACTCGAACCCACCCACCCAGTACTCGGTGTCACACGGTCACTAAGGGTGGTCACACACTCGCGCGCACGAGTGCCCGTGTTTTATCCCTCTAATGCAGGTCCTAGTACTTTTGAGACGAAACATTTACACCAGGAAACATACAACAAGAAATGGAATGGAATACCAATAATAGAGTATAACAAGACTGAATAAATGATAATGAATCACATGGCATTTCCTTACTGGTTTACAAACGTATAAATGCCTTTTAAGGCAAGTGTACTTACCTGAACTATCGCAACCCATAGAAACTTTCACGTCCATAACGCGTATTCCCGAGTTTCCCGCTACCTGACAAGGTTGGAAACTCTAATTAACGAGTTGAGTCATTAATTAAACATTAATTTATACCCTAGTGTATCCCTAATGTTTTAAGTATTTATATGACTTGTCAAATTGTTATTAAAACTTATACTCTCTCGGGTTTGAAAAACAATGATAATAATCACGACTACGGCATCATAACATCGATAACCATGATGCATGTAAGCCTACTCATGAATCGTAGGCTCGGCTCAGTCGTACGTAAGTCACGACATAGCCTCGAAGGTCGGCAGTGTGCCCACGACGTCACAACCATTCATCGACATGAAAACACACCTCCATGACTTCCCGTTGTAGCCTAGTCATGCATTCACATCATATGGAAAAACGATTCAAATATTAAACCAATAATCACACATTCTTTATAACCTGATGTACACAAATCCCATACATTTAACGGAGTTGTCTACTACAATGAGTTCGGCCATGTCAAGAAAATCACCATGATCGAACCCTAAATAAACCGTAATCGAGCAACAGTTGAGACAACGACGACCTTTATAACAACTATGTTGGTGTTATCTGACTTTGAAGAGGGGTTTCCTCGGCATGAAATGGCTGGAAAACACCTCGCCTAATCGGAACTCAAACGTACACATACAATGGGCCTTTGATAAAGAAAAGTATGCTATTGGGCCTCTAATTGGAGCTATACAAAAACTATTTAAAAAGAAAGAGAGAAGAAAAATAGCATATAATCATCCCTTCCCTTCATGTCATCACAGTGCAATATAGTTGGAAAGATGAAGAGAAAAAAGAAGCAACAACAAGGCATAGCCCCAAACAACCTTGCTGTACACATTGTGAGTTGGGGCTCCAGAGGTTTGGGACTCGGTGAACTACCAAGGATCGCCACCAACAGCCTCCATGGTCATCGCCACCACCACAGTACCGCTAATCAAGTCGAAGAAGAAGAGAAGAAAAACTGTTTGGGAAAACTCACCAGTTCGCTTTCGAGACAACAACTCAGTTGGCCATGATTTCAGGGTGCTCTGAGGACGTAGGGACCATGGTGAACTACCATGGATGGTCCCCGACAACCCTCTGATCCTTGTTGCCCATCACAACCGCGGTATTGGAAGGAAGTGCGTCCACTACGCACAGTTGAAAGAAAAAAAGAAAAGAAAATAAAACAGTGGTGTGTGTGCAAAATGTAAGAGAGAAAGAGAGATCGAGAGAGATAGAGAACAAACATAGAGAGAGAGCACACCTCCGACCGGCTAACACCTCCGGCGACGTCAGTTCCTTCCCCAATCATATAGGCATGGGGTGGCAGTTGTGAGCATGGCGAGAGGCCGAGAGAGAGAAAGTCGAGAAAACTATCAACGAGAGAGAACAGCGAGAGTGAGAGAGAGAGACCGAGGGAGGGAGAGTGATGACTAACCTCCGGTGAGGTCTCTGATGAGGTTGGGTTCAGTGAGGCTGAGGAGCATGGCTTGAGAAGAGAGGGAGACCGAGACCGTGAGTGAGAGAGAAAGAGAGAGAACTCGAGATCGAGAGAGAGAGAGATCATGGACCTCCGGCGTGACGAGTCCGGTGAGGCCGAGTGGGGTGAGCAGGAGGGGAGGTGGCGGCGGTGTGTGAAGAAGAAGGTGAATAGTGAGTGAGGGTTTTTCTTCACCAACGTTTTTATATGACTTAAATTGAGTCAAAATGACCTTTGTGCCCCTTAACTTACTTCTTACACAATTTAAAACAATTGCCCTTATTGATCTTTTTATTTTTTTATTTTTTTATTACATCTTAAAGTAGGTGTATGTTGTCACTTGCATGGCCCTTCATTTCAACACACACACGCATTTCGGGGTCAATCTCATGGCTCCTCATCATTTGGCTATGTCACTTTAACAATCGTATTATGTAGTCCGTATGTTGCGTAGTTGACCAACTCCCGCGTTCAAACGACGTTCCTCGTCCCGTATTTTTCCATCAATTGGCTCGCCGCGCCCGTTTTCTCGCCACATACTATCAACTAATTTATATAAATTAATAAAAATTCATTTATCTATACTTTTTACTTATTTTTATCCTCCGTTTAACTAAGCGAAACCTCACTCAACTAAAAATTGCCTGAACGGCTTGGGACCCATAAAATACTAAAATAATAATACACACAATCAAAGAATCATAATATTACTTCGGTGTCAACTCCCGAAGTTTGAAATGCTGTCCAGTATTCACATAGCCGGGTTACAATTCTGACAAGTGCAAAACAAGTCACTTAAAAATTTTAGGGTTGTTACAAGGTGAACCATTTGAGGGTAAAGGTTTGGAGTTCCATCCTTTGATTCTTGATGGTTCTTTGAGACGTGTAGAGGTGACGGCTTGGTTGAAACTACCTTTGTTTTGGTGCCATTATTTAGAGGGCGCAACGGCCATTGCGTTTCCAGTAGTTATTGTACCAATTCAAAAGTAGAAGATTCGGTCACCGGATCCTTACCAATATCTAGTTCGCATTGAATGAAACAACGAACTATATTAGTATATATCTATCGCATTTCATTTAAATCTTTCATTTGACTTTATATGTATGTCATGTGTAGATTTTATAAATGAAAAATGGTGAATATTATCATGCATGAAATAAATGAATGTTTATCAAATGTGTTGTGAAACTGCCATGCTTTTAATGTATATTATAGTGAATGGATTACGACTTGAAATATTGATACGAAGATTATTGGAAGTTTAGTTTGAAAATGGAAATAATATTTATATGTTTCTTCTTAGAATATGAATCTATTTCCATAACTATGATGAGCATGAACAATGTCTATACTTGTACTTAATTATGTGTTCATTTATATGCTTATATTTGATTATAATTTACATTTATTCGGTTTTTACATGATGTGTTGTGTGTATGGATTTGGTGTCATGTAGAACTTGCATGAGTACTAGATAGTACTTGCATATTTAATGTTTGAGCGAGTCTTTCCTCTTATTGAGCACCGTCGGTTCTTTAGCTCACCCCACTTTACCCCACAGGTTCCTCTACCAGCGCGATAGACAAGAAAGGCAAGGGAAAGGATCTATCTTGAAGTTTCTTTACATGTGAGCCTCATATAATATTAGTATATTGTTAATATTAAACGTTTTGTAAACTTCATACGTGGGTTATAACTTAAGACTTAGTTAATGGGTAGTTTTGAACCTTTATAATGTTACTATGAAGTTGTATAAGACTTTTGAATATTAAAGATGATAGATCTTATTATGATTATCTTTCACACTTTTATTACCATATATCTTGTTAGATTGATTATTTCGCAGGTTTATTTAGGCGTGCCAAGTCGTTATTTGAGCCTGGTTCAGGTATTAGGTTTAGGTAACGGTTTCGACCGGGCGCCTTGACTCTAGGTCAGGGGCGGGTCATCACATAATGAGCTTTAAAAAAGAATTGCAATTATTCTCTGCTTGTTGAATTTCAAATCTCTGAGGACGTTGATTTGATACAATATTGGCAAAACTTCATTATCGTCTGATTTCCCACATTCTCTACGTGAAGTTAAGGCTCAAAACAATGATTTCTTGTCATAATAAGCTTTGTAACAGAATTATGATTATTCTCATCTTTTTTAGTTTCAAAACTCTTAGGATGATGATTTGATACAAAATGGAGGAAACTACATTATCATCCAATTTCCCACATTTCTTATGTGAATTTTAGGCTCAAAACAATTATTTTGTGTCACAATAAGCTTTATAGCAGAATTACGATTATTCTCGTTTTGTTAATTTTCAAAACTCTGAGGACAATGATTTGATACAAAATGGACAAAACTTAATTATCGTCTGATTTCTCACGTTCCCTACGTGAAGTTAAGGCTCAAAAAATAACTTTTATTCATAATAACCTTTGTAACAAAATTATAATTATTTTCTGCTTGTTGAATTACAAAATTCTTAGGATGATGATTTGACAAAATATGGGCAAAACTTTATCATCATCTTATTTTCTACGTTCCCTACGTGAATTTTAGGCTCAAAACAATGATTTCTTATCACAATAAGCTTTATAATAAAATTATGATTATTCTCAACTTGTTAAATTTAATAACTTTTAGGATGATAATTTGATACAAAATGGGTAAAACTTCGTTATTTTCCAATTTCCCACATTCCCAACGTGCTCAAAATAACAATTTTTATTCACAATAAGCTTCGTAATAGAATTATGATTATTCTCGACTTGTTGATTTTTAAAACTCTTATGATGACAATTTGATACAAAATGGGTCAAACTTCATTATCGTTCGATTTTTCAAGTTCCTTACGTGAAGTTAAGCCTTAAAATAATGATTTTTTGTCACAATTAGTTTTGTAACCGAATTATGATTATTATTGGCTTGATGAATTTTAAAACTCTTAGGAAGATGATTTGATACAAAATGTATGAAGCTTCATTATCGTTCAATTTCCCACGTTCTCCATGTGAATTTAAGGCTCAAAACATAGATTTCTTGTAACAATAAGCTTTGTAACACAACTATGATTATTCTCGGCATATTGAGTTTCTACACTCTTAGGATGATGATTTGATACAAATTGAGTAAAACAACTATTTTTTGTCGCTATAAGCTTTGTAATAGAATTTTGATTATTCTTAGCTAGTTGAATTTCAAATCTCATAGGATAATGATTTGATACAAAATGGGTAAAACTTCATTATTTTTTGATTTCCCACATTCCCTATGTGAAGTTAAGGCTCAAAAAAACGATTTGTTATCATAATAAGCTTTGTAACAGAATTTTGATTATTCTCAGCTTGTGAATTTCAAACTTTGAGGATGATGATTTGATATAAAATGGGTAAAACTTCATTATCACACGATTTCCTACATTCCCTTCGTGAATTTTAGGCTCAAAACATTGATTTCCTGTCTGTATAAGCTTTGTAATAGAATTATAACTATTCTCAGCTTGTTGAATTTTAAGACTTTTATAGGATGATGATTTGATGCAAAATGGATAAAACTTCGTTATCATTTGATTTTTCACGTTTCTTACAACGTTCAAAACAACGATTTCTAGTCACAATAAGTTTTGTAACAAAATTATGATTATTCTCGGCTTGATGAATTTCAAAACTCTGAGGATGTTGATATAATACAAAATGGGCAAAACTTCATTTATTGTCTAATTTCTCACATTCTCTGCATGAAGTTACGGCTTAAAACAATGATTTCTTGTCCCAAAAAGCTTCGTAACAAGATTATGATTATTCTCGTTATTTTGAATTTCAAATTTTTGAGTATAATGATTTGATACAAAATGGCAAAATCTACATTATCGTCCAATTTTTCATGTTTTCTACGTGAATTTTAGGCTCAAAACAACGATTTCTTATCACAACAAGCTTTTGTAATGGAATTATGATTATTCTCGTTTTGTTCATTTTCAAAAAAATAAGGACGATGATTTGATACGAAATGGGCAAAACTTCATTATCGTTCGATTTCCCTTGTTCCTACGTGAAGTTACGGCTCAAAACAACAATTTATATTCACAATAACATTTGTAACAGAATTTTGATTATTCTCTGCTTGTTGAATTACAAAAGTCTGAAGATTATGATTTGATGAAAAAATGGGAAAAATATTATTATCAAACGATTTTCTACGTTCCCTACGTTAATTTTAGTCTCAAAACAACGATTTCTTGTCACAATAAGCTTTGTAACAGAATTATAATTATTCTAAGCTTGTTAAATTTCAAAACTCTTAGGATGATGATTTTATACAAAATGGGTAAGACTTCGTTATCATCCGATTTCCTGCATTTCCTATGTGAAGTTAAGACTCAAGATAATGATTTCTTTTCACAATAAGCATAGTAACAAAATTATGATTATTCTTAGCTTGTTGATTTTCAAAACTCTTAGATGACAATTTGATATAAAAAGGGTAAGACTTTCTTATCGTCCAATTTTCAAAGTTCCCTACGTGAAGTTAAGGCTTATAACGACTTCCTGTCACAATAAGCTTGTAACTTAATTATCATTATTCTTAGCTTGATGAATTTCAAAACTCTTGGGATAATTTTATACAATAAGCTTTGTAATAAAATTGTGATTATTCTTGGCTTATTGAATTTCAAAACTCTGATGATGATGATTTTTTACAAAATGGGCAAAACTACATTACCATTCGATTTACCCATTTCCTACGTGAAATTAAGGGTCAAAAAAACCAATTTCTATTCAATATAAGCTTTGTAACAGAATTATGATTATTCTCAGCTTGTTGAATTTTAAAAACTCTAAGGATGATGATTTAATACAAAAAGGAAAAACATCATTATCATATGATTTTCCACGTTTTCTACGTGAAGTTAAGGCTCAAAACAACAATTTCTAGTCACAATAAGCTTTGTAACAGATTTATGATTATTCTCAGCTTGTTGAATTTGAAAACTCAGAGGATATTGATTTCTTAAAGAAATTACAAAACTTCATTATCGTCTGATTTCTCATGCTTTCCAAGTGAAGTTAAAGCTCAAAACAATGATTTCTTGTCACAATAAACTTTGTAACAGAATTATAATTCTTCTCGACTTGTTGAATTTCAAAACTCTAAGGAAGTTGATTTGATAAAAAAATGTACAAAACTTCATTATTGTCTAATTACCCACATTCTCTACATGAAGTTAAGGCTCAAAAAAATAATTTCTAGTAACAATAAGCTTTGTAACAGAATTATAATATTCTAGACTTATTGAATTTCAAAACTCTTATGATGATGATTTGATACAAAATGGGTAAAACTTCTTTACCGTCTAATTTCCCACGTTCTCTACGTGAAGTTAAGGCTCAAAACAATAATTTTTTGTCATAATAAGCTTTGTAACAGAATTATGATTATTCTAAGCTTATTAAATTTCAAAACTCTAAGGACAATGATTTGATATAAAATGGGCAAAACTAAATTATCGTATGATTTTTCATATTCTTTACGTGAAGTTAAGTTTCAAAACAACGATTTCTATTCAAAAGAAAGCTTTGTAACGAAATTATGATTATTCTCGACTTGTTGAATTTCAAAACTCTTAGAATGATGATTTGATACAAAATGGGTTAAACTTCATTATCACCGAATATCCCACTTTCCCTACGTGAATTGTAGGCTCAAAACAATGATTTCTTGTCACAATAAGATTTGTAACAAAATTATGATTATTCAAGGCTTGTTGAATTTCAAAACTTTGAGGATGATGATTTGATATTAAATGGCAAAAACTATATTATCATCTGATTTTCCATGTTCCTACGTGAAATTAAGGCTCAAAACAACGATTTCTATTTAAAATAAGCTATTTCAAAAAATTATGATTTTTTTCGGCCTGTTGAATTTTAAAAATATGAGGACTATTATTAGATAAAAAAATGGGCAAAACTTTATTATCACTCAATTTCCCATGTTCCCTACGTAAATTTTAGGCTCAAAACATTGATATCCTGTTAGCTTAAGCTTTTTAACAGAATTATAATCATTCTCAGCTTGTTTAATTTCAAGACTCATAGGATGATGATTTGATATAAAATGTATAAACTTTGTTCTCATCCAATTTCCCACGTTTCCTACGTGAAGTTAATGCTCAAAACAACAGTTCTCTTAACAGAAAAGAATTATGATTATTCTTAGCTGGTTGAATTATCAAAACTCCGAGGATGACGATTTGACACAAAAGGGCAAAACACCATTATCATCCGATTTTCCTCGTTTTTTATGTGAAGTTAAGGCTCAAACCAACAATTTTCAATTTACAATAAACTTTGTAATGGAATTATGATTATTCTTGGCTTGTTGAATTTTAAAACTCTGAAGACGATGATTTGATACAAAGTTGGCAAAACTTTATTTATCACTTGATTTCCAACGTTCCCTACATGAATTTTATATTGGACTAAGTAGTTAGTCACTCTAACTCCGACCGGAATTTTGATGGAAACAAACCAGGTGAAAATATACTAATAAGTTTATCAAGTGTATTTTAGTTTCGTCAAAGGTTGCAAAACATGGCAATTTGAAGTATTCAAGTAAAGTTATACAAGTTCAAGATTTGACAAACATAAGGAAAAGAAGACAAAAGATCGAACCACGAGTTGTAACATTGATGTAAGGTATTCAAGTTCATTTACACATTGCATTTCTTCATGCACATCGAACTTTTCAAATGGATTTTCAAATGTCAAGTGATTACTTGAAGTTTTGAGTGAAACTTAATACATAACTCGGTCTATAAATTGAAACAATGTTAAACTATATGTTATGTTCATATCGTACTTTGAAAATCACTTTGGAAGTTTTCGAAAAAGAAAAACTAGTTTTTGAGAAGTAAAACTATATATTTGTAGAAAAGCCCCTCGCATGTCATGAAACCGAGATTTTTCATTTTAAGGATTTGTAAAAATATCCAGACCACTCGAATAGGCTTTATGACCCATAACAAACATGTTTAATATGCTATATGAGGGTTGGTTAGGTCCCGGACGTGATAGAGGGTCACTAACCAAAGGGACAGAATTACTTATTTTGAGGTCCATGTAGTTAGCGCGCTAATAATAGCATTAACATGCTAAGTGCAGAGTTAGCACGTTGTCTCAACATTAGCGTGCTAATTGCATTCCTGCAGCTTTTTTATAAAGCTAAAAAATTCACTTTAATTTGAATTTTTGATAGAATCTCAGCCCTTGAATCCCTAGAATGGTCATAAAACTATTATATAAGAATGCAGAACATTCTAAAACAACCAAGCACAAAGAATTTGTTTTGAGGAGAAAGAAAAACACAAGTGCTCAAATTTTTCAAGAGGAGGAGCTTGGAGTTTTATGAAGAACATAGGAAATACTTTGAGGCTGCTCAATCATTCATAAAACCAGCATTCTTGAGGCCTTCTAAAGTGTACTACAACCTCTCCAAAACTGATTTTTAAGTCATCATCTTGGGGTTATAAAGTCTTATTTCCTAGCTTTTCTTGTGCTTAAATTATATATTCGTGTATGATTGACTTATGAAATCACATATTGTGTTGTTAAACACATTTGTCTTGGGTTTTGCACTTAAACTTGATTTACTAAACCCTAGGACTGATTTGGATAAGAGTTTGCACTTAAACTTGATTTTTATCAAACTTCTTGTTCATTGGATTTGTAATCAGATTTGTTCTAGTCGATGTTTGAAACTTCTTGTTCATTGGATTTGAAATCAGATTTGTTCTAATCGATGTTTGAAAAGGTTTCATATTTGAATTTTGCATAAAATTAGTGATATCTTTGCATTTCTCAATTGTTTTCATATTTGCATGCATTAGAGTGGTTAGACTCTAGGAGGTTTGCTTGTATTTGAACTTGGTGCCGCTTTACTTTGTAAAGTGTATTTTATTGTATTCTTTAAACATTGATTGTAAGACTTAGTGGGATCTAAGTCGAAAGGTAAGAACTAGTTGAGGCTAGACATAAATCCTAGTTGCAGCTAGGTGGAAAAAATCCTAGGTGAGTCTAAGTGGGAAAATCCTAGTTGCGGGTAGATGGTTGTATAAGACCTTATTGCGATAAGACATCTTGTAAAAGACCTACTTGAAGCTAGGCATTCACTTGGCTAGTTAGCTTAGGGTGTAACACTTATTGGAAATATAAGTGGGGGTTCAAAATCCTAAGCGGGGAGGTTAGGTGGTGGATGTAGATCGGTTCGATCGAACAACTATATATCGTGTGTCTCATTTCCATCTCTTCTACCTCATTCACTTGCATAGCATCCATATTTGCTTTTCGGTGAGTATATATCATCTTGATTATTGAAATATATTTAAAAAGGCGATAACTACTTGGTGAATAACTACTCGGTGACCCAATTCACCCCGTCTTGGGTGACCTTCAATTGGTATCAGAGAGGGTTATTGCTCAAAGTGTTACTCACGTATGTTTTCTTGCAAGGATGCAAACATTAAATTTTGCTAGCTTTAGGGAAGGCAGCTCATCTGTTAGGCCTTGCTACTTTGATGGAACTAACTATGCTCATTGGAAAGTTCGAATAAAGTTTTACATTAGAGGACAAGGTAGACATTTATGGGATTCTATCATGGATGGCTACACCACCAAACAAAGCCGGAAAAGACTACACTCCCGCCGAGACAAGACTTGAGCTATCTAATGATCAAGCAATGAATCATTTATTTTGTGCACTAAATGAAAATGAGTTTAACCAGAATAGTGCATGTGAGATGGCTAACGAATTGTGCGAAAAGCTTGAAGTACATTATGAAGGGATACAACAAGTCAAGAACATTAAATTGAAGATTCTTGAAGAACATTATGAGACTTTTCGAGTTGAGCCCCATGAAGACATAACTACGGCCATCATAAGGTTCACAAAGATTTTGAATGAGATCAAAAACCTTGGCAAACATTATAATCAAGAGAACTCGGTATACAAGTTCTTTAGAGACTTACCTAAGGAATGGGATGCGAAAAAGAATGCTATTCAATTGGCGTAAAACCTTAGAGTTTACACTTTTGATGCATTATGTGGAGAGTTGACAGTCCATGAATTTGAGCTAAAGGATCGTGCTAGAATGGAAACACTTAGTGGAATGACCAAGCAAGAGTGAAAGAAGAAGCACGCCTTGAAAGCTACTTGTTCACCAGTCGAAGATGATGTAAGTTTAAGTGAAAATGACTCTATTGAACAAGAAGTGGTCATGTTGTCAAGAAAGATCAAGAAGGCTACATACGAAAGAGACAAGTACAAGAAGTACAAAGGTGCAAACAAAGCAAGCAAATAACGCGATATAATTTTTACAAGTGTTGCAAATCGAGACACATGATGACAGAATGCAAGCACATGAAGAGAAGCAAGCGATACGACTCATCATCATCATTTTCATCATCTAGCTCTGATCCCGAGTTCGAAAATGAGAATGCTATCCTTTGTCTTTTGTCAAGGAGTGAAGTAAGTGACTGTATCTCTTTTAATTGTGATGATGTAAATATATTGGATGATATGCCTAATATTCATGAACTTAGAAACAAATTAGAAAAAGAGGTCAAAAAGACCAAGCAACTCAAAAAGAGTTTGATCAAAGCCATTAGTGAGATTGAATATCAAAATGAGATTATTGATGATCTCCAACATGACTTAGAATTGGTCATAAATGAGAAAAATAACTTAGCAAAAGATGTAGAGGACTTGACCACCATGGTGACCAAGTTCACAAGTGGTACTAAGATGTTTGACATGATATTGGGCGTACAACGACGTGCACTCAACAAGAGAGGTATAGGCTATGGTGCAAGTCTATTGAGCTATGGAAAGCTATTGGTCGAATCTAAGAGATGCTTCAAATGTAATAGATTTCATAATATTGGCAAATGTGTCTTAAATATGATACATATTTTATAGAATATAAAGCTAAATTAGCATGGGTAGAAAAGAATGTATATTATACATATTTTATGGAATACAAAGGTGTATGGGTGTCAAAGTACATGATTCATAGAGTAAATTAGATTCACTTTAGAACATGAATGTGCTTAAATGATGGATTAATGAATAAAAGTTAAGTATGATATGTCTTGCATTAGTCACATACACTCGGTATGCTTATATTGTTATTTTTGATGTCATGCTTACATTTCATATGCATTATGTGTAGGACCATGATATATGAATACAATATAGCAAAACACCTTTGGGCCAAAACCATAAACACGACATGAATTAGGCATGTCTCGTGAATCAGACCTTCTACACATGTTTTATGTGTTTTAATCCTCTTTATATGTTGTAAGTGAAGTGTCCATGAAGTTTGAGGTGAATTGAAGTTGTGCATCAAAAACCCGAAAATTTTATTTTGAAATTCCATAAAGAAATTAGCGCACTAGGTTTGGAAATTAGCACGCTAATTCACTCTAGCCCAGATTGCTAAAATGACCTATTAGCACGCTAACTCTATAATTAGTGCGCTAATGCCGCTTGGCCAGACAAACTAGACATTCACTATGTTTTTGACCCATATGTTAAAGCCATAACTGAGTTCATGTATGCCTTGTTTACATTGGGGGAGAATTATACATAGTGTGAATGATATTGATGCATATTGATAGGAGGAGACTCCATCCCCATTTTTGTTAGTATCATGAATTTAAACATACATGTTGATAGGGGGAGTCCTCATTTGGTATCATTTTTATAAAACGGGGGAAAATGTATTTGAACTCTATTTATTGGACTCATTCCTTTGCTATTACTCTATTTGCATCATGATTGTACGTGCCCTACTTTTTGATGGTATGAAACGAGGGAGAAATGTTGTTGAACTTGAGAGAGTATATATTTTGTATAACCATGAATGTGATGTTCATACATTTGTATTATATTTTATGCTTGTTAAGTTCACATTATTTATTATCATAAAAAAGGATGAAATTGTTGTACTAAGTGGTTAGTAACTCTAACTCTGGCTGGGATTTTAATGGAAACAAACAAGGCGAAAATATACTAATAAGTTTATCAAGTGTATTTCAGTTTCGTCAAAGGTTTCAAAACATCATAATCTCAAGTATTCAAGTATTCAAGCTATACAAGTTTAAGATTCGACAAACATAAGGAAAGGAAGATGAAAGATCGAACCACGAGTTGTAACATTAATGTATGGTATTCAATTTCATTTACGCAAGCCTATTGCATTAGTTCATGGACATCGAGCTTTTCAAATAGATTTTCAAATGTCAAGTGATTACTTGAAGTTTTAAGTGAAACCTAATACATAACTCGATCTATAAGTTTAAACAATGTTAAACTATATGTTTATGTTCATATCGTACTTTCAAAATCATTGTGGAAGTTTTCGAAAAAGAAAAACTGATTTTTGAGAAGTAAAACTGTATATTTACAGGAAAGCCCCTCGCATGTCATGAAACCAAGATTTTCTGTTTTTGGGATTTATGAAAATATCTGTACCACCCGAATAGGTTTTATGACCTATAATAAACATATGTAATATGTTATTTGAGGGTTGGTTGGGTCCCGGACGCAATAGAGCGTCACTAACCAAAGGGACAAAATTATTTATTTTGAGGTCCCTGCAGTTAGCGTGCTAATAATAGTCGTGCTAAGTGTAGAGTTAGCGCGTTATGTCTCAACATTAGCGCGCTAATTGTATTCTTGACAACTTTTTTATAAAGCTGAAAAATTCACTTTAATTTTAATTTTTGATGAAATCTCAGTCCTTGGATCCCTAGAACGATAATAAAACTATTATATCAGAATGTAGAACACTCTAAAACAACCAAACACAAAGAATTTGTTTTGAGGAAAAAGAAAAACACAAGTGCTCAAATTTTTCAAGAGGATGAGCTTGAAGTTTTGTGAAGAACACAAGAAATACTTGGAGGCTACTTAATCAATCTTAAAACCAACATTCTTGAGGCTTTCTAAGGTGTACTACAACTTCTCCAAAACTGATTTTCAATTCATCATCTTGGGGTTGTAAGAAAGTCTTATTTCTTAGCTTTTCTTGTGCTTAAATTATATATTCGTGTGTGCTTGACTTAGAAAATCACATATTATGTTGTTAAACACATTTGTTTTGGGTTTTGCACTTAAACTTGATTTACTAAACCCTAGGACTAATTTGGATAAGAGATTGCACTTAAACATGATTTACTAAACCCTATGACTGATTTGGACAAGAATTTGCACTTAAACTTGATTTTTATCAAACTTCTTGTTCATTGGATTTGAAACCGGATTTGTTCTAAGTAATTTGTTTGAAAAGGTTCCATATTTGAGTTTTGCATAAAATTAGTGATATCTTTGCATTTCTCAATTGTTTTCGTATTTGCATGCATTAGAGTGGTTAGGCTCTAGGAGGTTTACTTGTATTTGAACTTGGTGCCACTTTACTTTGTAAAGTATATTTTATTGTATTCATCAAACTTTGATTATAAGACTTAGTGGGATCTAAGTCGAAAGGTAAGACCTAGTTGAGGCTAGGCATAAATCCTAGTTGCGGCTAGGTGGAGAAAATCGTAGGTGAGTCTAGGTGGGAAAATACTAGTTGCGGCCAAGTAGTTGTATAAGACCTTATTGCGATAAGGCATCTTTTAAAAGACCTAGTTGAGGCTAGGTGTTCACTAGGCTAGTTAGCTTTGGGTGTAACACTTATTGGAAATATAAGTGGGAGTTAAAAATCCTAACCGTAGTGGTTAGGAAGTAGATGTAGATCTCTTAGATCAAACCACTATATATCGTGTGTCTCATTTCTATTTCTTCTACCCCATTCACTTGCATAGCATCCATATTTACTTTTCGGTGAGCACATATCATCTTGATTATTGAATTATATTTAAAAAGACGATAACTACTCGATAACCCAATTCACGCCCCTTGTTGGATGACCTTCATTTTAGGCTCTAAACAACAATTTTTTGTCACAATAATATTTGTAATAGAATTATTATTATTTTTTGCTTGTTGATTTTCAAAACTTTTATGATGATGAGTTGATTCAAATGGGTAAAACTTCATTATTGACCAATTTTCCACGTTCCCTATGTGAAGTTACGGCTAAAGACAATGATTTCTTTTCACAATAAGCTTTGCAACTGAATTATGATCATTCTCGGCTTGTTTAATTTCAAAACTTTGAGAATGAGGATTTGATATAATGTTGGCAAAACTTCATTATTACCTGATTTCCAACATTCCCTACGTGAATTTTAGGCTCAAAACAATGATTTCTTGTCACAATAATCTTTTTTGTAACAGAATGATGGTTATTCTCGTCTTGTTGAATTTAAACACTCTTAGAAAGAAGATTTGATACAAAATGAGCAAAACTTCATTATCAATTGATTTCACACGTTTCCTAAGTGAAGTTATAGCTAAAAACAACTATTTCTTCACAGAAAAGAATTATAATTATTCTCGGCTTGTTGAATTTTCAAAACTCTGAGGATGATGAATTGATACAAAAGGGAAAAATATCATTATCATCCGATTTCCAACATTTTTTACATGAAGTTAAGACACAAAACAATAGTTTTCTAGTCACAATAAGCTATGTAACAGAATTATGATTATTCCACATTCTTTACATCTTAAAGGCTCAAAGCAACAATTTCTTGTCACAATATGCTTTGTAACATAATTATGATTATTTTTGGCTTGTAAAATTTTTAAACTCTTAAAATGATGATTTGATACAAAATAAGCAAAACTTTACTATCACTTGATTTCTCACGTTCCTTACGTGAAGTTATAGCTAAAAACAACTATTTTTCACACAAAAGAATTATGTTTAATCTAGGCTTGTTGAATTTTCAAAACTCTAAGGATGATGATTTGATTCAAAAGGTCAAAACATCATTATCGTATGATTCCCCATGTTCTCTGCGTGAATTTAAGGCTTAAAACAACGATTTCTTATCACAATAAGCTTTGTAACAGAATTATGGTTATTCTTGGCTTGATGAATTTCAAAACTCGGTTGATGACAATTTGATACAGAATGGGTAATACTTCTTTATCGTCTGATTTACCACATTCCTTATGTGAAATTAAGGCTCAAAACACCGATTTCTTGTCATATTAAGCTTTGTAACATAATTATTATTTTTCTCGGCTTGTAGAATTTTCAAACTTTTAAAATGATGATTTGATACAAAATAGGCAAAACTTCACTATCACCCATTTTCTTACGTTCCCTACGTGAAGTTATAGCTAAAACAACTATTTTTTGACACAAAAGAATTATGATTAATCTCAGCTTGTTGAATTTTCAAAATTCTAAGGATGATGATTTTATTAAAAATGTCAAAACATCACTATCGTCCGATTTCTCATGTTTTCTACATGAAGTTAAGGCTCAAAATAATGGTTTTCTTTTTACAATAAGCTTTGTAACCGAATTATGATTACTATCGGCTTGATGAATTTTAAAACTCGTATGATGATGATTTGATACAAAATGGATAAACCTTCATTATCGTCTGATTTCTCACTTTCTCTACGTGAAGTTAAGGCTTACAACAACGGTTTTCTAGTCATAATAAGCTTTATAAAAGAATTATGATTATTCTCAGCTTGTTGAATTTCAAAACTCCAAGAAAGTTGATTTGATAAAAAAATGTGCAAAACTTCATTATCGTTTAATTTCCCACGTTCTGCACATGAAGTTAAGGCACAAAACAACGATTTCTTATCACAATAAGTTTTGTAACATAGTTATAATTACTCTCAGCTTGTTGAATTTCAAAACTTTGAGGATGAAGAATTTCAAAACAATAATTTCTTGTCATAATAAATTTTGCCACGTAGGAACATGGGAAATAGGAGGATAATTTAGTTTTGCCAATTTTGTTTCAAATTATCATCCTCAGAATTTTGAAATTCAACAAGCTGAGAAAATCATAATTTGTTAAAAAGCTTATTGTGAGGAGAAATCGTTGTTTTAAGCCTAAAATCCACGTAGGGAACGTGAAAAATCGAGTGATAATGTAGTTTTGCCCATTCTGTATTAAATCATCGTCCACAAAGTTATGAAATTCAACAAGGCGAGAATAATCATAATTCTCTTACAACGTTTATTGTGTCAAAAAATAAATATTTTGAGCCTTAACTTCATGTAGAGAACATGGGAATAGTAGGACAATGTAGTTTTGCCGATTTTGTATCAAATCATCGTCCTCAGAGTTTTGAAATTCAACAAGTCGACAATAATTAATTTTGTTACAAATCATATTGTGACAAGAAATAATTTTTTTGAGCCTTAACTTCACATAGGGAACGTGAGAAATTGGAAAAAAAATGCAGTTTTTCCATTTTGTATCAAATCATTGTCCTAAGCGTTTTGAAAATGAACAAGCGGAGAATAATCATAATTCTATTACAAAGCTTATTGTGACAAGAAATCGATGTTTTAAGCCTAAAATTCACGTAAGGGAACATTGGAAATCGCGTGATAATAAAGTTTTTCCAATTTTGTTTCAAATCATCATCCTCAGAGTTTTGAAATTCAATATACCGTGAATAATCATAATTATGTTAAAAAGCTTATGGTGACAACCAATCGTTGTTTTGTACGTTAACTTCACGGAGGGAACGTGGAAAATCGGACGATAACGAAGTTTTACCTATTTTGTATCAAATCGTTATCCTAAGATATTTGAAATTCAACAAGCCGAGAATAATCATAATTCTCTTAAAAAGCATATGTTATTAGAAATCGCTGTTTTTAGCCTTAACTTAGCGTAGGAAACGTGAGAAATCGGACGATAATGTAGTTTTGCCCATTTTATATCAAAATATCATCATCAAAGCTTTGAAATTCAACAAGCTGAGAATAATCATAATGTTTTTACAAAGCTTATTGTGAAAAGAAATCATTGTTTTGATAATTAACTTCATGTATAGAACGTGAGAAATCAGACGATAATGATGTTTTACTCATTTTGTATCAAATCCTTATCTTAAGAGATTTGAAATTTAATAAGCCAAAAATAATCATAATTCTATTGAAAGGCTTATTGTGAATAGAAATCGTTGTTTTTAGCCTTAACTTCACTTAGGAAACGAGGGAAATCAGATGATATTCACGAAGGAAACGTTGAAAATTGGACTATAATGTTGTTTTGCCAATTTTGTATCAAATTGTAATCCTCAGAAACTTGAAAATCAACAAGTTAAGGATAATTATAATTTTCTTACAAAGCTTATTGTGACTATCAGGTAGGAAACGTGGAAAATTGGCAATAATATTGTTTTGCCCATTTTATATCAAATCATAATCCTCAGAGTTTTGAAAATCAATAAGTCGAGAATAATAATAATTATGTTACAAAGCTTATTGTGACTAGAAATCATTATTTTGAGCCTTAACTCACATAGGGAACGTGGGAAATCGGACGATTAATTAGTTTCCATTTTGTATCAAAACATCCTCCTCGGAGTTTTAAAATTGAACAAGCCGAGAATAATTATAATTCTTCTACAAAGTTTGTTGTGACTAGAAATCATTATTTTAAGCCTTAACTTCATGTAGGGAAAGTGGAAACTCAGATAATTATTTAGTTTTGCTCATTTTGTATGAAATCATCATCCTCAGAGTTTTGAAATTAATCAAGCCAAAAATAATCATAATTCTATTTCATAGCTTATTTTGAAAAGAAGTATTTGTTTTGAGCTTTAAATTTACTTAGAGAACGTGGGAAATCAGACGACAATGATGTTTTGCACATTTTTTTATCAAATAACCATCCTCTAAGTTTTTAAATTCAAGAAGCCGACAATAATCATAAATATGTTACAAAGCTTATTGTAACTAGAAATTGTTATTTTGAGCCTTAAGTTTTAAAAAGTGGGAAATCAGACTATAATGATGGTTTGCCCATTTTATATTAAATCATCATCCTTAGAGTTTTAAAACTCAACAAGTTAGGAATAATCATAATTCAGTTACAATGCATATCGTGACAAGAAATCGTTGTTTTGAGCTTTAACTTCACGTAGGGAACGTGGGAAATCAGATGATTATGTAGTTTTGCTCATTTTGTATTGCATCATCAGCCTCAAAGTTTTGAAAATCAACAAGCCGAGAATAATTGTAATTCTGTTACAAAGCTTATTATCATAAGAAATCATTGTTTTGATCCTTAACTTCACTTAGAGAACGTGGGAAATCAAACGATAATGAAGTTTTACATATATTTTATCATATCATCATCTTTAGAGTTTTGAAAATCAACAAGCCGTGAATAATAATAATTCTGTTAAAAATCTTTGTGTTACAAGAAATTTTTATTTTGAGCCTAAACTACACATAGGGAACATGAGAAGTCGGACGATATTGTAGTTTTGCCTTTTTTGTATCAAATCATCATCCTTAGAGTTTTGAAATTCAACAAGCGGAGAATAATCATACTTCTGTTACAAAGCTTATTGTGCAAGAAATCGTTGTTTTGAGCGTTACTTCACGTAGGAAATGTGGGAAATTGAACGGTAAAAAAGTTTTACTCATATTGTATTAAATCATCATCCTAAGTGTTTTAAATTCAACAAGCGGAGAATATTTATAATTCTGTAACAAAACTTATTATGACAAGAAATCGCTATTTTGAGCGTTAACTTCACGTAGAGAACTTGGGAAATCGAATTATAATGCAGTTTCTTGCATTTTTTTATCAAATCAACATCCTCTAAATTTTCAAATTCAATAAGTCGAGAATAACCATAATTCCATTGCAAAGCTTATTATGAAAAGAAATTGTTGTTTTGAGCATTAATTTCACGTAGGGAATATAAGAAAGTGGACGATAATGTTGGTTTGCCTATTTTGTATTAAATCATCATCCGCAGTGTTTTGAAATTCAACAAGCGAAAAATAATCATAATTCTGTTACAATGCTTATTGTGTCAAGAAATCATTATTTTGAGCCTTAACTTCACATAGGGAACGTGCGAATCAGATGATAACGAAATTTTATCCATTTTGTATCAAATTAACATCCTATAAGTTTTTTAATTCAACAAGACAAGAATAATTATAATTCAGTTACAAAGCTTATTATTGTATAATAAATCATTGTTTTAAGCCTTCACTTCTTGTAGGGAACATGAAAAGAAGGATGATAAAGAAGTTTTACCCACTTTGTAATCATCATCCTAAGAGTTTTGAAAATAAGAATCGAGAATAGTTGTAATTTTGTAACAAAGCTTATTGTGATAAGAAATCATTGTTTTGAGCCTTAACATCGTGGGAAATCAAACGATAACGAAGTTTTGCACATTTTTTTTATCAAATCATTAGCCTTAGAGTTTTGAAAATCAATAAGCCATCAATAATCATAATTATGTTAAAAAGCTTATTGTTACAAGAAATCGTTGTTTTGTGCCTTAACTTCACCTAAGGAACATGAGAAGTCGATCGATATTGTAGTTTTGCCCTATTGTTTCAAATCATCATCCTTAGAGTTTTAAAATTCAACAAGCGGAGAATAATCATACTTCTGTTACAAAGCTTATTATGATAAGAAATCGTTATTTTGAGCGTTACTTCATGTAAGAAACATGGGAAATAGAAGGATAAAAAAGTTTTACCTATTTTGTATCAAATCATCATCCTAAATGTTTTGAAAATCAACAAGTTGAGAATAATTATTATTCTGTTAAAAAACTTATTGTGACAAGAAATCACTATTTTAAGCCTTAACTTCACGTTGAGAACTTGGGAAATTGAATTATAATATAGTTTTTACATTTTTTATCAAATCAACATCCTCTGAATTTTCAAATTCAATAAGCCGAGAATAATCATAACTCCATTGCAAAGCTTATTATGACAAGAAATCATTGTTTTGAGCCTAATCTTCACGTAGGGAACATGAGACAGCGGACGATAATGTTATTTTGCCATTTTGCATCAAATAATCATCTGCAGTGTTTTAAAATTCAATAAGCAGAAAATAATCATAATTATGTTACAAAGCTTATTGTAATAAGAAATTATTGTTTTGAGCCTTAACTTCACATAGGGAACGTGGGAATCGGATGATAAAGAAGTGTTATATATTTTATATCAAATCAACATCCTATAAGTTTTAAAATTCAACAAAATGAGAGTAATTATGATTCAATTACAAATCATAATATTGTGACAAGAAATCATTGCTTTGAGCCTTTACTACTTGTAGGGAAGGTCGAAAAATGGACGATATAAAATCATCATCCAAAGAGTTTTGAAAACCAAGAAGCCGAGAATAATTGTAATTCTGTTATAAAGCTTATTCTGATAAGAAATCGTTATTTTAAGCCTTAAATTCACTTAAAGATCGTGGGAAATAAAACAATAATGAAGTTTTGCACTTTTTTTTATCAAATCATTATCATCAGAGTTTTGAAAATCAACAAGCCGAGAAATATCATAATTCTGTTAAAACGCTTATTGTTACATGAAATAGTTTTTTGGAGCCTTAACTTCAGGATCGTGAGAATTCGAACGATATTGTAATTTTGCCCTTTATGTATACAATCATCGTCCTCAGAGTTTTGAAATTCAACAAACGGAGAATAATCACACTTTTGTTACAAAGCTTATAGTGACTAGAAATCATTGTTTTGAGCGTTACTTCACGTAAGAAACATGGGAAATCGAATGATAAAAAAGTTTTACCCATTTTGTATCAAATCATCATCCTAAGTGTTTTGAAAATCAACAAGCCGAGAATAATTATTATTTTGTTACAAAACTTATTGTGACAAGAAATCGCTATTTTGAGCCTTAACTTCACGTTGAGAACTTGGGAAATTGAATTATAATGCAGTTTTTTACATTTTTATCAAATAAACATCCTCTAAATTTTTAAATTCAATAAGCCGAGAATAATTAAAACTCCATTGCAAAGCTTATTATGATAAGAAATCGTTGTTTTGAGCCTAATCTTCACGTAGGGAACATGAGAAAGCGGACGATAATGTTATTTTGCCCGTCTTGTATCAAATAATCATCCGTAGTGTTTTAAAATTCAACAAGTAGAGAATAATTATAATTCTGTTACAAAGCTTATTGTAAAAAGAAATTATTGTTTTAAGCCTTAACTTCACATAGGGAATATGGGAATCGGATGATAAAGAAGTTTTATATATTTTGTATCAAATCAACATCCTATAAGATTTGAGATTCAACAAGACGAGAGTAATTATAATTCAATTACAAATCATATTATTGTGACAAGAAATCATTGTTTTGAGCCTTAACTACTTGTAGGGAACATGGAAAAATGAAGGATATAAAATCATCATCCAAAGTGTTTGAAAATCAAGAAGCCGAGAATAATTGTAATTCTGTTACAAAGCTTATTGTGATAAGAAATCATTATTTTGAGCCTTAACTTCACTTAAAGATCGTGGGAAATCAAATGATAATGAAGTTTTGCACATTTTTTTTTATCAAATCATTATCATCAGAGTTTTGAAAATCAACAAGCCGAGAAATATCATAATTCTGTTAAAACGCTTATTGTTACATGAAATAGTTTTTTGGAGCCTTAACTTGACGTAGGGATCGTTAGAAGTCATACGATATTGTAATTTTGCCCTTTATGTATCCAATCATCATCCTCAGAGTTTTGAAATTCAACAAGCGGAGAATAATCACGCTTCTGTTACAAAGCTTATAGTGACTAGAAATCGTTATTTTGAGCGTTACTTCACGTAAGAAACATGGGAAATTGAACGATAAAAAAGTTTTACCCATTTTGTATCAAATCATCATCCTAAGTGTTTTAAAAATTAACAAGCCAAGAATAATTATTATTCTGTTACAAAACTTATTGTGATAAGAAATCGCTATTTTGAGCCTTAACTTCACGTTGAGAACATGAAAAATTGAATTACAATGCAATTTTTTACATTTTTTATCAAATCATCATCCTCTGAATTTTCAAATTCAATAAGCCGAGAATAATCATAACTCCATTGCAAAGCTTATTATGACAAGAAATTGTTGTTTTGAGCCTAATCTTCACGTAGGGGACATGAGAAAGCTGACGATAATGTTATTTTGCCCGTTTTGTATCAAATAATCATCTGTAGTGTTTTAAAATTCAACAAGCGGAGAATAATCATAATTCAGTTACAAAGCTTATTGTAATAAGAAATTATTGTTTTGAGCCTTAACTTCACATAGGGAACGCGGGAATCGGATGATAAAGAAGTGTTATATATTTTGTATCAAATCAACATCCTATAAGTTTTAAATTTCAACAAAATGAGAGTAATTATAATTCAATTACAAATCATAATATTGTGACAAGAAATCATTGCTTTGAGCCTTTACTACTTGTAGGGAAGGTCGAAAAATGGACGATATAAAATCATCATCCAAAGAGTTTTGAAAATCAAGAAGCTGAGAATAATTATAATTATGTTACAAAGTTTAATTGTGATAAGAAATCGTTATTTTGAGCCTTAACTTCACTTAAAGATCGTGGGAAATCAAACGATAATGAAGTTTTGCACATTTTTTTAACAAATCATTATCATCAGAGTTTTGAAAATCAACAAGCCGAGAAATATCATAATTCTTATAAAACGCTTATTATTACATGAAATAGTTTTTTGGAGCCTTAACTTCACCTAGGGATCGTGAGAAGTCAGACGATATTGTAATTTTGCCCTTTATGTATCCAATCATTATCCTCAGAGTTTTGAAATTCAACAAGTGAAGAATAGTTACACTTCTGTTACAAAGCTTATAGTGACAAGAAATCATTGTTTTGAGCGTTACTTCACGTAAGAAACGTGAGAAATCGAACGATAAGAAAGTTTTACCCATTTTGTATTAAATCATCCTAATTGTTTTGAAAATCAGCAAACCGAGAATAATTATAATTCTATTACAAAACTTATTGTGACGAGAAATAGCTATTTCGAGCCTTAACTTCATGTAGAAAACTTCGGAAATTGAATTATAATGCAATTTTTTACATTTTTTTATCAAATCAACATCCTCTGAATTTTCAAATTCAATAAGCCGAGAATAATCATAATTCCATTACAAAGCTTATTATGACAAGAAATCGTTGTTTTGAGCCTTAACTTCATGTAGGGAATATGAGAAAGCAGACGATAATGTTGTTTTGCTCATTTTGTATCAAATCATCATCCGCAGTGTTTTGAAATTCAACAAGTGAAAATTAATCATAATTCTGTTACAAAGCTTATAGTGACAAGAAATCATTGTTTTGAGCCTTTAACTTCACATAGGGAATGTGGGAATCAGATGATAAATAAGTTTTATCTATTTTGAATCAAATCAACATCCTATAAGCTTTAAAATTCAATAAGACAAGAATAATTTTAATTAGTTATAAAGCTTATTATTATGATAAGAAATCATTGTTTTGAGTCATAACTTCTTGTAGGAAACCTAAAAAAATGGACGATATAGAAGTTTTATCTATTTTGTATAAAATCATCATCCTAAGAGCTTTGAAAATCAAGAAGCCGAGAATAATTGTAATTCAGTTATAAAGCTTATTGTAATAAGAAATCGTTATTTTGAGCTTTAAATTTACTTAGAGAATGTGGGAAATCAAATGATAATGAAGTTTTGTACATTTTTTTATCAAATCATCATCCTGAGAGTTTTAAAAATCAACAAGCCGAGAATAATCATAATTTGGTTACAAAGCTTATTGTTAAAAGAAATCGTTGTTTTGAGCCTAAACTTCATATAGGGAACGTGAGAAGTCGGACGATATTGTTGTTTTGCCATTTTTGTATCAAATCATCATCCTCAGAGTTTTAAAAATCAACAAGCAGAGAATAATAATACTTCTATTACAAAGATTATTGTGACAAGAAAATCGTTGTTTTGAGATTTCCTTCACGTAGGAAATGTGAGAAATCGGGCGATAAGGAAGCTATACCCATTTTCTATCAAATCATCATCCTAAGTGTTTTGAAAATCAACAATCTGAGAATAATTATAATTTTGTTACAAAACGTATTGTGACAAGAAATTGCAACTTTGAGCCTTAACTTCACGTAGAGAATTTGGGAAATCGGACGATAATGAAGTTTTTTACATTTTTTATCAAATCAGCATCATTTGAGTTTTGAAATTCAATAAACCGAGAATAATCATAATTCTACTACAAAACTTATTATGACAAGAAATCATTGTTTTGAGTCTTAACTTCACGTAAGGAATATGAGAAATCGAACGATAATGTTGTTGTGCCTATTTTGTATCAAATCATCATCCGCAGTGTTTTGAAATTCAACTAGAGGAGAATAATTATAATTCTGTTACAAAGCTTATTATGACAAGAAATCATTGTTTTGACCCTTAACTTTACATAAGAAACATCCGAATCGGATGATAAAAAAGTCTTACCCATTTTGTATCAAATCATCATCCTATTAGTTTTAAAATTCAACAAGACAAGAATAATTATAATTCAATTACAAAGCTTATTATTGTGACAAGAAATCATTGTTTTGAGCCTTAACTTCTTGTAGGCAACATTGAAAAATGGACGATAAAGAAGTTTTACCCATTTTATATCAAACCATTATCCTCAATGTTTTCAAATTCAATAAGTCAAAAATAATCATAATTCTATTACAAGGCTTTTTGTGACTAGAAATCATTGTTTTGAGCCTAAAATTCACGTAGGGAATGCTGTAAATCAGGTAATAATGAAGTTTTTCCCTTTTTGTATCAAAACATCGTACTCAGAGTTTTGAAATTCAATAAGCCGAGAATAATCATATTTTAGTTACAAAGCTTATTATATGACTAGAAATCGTTATTTTGAACAATAACTTCACGTAGGGAAAGTGAAAAATCGGACGATAAAGAAGTTTTACCCATTTTGTATCAAATTATCATCCTAAGAGTGTTGAAATTCAATATGCCGAGAATAATTTTAATTTCATTACAAAGCTTATTCTGACAAGAAATCATTGTTTTGAGGTTTAAGCAGACGATAATGATGTTTTGCACATTTTTTATCAAATCAACTTCCTCAGAGTTTTGAAATTTAACATACCGAGAATAATCATAATTCTATTACAAAGCATATTGTGACTAGAAAACCGTTGTTTTGAGCCTTAACTTCACGTAGAAAACATGGGAAGTCGGACGATAATGTTGTTTTGCCTTTTTGTATCAAATCATCATCCTCAGAGTTTTAAAAATTCAATAAGTCGAGAATAATCACAATTCTTTTGTGTCAAGTAATAGTTGTTTTTAGCTATTACTTCACGTAGGGAACGTGGAAAATCAGGTGATAATGAAGTTTTGCCCATTTTGTATTAAATCACCATTTTAAGAATTTTAAAATTGAAGAAGCTGAGAAAAAAAAATAATTCTGTTACAAAGTTTACTGTAACAAGAAATCATTGTTTTGAGCCTTAACTTCAAGTAGAAAACGTGGAAAATCAAATAATAATGATATTTCGCCCTTTTGTATCAAATCATCATCCTTAGAGTTTTGAAAATTCAACAAGCCGAGATAAATCATAATTCTTTTGTGTAAAAAAAATAGTTATTTTCAGCTATAACTACACGTAGGGAACGTGGAAAATCGGGTGATACTGAAGTTTTACGCATTTCGTATCAAATCATCATTATAAGAGTTTTGAAATTCAACAAGTCGACAATAACCATAATTCTGTTACAAAACTTATTTTGAATAGAAATCAATGTTTTGAGCTTTAACTTCACGTGGGGAAGTGGAAAATCAAACGATAATGTAGTTTTTAACATATTTAATCTAATCAACATCCTCAAAGTTTTAAAATTCAACAAAGCTGAGAATAATTATAACTCAGTTACAAAGCTTATTGTGACTAGAAAATTATTATTGTGTGCCCTAACTTTATTTAGAAAACGTGAAAAATCGGACGATAATGATGTTTTGTCCTTTTTGTATCAATTCATCATCTTTAGAAATTTGATAATTCAACAAGCTGAGAATAATCATAATTCTTGTGTTAAGAAAAAGTTATTTTTTGTTGTAACTCACATGGTGAATAAGGGAAATCGGATGATAATGAAGTTTTGCCGATTTTGTATCAAATCATCATTTTAAGAGTTTTGAATAGAAACCGTCGTTTTGAGCCTTAACTTCATGTAGGAAATAGAAAAATTGGATGATAATGTAGTTTCACCCATTTTTGTAAAAAATCATCATCATCAGAGTTTCAAAATTTAACGAGCCAAGAATAATCATAATTCTATTACAAAGCTTATTGTTACAAGAAATTGTTGTTTTGAGCCTTAATTCATGTAGGGAACCTGGGAAATAGGATGATAATTAAGTTTTACCCATTTTGTATCAAATCATCTTAAGAATTTTGAAATTCATTAAGCCGAGAATAATAATAATAATTTTGTTACAAGGCTTACTGTAAAAGAAAATCGTTGTTATAAGCCTTAACTTCACGTAGGGAACTTGGGAAAGCAGACGATAATAAAATCTTACCCTTTTGTATAAATTAGTCATCATAAGAGTTTTGAAAATCAACGAGCCGAGAATAATCATAATTCTGTTACAAAGGTTATTGTAAATAGAAATCGTTATTTTTAGCCTTAACTTCATGTAAGCAATGTGGGAAATCTGAAGATGACGAAGGTTTACCCATTTTGTAATAAATCATCTTCCGAAGTGTTTTCAAATTTAACAGGTCGAGAATAATCATAATTCTATTACAAAGCTTATTATGAGAAGAATAATTGTTTTAAGCCTAAAATTCACGCAAGGAACGTAGGAAATCGAGTGATAAAAAATTTTTGCCCATTTGTTTTTATCAAATCATCATCCATAGAGTTTTATAATTCAACAAGCTGAAAATAATCTTAATCTGTTACAAAGGTTATTTTTGTGAATAGGAATTTTTTATTTAAGCCTTAACTTCACGTAGGGAACGTCGAAAATCGGACGATAATGAAGTTTTGCCCATTTTGGATCAAATCATCGTCCTCGGATATTTGAAAATTAAGAAAACGAGAATAATCAGATTTTTGTTACAAAGCTTATTGTGACACGAAATCATTGTCTTAAGCCTAAAATTCGCATAGGAAACTTGGGAAATTGGACGATAATTAACTTTTACCCATTTTCTATCAAATTGTCATCCTAAGAGTTTTGAAATTCAACAAGCCAAGAATAATCATAATTCTGTTACAAAGTTTATTTTAAATAGAAATCGTTGTTTTTAGCCTTAACTTTACGTAGGGAGCATGGGAAATCGGAAGATAATGAAGTTTTACCCATTTTGTATCAAATCATCATCCGAAGAGTTTTGAATATTCAACAAGCCGAGAATAATCATAATTCTTTTCTGTCAAGAAATAGTTTCTTTTATCTACAACTTCATGTAGGGAACATGAGAAATCGGGTGATAATGAAGTTTTGCCCATTTTGTTTCAAATCATCATCTGAGGAGTTTTGAATATTCAACAAACTGAGAATAATCATAATTCTTTTGTGCCAATAAATATTTGTTTTTGGCTATAACTTCACATAGGGAACGTGAGAAATCGGGTGATAATGAAGTTTTATCTATTTTGTATCAAATCATCATTTTAAAAGTTTTGAAATTCAACAAGCCGAGAAAAATAATAATTCTGTTACAAAGCTTAGTGTGATAAGAAATCGTTGTTTTGAGCCTTAAATTCATGTAGAGAAATTTGGAAAATCAGATGATAATGATGTTTTACCCATTTTATATCGAATAATTATCTTACGAGTTTTGAAAAACATCAAGTCGAGAATAATCATAATTCTGTTACAAATCTTATTGTTACAATAAATCGTTATTTTGAGCCTAAAATTCATGTAGGGAACGTTGAAAATCAGGTGATAATAAAGTTTTGCTCTCTTTGTATCAAATTATCATCCTCCGAGATTTAAAATTCAACAAGCTGAGAATAATCATAATTCTGTTACAAAGTTTATTGTGACAAAAAATTGTTATTTTGAGCCTCAACTTCATATAAGGATCATGGGAAATCAGACGATAAAGCTGTTTTACCCATTTCGTATTAAATCATCTTAAGAGTTTTGAAATACAACAAGCTGAGAATAATTATAATTCTGTTACAAAGCTTAATGTGAGTAGAAAGGGTTATTTTGAGCCTTAACTTCGCGTAGAGAACATTGAAAATTGTACGATAATGAAGTTTTACCCATTTTATATCAAATCATCATCCTAAGAGTTTTGAAACTCAATAAGTAGAGAATAGTTATAATTCAGTTACAAAGTTTATTGTGACAAGAAATTGTAGTTTTGAGCTTTAACTTCACGTAGAGAACTTGGGAAATCAAATGATAATGAAGTTTTGCATATTTTTTATCAAATCAACTTCTATAGAGTTTTGAAATTCAATAAGCCGAGAATAATCATAATTCTGTTACAAAGCTTATTATGACTAGAAAACCGTTGTTTTGAACCTTAACTACATGTGAAAAATGTCAAAAATCGGACGATAATGATGTTTGGCCTTTTTTGTATCAAATCATCATCCTCAGAGTTTTGAAAATTCAACAAGACGAGAATAATTAAAATACTTGTGCCAACAAATAGTTGTTTTTAGCAATAACTTCACGTAGGGAACTTGGGAAATCGGGTGATAGTGAAGTTTTGCACAATTTATATCAAATCATAATTTTAAGAGTTTTGAAATTCAACAAGCCGAGAAAAATAATAATTCTATTACAAAGCTTACGGTGACAAGCAATCGTTGTTTTGAGCCTTAACTTCACGTAGGGAATGTGAAAAATCGGACGATAAGGAAGTTGTACCCATTTTGTATCAAATCATCATCTTACGAGTTTTGAAATTCATCAATTCGAGAATAATCATAATATTGTTACAAAAGCTTATTGTGACAAGAAATCGCTGTTTTGAGCCTAAAATTCACGTAGGGAACGTTGGAAATCAGGTGATAATAAAGTTTTTCCCACTTTGTATCAAATCATCATCCTCAGAATTTTGAAATTCAATAAGGTAGGAATAATCATAATTCTATTACAAAGCTTATTGTGACTAGGAAACCGTTGTTTTGAGCCTTAACTTCACGTAGGCAACTTGAAAAATTAGAAGATAACGAAGTTTTACCCATTTTATTTTAAATTATCATCCAAAGAGTTTTGAAATTCAACAAGACGAGAATAATTATAATTTAGTTACAAAGCTTATTGCGACTAGAAATTGTTGTTTTGAGCCTTAAATTCACGTATGGAACTTGAAAAATCGGACGAAAAGAAGATTTACCCATTTTGTAACAAATCAACATCTTAAGAGTTTTGAAATTCAACAAGTCGAGAATAATTAAAATTCAGTTACGAAGCTTATTGTGATAAGAAATGGTTATTTTGAGCCTTAACTTCACATAGAGAACGTGGAAAATCGAGTGATAATGAAGTTTTGCCCATTTTTATCAAATCATAGCCTTCAGAGTTTTGTAAGTCAACAAGTCAAGAATAATCATAATTCTGTTACAAAGTTTATTGTGAATTAAAATCATTGTTTTGAGCCTTAACTTCACTTAAGAAATGTGGGAAATCAGACGATAACGAAGTAATATCCATTTTTTATCAAATTGTCATCCTATGAGTTTTGAAATTCAACAAGCTGAGAATAATAATAATTCAATTATAAAGTTTATTATGACAGGAAATCGATGTTTTGTGCCTAAAATTTATGTAGGGAACGTGAGAAGTTTGGTGATAATGTACTTTTGCCTATTTTGTATCAAATCATCATCCTCAGAGTTGAAATTCAACAAGTCAAGAATAATAATAATTATTTTACAAGCTTCATTTAGAGAACGTGGGAAATTAGACTATAAAGACGTTTTACCCATTTGGTATCAAATCAACTTCTTAAGAGTTATGAAATTCAACAAGCTGAAAATAATTAAAATTCAGTTACAAAGCTTATTGAGACAATAAATGGTTGTTTTGAGCCTTAACTTCACATAGAGAACATAAAAAATCAGATGATAATGAGGTTTTGCATATTTTTAATCAAATCAACGTCCTAAGAGTTTTGAAATTCTATAAGTCAAAAATAATCATAATTCTGTAACAAAGCTTATTGTGACAAGAAATCGTAGTTTTGAGCCTTAACTTCATCTAGAGAATGTGAGAAATCAAATAATTATGATGATTTTCCTTTTAGTATCAAATCATTATCCTCAGAGTTTTGAAAATTCAAAAAGCCAAGAATAATCATAATTCTTTTGTGTTAAGAAATAGTTGTTTTAGCTATAACTCCACGTAGGGAACATGGGAAATCGGGTGATAATGAAGTTTTGCCCATTTTGTATCGAATCATCATTATAAGATTTTTGAAATTCAACAAGCCGACAATAATCATAATTCTGTTCCAAAAACTTATTTTGAATAGAAATCATTGTATTGAGCCTAAACTTCACGTAGTGAATGGAAAATCAGACATTAATGAAGTTTTACCTATTTTGTATCTAATCATCATCCTACGAGTTTTAAAATTTATTAAGCCGAGAATAATCATAATTTTGTTACAAAGCTTATGGTGACAAGAAAACCGTTGTTTTGAGCCTTAACTTCACGTAGAAAATGTGGAAAATCGAACGATAATGATGTTTTGTCTTTTTTGTATCAAATCGTCGTCCCAGAGTTGTGAAAATTCAACAAGCCAAGAATAATCAAAATTCTTTTGTGTTAAGAAATAGTTATTTTTAGCTATAACTTCATTTAGGGAACGTGAAAAATTGGGTGATAATGAAGTTTTGCCAATTTTATATCAAATCATCATTCTAAGGGTTTAAAAATTCAATAAGACGAGAATAACCATAATTCTATTGCAAAGCTTATTTTGAATAGAAATCATTGTTTTAAGCCATAACTTTACATAGTGAACGTGAGAAATCAGACGATTATGAAGCTTTGCACATTTTTATTAAATCACCGTCCTCGGAGTTTTGAAATTCAATAAGCTAATAATAATCATAATTCAGTTACAAAAGCTTATTGTGACTAGAAATCATTGTTTTGAGCCTTTACTTCACATAGTCAACAAGGGAAACCGAACGATAACTAAGTTTTACCCATTTTGTTTTAAATCACGATCTTAAGTGTTTTGAAATTCAACAAGCTGAGAATAATCATAATTCTGTTACAAAGCTTATTATGATAACAAATCGTTATTTTAAACCTTAGCTTTACGTAGTAAATGTGATAAATCGAATGATAACGAAGGTTTTTGCATTTTGTATCAAATCATATTCCTTTGAGTCTTGAAATTCAACAATCACAATTTTATTACAAAGCTTATTGCGACAGAAAATTGGTGTTTAGAGCCTGAAATTCATGTAAGGAACGTGGGAAATCGCGTAATAATGAAGTTTTGCCCATTTTGTATCAAATCATCACCCTCAAAGTTTTAAAATCCAATAAGCACAGAATAATCATAATTCTTCGACAAAGCTTATTGTGACAATAAATCGTTGTTTTGAGCCTTAACTTCACTTAGGGAACATGAGAAATCAGACGACAATGAAGTTTTACCCATTTTGTATCAAATCATTATCCTTAGAAATTTGAAATTCAATAAGCCGAGAATAATCACAGTTCTATTACAAAGCTTATTGTGACAAGAAATTATTGTTTTGAGCCTAAACTTCACATAGGGAACTTGGGAAATCAGACGATAATGTTGTTTACCCATTTTTGTACCAAATCATCATGTTAATAGTTTTGAAATTTAACAAGCTGAGAATAATCATAATTTTGTTACAAAACTTATCGTTACAAGAAATTGTTGTTTTGAGCATAAAATTCACGTAGGAAACGTAAAAAATCGAGTAATAATAAAGTTTTGCCCATTTTTTCAAACCATCAAGCTCAGAGTTTAGTAATTCAACAAGCCAAGGATAATTATAATTCTATTACTGTAATGGCCCAAATTAATTTAATTAGGATTAGTGTTAATCACGAGGATTAACAGATAATTCAGGCGTTACGTGGACAGTTGGGTGGACTCGGATATGAGTACTCAGGTTATATTGGGTTATTTGTGCATGTTTTATGTTTATTGTGATGTGGGAAATTATTATTATTTATATAAACATCACATGTGTGTAAGTTAATATCGGGCAAGGCTACGAGTCGGGTGAATGTCTCGAAGTACGTGTCGGGGATCGGGTACCGGGTATCGGGTAGCCAGGGTATGGGACATGGGTTGCCGAGTAGCTGAATACTAGTGTGACCTCACTTATGAATTTATATGATTTATTCAGGTGGCCTAACCTAAGGTTGAATAATAAACTAATGAATTAATTGAAGTCCAATAGTGTGATAGGAAAAATCAGGGTGCATAGGATAAACCTCGAAATGCATGATAAGGGAAATCAAGGCAAGTGTTGTTAGGATAAGGTGTCAAGAACTTGAGTGACACAGGGTGTTCAGGTACCGTTAGATCCTCCTCGGGATGTATGTACATAGCTGATTAAAACAACATATAAATACCTTGATTGATGGACAACATGTAAAGCAAAACAATTTCTCAACAAAATCTGAGAAACAGAGAGAAGAAATCTGTGGAAGGTGAATTCATAGCTTGGAGAATGAATTTTGGACATTCAACAACGAGTTCAAGGTAATCTATCCCTCATAAACTTGACTTTTTGTAAAAAATGTGTTTTGTGGGTTGAGGATGAAAACAAATTTGTTGATGAAATTATTACTATTTTTGCTCAATTTTATGTTCTTGAGGATTATTTTGATGAAATATGTTGATTTGGATCCAAATTATGAAAAATTGAGGTGGATTTGGTAAATTGTTGGTTTATATACGTGCATGTTGATTCGAGAATTTAGTGTGTGTTTTAGTGGATTTGTGGTGTAATTTTGGAGTCTAGATGGTCTTTAATGAGTTGAGAGAGAAGAGGGAAGAAGAAGAGAAGAAAAAAAAATTTTGGAGAGATTTCGTCTTTGGGAAAAAAGAGGAGAGACGATTTCGCGCGGGTAGAGGGTGCACACGCGCACCATCACGCCCGTGTGCGACCCTGACCAGACCAGTTCAGGTGGGCCCACATATTTAAAAAAATAAAAATAAATAAATAATAAAAAAATTAAATTAAATATATTTTATATTTTATTATTCCCTAGAAAATAGGGAAAATAGTGGAAAATATCAGAAAAATTGGAGAAAACACTAGAAAAATATAGAAAATTAAGAACCCCGACATAGTCTGGGAGAGGTACTACAACACAAATTTGAAAATATGATATAATATCATAAAATTAGATAAAATGTGTTTTATTAATAATATAAAACACTACAAATGAACTTCAGGGAATGGTGAACCATATATCAGGCATCGGGGAGCTAGGCGGGTCGAATTGGCAGGTCCAGAAGTCAGAGAGCATATTTCAGGTGTGTAAAACCCTTAAGGAAGTTACACTTTCAATTCATGACGTGTATTTTATCGATTATCTTATTGTATGCGATGACTGTTGTGGTCATACATGGTTTTTTATCTTGTTTATGACTACACGCTTGAGCATGGGCTAGTTTACGACGGTGACCGTGTAGATAGGAGTAGAATGTATCTACAACTGTCTTGAGGGATTAAGGGTACTCTTAGAACTAAAAAGCTTGGAAAGGAGTATGCCCAGTTATTGAGTTGAGGTGTAGATCATTGTAAGCCTGTTATTAAGCACTAGTTTGTGTTGAGAACTCCATTTTGCTATCGTATGACCAGCGGGTCATGGTTTTTTTGTGATTGAATGAGTGATGGTTTATTTGCCTGTTGGTTTTACCTTCGAGCCATTTAGTTAATTAATCGTTGAATTTTAGATGTTTACATTTACAGTTGATGTGTGAATAATGTGATGCTGTGATAGATTATTTTCTGCCAGCCATAGGAATATGATTCCTATTGTTAGGGTCATATTCAAATGTCTCACAGGTTATCGATGTTTTCATGATTAACATGTAGACTTCTCTTGGGAATTTACTCACTAGGCTCGTTGTTGTATGTGTTGGGCAACTGAGCGCAGATCCTGGTACGAGCAAGAGCAAGGGAAATGAGGTACTAGGTGACTATCTCTGAGGCCGTTGCTGCTGATAGCTCGTGTTTTGATATCATGTATGTATATATTATTTGGTTGGGTTTTGGAAACTTTAGAACTTTATCACATGTATATGGATTTCTGTTTACTTCATCTCAGTTATGTACATGGTGTTTATTTATGGGTTTTCCTCTATTTAGGTTAAATAAATTATTATAAAATATAAATTAAATGCTTCTGCTAATGACGTTATTGTAATTATCAACTAACCTGCAATATGTGTAAGACAACTAAATATAGTACGATTAGTTACATAGAGCGTCACTTCATAGAGCTGCAGACGTGTAACAGTGATGACATGTCCAATGACATGATGGTGACATGACAGGCGTTGCTGCCTTGTTGGCAGAGGGCATGTGTCACGGAGCGACCTCGGGAGATTTAAGGCCTTCACAGCTTGGTATCGAAGCAAGGTTGATAAGGCTTTGAAATTAATAAGTTTAGGGAAAGACAATAAATCTTAAACAAACAAACAAACATTAGCTGTGGAAACCCGAAGATCCTAACTTAGAATCCTAGTAAGGAAGCAAATATAAGTCGAGTAGAGGTAAGGACTTATATATATGTGTATGATTATGCTTGTGTACTATATATACGAATAACGTAGTGATCCGACGCACGTCTTTCGATGTAGATTTCGATGGACAGACAACAAATTTCATCAGGTTTGAAAGAAGGTCAGGCAAGTGATCCTATCGGGGATAGAGGTATAGATCTTGCAGTAGGTGCATGATTTGCAGCACACGATAGACAGTTTGAGTTACTCCTGGATATGATGAGGGCAAAAACAACGGCCATAACATAATTTACAACTGATCGACTACACAGTACGACAGAGATGACAACAACACCTATCATTCAGACAGTGCCGACACAGGAAGTAGCACAAGAGACTCCAGCAGTAGAGGTCGCATCGATGGTGGCATTGACTGACTTATTCGAGGCAACATTAACGTAAGAGGTCAGGCTGATGAGGAGTTTATCAAGTTTGAGCCAGGGTATTATTCTGGAGGCGGGGATCCAAATGAGGTAGGGAAGTGGCTCATTACATATCAGTAGCTGCACAAGTTAATGAAGATCCCTGAGAGTATTCAGGTACGTATCTCAGGATATATGTTGAGAGTTGACGAGACAGTGTGGTGGATAGCATACACTGACACACATCCAGAGCTAGCTACGTGGGCAGAATTTCGACGCATCTTTCATGATCAGTACATCCCTATCGAGGTACAGTTGAGGTTGAGGGATGAGTTTTTATCGCTCTGACAGGGCCAGCAGTCGGTCATGAAGTATATGGATTAGTATAGATACCTATTGCAGTACTTCATGGATGTTGCGGTGACCAAGTGACTCCAGGTATATTATTTCGTCAGACGACTAGAGGACCAGATAGCCAATGTCCTAGTTTACAGCGGCGCGCAGACTCTACAGGACATGTACGATCGAGCTCTTACATAGGAGACATATCTTTTAGAAAAGGATAAGCAAGGTCGCAGTAGTGCGATTGACACAGGCCGGACGAGTTTTAGGTCGACTATGGACTAAAAGAGGGCACGAGCGCTACAACATTGAGGACAGGCAGCAGGGATGGGATCGTTGAGGCAGTGATCGAGATGGCAGAGTATATGCAGTACCAGCGACAACGGCACCACGACAACATTACACTTAGGACTAATGAGGCAGAGACCAAAGATCACAGGGTCAAAGGTAGGGGACTGGACAATCGAGACAAGGGTTTGTGTGTTGGCAATGTGGACAGGAGGGCCACATCAGACGTGACTATACGCAAGAGTTAGAGACTCCAGTACCTAGGAGACCGGTGCAGACTCGAGAGCTGATGCACACAGCAATTGAGCCAAGCAAAGAGACGTCCCAGCGCAAGGTTCAGGGTGAGTTATTTATTTTCATAATTATATGTTATGTTTTATGTAAAGCATGCATGACTTAGTTGATGCATGGTCGATTTATGAGTATGTGGTCAGTGGGGCCACATGGTGGTGTTGTCAGTTTATATGGCAGGATTGGCCATGGTGTAGTGGCTAAGTAAGAGTTATCGTATGGACATACACAATGGGTAAATAAGTGTCAGTTGACCGGGATGGGTGACTGGATTAGGGTTTCTTAGACACAAGTTTTGGTTGAGTACAGGTGGCGGTGATAGTGGGGAAAAATCGTGACCAGAGTCCACGTGTGTGACATGCACCTAGAGCTCGCTATGAAGACTTGACCCTGTGAGTGGGAGTGAGAAGGTATTGTTCGACCATGTGAATGGGTGCGGTAGTGTCTAAGGAACTGTAGAAGAATTAGTCAGTGGTGGAACTGACGGGGAAGTGTGCAGTTCGGTGAACCGGGGATGTTACTCGAGATTGTTAGATTTCGATGATGAAATTCTCCTAGTTGAGAAGAGTTGTAACGACCTAAATTAATTTAATCAGGATTAGTGTTAATCACGAGGATTAACGGGTAATTCGGGCATTACGTGGATAGTTGGGTGGACTCGGATATGAGTACCCATGTTATATTGTGTTATTTGTGTATGTTGTGTGTATATTATTGTGACGTGGGAATTTAATATTTATATAAACATCACATGTGTGTAAGTTAATATCGGGCAAGGCTACGAGTTGGGTGAATGTCCCGAAGTACATGTCGGGGACCGGGTACTGGGTATCTGGTAGCTGGGGTATGGGACATGGATTGCCGGGTAGCTGAATAGTATTGTGACCTTACCTATGAATTTATATGATTTATTTAGGTGGCCTAACCTAAGGTTGAATAATAAATTAATGAATTAATTGAAGTTCTAGAGTGATAGGAAAAATCAGGGTAAATAGGATAAACCTCGATATGCACAATAAGGGAAATCAGGGCAAGTGTTGTTAGGATAAGGTGTCAAAAACTTTAGTGACACAAGGTGACTAGGAACCGTTAGATCCTTTTCAAGATATGTGTACATAGCTGATTAGAACAACATATAAATATCTTGATCGTTGGACAACATGCAAACCAAAACAATTTCTAAACAAAATTTAAGAAACAGAGAGAAGAAATCTGTGGGAAGGTGAATTCAAAGCTTGGAGAGTGAATTTCAGACATTCAACAATGAATTCAAGGTAATCTATCCCTCATAAATGTGAATTTTTGATTAAAAATGTGGTTTTGTGGGTTGAGGATGAAAAACGGATTTGTTGATGAAATTATCACTGTTTTTGCTCAATTTGACGTTCTTGAGGATTATTTTGATGAAATATGTTGATTTGGATCGAAATTGTAGAAAATTGAGGTGAATTTGGTAAATTGTTGGTTTATATACATGCATGTTGATTCGAGAATTTAATGTTGTTTTGGTGGATTTGTGGTGTAATTTTGGGTCTTTAATGAGTTGAGAGAGAAGAGGAAAGGAGAAAAAAAAGAGAAAAAAAAATTTGAGAGACGATTTTGTCTGTAATGTGGACGGACGACCGGACCGGAGTCCGTCTGATCCAACCACCTAAACTAGACCGGTTCAAGTAGGGCCCACTTATTTAAAAAAATAAAAACAAATAAATAATTAAAAATTAAATATTTATTATTCCCTGAAAAATAGTGGAAAATATCAAAAAAATTGGAGAAAATTCTAGAAAAATATAAAAATTAAGAAAAAGGTAGAAAAGTAGTTTTGAAACTTTTTGGGTATTTTAAAAAGCCCGACATAGTCCGGGAGAGGTACCACAACTCAAATTTGAAAATATGATATAATATCATAAAATTAGATAAAATGTGTCTTATTAATAATATAAAACACTACAAATGGACTTCAGGGACTAGTGAAGCATAGCTCGAGCATCGGGAAGCTAGGCAGGTCGAATTGGCGGGTCAAGAAGTCGGAGAGCGTATTTCAGGTGCGTATAACCCTTGAGGAAGTTACACTTTAAATTCATGGCGTGTATTTTATTGATTATCTTATCATATGTGATAACTGCTGGTGGTCACGCATGGTTTTTCATCTTGGTTATGACTACACATTTGAGCATGGGCTAGTTTGCGATGGCGACTGTATAGATAGGAGTAGAATGTATCTACAACTGTCTCGAGGGATTAAGTGTACTCTTAGAACTAAAAAGCTTGAAAAGGAGTATGTCCAGTTACTGAGTGGAGGTGCAGATCATTGTAAGCCTGTTATTAAGCACTGGTTTATGCTAAGAACTTCATTTTGCTATCATATGACCGGCGGGTCATGGTTTTATCATGATTGAACGAGTGATGGTTTATTTACTTGTTGGTTTTACCTTCGAGCCATTTAGTTAATTATTCGTTGGATATTAGATGTTTACATTTATAGTTGATGTGTGAATAATGTGATGCTCCGATGGATTGTTTACTGCCAGCCATAGGAATATGATTCTTATTGCTAAGGTCATATTCACATGTCGCGCAGGTTATCAACGTTTTCATGATTAATGTGTAGACTTCTGTTGGGAATTTACTCACTGGGCTCGTTGCTGTATGTGTTGGGCAACTGAGCGCAGATCTTGGTACGAGCAAAAGCATGGGAAATGAGGTACTAGGAAACTATCTTTGAGGCCGTTGCTGCTGATAGCTCGTGTTTTGATATCATGTATGTATATATTATTTTGCTAGGTTTTAGGAACTTTAGAACTTTATCACATGTAAATGGATTTCTGTTTACTTCGTCTCAGTTATATATATGGTGTTTATTTTCGGGTTTTCTACTATTTAGGTTAAATAAATTATCATAAAATACAAATTAAATGCTTCCACTAATGACATTATTGTAATTATCAACTAACCTAGTAGATGTGTAAGACAACTTAATATAGCAGGATTAGTTACACGGAGCGTCACTTCACAGAACTGCGGATGTGGGAGCAGTGATGATGTGTCCAGGGACGTGATAGGCGCTGCTGGGCTTACGGGCGGAGGGCGTGGGTCACGGGGCAACCCCTGGAGATTTAGGGCCATCACAGTTACAAAGCTTGTTGTGACTAGAAATCGTTATTTTGAGCCTTAGCTTCACGTAGGAAACGTGAGAAATCCAACAATAATGAAGTTTTATCCATTTTGTACCTAATCATCATCCTATAATTCTTGAATTAAACAAGCCAAGAATAATCATAATTCTGTTACAAAGCATATTTTGAATATAAATCGTTATTTTGAGCCTCAACTTCATGTAGGAACGTGGGAAATCAGACGAAAATATAGTTTTGCCAATTTTGTATCAAATTATCATCCTCAGAGTTTGAAATTCAACAAGCTGAGAAAAATCATAATTTGTTACAAAGCTTTTTGTGATGAGAAATCATTGTTTTGAGCCTAAAATTAACGTAGGTAACATGAGAAATCGAATGATAATGAAGTTTTGCCCATTTTGTATCAAATCATCGTCCACATAGTCTTAAAATTCAATAAGCTAAGAATAATCATAATTCTTTTACAAAGCTTATTGTTTCAAGAAATAGTTGTTTTTAGCCATAACTTCATGTTGGGAACATGGGAAATTGGGTGATAATGAAGTTTTGCTTATTTTGTATCAAATAATTACTCTAAGAGTTTTGAAATTCAGCAATCTGAGAATAATCATAATTATGTTACAAAGCTTCTTTTGAATAGAAATTGTTGTTTTGAGCCTCAACTTCACGTAGGGAACATGGGAATAGTACGACAATGTAGTTTTGCTGATTTTTTATCAAATCATTGTCCTCAATGTTTTGAAATTTAACAAGCTGAGAATAATCATAACTCTGTTACATAGCTTATTGTGAGAAGAAATTATTGTTTTGTGCCCTAACTTCACATAGGGAACATGGAAAATCGGACGATAAAGAAGTTTTTCCCATTTTGTATCAAATCCAACAAGTCAAAAATAATTATAATTTCGTTACAAAACTTATTGTGACAAGAAATCGATGTTTTCAGACTTAAGTTCACATAGAGAACATGGGAAATCATACGATAATGATGTTTTGATCATTTTGTATCAAATCATCATCCATAGAGTTTTGAAAATTCAACTAGCTGAGGAAACTTATAATTCTTTTGTGTCAAGAAATAGTTGTTTATAGCCATAAATTCACATAGGGAACTTGAGAAATTGGGTGATAATGAAGTTTGACCCATTTTATATGAAATCATCATTCTAAGAGTTTAAAAATTCAACAAGCCTAGAATAATCATAATTCTGTTAAAAAAGCTTATTTTGAATAAAAATAATTATTTTGAGCCTTAACTTCAAGTAAGGAACATGGAAAGTTGTACGATAATGTAGTTTCAGCCATTTTTTATCAAATCATCGTCCTCAGAGTTTTAAAATTCAATAAGCCGAGAATAATCATAATTCTGTTACGAAGCTTATTGTTAAAAGAAATCATTGTTTTGATCCTTAACTTCACGTAGAGAACGTGAAAAATCAGGCGATAATGAAGTTTTAAACATTTTGTATCAAATCATCTTCCTATGAGTTTTGAAATTTATTAAGTTGAGAATAATCATAATTCGTTTACAAAACTAATTGTGACAAAAAATCATTGTTTTAAGCCTTAACTTCACGTAGGGAACTTGAGAAATCAGTCGATAACGAAGTTTTATCCAATTTGTATTTAATTGTCTTCCTAAAAGTTTTGAAAATCAACAAGCCGAGAATAATCATAATTTTGTTACAAAGCTTATTGTCAATAGAAATTGTTGTTTTGAGCCTTAACTTCATGTAGGGGATGTGGAAAATCGAAAGATAACAAAGTTTTACCAATTTTGTATCAAATTATCATTACAAGAGTTTTGAAATTTAAGAAGCTGAGAATAATTATAATTCAATTACAAAGCTTATTATGACAAGAAATCATTGTTTGAACCTAAAATTCATGTATGGAATGTAGAAAATCGGATGATAATAAAGTTTTGCCTATTTTTTTATCATCATCCTCAGAGTTTTGTAATTCAACAAGCCGAAAGTAATCATAATTATGTTATAAAGGTTATTGTGAATAGAAATTATTTTTTTAGCCTTAACTTCATGTAGGGAATGTGAGAAATCAGGCGATAATGAAGTTTTGTCCATTTTGTATCAAATCATCGTCCTCTAAGTTTTGAAAACTAACAAAACAAGAATAATCATAATTCTGTTAGAAAACTTTTTTTGATATGAAATAATTGTTTTGAGCCTAAAATTCACTTAGGGAACGTGGAAAATCCAATGATAATGTAGTTTTCTCCATTTTCTATCAAATCAACCTCATCAAAGTTTTGAAAGACAAACAGATGAGAATAATCATAATTATGTTACAAAGCTTATTGTGACAATAAATTATTGTATCAAATGAACATCCTCATTATTTTGAAATTTAACAAGTAGGGAATAATCATGATTATATTACAAAGCTTATTATGACTAGAAATCGTTGTTTTGATACTTATCTTCACGTAGGAAACTTGAAAAATCGGAGGATAACGGAGTTTTATCCATGTTGTATCAAATCATCATCCTATGAGTCTTGAAATTCAACGAGTTCAGAACAATCATAATTCTAGGAAACCGATGTTTTGAGCCTAAAATTCACATAAGGGAACGTGGGAAATTGCGTGGCAATGAAGTTTTGCCCATTTTCTATCATCTTAAGAGATTTGAAATTCAACAAGCCGAAAAGAATTATAATTCAATTGAAAGGCTTATTGTGAATAGAAATCATTATTTTTAGCCAAAACTCCATGCAGGAAATGTGAAAAATCGGACGATAATGATGTTTTGCTCATTTTGTATCAAATCATCATCTAAGAGTTTTGAAATACAATAAGCTGAGAATAATTAGAATTATGTTACAAAGCTTTGTGACACAAAATCATTATTTTGAGCCTTAACTTCACGTAAAGAACGTGAAAAATCATACGATACCCATTTTGTATTAAATCAACATCCTAAGAGTTTTGAAATACAAGTGGAGAATAATTATATATCTGTTATAAAGCTTATTGTGACAAGAAATCATTCTTTTGAGCCTTATTTTTATGTGGAGTACGTGGGAAATCAGGCTATAATGAAGTTTTGCACATTTTTTATCAAATAATCATCCTCAGAGTTTTGAAATGCAACAAGCTGAGAATAGTCGTAATTCTAGTACAAAAGCTTATTGTTACTAGAAATCGTTGTTTTGAGCCTTAACTTCACATAGGCAACGTCAAAAATTGAACGATAATGAAGTTTTGCCCATTTTGTATCAAATCATTGTCCTAAGAGTTTTGAAAATCAACAAGCCAAGACTAATTATAATTCTTTCGAAAAGCTTATTGTGACAAGAAATCATTTTTTTGACCCTTAACTTCACTAAGAGAATGAGGAAAATCGAACGATAAAAACATTTTACCAGTTTTATATCAAATCATCCTAAGAGTTTTGAAATTCAACAAACTGAGATTAATTATAATTCTGTTACAAAAGCTATTGTGACAATTAATCGTTGTTTTGAGCATTTACTTCGAGTAAAGAACGTAGGAAATCAGGCGATAATGAAGTTTTGCACATTTTTTTTTTCAAATCATTGCCCTCAGAGTTTTGAAATTGAACAAACCCTGAATAATTATAATTCTTTTACAAATCTTATTGTAACTAGTAATCGTTGTTCTAAGGCTTAACTTTACGTAGGGAATGTGAGAAATTGGATGATAATGAAGTTTTACCCATTTTTTATTAAATTATCATCCTCAAGAGTTTTGAAGATCAACAAAATGAGAATAATCATAATTTTGTTACAAAGCTTATTGTGACAAGAATAATCATAATTCTGTTACAAAGCTTATCGGACAATAATGTAGTTTTCTGCATTTTGCATCAAATTATCATCCTTAGCGTTTTGAAATTAAAAAAGACGAGAAAAATCATAATTTGGTTTCCAATCTTATTTAGACAAGAAATCGTTGTTTCGAGCCTTGGCTTCACAAAGAGAATGTGGGAAATCAGACGAAAATGAAGTGTTATCCATTTTGTATCAAATCATCATCCTATGAGTCTTGAATAAAACAAGCTGAGAATAATCATAATTCTGTTACAAAACTTATTGTGACGAGAAATCATTGTTTTGAGCCTAAAATTTACGTAGAGAACATGAGAAATCGGGTGATAATGAAGTTTTGCCCATTTTTTTTTCTCATATTATAGTTCTTGGAGTTTTGAAAATCTACAAGCTGAGAATAAAAATAATTCTATTACAAAACTTATTGCGACAAGAAATCGTTGTTTTAAGCCTTAACTTCACGTAGGGTACGTGGGAAATCAGACACTAATGTAGTTTTCTCCATTTTGTCTCATATCATTATCCTCTGAGTTTTTAAATTCAAAAAGATGAGAATAATAATAATTCTGTTACAAAGCTTATTGTGACTAAAAATCGTTGTTTTGAGCCTTAACTTCAGTAGGAAACATAAGAAATCGGACGATACTGATATTTTGCCCATTTTGTATGAATTCATCGTCATCAACAAGTCGAGAATAATCATAATTCTTCTACAAAGATTATTGTGTCAAGAAATAGTTGTTTTTACCCATATCTTCACGTAAGAAACGTGGGAAATCAGGTGATAATGATGTTTTCCCATTTTATATCAAATCATTATTCTAAGAGTTTTGAAATTCAACAAGCTTAGAATAATCATAATTCTATTATGAAGCTTATTATGACTAAAAATCAGTGTTTTGAGCCTTAACCTCACGAGGAAACATGGGAAATCGGACTATAATGTAGTTTTGCCCATTTTGTATCAAATCATCATCCTAAGGGTTTTGAAATCTAACAAGTCGAGAATAATCATAATTCTGTTACAAAGCTTATTATTGTAATAAGAAATTGTTGTTTTAAGCCTTAACTTTATGTAGGGAACTTGGGAAATATGACGATAATAAAGTTTTACATGTTTTGTATCAAATTTTCATCCTAAGAGTTTTGAAAATCAACTAGCTAAGAATAATCTTAATTCTGTTACAAAGTTTATTTTGAAAAAAAATCGTTGTTTTGAGCCTTAACTTCACGCAAGAAAAGTAGAAAATCGGACAATAATGAAATTTTATCCATTTTGTAACAAATCATCCTCAGAGTTTTGAGATTCAACCTACCGAGAATAATCATAATTCTGTTACAAAGTTTATTGTGGCAAGAAATCGTTGTATTAAGTCTTAACACGTTAGGAATGTGGAAAATCGGACTATAATGAAGTTTTACCCATTTTGTATCAAATCATCATTCTAAATGTTTTGAAATTCAACAAGCTGAGATTAATCACAATTATGTTACAAAGCTTATTATGAATAAACATCATTATTTTAAGCCTTAACTTCACATAGGCAACGTAGGAAATCAGACGATAATGGAGTTTTGCCCATTTTGTATCAAATCATCGTCCTCCAAGTTTTGAAATTGAATAAGCCGAGAATAAATATAATTCTGTTACAAAGATTATTTTGACAAGAAATCATTGTTTTGAGCTTTAACTTCACTAAGAGAAAGTGGAAAATTAGAGGATAATGAAGTTTTGCCAATTTTGTATCAAATCAACGTCATCAAAGTTTTGAAATTCAACAAGCCAAGAATGATCATAATTCTGTTACAAAGCTTATTGTGACAATAAATTATTGTGTCCAGACATAACTTCACTTAGTAAACATGGAAAATCGGATGATAATGATGTTTTTCCCATTTTTATCATATCATCATCCTCAAAATTTTGAAATTCAACAAGTCAAGAATAATCATAATTCAACAAAGCTTATTGTGACAAGAAATTGTAGTTTTAAGCCTAAAATTCATGTAGGGAACGTGAAAAATTGGACGATAATGATGTTTCGCCAATTTTGTCTCAAATAATCATCCTTAGAGTTTTGAAATTTAACAAGCCAAGAGTAATCATAATTCGACAAAGCTTAAAGAGACAAGAAATCGTTGTTTTGAGCCTAAAATTCACGTAGGAAAGATGGGAAATCAGATGATAATGTAGTTTGGCCAATTTTGTATCAATTCGTCATTTTAAATGTTTTGAAATTTAAGAAGTTGAAAATAATCATAATTCTATTACAAAGCTTATTGTGATTAGAAATCCTTGTTTTGAGCCTTATTTTTAAGTAGGAAACTTTGGAAAATCGAATGATAATGAAGTTTTGTCCATTTTATAACAAATCATTATCCTCAAAGTTTTGAACTTCATCAACCTGAGATTAATGTAATTCTGTTACAAAGCTTATTGTGTATAGAAATCGTTGTTTTGAGCCTTAACTTCACGTAGAGAATGTGGGAAATCGAACAATAATGAAGTTTTATCCATTCGTATATACTAATACACAGTATACAAACACAATACATCACATAATTCTACGCAATTGTTAATCGAGACAAACCGGGCTTAACCACGAGCCTAATTGGGATTAATTGAAGTTCAGATTACCGCTAATCACGTGCTTAAGGTAACGGGTCGTTACAATCTCCCCAATTTAGTAATGATTTCGTCCTCGAAATTAAGGTAATGTACAAGTCACCAATAATTTATGAGAGAAATGGATTTTCCCTTATAATTCCAGTTTTTTCAGCTTTTTCTTCTTTCACTTGTCTAGTATATGTGGTTACACCACCATATCACTAGCATAAAACTTCTTTCAACTTTACTTTGAAGAATAACGTAACCAAATTACCGTTTCATTTTTCTCTTTCTATTTAATGGATGTAAATAACACCATTCCATTAATTTAGCTTAATCCAAATCTATACAACCCGTTCATATGTGAGATTTCTAAAAGATTAAATTTATCTTTTGATACCTCTAACAACCTATGATATTTGTTACGTTTGCTATTTTTCTTAAAGATTGTTGTAGGCCGAGCATTGACAAATCCAATCAGTATTAACAGTATCGTGTCTCCTACCTCCGTTCATCCCATGGCTAAATGGCACGGTCGACAATCATGTCTCCTACCTCTGTCCACTACAATTGAATAGCAAGGTCAACATATGTGTATCTCCTACCTCCATTCCACCCATCGGTGAATGGCAAGGTCAACCACACAACATTCTCATCATTTTGTTCTTTTCGATACTTGCTTGAAACTTAAAGATTTCGTCAATCTATACACTACAACTTATTTTTTTTAACCTCATACTATTCATTTCTTTTATATTGTAATATACATCACCTAGTCTGCTCTATTTCTTCTGTGTAGTTCTTTATTACCTCAATTCATTTTAGTACAGTATCTCCCATTCTTATATCTCACCCTTATGGTAGGATAAGAATGAGCATACCTCATTCTGTAACCCCTTTAGATTAGTAAGATCATTAAAGAAACTCATACAGGTAAGTCGATTCTTTTAGTGATTAACATGATGAGAGACAAGCTCAATCATACTCGTTGAATTAGGATTAGTAACACAATCTCTTCGTCAATGGGAAGGAAATATATTATATCGAGATTGAGACTGGTCTTCAATTTATATCAATAACTTTTTTCCTCAGTGAAAGCAAGTCCCAGATCTCTATCTGGAACATTATAATATTATACTATCTCATATCTCCATACAATTATTTTGCTCAATCCTTTCAAGTATAACATATGCTCTCACTGATAAGAATCTTGGAGACTAGCTTCCCTCATCAAGTACAATTCAAATTATTATTGTGCTGATGTCTTATTCACCGCCTAAAATCTACAATCATGTTTCTTTTTCTTTTATCGGGTATAGAAAAGAATTTAACTGATTCTTTAGATTTCACTACTCAATATCACATAATGAATACATCTCACATCTCTTTATAATCTCACTATATATCATCATCTCAAACCATTTATAATTTGTTCATATACCCAAATATAATATGACATTGCGTATATCCATACTGTAAAGAGATTCATGAGATATTCAGAATAATTCTTACCGAACCTTCTACCTGAATCAATTTTTGTTTCTAAATTTATTACGTTCAATACAATTTTCAATACTGCATCTAATCTGGACACTACTCATTCATAATCAATCTCTAACACATTGAGTTGTTCCAATTAGATCTTTTCCACAACCTCATCACCCATTAATTTATTCATTCACTGAGTTCAGTCTCCCTCGAAACTCCAAAGAAATGGACTAGTAATTATCAATTTCAACTTCTCAATTGATGATATGCCTGCGCAGGACTTCCTTTCTTTATCAATTTTATCTATCTCTCTAATGAGATAATACTGAGAAGTTCCTATTATAAATATACCTCATGCCCCTTTCATTCAATTAAGTATTGACCATCGTCAATTACTTTGTATGGGTGATTACTCAGAGTAAATATATCATTTTTCCATTATTATGACTCATTACATTTCAAATTTATTTCACTCTGGCATAAAAATACTCTTCAAACTCTCATAGTTTGAAGCTTCCCTTGAGTCACATGTTACCAGTTTCACTGGTTTTTTCAAAATTTTCATTTATCATTTAGTGATTCCGCTAAGATCTTCCAATCTTAGGAATAACTAAATGACATTCATATCCTTCAAACCCTTGTACATGATATAGCTGTACTTAAAAACCTCTTAATGAATTAATAAACTTGCACGTTCTATCCCATTAATTAAATTCATACTAATACTGAGATCTTCCTCCCTATCTTATCATTTTCAAGTCTTTCCTCTATTCTTGCAATCCATTTCATCCATCGTTTGAAATATATATTCTCAATTTTTCATTATCAATTGATGCCTTATAATAATTTGATTCTCTTACTAACACCATTGTAGTTAAACTACTTTTCAATTTCCTCAAGGCATCTTTTGTATCATGTACAACTCATCTCCACTCAATTCTAAAGTTAATTGAATATACAACACAACTATACCATAATTCTTTATATAAGTTGTTTGAATCCTTCAATTATTTCACATTCTATCACTTTCTATCTTTGTGTTGAATATAAAACAACTTTCCAATTGTCTTAACCTCAGTCAAATCCTTTGACTCATAATTTAAAATTCAACATATATCTTAGTGGTTTTCAGTTGAACTTAACCATTGCACGTACAACTTTAGGTATATGTCAATCTATTGTCATAGTTCCACATAACTTTGCAACAGTACTTTGCACTTTTTGTAAGGTTTCAACTTAATTATGATTTTATCTCAATAGAGTTTAACAACTTTACATCTTTCCATTATTAAACATAGCATGAGCTCTAGTGAGTTTCTATGATTTACACCATAATCTTTTACATTATCGAGCCATCACTTGATCATGTACTCATAGGTTCTAATCTTTACTTAATGACAACCACATCTCAATCAACTCTTGAGAACATTAGTTTCATTTCAATTCTCAACATGAGTTGTCAATTCTGGGAAATAACAATCATTCACTCATAATTTTTATTCAAGTTAACTCATCACTTAAATTTAGTTCTCAAACTCATACAATTCTCATAATACCTCAAAGTAAAATATAATTGATCATTAGTTTGGTATCAAAATCAAGTAATTGATGAATTCTCAACTTAAGTTGTGATAAGATTCCAGGCAATTCTACTAACACATTACTTAAAACCTTAAATTCACAATCTTACATTCATCAAGCTTGCTTTTCCATTACCGACCTACTACTTTTTACCCAAACCATCTGAATTTCAAGTGATTATTGTATTTCAATGAATTATCATTAGTAGAATTTATATATTTTCACATTTTCCATTATAGATCGCAGTTAGTACTCATCTTTTGATATACTACTTCCTTTATTTATTCCTTATGCCACAACTCATCCATTGAGTTTTCAATTCTTAACTTTATTGACAACTCATTCTCCCCAATTTAGACTGTATCCAGAAGATTAAATCACTTCACTAGCTCATTGCTATGTTTTTCTCAACTTGCTCCAAACGGTACACTACTTGCCTATATCAGGTATCTTTTATGACAAGAGTGTCAGGTTTATGAATCTTCCTGCCTGCACGCCTATAAAGTTCTTCAATGAGTTAATGTTAGGCCTCCACCTCTAACTTTTCCAAATCCTTAGATTTATATATTTGCAACTTACCCTTCACTTCCATATTCGATTTACCATTACTTTAAAAGTGATTATAGTTTATCAACCAAGATAGAGTTGACCAACAACATGAATTTTTTTTCTAGAATCCTTCACTAATATTACTATTTTATATTACATAATTGATAAAAGATACGAGTCCCACATGCCTGTCCGGAGCTTATATGTTTTATCGAATTATACAACTCCCCGGAGTCCTCAAACCTTCCCGCATCGGTCCATTACCTAAAATAGATCAATTGTTATTAACTTATGTCTAATATTCATTTATTAACATTTCTAAAGTAATCCCATTCAAATCTGGAATCTCGGGACCTATTTTGTAATCTATTTTAACCAATTCACGTTTTTCAAGGTAAAAACTCCAGTATAAGGTCTCCTTCGACTTTTGAATTCCTCTTTATCCATAGAAATTCCACAATTTCTATTTGTTTGGTCAAAATACCATTTTTTATATTTTTACCTATTTTTCTGAAGATTCTTTCTTTCTTTTTTCTTTCTTTTTCTTTATTTAACCCTGAACCGGGCTGAACCGGCCCTGTTCAGAGGTTGTCTTCCACAACAGAACTGCGCACAGACAGTTTTGGTTTTTTTATTTTTTTCATTTATTTTTTTTCAAATCAGGGTCGGGAAAGCCAGACCATGTTCAATCCTCAGCAGGGGAGTATTCCCCTGCTTCTTCTTCCTTGTTCGGTCATGGCCTCCGCCATGGCTGAACTGTAGCAATACACAACAAACAATAACAACCACAACAACAATAATCCAACAACAACAAAAATGAGAGCAAGCTCACCTCAGTCTCAAACACGCGATACAGTGATCTTCTCGAGCTCGTGAGCTCCTTTGCTTCTCCACATTTCTTCTTTCTCTCTCGTGCTCGTCTGTTCTCTCCCTCTCTCATTTGTGTTCTCATTTAAATGAAAGAGAAGCAGTTTATTTTAGGAAATGACCAAAATGCCCTTCTAATATTATTTCCTCCTTAACAAACTCAATACCCTTAATGGTAATTTGACCTTTTCTAATTTATTATATACATATATATATATATATATATTTATATATACTGGTTTATATAAATATATATATATATACATTTATCAATATGTTGCGCCTAAAATTCTGTTGCGCGCGTGAACGAGTCAGGCGTACACACTACCATACAACATACGCGTGTCACCCGCGACCACGCATGTCACTCAGGCACGCATGTCACTCGGTGCCCTGACAATTTATCATTATTCATTTAGTTTCTATTTTAATATATATATTATATATCCATAATATATAAGAATATATATTTATGCCTATAATTACATTATTCACGCCAACGAACACACTCGGGCATCAACACTATCCTGCATCTCATGTGTGTACTCCTTGACCCACACATGGTATTAAACATTCTTCATTTACCAGATTATCCATTCGTATATACTAATACACACCATATAAACACAATACATCACACAATTTCACGCATGCATTAATTGAGACAAACTGGGCTTCACGAAGAGCCTAACTCGAATTCATTGAGATTCGAATTACCGTTAATCACGTGCTTAACATAACGGGTCTTTACACCCTATGCGAAGTTAAGGCTCAAAACAACGATTTCTAGTCATAATAAGCTTTGTAACAGAATTATAATTATTCTAGGCTTGTTCAATTTCAAAACTCTAAGGATGATGACTTGATACAAAATGGGTCAAACTACATAATTGTTCGATTTCTCACATTCTTTACGCAAAGTTAAAACTCAAAACAATGATTTCTCGTCACAATAAACTTTGTAAGATAATTTATAACTATTCTCGGCTTGTTGAATTTCAAAACATAGAGGACGTTGATTTGATAAAAAAAATGTGCAAATTTTATTATTGCCTGATTTCTCACGTTCTCCACTTGAAGTTAAGGCTAAAAACAACAAATTCTTGTCACGATAATAAGCTTTGTAATAGAATTATAATTATTCACAGATTGTTGAATTACAAAATTTTTAGGGTATTGATTTGATACAAAATGGCTAAAACTTCTTTATCGTCACGTTCTTTACTTAAAGTTAAGGTTTAAAACAATTATTTCTTGTCATAATAAGCTTTGTGACAAAATTATGATTATTTTTCGATTTTTGAATTTCAAAACTTTGAGGATGATAATTTAATACAAAATGGGCAAAATAACATTATCTTCCGATTTCTCACGTTACCTACGTGAAGTTAAGTCTGAAAATAACGATTTCTTGTAACAGTAAGGTTTGTAATAGAATTTTGATTATTATTAGCTTGTCAAATTTCAAAACTCCGAGGATGATAATTTGATACAAAATGGTATAACTACATTATCGTCTGATTTCCTACTATCCCTACGTGAAGTTAAGTCTCAAAACAACGATTTCTAGTAACAATAAGCTTTTTAACTGAATTATGATTATTCTCGACTGGTTGATTTTCAAAACTCAGAGGTCATTGATTTGATAAAAAAATGTGCAAAAATTCATTATCACCTGATTTCCCACGTTCTCTAAGTGAAGTTAAAGATCAAAACAACAATTTCTTATCACAATAATAAGCTTTGTAACATAATTATAATTATTCTCGGGTTATTGAATTTCAAACTTTTAGGATAATGATTTGATACAAAATGGGTAAACCTTCTTTATCGTTTGATTTTTCACGTTCTCTAAGTGAAGTTAAGGCTCAAAACCACAATTTCTTGTCACAATAAGCTTTTTAACATAATTATGATTATTCTTGACTTGTTGATTTTCAAAACTCTGAGGATGATGATACAAAATGGGCAAAACATCATTATCGTCTGATTTTTCATGTTTCCTACGTGAAGTTAAAGCTCAAAACAATGATTTCTAGTCACAATAAGCTTTGTAGGAAATTTAATATTATTCTTTGACTGTTTAATTTGAAAACTCAGAGGACATTGATTTGATAAAAAATGTGCAAACCTTCATTATTGTCTGATTCCCAACATTTTTTATGTGAAGTTAAGGCTCAAAAATACTATTTCTTGTCACAATAAGCTTTGTAATAGATTTATGATTATTATTGGCTTGTTGAATTTGAAAACTTAGAGGACGTTGATTTGATAAAAAAATGTGCAAAACTCATTATTGTCTGATTTTCCACGTACTCTAAGTGAAGTTAAGGCTAAAAAAAACGATTTCTTGTCACAATAAGGTTTTAATCAGAATAATAATTTCTTTTAGCTTGTTCAATTTCAAAACTCTTAGGATGATGATTTGATACTAAATTGATAAAACTTCTTTATCGTCCGATTTCCCTCGTTCCCTACGTAAAGTTAAGGCTTAATACAATGATTTCTTTTCACAATAAGATTTGTAACGTAATTATGATTATTCTCGGCTTGATCAATTTCATGTTTTGATAATGAAGTTTTGTAATCATCATCCTATGAGTCTTTATGAATTTCAAAACTCAGAGGATGACGATTTGATACAAAACTCTATGGATGACGATTTGATACAAAACTCTGAGACTTTTTGTAATTATCATCCTATGAGTCTTTATTGTGAAAACTCATAGGATGATGATTTGATAAAGAAGTTTTGAAAATCATCCTATGAGCATTCATTATTCTAAGCTAAAAATAATGATTATTCTCGGCTTGATGATATTCAAAACTCTCAGTCTTTATTATAAGCCAAGAAAAATGTTTTTATATAAAATAGGAAAACTTCATTATCAAAACTTTTGGTCAATCTTTTTGTAATTATCATCCTATGAGTCTTCATTATTCCCAGCTTATTGAATTTCAAAACTCTAAGGACGAAGATTTGACACAAAATGGGTAAAACTACAAAATCATCCGATTTCCCTCGTTCCTACATGAAGTTAAGGCTCAAAATAACGATTTATAGTCACAATAAGCTTTATAACAGAATTATGATTATTCACGCCTTGATGAATTTCAAAACATAGAAGATGTTTATTTGATAAAAAAATGTGCAAAACTTCATTATCGTCCGATTTCTCACGTTCTCTACATGAAGTTCAGGTTCCAAACAACGATTTCTTGTCACAATAAGTTTTGTATTAGAATTATAATTATTCTTGGCTTGTTTATTTTCAAAACTCTTAGGGTGATGATATAATACAAAATGGGTAATACTTCTTTATCCTCTTATTTCTCTCATTCCTTACGTAAAGTTAAGGCTCAAAACTATGATTTCTTGTCACAACAAGCTTTGTAATTGAATTATGATTATTTTTGGCTTATTGATTTTCAAAACTCTGAGGATGATGATTTGATACAAAACATCAATATCGTCCGATTTCCCACGTTTCTTACTTGAAGTTAATGCTTAAAACAACGATTTCTATTCACAATAACCTTTGTAACAGATTTATGATTATTCTCGGCTTGTTGAATTTGAAAACTTAGAGAACGTTGATTTGATATAAAATGTGAAGAACTTCAATATCGTCTAATTTCCTACGTTCTCTACGTGAAGTTAAGGCTAAAAAGTACGATTTCTTATCACAACAAGCTTAGTAACAGAATTACAATTATTCTCGACATGTTGACTTTTAAAAGTCTTAGGATGATGATTAGATAATAAATGGGTAAAACTTCTTTATTGTCCGATTTCTTACGTTCCTTACGTGAAATTAAGGCTCTAAACAACGACTTCTTGTCAAAATAACCTTTATAATATAATTATAATTCTTCTCGGCTTGTTGTATTTCAAAACTCTTAGGATGATGATTTGATAAAAATGGATAAAACTGTGACGACCCCAAATTTCCCTTACATTTGGGTATGCCCCGCCTAGGCTTGTACATGTCCCCAAGCCGGTACTCGGCAAACCTGGCGAGCCTAGTCAGCCTCCAATCAATTAATTATATAATTTATGAAAGAGTTATTGCAAGTTTTACGCAACGGAAAGTAAATAAACTAAACATAAGGAAAATAACTCAGTCAAAGGGAAATTATGAATCTATAATGTGGAAAACCCCAAAATATTCATCTACAATCAAATGTGAAAGAGAGTAACGCATACACGATATCCAAATCAAAATGGTCCCCGGTTCAATAGTCAAAAACAATTATATAAAATTTCATACAACCAAGCAAAACATATGATGGACCTACACTAAGGTTTCCAAGTCCAGCCGCTCAGTCCTTACAGAAAGTCACCTAGGCAGGGCTCCTTACCTCCACTGCACTTTGCCCTATCTGCACCCACTGTTACAAACTAGACGGTGAGCAACTTGAGAAATTGAATGTAAAGCTAGAAGAAAATAACTGTAATTCATGATATATTAAGTAAAGCAGTCTAAATATCATGCAGTAATAGAAATACATGAATTTAAATAGATCAAGTGCATGACAAACAGAGCAATAGATATCAATTGAAATTCAAATGTGTTCTTAGGATTCAAAAGAGGCCCATAAGTCGTCTCAATCATAGCATAACGACGAAGACCTCGCGAGGTCTTCCCGGGCATCAACACAAGCGAAGGCACAACCATGATGGGAGGGACACAAGCCCTCCTACCCAGTACTCGGTGTCACACGGTCACTAAGGGTGGTCACACACTTCTGTACAAGAGTGCCCACGTTTTATCCCTCTAGTGCAGGTCCTAGTACTCTTGATACGGAACACTTATGCCAAGAAACACACAACAAGGAATGGAATGAAATACCAATAACAAAGCATAACGAATCTGAATAAATGATAATGAATTACATGGCATTTTCTTATAATGAATTACATGGCATTTTCTTACTGGCTTACAAATGATACATAAGCTTGTGGCAAATGTACTTACCTGACTAATCGTAACCCGTAGACACTCTCGCATTCCTAACGCGTATCCCTGAGTTTTTTGATACCGAAAAAGGTCAAAAAACTCGTATTAATAGGTTAATTCATCAATTAAACCCTAGGTTAAACACTAGTGTTTTTCCCAAGTGTTTTAAGGACTCAAACAACTTGACAAATCGATTGGAAAACTAATACTCTCTCTCGGGTTTTAAAAAACCATGACAATAACCACGACTACGATATCACAACATCGTTAACCATGATGCATGTAAGCTTACTCATGAATTTTAGGCTCGACTCAGTTGTATGTGGGTCACACCATAACCTCGAAGACCAGCGGCGTAACTACGACATCACTACCATTCAACAACGTAAAACACAATCACCACTCAACACGAAACTCAACATGACCATACACTAGCGAGTATGGAACCTCACAGGTGTGGTTCAACGTCCGTAGAATGCCAACATGGCATGGAAACGCCATATGCATGCCCTACGTTACGTCAACAACTACTCGACGCAATAGAAATAATCTACGCATAACTTTGTCATTACAACGACTCTTCGCCATCAATGTGGACACTCTAGGATTTATGGGACACACACGAGGGTTTTTAGTGTGATCCCTGATGCTCCCCTATTCATTGCGTTTGACGGTAGTGTAACAACCCCAAATTTTAACTGACTTGTGTTACACTTGTTAGGAACGTAGCCTAGCTACGTGATACTAGGCAGTATTTTGAACTTCAGGAGTTGACACTGAAGTGATTTTATGATTCTCTGATTGTGTGTATTAGTATTTTAGTATTTTACATGTCTTGAGCCATTTAGGTGATTTTTAGTTGAGTGAGGTTTTGCCTAGTTAAACGGGGGATAAAAACAAGTAAAGAGTACAAATAAATGATTTTTTAATTAATTTAATTAATTAGTTGGCAAGACAAGGCGAGACTACACATGCTACGGGAGTCGGGGTAAGGCAAGATGGACCGAGGAACGTCGTTTGAACGCGGGAGTTGGTTAACTCTGCAACATACAGGCTATGGAATAAAAATTGTTAAAGTGATACAGCTTGATGAGGAGAGCCATGAGATTGGCATTAAGATTTGTATTTGTGTTGAGTTAAGATGATGAGGTAAAAGACACATAAGGGCAAATATTTCAAAATGTGCAAGTGTTAAACTCAAGGGCAAAAGAGTCATTTTGAGTGATATATATATAAAACGTTTGTAATAAACCCTCTCCTTCTTCAAGCTCACTACCGCCACCCCTCCTCTCTCTACTCGGCCTCACCGAACTGGACCACACCAGAGTTGCTGGTCGTCGGAGGTGAGCTCTCTCTCTCGGTCTCGATTTCTCTGCTCCTCCCACTCGGCTTCTTTGCTCACTCGCTACCCTTCTCGGCCACACGTCCTCCCTCCCTCCTCTCGGCTAGACGTCAACACCGCTACCCTCCTCCTGTTCTCGCCATCGACGAACTGGCACTGGTCCCTAGGACCCCAGCAGTGGACGAGCTCACCAGAGATCTGTCACTCTCTCTCTCAGTTTTTTCTTTCTCACACTCTCCCTCTCTCTCATCCGTTTTGGTGGCACCCTTGCTTCCATGACTCCACCTGTTGTAGTGGTTGTTAGACCTCGCCTGAGGTACCTCTGCTCGTCGGAGTCGAGAGTGAGTGTCCTTTTTCTCTCTCTCTTTCTCTTACTATTTTTCTTACTATTCCATACGAATATGTTGTATTTGTTTATTGCCACTATTGTGAGTGGTGAACAACCGTGATTGGGACTGGTTGAGGTCAACTCAACGGTCCCGGAGCCTCCTCTATTCATGGTAGATGTAGAGTGTTGCTTGGTGTTACTGTTTGTCTTTCCATTTGCATTATACCTCACTGTTTTGGTGACTTTTGTGGTGGTGATCGATGCAATGACCAGGGAATGGTCGGGGACAGCATCACGGTGGTTCATCGAAGTCCTGACGTCCCAGAGCACCCCCATCACAGTGGTTGTGGATTTTGTGACTGTTTTGGACAGTAAGATGTGGGTGGTTCGTGAGGTTTGTATGTGTGTGTCTTACTGTTGAGACGTTATGGTGTGGGGTGTGTATGTTGTGTCTCACTGCTGAGATGTTGGGTTGTGGTATGTGTGTTGTGTGTCATGGTTGGTATACACTTTCTTAGTGTGTGATGTTTGGTAAGTATGTTGTAGGTAAATGGGTTGTTGATAGCTTATCTTGACTATTTTGAGTACTCGCCAGAAAACCGCCTGAATGGGCGAAGCCACCGCTGTGCCACCATGACTAGAGATGTCAGGGACCAAGCTAAGTCCATGTTTGTGTCTCACAACTCTTGGAGTGGCCTAAAGAATAGTGAAGGTAGAGAAGAGTTGTGGTGTTTAAACAATTTCCTTTATTTTTGTTATCATTTCATGTGAATTTCAACGTCAAGTTCGTAATCGTATGTATGGTGGGAATACGATCTGGTTGAGGGGTTTTCTAGCAACTCAATGCCGTGGTGACCCCTCCCCAATGTCGGAGAACATCAACATGATACTACAATAGTTCATGGTCTTGATGGGTGTTCAATTTTTATTATGTTTCGAGGATATGTGATGTTAAATTTCTTTCAGTGAAGAACTCATGGCATGAATACATGATTAAGTGATTTGATTTCATGTCTACGTGAGAACATATATGCGTTAAGTATGATATTGGTTTTGTATATGCGTGTGTTATTGGTCGGGGTTCATGACGAGTGTAGTTATGGTTTAGAGTATATGTTGTGATAACATGTGGTGAAATGGTCAAGATGTTGTGGTCATGCCGCCTGCTCTCAAAGCTATGACATGACCCACTGAGCTGAGCCGAAGACTTATAATTAGGCTTACATAAGTGTGGTTATAAAACCCAAGAGAGTCATTATGTTTTGTTATGTTTTTGGTTTGATTTACCGATCGAATTATCGAGTTGTTCGAGTCATTAAAACATTGGGAAACATTAGGGTTTCAACCTAGGATTAGTAATGACTCGAGCCATTAATTCAATTCTAACTTTGTCAGGTAGCAGGATACTCGAGGATACGCGTTAGGGACGTGAGAGTGTCTACGGGTTGTGATTAGTCAGGTAACTACATTTGCCACATGCTTATGTATGATTTGTAAGCCAGTAAGAAAATGCCATGTGATTCATTATCATTTATTCAAATTCTTTATGTTCTATTATTGGTATTCCATTCCATTCCTTGTTGTGTGTTTCTTGGCGTAAGTGTTTCGTCTCAATAGTACTAAGACCTGCACTAGAGGGATAAAATGATAGCACTCTTGTACAGGAGTGTGAGACCACCCTTAGTGACTGTGTGACACCGAGTACTAGGTGGGTGGGTTTGAGTCTCTCTCATCATAGCTGTGCCTTCGCTTGTGTCGATGCCTGGGAAGACCTCGCGAGGTCTTCGCCGTTATGCTAAGATTTAGACCACTTATGGGCCTCTTTTGATTCCTTGGAACACACTTGACTTTCAATTGATATCTATTAGTCTATTTATCATGCATCTTGTTTATTTAAATTCCTATCTTTCTATTACCGCATAATATTTAGACTGCTTTACTTGTTAAATCATGAATTATTGTTATCTTCTTCTGGCATTACATTTGATTTCTTTCAGTTGCTCACTGTCTAGTTTGTGACAGTGGGTGCAGATAGAGCAAAGTGCAGTAGAGACAAGGAGCCCTGCTTAGGTGACTTTTTGTGAGGATTAGCAGTTAGACTTTGGGACTATTTAGTAGGTTTTATATTTTGCTCATTTGTATATTGCTTTATATATGTATGTTTTGGTTTATAGAACTTGGTATTATTATTGAGATTACTATCATGTATGTTGGTTTATCAAATTGTACATGAATACCTGAGGTTTTTCCACACTATAGAATTTCTAATTTCCCTTTGATTGAGTTATTTCCCTGATGTTTAGTTTATTACAATTGCTTAGTCTTCCGCTGTATATTATTGCAGTAACTCTTTCATAAATCGTTAAATTAATTAAATCGAAGGCTGACGAGGCACGTCAGGTTACCGAGTGATTACTTAGGGTCTCCAAAGGTCTAGGCCGTGCATACCCAATTGCTCGGGGAAATTGGGGCCGTCACAGGTAGTGTCGATCATACATGATAGCTTGCGACGAGCTGGGCAACAACGATATCACGTGAAATGACGCTTACCAAGTTCACCACCACTAATAGAGACACTCCGAGGGCTGTGAGACTCCATGACGGACATGGTAAGGTCTTCGGCAATCCCCCTATGTCCTCGCATCGACGGTAGCACCGCCATGACGGTGGTTTTTGATGAGAAGAATGCATTAACAACACTCAACGAAAATAACATAAAACACACATAAACGCCACTTTTTTGGGCCACACCGAGAGTCGCAAGACACAAGCATGGACTTAGCTTAGTCCCCGACATCCCTAGTCACGGTGGCTTAACAGCAGTGGCGTCAAGGCAGCAGTTTTCTAACGAGCAGTTCCAACAACACCAAAATGAGACATCAAACAAGAACAAACCTCTGTCGCACTTATACAGAACGCTTTGGGATTGGGAAGCAACCACAGGTTCATGGAAGTGTTCCTGACATACCCCAAGTCACGGCAGTCAGCGATGGTGGCACAGGACGGCGGAGCAGTGGATAAGGCGTGAATGAAACAAAAACAACACAGTGGACAGTTTGGACAACATAGGTTCATGCCTTGTGTTAGCAGCATTTCAAGGACGTGGGGGTATTGGTGGACCACCAAGGGTCACCCCTGACCATCCCTGACAATTACTGACCGTTAAAGCAGAAGCCAAACGAGGGGTGACACTGAACTGAACAAGAGAAAGAAAGCAAATGAGAAAAAGAGACCTTACTTCGATGAGCTCCGACCTCCACTGGGTCTTCGAGGACCAGTGGTGCTCAATTGAGGTGGGGGAGAGAAGGAAATGGAAGAGAGGGGCGGTAGTGAGAGACGAGGAGGGAGAGAGAGAACGATAGAGGAGAGAAAGATCGAGAGTGACGGTCCTCCGACTAGCAGAGGGACCTCCGGCGAGGGTCCAGGGCCAGTCACCAGGGGGAGGCTCGGTTATGTGAGAGAGAAGGATCAGTGAGAAAGAATGGGATAGGTTGTGTGTGGTAGGAGATGATGAATATTGAATGGAAAAGTGGGGTGTGTCCTTTTATAGACTTTTTCATCTCATCTCCTCACCCGCATGGATCACAAGGTTGATCTAAGGGCTCTCCACTATTTTGCTGTGTCACTTTAATAATCCTATCCCATTATTCGTTTGCTTTGTAGTTATCAAACTCTCGTGTTCATACAACGTTCCTCAGTTCATCTTGCCTTGTTCCAACTCTCAAAATGCACGTAGTTTCACCTTGTCTCGTAAATAATTATTTAAATTATATAAAAATTCATTTAATTGTATTTTTTTAATTGTGTTACACCCCCGTTTACCTGGGCAAATCCTTACTTAGTCTAACAGTCGCCCGAACGGCTCGAGATTTGTATAAAACTACAATAATAATACACACATCATAGAAACATAATATCACTTCGGTGTCGACTTTCGAAGTTCGAAATACTGTCTAGTATCACGTAGGTGGGTCACAATCCTAACCACTACAACACTAGTCGATTAAAATTGAGGGTTTTTACAAGAACTTCTTTATTGTCTGATTTTCCTACGTGATGTTAAGGCTCGAAACAATGATTTCTTTTAAGTATAAGCTTTGTAACATAATTATGACTATTCTCGTCTTATTGAATTTCAAAACTTTGAGGATGACGATTTGATACAAAATGGACAAAACTACATAATCGTCTGATTTCAACCTGCCTTACATGAAATTAAGGTTGAAATAACGATTTCTAGTCACGCAATAAGCTTTGTTACAGAATTATGATTATTGTCGCCTTGATGAATTTCAAAACTCAGAGGACGTTGATTTGATAAAAAAATGTGCAGAACTTCACTATTTTGGATTTTCTACGTTTTCTATGTGAAGTTAAGCCTCCAAATAATGATTTCTACTCACAATAAGTTTTGTCACAGAATTAAAATTATTCTCGCCTTGTTGATTTTCAAAACATTTAGGGTGGTGATTTGATACAAAATGGGTAAAACTTCTTTATTGTCTGATTTCCCACATTCCTTACATAATGTTAAGGCTCAAAACAACAATTTCTTGTAATAATAATCTTTTTAACAGAAATATGCTTATTCATGGCTTGTTTATTTTAAAAATTTTAAGGACGTTTGATTTGATACAAATTGGGTAAAATATCATTATTGTCCAATTTCCTGCATTTTCTGCGTGAAGTTAAGGCTCAAAGCAACGATTTCTAGTCACAATAAGCTTTCTAACAGATTTATGATTATTCTCAGCTTGTTGAATTTGAAAATTCCAAGAACGTTGATTTGATAAATGAAAATGTGCAAAACTTCATTATCATCTGATTTCCCACGTTCTCTAAGTGAAGTTACGACTCAAAACAAAGATTTTTGTCAAAATAAACTTTGTAACAGAATTATAATTCTACTCAGCTTGTTGAATTTCAAACTCTTAAAATGATGACTTAATATAAAATGGGTAAAACTTCTTTATCATCCGATTAACCACATTCGCTACTTGAAGTTATGGCTCAAAACAACGATTTCTTTTCACATCAATATTTGTAACATAATTATGATTATTCTCGGTTTTTTCAATTTCAAAACTCTGAGGATGATAAGTTAATACAAAATGGGCAAAACTACGTAATCGTTCAATTTCCCACATTCCTTACGCAATGCTAAGGCACAAAACAACGATTTCTAGTAACAATAAGCTTTGTAACATAATTATGATTATTCTCAAATTGTTGATTTTTAAAACACTGAGGACGATTATTTGATACAAAATAGGCAAAACATCATTATCGTTCGATTTCTCACATTTTCTATATGAAGTTAAGGCTCAAAATAACGATTTCTAGTCATAATAAGATTTGTAAAAGAATTATAATTATTCTCGGCTTGTTAAATTTCAAAACTCATAGGATATTAATTAGAAAAAAATGTGCAAAACTTCATTATTGCCTGATTTCCTACGTACTCTACGTGAAGTTAAGGCTCAAAACAATGATTTCTTGTCATAATATCAAGCTTTGTAATAAAATCATAATTATTTCTGGCTTATTGAATTTCAAAACTTTTAGAATGATGATTTAATACGAAATGGGTAAAACTTCTTTATTGTCTAATTTCCCATGTTCCATACTTGAAGTTAAGACTCAAAATAATGATTTCTTATCACAGTAAGCTTTGTAAAAGAATTACGATTATTCTCTGCTTGTTGAATTTCAAAACTCTGTGAACGATGATTTGATACAAAAGGGGCAAAACAAAATTATCGTATGATTTCTCACGTTCCCTACATGTTAAAGCTCAAAACAACGATTTCTTGTTACAATAAGATTTGGAACAGAATTATGATTATTCTCAGCTTGTTGAATTTCAAAACTTTGAGGATGATGATTTGTTACAAAATAAGCAAAGCAAACATTATCGCCTGATTTTTCATGTTTCCCACGTGAACATAAGGCTCAAAATAATGATTTCTAGTCACAATAAGTTTTGTATCAGAATTGTAATTTTTCTTGGCTTGTTGAATTTCAAAACATAGAGGACGTTGATTTGACTAAAAATATGCAAAACTTCATTATCGTCTAATTTTTATGTTCTCTAAGTGAAGTTAAGGCTCAAAACAACGATTTCTTGTTACAATAAGCTTTGTAATAGAATTATACTTCCTCTCGGCTTGTTGAATTTCAAAACTCTTAGGATTATGATTTTATACTAAGTGGTAAAACTTCTTTTATCGTTTGATTTCTCACATTCCTTATGTGAAATTAAGACTCAAAACATCGATTTCTTTTCACAATAAGCTTTGTATCAGAATTATGATTATTCTCGACTTATTCAATTTCAAGTTTTCATAATGAAGTTTATGCTATGAGTCTTTTTAAATTTTAAAACTCTGAGGATGATGATTTGATACAAAATTATGAGGCTTTTTGCAATTATCATCGTATGAGTCTTTATTATCAGGACTCATAGGATGATGATTTGATAAAGAAGTTTTGAAATTCGTCCTATGAGTATTCATTATTCTAAGCCGAGAATAATGATGATATTCAAAACTCTGAGTCTTTATTATAAGTCGATAATAATGATTTTATACAAAATAGGAAAAACTTCATTATCAAAACTTGGAGTCTTTTTGTAATTATCATCCTACAAGTCTTCATTATTCCAGGCTTGTTGAATTTCAAAACTCTGAGGATGAAGATTTGATACAAAATGGGTAAAACTTCATAATCATCCGATTTCTCACATTTCCTACGTGAAGTTAAGGCTCAAAATAACGATTTCTAGTCACAATAAGCTTTGTAACAGAATTATGATTTATTATTGCCTTGATGAATTTCAAAACGCAGAGGATGTTGATTTGATAAAAATGTGCAAGATTTTATTATCGTCTGATTTCTCATGTTCTCTACAAGAAGTTAAGGCTCCAAACAACGATTTCTTATCGCAATAAGTTTTGTAACAGAATTATAATTATTCTCAACTTGTTTATTTTCAAAACTCTTAAGGTAATGGGTAAAACTTCTTTATCGTCCGATTTCACACATTCCCTACATGAAGTTAAGGCTCAAAACAATGATTTTTTTTAACAATAAGCTTTCAAACAGAATTATGATTATTCTTGGCTTGCTGATTTTCAAAACTCTAAGGATGATGATTTGATACAAGATAGACAACACATCATTATCATCCAATTTCCCACATTTCCTACTAGAAGTTAATGCTTAGAACAACGATTTCTATTCACAATAGCCTTAGTAAAAGAATTATGATTATTCTCCACTTGTTGAATTTTGAAATCTAAGGATGATGGTTTGATATAAAATGGGTAAAACATCATTATCGTCCGATTTCTCACATTCCCTATGTGAAGATAAGGCTCAAAACAACAATTTTTGTAACAAAAAAGCTATGCAACAGAATTATGATTATTCTCGGCTTATTGATTTTCAGAATTCTAAGTATGATGATTTGATACAAAATAGGCAAAACATCATTATCGCCCGATTTCTCACGTTCTCTACGTGAAGTTAAGGCTCAAAATAACGATTTCTCATAACAATAACCTCTGTAACAGAGTTATAATTATTCTTAGCTTTTCAATTTCAAAATTCAGAGGATGATGATTTGATCCAAAATGGGTAAAGCTTCATTATCGTCCGATTTCCCACGTTCTCTACGTGAAGATAAGGCTCAAAACAATGATTTCTTGCAACAATAAGCTTTTTAATAGAACTATGATTATTCCTGTGTTGTTATTTTGAAAACTCGAAGGATGGTGATTTGATACAAAATGGGCAAAAGATCATTATAGTCTAATTTTCCACGTTTCCTATGTGAAGTTAAGGCTCAAAACAATGATTTCTATTCACAATAACTTTTGTAAGCTTAGAGAACGTTGACTTGATAACAAAATGTTCAAAACATTGTTAACGTCTGATTTCCAATGTTCTCTAAGTGAAGTTAAGGCTCAAAACAACTATTTAATGTCACAATAAGTTTTTTAACAAAATTATGATTATTCTTGGCTTGTTGAATTTTAAAACTCTGAGGATGATGATTTGATACAAAATGGGCAAACTACATTAATGTTCGATTTCTCACATTCTATACATGAAGTTAAAGCTCAAAACAACGATTTCTTACAAAAATAGGCATTATAACAGAATTATAATTATTCTAGGCTTGTTGATTTTCAAAACTCTGAGGATGATGATTTGATAAAAATGGGCAAAACATCATTATCGTTCGATTTCCTACATTTTTTACGTGAAGTGGAGATTTGTTTCTAGTATCAATAAGCTTTCTAACTGAATTATAATTATTCCCGGCTTATTAATTTTCAAAATTTAGAAGATTATGATTTGATAAAAAATTAGTAAAACATCATTATCGTCCAATTTTCTACATTTTCTATATGAAGTTAAGGCTAAAAAAGACGATTTCTAGTCACAATAAGCTTTGTAACAAATTTATGATTATTCTCAGCTTGTTGAATTTCAAAACACAGGGGTCATTGATTTGATAATAAATGTGCAAAACTTCATTATCGTCTGATTTCCCACCTTCTCTAAGTGAAGTTAAGGCTCAAAACAACGATTTCTTATCACAATAAGCTATGAAACAAAATTATAGTTCCTCTCGGCTTGTTGAATTTCAAAGATCTGAGGATGATGATTTCATAAAAAAATGAGCAAAACTTTATTATCGTTTGATTTCTCACGTTCTCTACGTGAAGTTAAGGATCAAAATAACGATTTCTTTTCGGAATAAACTTTGAACAGAGTTACAATTAACCTCGGCTTGTTGAATTTCAAAACTCTTAGGATGATGATTTGATACAAAATGGGTAAAACTTTTTTTATCGTCTGATTTCCCACGTTTCCTAAGTGCAGTTAATCCTCAAAACAATGATTTCTTGTCACAATAAACTTTGTAATTGAAGTATAATTATTCTTAGTTTGTTGAATTTTAAAACTCTTAAGATGATGATTTGATAGAAATTGGGTAAAACTTCTTTATCGTTCGATTTCCAAATTCCCACCATGAAGTTAAGGCTCAAAATAATGATTCCTTGTCATAATTAGCTATGCAATAGAATTATAATTATTCTCGTCTTGTTGGATTTCAAAACTCTTAGGATGATGATTTCATACAAAATGGGTAAAACTACTTTATCGCATGATTTTTCACGTTCCATACGTAAAGTTAAGGCTCAAAGCAACGATTTCTTTTCACAATAATAAGCTTTGTAACAAAATTTTGATTATTTTCAGCTTGTTGAGTTTCAAAACTCTAAGGATGATGATTTGATACAAAATGGGCAAAACTACAATATTGTCCGATTTTACACCTTCTTTACATGAAGTGAAGGCTCAAAACAACGATTTCCTGTAACAATAAGCTTTTCAACAGAATTTTAATTATTCTAATCTTGTTGATTTTGAAAACTTTATGAGTGATGATTAGATAGAAAATGGGCATAACTACATTATCGTCTGGTTTTCCACGTTCCCTACGTGTAGTTAAGGCTCAAAATAATGATTTTTAGTCACAATAAGCTCTATAACAAAATTATGATTATTCATAGCTTATTGAATTTCAAAACTCAGTGTATGTTGATTTGATAAAAAAATTTGCAAAACTTTATTATCGTCTGATTTCCCATGTTCTCTACGTGAAGTTAAGGCTCAAAACAATGATTTCTTATCACAATAAACTTTATAATATAATTGAAACTATTCTAGGATTGTTGAATTTCAACACTTTACAAAATGGGTAAAACTTCTTTATCGTCCAGTTTACCACGTTTCCTACGTGAAGTTAAGGCTCAAAACAACAATTTCTTGTTACAATAAGATTAGTAACAGAGTTATGATTATTCTCGGCATGTTGAATTTCAAAAATCTGAGGATGTTGATTTGATATAAAATGGGCAAAACTACATTATCATCTGATTTCCCATGTTCCCTACATCAATTTCAGGTTCAAAATAACGATTTCTAGTAACAATAATCTTTGTAACAGGATTATGATTATTCTCAGCTTGTTATATTTCTAAACTCTAAGGATGATTTGATACAAAATGGGAAAAACTTTTTTATCCTCCGATTTCCTACATTTCCTACGTGAAGTTTAAGCTTTAAACAAAGATTTCTAGTCATATATGCTTCATAACTGAATCCCGATTATTCTCGGCTTGTTGAATTTAAAACTCAGAGGAAGTTGATTTGACAGAAAAATGCAAAACATCATTATCCTCTGATTTCCTACGTTTCCTACGTGAAGCTAATGCTCAAAATAATGATTTCTTGTCACAATAAGCTTTGTAACAGAATTATAATTATTCTCAGCTTATTGAATTTCAAAACTCAAAGCATGATGATTTGATAAAAAATGTGGAAAACTTCATTATGTTTTGATTTCCCACATTCTTTACGTGAAGTTAAGGTTCAAAACAACGATTTATTCTCACAATAGGTTTTATAACAGAATTATAATTATTCTCAGCTTGTTGATTTTCAAAACTGTTAAGACGATGATTTCATACAAAATGGGTTAATCTTATTTATCGTCCATTTTTCCACATTCCCTACGTGAAGTTAAAGCTCAAAGCAACGATTTATATTGTCATACACTTTGTAATAGAATTATTATTATTTTCGACTTGTTGATTTTCAAACTTTGAGGATGATGATTTAATAGAAAATGGGCAAAACATTATTATCGTCCGATTTCCCATGTTTCCTCGTGAAGTTAAGGCACAAAATAACGATTTCTAGTCATAATAAGCTTTTGTAACTGAATTATGATTATTCTCAGCTTGTTAAATTTCAAGACATTGAGAACGTTGATTTGATAAAAAAATGAGCAATACTTCATTATTTTCCAAGTTCCCAATTTCTCTACATGCAGTGAAGGCTTAAAAAATGATTTGTAGTCACAATAAGCCTTGTAACAGAATTATGGTTATTCTCGGCTTATTGAATTTCAAAACTTTTAGAACGATGATTTGATACAAACGGTAAAACTTCATTATCGTTTGATTTCCCACGTTCCCTACGTAAAGTTAAGACTCAAAATAATGATTTCTTATAACAAAAAGATTTTTAACATAATTATGATTATTTTCGGCTTGTTGATTATAAAAACTCCGAGGATGATAATTTGAAGCAAAATTGGCAAAACATCATTATTGTCCGATTTCTCACGTTTCCTACATGAAGTTAAGGCTCAAAACAACGATTTCATGACACAATAAGCTTTCTAACATAATTATGATTATTCTCGGCTTGTTGATTTTCAGAACTTTGAGTATAATGACTTGATACAAAATGGGCAGAACATCATTATCATCTGATTTTCCACGCTTCCTACGTTAAGATAAGGCGCAAAATAACGGTTTCTTGTCACAATAAGCTTTGAAACAGAATTATGATTATTCTTGACTTGTTTATTTCAAAACTCTTAGGACATTAATTCGATAAAAAATGTGCAACACTTCATTATCGTCCGATTTCTCACATTCCCTATGTGAAGTTAAGACTCAAAATAATGATTTCTTGTAACAATATAAACTTTTCAACAGAATTATGATTTTTTTCGGCTTGTTGATTTTAAAACTCTGAGAATGATGATTTGATATAAAATAGGCAAAACATCATTATTTTCTGATTTCTCACGTTTCCTACATGAAGTTAAGGCTCAAAATAATGATTTTTTGTCACAATAAGCTTTCTAACATAATTATGAATATTCTCAGCTTGCTAATTTTCAAAACTTTGAGGACATTAATTCGATAAAAAATGTGCAACACTTCATTATCGTTGAATTTTTCAAGTTCCCTACGTGAAGTTATGGCTCAAAACAACGATTTCTTGTCACAATATGCTTTGTAACAAAGTTATGATTATTCTTGGCTTATTGAATTTCAAAACTCTCAAGACGATGATTTGAAACAAAAGGTGTAAAACTTCATTATCATCTGATTTCCCACATTCTCTGCATGAAGTTATAGGTCAAAATAATGATTTCTTGTAACAATAAGCTTTACAACAAAATTATGATTATTCTCGATTTGTTGATTTTCAAAAGTCTGAGGATGATAATTTGATACAAAATGGGCAAAACATCATTATCATCCTATTTTCGACATTTCTTATGTAAAGTTAAAGCTCAAAATAACGATTTCTATTCACAATAACCTTTGTAACAAAATTACAATGATTCTCGGCTTGTTGAATTTCAAAACTCGTAGGATGATGATTTGTTACAAAATGGGTTAAACTTCATTATCGTCTAATTTTTCACATTCCCTACGTGAAGATAAGGCTCAAAAAAATATTTCTTGTAACAATAAGCTTTTTGACAGAATTTTGATTATTCTCGACTTGTTGATTTTAAAAACTCCGAGGATGATGATTTGATACAAAATGGACAAAACATCATTATCGTCCGATTTCCTATATTTCCTTCATGAAGTTAAGGCTCAAAACAACAATTTCTAATCAGAATAAGCTTTGTAATAGATTTATGTTTATTCTTGGCTTGTTGAATTTCAAAACTCTTAGAACGATGATTTGATTAAAAAAGGGAAAAACTTCATTATCATTCGATTTCCCACATTCCCTACGTGATGTTAAGGCTCAAAATAACGATTTCTTGCAACAATAAGCTTTGGAAAAGAATTGTTATTATTCTTGACTTGTTGATTTTCAAAACTCTGAGGATGATGATTTCATACAAGATAGGCAAAACATCAATTGATGATTTCACTTGTTTCCTACTTGAAGTTAAGGCTCTAAACAACGATTTTATTAACATTAAGCTTTGTAACGGAATTATGATTATTCTCGGCTTGTTGACTTTTAAAACACTAGATGATGATTTGATAAAAACAAATGGGCAAATCTTTGTTATCACCCGATTTTTCTTATTCCCTACGTGAATTTTAAATACAAAACAACAATTTTCTGTTACAATAAGCTTTGTAACAGAATTATGATTATTCTCAGCTTGTTGAATATCAAAACTCATAGGATGATGATTTGATACAAAATGGATAAAACTTCATTATAGTTCGATTTCACATTTCCTATGTGAATTTACAGCCCAAAACAACAATTTGTAGTGACAATAAGCTTTGTAACAGACTTGTGATTGTTCTCGAATTTTTTAATTTCAAAACTCTTAAGATGATGATTTGATGCAAAATGGAAAAAACTTCTTTATCGTCTTATTTCCCACGTCCCGTACGTGAAGTTAAGGCTTAAAATAATGATTTCTTGTCACAATAAGCTTTATAACAGAATTATGATTATTCTCGGTTTATTGAATTTCAAAACTCTAAGGTTGATGATTTGATAGAAATGGGAAAAAACTTCATTATTGTCCAATTTTTCACGTTCCCTACATGAAGTTAAGGCCCAAACCAATGATTTTTTGTAACAACAAGCTTTGTAACAGAACTTTGATTATTCTCGGCTTGTTGATTTTCGAAAATCTGAGGATGATAATTTGATACATAATGGGAAAACATTATTATCATCTGATTTTCCACGTTTCCTATGTGAAGTTAAGGCTCAAAACAACGATTTATATTCACAATAAACTTTGTAACAGAATTATGATTATTCTCGGCTTATTAAATTTCAACATTGTTACGAGGATGATTTAATACAAAATATGCAAAACTTCATTTTCCTCTGATTTCCCACGTTTACGTGACGTTAAGGCTTAAAACAATGATTTCTATTCACAATAAGCTTTGTAATAGAATTATTATTATTCCTGGCTTGTTGATTTTCAAAACTCTGAGAATGATGATTTGATACAAAATTGACAAAACAACATTATCGTCTGATTTCCCACGTTTTCTACCTGAAGTTAAGGCTCAAAATAACGATTTTTAGTCACAATAACCTTTGTAAAAGAATTATGATTATTCTCGACTTGTTGAATTTCAAAACACAGAGGACGTTGATTTGATAAAAAATGTGCAAAACTTCATTATCGTCAGATTTTCCACGTTCTCTACGTGAAGTTAAGGCTCAAAATAACAATTTCTTGTCACAATAGGCTTTGTAAGAAAATTATGATTATTATCGGTTTATTGAATTTTAAAACTTTGAGGATGATGATTTGATACAAAATGGGTGACAGTACATTATCGTCCAATTTCTCACATTCCCTTCGTGAAATTAAGACTCAAAATAACGATTTCTTTTAACAATAAGCTTTTTAACAGAATTATTATTATTCTCAGCTTGTTGATTTTTAAAACTCTAATGATAATGATTTGATACAAAATGAGCAAAACATAATTATCGTCTAATTTCTCACATTTCCTACTTTAAGATAAGGCTCAAATCACCGATTTCTAGTCATAATAAGCTTTGTAACAGAATTATGATTACTCTCGACTAATCGAATTTCAAAACTCTTAGGACGATGATTTGATACAAAATGGGTAAAAGTTTTTTATCATCCGATATCCCACATTCCTTACGTGATATTAAAGCTCAAAACAATAATTTCTTTTAACAAAAAACTTTGTAACAGAATTATGATTATTCTTGGCTTGTTCATTTTTAAAACTTTGAGGATGACGATTTGATATAAAATAGGTAAAACTCCGTTATCGTCCAATTTCTCACATTCCCCACATTAAGTTAAGGCTTCATACAACGATTTCTAATTACAATAAGCTTTGTAACAGAATTATATTTATTCTCAGCTTGTTAATTTTCAAAACTCTTAAGATGACAATTTGACATAAAATGGGTAAAACATCATTATCGTCCTATTTTTCAAGTTCCCTACTTAAAGATAAGGGTCAAAACAATGATTTATGGTCACAATAAGCTTTATAACAGAATTCTGATTATTCTCACCTTGTTGAATTTCAAAACTCTTTGTATGATGATTTGATACAAAATGGAAAAACTTCTTTATCGTCCGATTTCTCACGTTCTCTATGTGAAGTTAAGGCTTAAAACAATGATTTTTCGTCACAATAATCTTTGTAATAAAATTATAATTATTCTCGTCTTGTTGATTTTTAAAACTCTGAAGATGGTGGTTTTATAAAAAAAATGGCAAAAACATCATTATCATTTGATTTTCCACGTTTCCTACATGAAGATAAGGCTTAAAAATACGATTTATATTAACAATAAGCTTTATAATTGAATTATGATTATTCTCAGCTTGTTGAATTGTAAAACTCTTAGGATGATTTGATACAAAATGAGTAAAACTTAATTACCATCCAATTTCCCATATTTCCAACGTAAACTAAAGGATCAAAAGAACAATTTCTAACAACAAGCTTTGTACTAGAATTATGATTATTCTCGGCTTGTTGAATTTCAAAACTCTGAGGATGATTATTTGATGCAAAATGGGCAAAACATCATTATCATTTGATTTCTCAAGTTTCCTACGTGAAATTAAGGCTAAAAAAATGATTTTTTGTCACAATAAGCTTTGCAACAGAATTATCATTATTCTCGACTTATTGATCTTCAAAACTCTAATGATGATGATTAGATACCAAATTGGCAAAACATTATTATCGTCCGTTTCCCACGTTCCTACATGAAGATAAAACTCAAAATAACGATTTTTATCCACACTAAGCTTTGTAACAAAATTATGATTATTCTTTTCTTGTTAAATTTCAAAACTTTTAGGATGATGATTTGATACAAAAGAGGTAAAACTTCGTTGTCATCTGATTTCCTTCGTTCCATACGTGAAGTTAAGGTTCTTGAATTTAAAAACTCAGAGGATGAAAATTTGATACAAAATGGGCAAAACAACATTATCGCCCGCTTTTCCATGTTCCTACGTGAAGTTAAGGCTCAAAACAATGATTTCTATTCAAAATAAGCTTTGTAACATAATTATAATTATTCTCAGCTAGTTTAATTTCAAGACTCATAGGATGAGAGATACAAAATGGATAAAACTTCGTTATCGTCTGATTTTGCATGTTTCCTACTTGAAGCTAAAGCTCAAAACAACGATTTCTAGTCACAATAAGCTTTGTAATAGAATTATGATTATTCTCGACTTGTTGAATTACAAAACTCTGAACATGATGATTTGAAAAAAATGGACAAAACTTTATCATAACCCTATTTTCTATGTTCAAAATAAGCTTTGTAACATAATTATGATTATTCTCAGCTTGTTAAATTTCAAAACTCTTACAATGATGATCTGATACAAGAATGGGTAAAACTACATTATCGTCCGATTTCCCACATTCCCTACATGAAGTTTAGGCAAAAAACAATGATTTATTGTCACAATAAGCTTTGAAAATAATTATGATTATTGTCAGCTTCTTGAATTTCAAAACTCTTAAAATTAGGATTTGATACAAAATGAACAAAATTTCATTATCACATGATTTTTCCCATTCCCTAAGTGAATTTTAGTCTCAAAACATTGATTTCCTGTGACAATAAGCTTTATAATAGAATTATGATTATTCTTTGCATGTTGAATTTCAAGACTCATAGGATGATGATTTGATACAAAACTAATAAAACTTCATAATCATTCGATTTCCCATGTTTCCTACCTGATGCTAACGTTTAAAACAACGATTTCTAGTCATAATAAGCTTTGTAAAAGAATTATAATTATTCTCAGCTTATTGAATTTCAAAACTCTGAGGAAGTTATTATTTTACAAAATGGGCAAAACTTCATTATCGTCTAGTTTCCCATATTCTCTACTTGAAGTTAAGGCTTAAAACAACGATTTCTTCTCACAAAAAGCTTTGTAACAAAATTATGATTATTCTCATCATTTTGAATTTCAAAACTCTGAGGATAATGATTTAATACAAAATGGAGAAAACTACATTATCATCCAATTTCTCATATTTCTTACGTGAATTTTAGGCTTACAACAACAATTTCTTAGCACAAAAACCATTGTAACAGAATTATAATTACTTTCGTTTTGTTGATTTTCAAAACTCTAAGGACGATGATTTGAAATTATTGTCTAATTTCCCTCATTCCCTACGTGAAGTTAAGGCTCAAAACAATAATTTTTATTCGCAATAACCTTTGTAACAGAATTATGATTATTCTCTACTTGTTGAATTACAAAAGTCTGAGAATTATGATTTGAAAAAAATGAACTAAACATTATTATCAACCGATTTCTTACGTTCCCTACGTTAATTTTAGTCTCAAAATAACAATTTCTTGTCACGGTAAGCTTTGTAACAGAATAATGATTATTCTAGGCTTGTTAAATTCCAAAACTTTTAGGATGATAATTTTATACAAAATGTGTAAAACTTCGTTATCGTCCGATTTCTCAAGTTTCCTATGGGAAGTTAAGGCTAAAAATAACGATTTTTTGTCACAATAAACATAGTAACAGAATAATTATTATTTTCGACTTATTGATTTTCAAAACTCTTAGGATGACAATTTGATACAAAAAGGGTAAGACTTCATTATCGTCCGATTTCCCAAGTTCCCTACGTGAATTTAAGGCTTATAACAACAATTTTCTTTCACAATAAGCTTTGTAACAAAATTATTATTATTCTTAGCTTGATGAATTTCAAAACTCTTAAGATGATTTGATACAAAATGGATAAAACTTAATTATCGTCCGATTTCCTAGGTTCCCTACATTAAGTTAAGGCTCAAAATAACGATTTCTTGTAACAATAAGCTTTGCAACAGAATTATGATTATTCTGGGCTTGTTAAATTTCAAAACTCTGATGATGATGATTTTTTTCAAAATGGGCGAAATTACATTATCATTCGATTTCCCCATTCCTTATGTGAAGTTAAGGCACAAAACAATGATTTCTATTCAAAATAAGATTTATAACAGAATAATGATTATTTTTGTCTTGTTGAATTTCAAAACTCTTAGAATGATGATTTGATGCAAAATGACATAACTTTGTTATCACCCGATTTTCCAAGTTCTCTACATGAAGTTATGGCTAAAAACAACTATTTCTTGACACAAAAAACTTATGACTATTCTTGGCTTGTTGAATTTTAAAAACTCTGAGGATAATGATTTGATAAAAAATGGGCAAAACAACATTGTCGTTCGATTTTTCACTTTTTCTACGTGAAGTTAAAGCTTAAAACAACGATTTTTTTGCCACAATAAGCTTTGTAACATAATTATAATTATTCTCGGCTTGTTGAATTTCAAAACTCTAAGGACGTTGATTTGATAAAAAATAAGCAAAACTTCATTATCATCTAATTTCCAATGTTCCGTACGTAAAGTTAAGTCTCAAAACAATGATTTCTATTCAAAAGAAAGCTTTGTAACAAAATTATGATTATTCTCGGCTTGTTGAATTTCAAAACTCTTTGAATGATGATATAATACAAAATGAGCAAAACCTCATTATAACCCAATTTCCCACATTCCTTATGTGAAGTTATGGCTAAAATCAACTATTTTTTATCATAAAAAGCTTTTTGAAATAATTATAATTATTCTCGGCTTGTTGAACTTTAAAACTATAAGGACGATGATTTGATATAAAATGGGTAAAACTTCAATATCAACCGATTTGCCACGTTCCCTACGTGAATTGTAGACTCAAAACAATGATTTCTTGTAACAACAAGCTTTGTAATATAATTATGATTATTCAAGGCTTGTTAAATTTCAAAACTCTGAGGATGATGATTTGATACAAAATGGACAAAGCTACATCATCTTATGATTTTCCACCTTTCTACATGGAATTATGGCTCAAAACAACAATTTCTATTCAAAATAAGCTTTGTAATAGAATTATGATTATTCTCAGCCTGTTGAGTTTTAAAACTCTGAGGTCGATGATTTGATAAAAAGTTGGCAAAACTTCATTATTACTCGATTTCTTAAGTTCCCTACGTGAATTTTATGCTCAAAACGTCGATATCTTGTCACAATAAGCTTTGTAGCAGAATTATGATTATTCTCAGCTTATTAATTAATTTCCAAATTCAGAGGATGATGACTTGATACAAAATGTATAAAACTTCATAATCGTCCGATTTTTCACGTTTCCTACGTGAAGTTTAAGTTCAAAACAAACATTTTCTTAACACAAGAAAATTATAATTATTCTCGACTTGTTGAATAAACTCTGAGAATGACGATTTGATATAAAAGGGGCAAAACATCATTATCGTCCGATTTATCAAGTTTTCTAGGTGAAGTTAAGGCTCAAAACAACGATTTTCTAGTCACAATAAGCTTGGTAACAAAATTAAGATTATTCTCGACTTGTTGAATTTCAAAACTATGAGGACGATGATTTGATACAAAGTTTGCAAAACTTCATTATCTCCTGATTTCCAACATTTCGTGCTTAAATTTTAGGGCTTAAAACAATAATTTATGGTCACAATAAGCTTTATAACATAATTATTATTATTTTTGGCATTTTGGTTTTCAAAATATTGAGGATAATGATTTGATTGAAAATAGGTAAAACTTCATTATTTTACGATTTCCCACATTCCCTACGTGAAGTTAGGACTCAAAATAACGATTTCTAGTCACAATAAGCTTTTTAACAAATTTTATTTTTCTTGTTGATTTTCAAAACATTGAGGATGATGATTTAATTGAAAATGGGTAAAACTTCATTATTGTTTGATTTCTCACATTCCCTACGTCAAGTTATGGCTCAAAACAACGATTTCTTGTAACAATAAGCTTCGCAATTCATTTATGATTATTCTTGACCTGTTAAATTTCAAACTATCATGACAATGATTTGATACAAATTGGGCAACTTCATTATCGCCTGATTTGCAAAATTCTAACTTGAGTTTTAGGCTCAAAACAACAATTTTTTTGTCACAAGAAGCTTTTGTAACAAAATTATGATTATTCTCGGTTTGATGATTTCAAAACTTGTTGGATGATGATTTGATATAAAATTGTTAAATCTTCATTATCGTTCGATTTCCTACGTTCCAAATGTGAAAGGCTCAAAACAACAATTTTTTGTCACCGTAAGCTTTGTAACATAATTATTATTTTTGTCGGCTTGTTGAATTTTAAAACTTTGAAATGATAATCTGATACAAAATGGGCAAAACTTTATTATCACCCGATTTCTCACGTTTCCTACGTGAAATTATAACTAAAAACAACTATTTATTCACATAAAAGAATCATGATTATTCTCGGCTTGTTAGTTTTTAAAACTCTGAGGATAATGAATTGATACAAAAGGGCAAAACATCATTATTGTCTGATTTTTGACATTTTCTACATGAAGTTAAGACACAAAACAACGATTTTTTAGTCACAATAAGCTTTGTAACAAATCTCGGTTCGTTGAATTTAAAAACTCTGAGGAAGTTGATTTGATAAAGAAATATATAAAACTTTATTTTCGTCTGATTTCCCACGTTCTCTACGTCTTTAAGGCTCAAAATAACGATTCGTGTCACAATAAACTTTGTACCAGAATTATAATTATTCTCTACTTATTGAATTTCAAAACTCTTAGGATGATGATTTGATACAAAATAGGTAAAACTTCATTATCGTACGATTTTCCATGTTGTCTATGTGAAGTTAAGGCTCAAAACAACGATTTCTAATCACAATAAGTTTGTAAGTGAATTATTATTATTCTCAGCTTGTTGAATTTCAAAACTCTGAGGACGTTAATTTGATAAAAAAAATGTGCTAAAATTTATTATCGTCTGATTTACCATTTCCCCACGTGAAATTAATGCTCAAAACAATGATTTATATTCAAAATAAGTTTTCTAACAAAATTATGGTTATTATCGGATTGTTGAATTTCAAAACTTTTAAAATGATTTAATATAATATGGGAAAAACTTCATTATTATCTGATTTCCATCGTTCCCTATTAAAGTTATAGCTAAAAACAACTATTTCTTAACACAAAACAATTATGATTATTCTCAGCTTGTTGAATTTTAAAAATCTGAGGATGATCTGCTATAAAAAGGGCAGAACATCATTATAGTCTGATTTCCCATGTTTTCTACTTTAAGTTACGGCTAAAAACAACGGTTTCCTAGTCACTAATAAGCTTTCTAATAGAATTATAATTATTCTTGGCTTGTTGAATTTTAAAACTCTTAGGTAGTTAATTTGATAAAAAAATGTGCAAAACTTCATTATCATCCGATTTCTCATATTTCCTACATGAAGTTATGGCTCAAAATAACAATTTTTATTCACTATGAGTTTTGTAACAGAATTACGATTATTCTCGGCTTGTTGAATTTCAAAACTCTTAGGATAATGATTTGATACAAAATGGGTAAAACTTCTTTGTCGTCTGATTTTTCACATTTCCTACGTGAAGTTAAGTCTCAAAACAGCGATTTCTTGTCACAATAAGCTTTGTAACAGAATTTAAATTATTCTCGTCTTATTGAATTTTAAAACTCTTAAGAGGATGATTTGATACAAAATGAGTAAAACTTCATTATTGTACGATTTCTCACGTTCTCTACGTGAAGTTAAGGCTCAAAACAATGATTTCTTGTCACAAAAAGCTTTGTAATGGAATTATAATTATTCTCGACTTGTTGAAGTTCAAAACTCTTAGGATGATTTGATACTAATGTGTAAAAAAATTTATTGTCCTATTTCTCACGTCCCCTACGTGAAGTTAAGGCTCAAAACAACTATTTCTTGCCACAATAAGCTTTGTAACAGAATTATGATTATTCTTAGTTTGTTGAATTTTAAAACACTGAAGATGATGATTTGATACAAAATAGTTAAAACTACATTATCATCCGATTCCCAACGTTTCCTACGTGAAGTTAAGGCTAAAAACAACAATTTCTATTGACAATAAGCTTTTCAACAGAATTATGATTATTTTTGGCATGTTAAATTTCATTTCTTAGGATGATGATTTGATACGAAATTGGTAAAACTTCATTATCGTCTGATTTTTTACGTTCCCTACGTGATGTTAAGGATCAAAACAACGATTTGTAGTCACAATAAGTTTTGTAGCAGAATTATAATTGTTCTTAGCTTATTGAATTTTGAAACTCTGATGATGATGATTTGACATAAAATCGATAAAATTATATTATTGTCCGATTTCACACGTTTCCTACGTGAAGTTAAGGCTAAAAACAACAATTTCCATTCACAATAAGCTTTTCTACAAAAATATGATTATTCTCGACTTTTTGAATTTCATATCTCTTAGGATGATGATTTGATTAAAAAATAGGTAAAACTTCATTATCGTTTGATTTCCCACGTTCCCTACATGAAGTGGCTCAAAATAACGATTTCTAGTCACAATAAGCTTTGTAACAGAATTATGATTATTCTCGACTTGTTCATTTTGAAAACTCTGAGGATGATAATTTGATACAAAATGGACAAAACATCATTATCGTCCGATTTTCCAAATTTCCTACGTGAAGTTAAGGCTCAAAATAATGATTTCTAGTCACAATAAGCGTTGTAATAGAATTATGATTATTCTCTGCTTGTTGAATTTTAAAACTCTGAAAATGATTTGATATAAAATGAGCAATACTTCATAATCACATGATTTTCCACATTCCCTACGTGAATTTTAGGCTCAAAACATCGATTTTCTATCACAATGAGCTTTGTAACAGAATTAAGATTATTCTCAGCTTGTTGAATTTCAAGACTCATAGGATGATGATTTGATACCAAATATATAAAACTTCGTTATTGTCTAATTTCTCATATTTCCTATGTGAAGCAAAGGCTCAAAACAACGATTTCTAGTCATAATAATATTCAAAAGCGAATTACGATTATTCTCTGCTTGTTGAATTTTAAATCTCTGAGGATGTTGATTTGACACAAAATTGGCAAAACTTCATTATCGCCTGATTAACCACATTCTCTACGTGAAGTTAAGGCTCAAAACAATGATTTCTTATCACAATAAACTTTGTAACAGAATTATGATTATTCTCATATTTTTTAATTTTAAAACTCTGTGATTTGATACAAAATGGAGGAAACTACATTATCATCTAATTTCCCATGTTCCCTATGTGAATTTTCGGCTCAAAACAATGATTTCGTGTCACAATAAGCCTTGTAGCAGAATTATAATTATTCTCATCTTGTTAATTTTCAAAACTCTAAGGACGATGATTTGATATAAAATGGACAAAACTTAATTATCATTTGATTTCCCACGTTCCCTAAATGAAGTTATGGCTAATTAAACAATTTCTATTCATAACCTTTGTAACTGAATTATAATTATTTTCTACTTGTTGAATTACAAAACTCTTAGGATGATAATTTGACAAAAAATGGACAAAACTTCATCATCATCTGATTTCCTATGTTCCCTACGTGAATTTTAGGCTTAAAATAACGTTTTATTATCACAATAAGCTTTGTAATAAAATTATGATTATTCTTGGATTGTTAAATTTAATAACCTTTAGGATGATAATTTGATAGAAAATGGGTAAAACTTCATTATCTTCCGATTTCGTTCCCAACGTGCTCAAAATAATGATTTTTATTTACAATAAGCTTTATAACAGAATAATGATTATTCTTGGCTTGTTGATTTTCAAAATTCTTAGGATGAAAATTTGATACAAAATAAGTCAAACTTCATTATTGTCCGATTTGCCAAGTTCCTTACGTGAATTAAAAGCTTAAAACAACGATTTTTTGTCCCAATTAGTTTTGTTACTGAATTATGCTTATTATCGGCTTGACGAATTTTAAAACTCTTAAGAAGATGATTTGATACAAAATGTATAAAACTTCATTATCGTCTGATTTCTCACGTTCTCTATGTGAATTTAAGGCTCAAAACAAAGATTTTTTGTAACAATAAGCTTTGTAACATAATTATGATTATTCTCAGCTTGTTGAATTTCTAAACTCTTAGGATGATGATTTGATACAAATTGAGTAAAACTATATTATCGTCCGATTTTGCACGTTCTCTACGTGAAGTTTAGGCTCAAAATAACGATTTTTTATCACTATAAGCTTCGTAATAGAATTTTGAATATTCTCAGCTTGTTCAAATCTCATAGGATGATGATTTTATACAAAATGAGTAAAACTTTATTATTGTTTGATTTCCCACGTTTCCTACGTGAAGTTAAGGTTAAAAACAACAATTTGTTGTCACAATAAGCTTTGTAACAGAATTTTGATTATTTTCGGCTTGTTGAATTTCAAACTTTGAGGATGATGATTTGATACAAAATGGGCAAAACTTCATTATCACATGATTTCCCACTTTCCCTTCGTGAAGTTTAGGCTCAAAACATCTATTTCCTGTTCGTGTAAGCTTTGTAACTGAATTATGATTATTCTCAATTTATTGAATTTCAAGACTTATAGGATGATGATTTGATACAAAATGGTAAAACTTCCTTATCATTTGATTTCCCACGTTTCCTACATGAAGCTAACGTTCAAAACAACGATTTCTAGTTATAATAAGCTTTGTAACAAAATTATGATTATTCTCGGCTTGATGAATTTCAAAACTCTAAAGATGTTGATATGATACAAAATGGGCAAAACTTCATTTATCGTCTAATTTCTTATATTCTCTACGTGAAGTTAAAGCTTAAAACAACAATTTCTTGTCCCAAAAAGCTTCGTAACAAGATTATGATTTTTCTCGTATATCGTCCAATTTCTCATGTTTTCTACGTGAAGTTTAGGCTCAAAACAACGATTTCTTATCACAACAAGCTTTGCAACTGAATTATGATTATTCTCGTTTTGTTGATTTTCAAAACTCTAAGGATGATGATTTCATACAAAATGGGTAAAACTTTATTATTGTCCGATTTCCCTCATTCCCTATGTGAATTTAAGGCTCAAAATAAGGATTTTTTCACAATAAGCATAGTAACAAAATTATGATTATTCTCAGCTTCTTGATTTTCAAAACTCTTAGGATGACAATTTGGTACAAAAAGGGCAAGACTTCGTTATCGTCCGATTTCCCAAGTTACCTACGTGAAGTTAAGGCTTATAACGACTGTCACAATTAGCTTTATAACTTAATTATCATTATTCTCGACTTGATGAATTTCAAACTCTTAGGATGATTTCATAAAAAATTAGTAAAGCTTAATTATTATACGATTTCCTAGGTTATCTACGTGAAGTTAAGACTCAAAACAATGATTTCTTGTAACAATAAGCTTTGTAATAGAATTATGATTATTCTTGGCTTGTTGAATTTCAAAACTCTAATGATGATTTTTTACAAAATGAGCGAAACTATATTATCATCCGATTTCCCCATTCACTATATGAAATTAAGGATCAAAAAACTAATTTCTATTCAATATAAGCTTTGTAACAGAATTATGATTATTTTCAGCTTATTGAATATCAAAACTTTGATACAAATTGGGCATAACTTCATTATCACCTGTTTTTGCAAGTTCCCTAAGTGAAGATACGGCTAAAAAAACTGTTCTTAACACAAAAGAATTATGATTATGGCTTTTTGAATTTTAAAAACTCTGAGGATGATGATTTGATACAAGAGGGTAAAACATCATAATCGTCCGATTTCCCACGTTTTCTACGTGAAGTTGAGGCTGAAAAAGTGGTTTTCTAGTCACGATAAGTTTTGTAACAGAATTATGATTATTTTTGGCTTGTTGAATTTCAAAACTCCGAGGACATTGATTTGATAAAAAAATGTGCAAAACTTCATTATCGTCTAATTACCAACATTCTCTATATGAAGTTAAGGCTCAAAACAATGATTTCTTGTCACAATATACTTTGTAACAGAATTATAATATTCTCGGCTTATTGAATTTCAAAACTATTATGATGATGATTTAATAGAAAATGCGTAAAACTTCTTTACCATCCAATTTTTTACGTTCTCTACGTGAAGTTAATGCTCAAAACACGGATTTCTTGTCCCAATAAGCTTTGTAACAAAATTATGATTATTCTCGGCTTATTGAATTTCAAAACTCTGAGGATGATGATTTGATACAAAATTGGCAAAACTAAATTATCGTATGATTTTTCACGTCCCTTACGTGAAGTTAAGGCTCAAAACAACGATTTCTATTCAAAAGAAAGCATTGTAACAAAATTCTGATTATTCTCGGCGTTTTGAATTTCAAAACTCTTAGAATGATGATTTGATACAAAATGGGCTAAACATCATTATCACCTGATATCCCATGTTCCTTACGTGAATTGTAGGCTCAAAACAATGATTTCTCGTCACAATAAGCTTTGTAACATAGTTATGATTATTCAAGGCTTGTTGAATTTCAAAACTCTGAGCATGATGATTTGATATTAAATGGGCAAAAACTACATTATCGTCTGATTTACCACATTTCTACGTGAAATTAAGGCTCGAAACAACGATTTCTACTCAAAATAAGCTTTTTCAAAAAATTATGATTATTCTCGTCCTATTGAAGTTTAAAAATTTGAGAACAATAATTTGATAAAAAATGGGCAAAAATATAGGATGATGATTTGATATAAAATGTATAAAACTTCGTTATCATCTAATTTCTCACGTTTCCTACGTGAAGTTAATGCTTTAAACAACGGTTTTCTTAATACAAAAGAAATATGATTATTCTCAGCTGGTTGAATTTTCAAAATTCCGAGGACGACGATTTGATACAAAAGAGCAAAACATCATTATCGTCCGATTTCCCACGTTTTGTACGTGAAGTTAAAGCTCAAAATAATGATTTTCTAGTCACAATAAACTTTTGTAACATAATTGTGATTATTCTCGGCTTGTTGAATTTCAAAACTCTGAGGACGATGATTTGATACAAAGTCGGTAAAACTTTATTATCACCTGATTTCCAACGTTCCCTACATGAATTTTAGGCTCTAAACAACGATTTCTTGTCACAATAATCTTTGTAACTAAATTATTATTATTTTTTGCTTGTTGATTTTCAAAACATTGAGGATAATGATTTGATTCAAATGGGTATAAACTTCATTAGTGTCCAATTTCATACGTTCCCAACGTGAAGTTACAGCTGAAAACAACGATTTCTTCTCACAATGAGCTTTGCAACTAAATTATGATTATTCTCGACTTATTGAATTTCAAAACTCTGAGGATGAGGATTTGATGCAAAGTGGGCAAAACTTCATTATCACCTGATTTCCAACGTTCCCTACGTGAATTTTAGGTTCAAAACAAGTTTTTCTTGTCACAATAATTTATGTAACAAAATTATGGTTACTCTCATCATGTTGAATTTCAAAACTCTTAGAAAGAAGATTTGATACAAAATGGGCAAAACTTCATTATCACCTGATTTTTCACGTTCCCTACATGAAGTTATAGCTAAAAATTACTATTTTTCACACAAATGAATTATGACTATTCTCGACTTGTTGTATTTTCAAAACTCTGAGGTTGAGAATTGATACAAAAGGGCAAAATATCATTATCGTCTGATTTCCCACATTTTTTTACATGAAGTTAAGACACAAAATAATAGTTTTCTTATCACAATAAGCTGTGTAATAGAATTATGATTATTTCACGTTCTTTACGTCTTCAAGGCTCAAAGTAATGATTTCTTATCACAATATGCTTTGTAACAGAATGATGATTATTTTTGGCTTGTAGAATTTTTAAACTCTTAAAATAATGATTTGATACAAAATGGGAAAAACTTCACTATCACCCGATTTTTCACGTCCCTATGTGAAGTTATAGATAAAAAGCTATTTTTTGACACAAAAGAATTATGATTAATCTCGACTTGTTGTATTTTCAAAACTCTAAGGATGATTTGATTCAAAAGGTCAAATCATCATTATCGTTTGATTTTCCCACGTTTTCTACATGAAGTTAAGGCTCAAAACAATAGTTTTCTTTTCACAATAAGCTTTGTAACCGAATTATGATTATTGTCAGCTTGATGAATTTCAAAACTCATGGGATGATGATTTGATACAAAATAGGTAAAGCTTCATTATCGTCTGATTTCCCACATTCCTTACGTGAAATTAAGGCTTAAAACAACGATTTCTTGTCACAGTAAGCTTTGTAAGAAAATTATTATTTTCTCGGCTTATAGAATTTTTAAATTCTTAAATGATGATTCGATACAAAATGGACAAAACTTCACTATCACCTGAATTCCCACGTTTCCTATGTGAAGTTATAGCTAAAAATAACTATTTTTTGACACAAAAGAATTATGTTTAATCTCAGCTCGTTGAATTTTCAAAACTCTAAGGATGATTATTTGATTCAAAAGGTCAAAACATCATTATCGTACAATTCCCCACGTTCTCTATGTGAATTTAAGGCTTTAAAACAATGATTTCTTATCACAATAAGCTTGTAACAGAATTATGATTATTCTTGGGTTGATGAATTTTAAAACTCGTTGGATAATGATTTGATACAAAATGGGTAAAACTTCATTTTCATCTGATTTCCCACGTTCCTTACTTGAAATTAAGGCTCAAAGTAACGATTTCTTGTCACATTAAGTTTTGTAACAGAATAATTATTTTTCTTGGCTTGTAGAATTTTTAAACTCTTAAAATAATGATTTGATACAAAATGGGAAAAACTTACTATTTCCCATTTTTCCACGTTCCTTACCTGAAGTTATAGCTAAAAACAACTATTTTTTGACACAAAAGAATTGTGATTAATCTCAGCTTGTTGAATTTTCAAAACTCTAAGGATGATTTGATTCAAAAGGTCAAAATATCATTATCGTCTTATTTCCCATGTTTTCTGCATGAAGTTAAGGCTCAAAACAATGATTTTTTGTACAATAAGCTTTGTAACTAATGGGTAAAGCTTCATTATCGTCTGATTTTTCACTTTCCCTACGTAAAGTTAAGGCTCAAAACAATAGTTTATAGTCATAATAAGCTTGGCAACAGAATTATGATTATTCTTGGCTTGTTGAATTTCAAAACTCCAAGGAAGATGATTTAATAAAAAATGTACAAAACTTCATTATTCTATTACAAAGCTTATTGTGACTAGAAATCATTGTTTTGAGCCTAAAATTCATGTAGGGAATGTTGGAAATCAGGTGATAATGAAGTTTTTCCCACTTTGTATGAAAACATAATCCTCAAAGTTTTGAAATTCAACAAGCCGAGAATAATCATACTTCAGTTACAAAGCTTATTGTGACTAGAAATTGTTGTTTTGAACTATAACTTCACGTAGGGAAAGTGGGAAATCAAACGATAAAGAAGTTTTCTCCATTTTGTATCAAATGATCATCATAAGAGTTTTGAAATTCAACAAGTTGAGAATAATTATAATTCTGTTAGAAAGTTTATTCTGAAAAGAAATCGTTGTTTTGAGGTTTAAGTTCATGTGCAGAACGCGAAAAATCAGACGATAATGAACTTTTGCACATTTTTATCAAATCAGCTTCCTCAGAGTTTTGAAATTTAACATGCTGATAATAATCATAATTCTATTATAATGCATACTGTGACTAGAAAACCGTTGTTTTGAGCCTTAACTTAGCATAGAAAACATGGGATGTCGGACAATAATGTTATTTAGCCCTTTTTGTATCAAATCATCATCCTCAGAGTTTTGAAAAGTCAATTAGTCGAGAATAATCATAATTCTTTTGTGTCAAGTAATAATTGTTTTTAGCTATAACTTCACGTAAGAAACGTAGAAAATTGGGTAATAATGAAAATTTGCCCATTTTGTATTAAATCACCATTTTAAGAATTGTAAAATTCAAGAAGTAGAGAAAAAAAAAATTCTGGTACAAAGCTTACTGTAATAAGAAATCGTTGTTTGGAGCCATAGCTTCACGTAGTTAACGTGGGAAATCGGATAATAATGATGTTTTGCCCTTTTTGTATCAAATCATCATCCTCAGTGTTTTGAAAATGAAGAAGCTGAGAATAATAATACTTCAAATACATAGCTTATTGTGACAAGAAAACTGTTATTTTGAACCTTAACTTCAAGTAGAAAACGTGGGAAATTAGATGATAGTGATGTTTTGCCCTTTCTTATCAAATCATCATCCCTAGAGTTTTGAAAATTTACCAAGCCGAGATAAAGCATAATTCTTTTGTTTAAAAAAATAGTTGTTTTTAGCTATAACTTCACGCAAGGAATGTGGAAAATCGGGTGATAATGAAGTTTTGCACATTTTGTATCAAATCATCATTCTAAGAGTTTTAAAATTCAACAAGCCAATAATAACTTTAATTCTGTTACAAAACTTATTTTGAATAGAAATCAATGTTTTGAGCTTTAACTTCACGTGGGGAAGTGGAAAATCAAACAATAATGAAGTTTTTAACATATTTTATCTAATCAACGTTCTCAGAGTTTTGAAATTCAACAAAGCTGAGAATAATCATAATTCAGTTACAAAGTTTATTGTGACTAGAAAACTGTTGTTTTGTGCCCTAACTTCATTTAGAAAATTCAGAAAATTGGACGATAATGATGTTTTGCCCTTTCTGTATCAAGTCATCATCTTCAAAAATTTGAAAATTCAACAAGCCAAGAATAATCATAATTCTTGTGTTAAGAAATAGTTATTTTTAGCTGTAACTTCACATAGGGAACAAGGAAAATCAGATGATAATGAAGTTTTGCCCATTTTGTATCAAATCGTCATTTTAAGAATTTTCAAATCCAACAAGCTGAGAATAACCATAATTCTGTTACAAAACTTATTTTGAATAGAAATCAATGTTTTAAGCCTTAACTTCATGTGGGGAAGTAGAAAATCAAAAAATAATGTAGTTTTGAACATTTTAAATCTAATCAACATTCTAAGAGTTTTAAAATTCAACATGTCGAGAATAATCATAATTCTGTTACAAAGCTTATTGTGACTAGAAATCATTGTTTTGAGAATTAACTTCACGTAGGGAACGTGGAAAATCAGACGATAAAGAAGTTTTACCCATTTTGTATAAAATATTCATCCTAAGAGTTTTGAAATTCGACAAGCCGAGAATAATTATAATTATGTTACAAAGCTAATTATGACAAGAAATCATTTTTTGAGCCTTAACTTTACTTAGAGAACATGAGAAATTGTACAATAATGATGTTTTGCCCATATGTATCAAATCATTATCCATAGAGTTTTGAAAATTGAACGAGCTGGGAATAATCATAATTCTTTTGTGTTAAGAAATAGTTATTTTTAGCTATAACTTCACGTAGGGAATGTGGGAAATCGGGTGATAATGAAGTTTAACCCATTTTGTATCAAATCATCATTCTAAGAATTTTGAAATTCAACAAGCCGACAATAACTATAATTCTGTTACAAAACTATTTTTGAATGGATATCGATGTTTTGAGCCTAAACTTCACGTGGGGAAGTGGAAAATTAGACGATAATAAAGTTTTTAACATTTTTAATCTAATTAACATCCTCAGAGTTTTGAAATTCAACAAAGCTAAGAATAATCATAATTCAGTTACAAAGCTTATTGTGACTAGGAAACTGTTGTTTTGTGCCCTAACTTCATTTATAAAATATGGGAAATCAGACGATAATAATGTTGCCCTTTTTGTATCAATTCATCATCCTGAGAATTTTGAAAATTCAACAAGCCGAGAATAATTGAAATTCAGTTACAAAGCTTATTGTGACTAGAAATCATTGTTTTGAGCCTTAACTTCGTGTAGGGAATGTAGGAAATCGGACGATAAAGAAGTTTTACCAATTTTGTAACAAATCATCATTCGAAGAGTTTTGAAATTCAAGAATAATTATAATTCTGTTAAAATGCTTATTGTGACAAGAAATCATTGTTTTGAGCCTAAAATTCATGTAGAGAATGTTGTAAATCAGGTGATAATGAAGTCTTGCCCACTTTATTTCAAATCATCGTCCTCAGAGTTTTAAAATTCAACAAGCCAACAATAATCATAATTCTGTTACAAAGCTTGTTGTGACAAGAAAACCATTGTTTTGAGCCTTAACTTCACATAGAAAACATGATCGGACGATAATGATGTTTTGACCTTTGTATCTAATCATCATCCTTAATGTTTTGAAAATTCAACAAGCCAAGATTAATCATAATTCTTTTGCATTAAGAAATAGCTATTTTTAGATATAACTTCACGTAGGGAACGTGGGAAAACGGGTGATAATAAAGTTTTTCCCATTTTGTATCTAATCATCATTTTCAGAGTTTTCACATTCAACAAGTTGAGAAAAATAATAATTATGTTACAAAGCTTACAGTAAAAAGAAATCATTGTTTTGAGCATTAACTTTACGTAGTTAACGTGGGAAATCTGACGACAATGATGTTTTACCCACTTTGTATCAAGTTATCATCCTACGAGTTTTGAAATTCATCAAACTAAAAATAATCTAAATTCTGATACGAAGCTTATTCTGATAAAAAAATCGTTGTTTTGAGCCTAAAATTCACGCAAGGAATGTAGGAAATCGAGTGATAAAAAAGTTTTTCACATTTTTTTTTATCAATTCATCATCATCTAAGTTTTGTAATTCAACAAGCCGAAAAGAATCATAATTATGTTACAAAGGTTATTGTGAATAGAAATTTTTTATTTGAGCCTTAACTTCACGTAGGAAATGTGAAAAATCAGACAATAATGAAGTTTTGCCCATTTTGGATCAAATCATCGTCCTTAGATATTTAAAAATTAACAAAACGAGAATAATCAGATTTTTGTTATAAAGCTTATTGTGACACGAAATCATTGTTTTCAGCCTAAAATTCACGTAGAGAACGTTGGAAATTAGGTAAAAGTGAAGTTTTGCACAATTTATATCAAATCATAATTTTAAGAGTTTTGAAATTCAACAAGCTAAAAATAATAATATTTCATTACAAAGCTTGTCGTGACAAGAAATCATTGTTTTAAGCCTTAACTTCACGTAGAGAACGTAGGAAATCGGACGATAATGTAGTTGTACCTATTTTGTATCAAATCATCATCCTACAAGTTTTCAAATTCATCATGCATAATTCTGTTACAAAGCTTATTGTGACAAGAAATCGTTGTTTTGAGCCTAAAATTCACGTAGGGAACGTTAGAATTCAAGTGATAATAAAGTTTTGCCCACTTTATATCAAATCATCATCCTCAGAATTTTGAAATTTAACAAGGCCAGAATAATCATAATTTTGTTACAAAGCTTATTGTGACTAGAAAACCGTTGTTTTGAGCCTTAACTTCACGTAGGTAACTTGAAAAATTGAACGATAATGAATTTTTACCCATTTTGTTTTAAATTGTCATCCTAAGAGTTTTAAAATTCAACAAGACGAGAATAATCATAATTCAAATACAAAGCTTATTGCGACTAGAAATTGTTGTTTTAAGCCTTAACTTCATGTATCGAACGTGAAAAATCGGACGAAAAAGAAGATTTACCCATTTTGTATCAAATCAACATCCTAAGAGTTTTGAAATTCAACAAGCCAAGAATAATTAAAATCCAGTTACAAAGCTTATTGTGAAAGAAATTATTGTTTTGAGCCTTAACTTCAAGTAGAGAATGTGGAAAATCAGGTGATAATGAAGTTTTGCCCATTTTTATCAAATCATAATCTTTTGAGTTTTGTAATTCAAGAAGTCGAGAATAATCATAATTCTGTTACAAAACTTATTATGACTAGAAATCGTTGTTTTGAGCATTAACTTCACGTAAGAAACGTGGGAAATCGGACGATAGTGAGTTAATATCTATTTTGTATCAAATTGTCATCCTATGAGTTTTGAAATTCAACAAGCTGAGAATAGTAATAATTCTATTACAAAATTTATTATGACAGGAAATCGATGTTTTATACCTAAAATTCAGGTAGGGAACGTGGGAAGTCGGGTGATAATGTATTTTTTTCCTATTTTGTATCAAATCATTGTGCTCAAAGTTGAAATTCAAGAATTCGAGAATAATGATAATTATGTTACAAAGCTTATTATGACAAGAAATCGTTATTGTGTGCCTGAACTTCATGTAAGGAACGTAGGAAATCAGACTATAAAGAAGTTTTACCCATTTGGTATCAAATCATCTTCCTAAGAGTTATGAAATTTAACAAGCCAAAAATAATCGAAATTCAATTACAAAGCTTATTGTGACAATAAATGGTTGTTTTGAGCCTTAACTTCACGTAGAGAACGTGAAAAATCATACGATAATGAAGTTTTGTACATTTTTAATCAAATCAACGTCCTCAGAGTTTTGAAATTCAATAAGTCAAAAATAATCATAATTTTATAACAAAGCTTATTGTGACAAGATATCGTAGTTTTGAGCCTTAACTTCATGTAGAGAACGTGAGAAATCAAATAATTATCATGTTTTGCCCTTTTTGTATCAAATCATTATCTTCATAGTTTTGAAAATTCAACAAGCTAAGAATAATCATAATTCTTTTGTGTTAAGGAATAGTTGTTTTAGCTATAACTTCACGTAGGGAACGTAGGAAATCAGGTGATAACAAAGTTTTGCTTATTTTCTATCGAATCATCTAAGCGTTTTGAAATTCAAAAAGTCGAGAATAATCATAATTCTGTTACAAAAACTTATTTTAAATAGAAATTGTTGTTTTGAGCCTAAACTTCACGTAGCGAATGGAAAATCGGACGTTAATGAAGTTTTACCCATTTTGTATCAAATCATCATTCTATGAGTTTTAAAATTTATCAAGCCGGGAATAATCATAATTCAGTTACAAAGCTTATTGTTACAAGAAAACCGTTGTTTTGAGCCTTAACTTCACGTAGAAAACATGAGAAATCGGACGATAATGATATTTTGCCTTTTTTGTATCAAATCGTCATCTTCAGAGTTGTGAAAATTCAACAAGCCAAGAATAATCAGAATTCTTTTGTGTTAAAAAATAGTGGTTTTAATTATAACTTCACGTAGGGAACGTAAGAAATCGGGTGATAATGAAGTTTTGCCCGTTTGGTATCAAATCATCATTATAAGAGTTTAAAAATTCAACAAGATGAGAATAACCATAATTATATTACAAATCTTATTTTGAATAGAAATCATTGTTTTCAGCTATAACTTCACGTAGGGAACGTGAGAAATCAGAGGATTATGAAGTTTTGCACATTTTTATCAAATCACCGTCCTCAGTATTTTGAAATTCAATAAGCTAATAATAATATCATAATTCAGTTACAAAAGTTTATTGTGACTAGAAATCATTGTTTTAAGCCGTTACTTTACGTAGGCAACGTGAAAAATCAGACGATAACTAAGTTTTACCCATTTTGTTTTAAATTATCATCCTAAGAGTTTTGAAATTCAACAAGCCAAGAATAATTAAAATTCTGTTACAAAGCTTGTTGTGACAAGAAACGGTTGTTGTAAGCCTTAACATCACGTATATAACGTGGGAAATCAGACGATAATGGAGTTTTACACATTTTTTATCAAATCAATGTCCTTATAGTTTTATAATTTAACAAGCTGAGAGTAATCATAATTCTATTACGAAGCTTATCATGACTAAAAAACCATTGTTTCGAGCCTTAACATTACGTAAAAAATGTGAAAAACAAGATGATAATGATGTTTTACCCTTTTAGTATCAAATCATCATCAACAGAGTTTTGAAAATTCAACAAGCCGAGAATAATCATAATTCTTTTTTGTTAAGAAATTGTTGTTTTAGCTATAACTTCACAAAGGGAACGTAGGAAATCGGGTGATAATGAAGTTTTACCCATTTTGTATCAAATTATCATTCTAAGAGTTTTCAAATTCAATAAGCTGAGAATAACCATAATTTTATTACAAAGCTTATTTTTAATAGAAATCGATGTTTTTAACCATAACTTCACATACGAAACGTAGGAAACCAAACAATAGTTTTGCACATTTTTTATCAAATCAACATCTTCAGAGTTTTGAAGTTCAACAAGCTGATAATAATCATAATTTAGTTACAAAACTTATTATGACTAGAAATTGTTGTTTTAAGCCCTAACTTCACGTAGGGAACGTGGAAAATTAGACGATAAAGAAGTTTTACCCATTTTGTATCAAATCATCATCATAAGAGTTCTGAAATTCAACAAGTCAAGAATAATTATAATTCTATTACAAAGCTTATTGTGACAGGAAATGGTTATTTTTAATCTTAACTTCACGTAGAGAAGGTGAAGAATACGATAATGAAGTTTTACCCATTTTGTATCAAATCATCATCCTTAAAGTTTTGAAATTCAACAAGACGAGAATAATTATAATTCAATTACAAAGCTTATTGTGACAAGAAATCATAGTTTTGAGCCTTAACTTCACGTACAGAATGTGGGAAATTAGACGATAATTATTTTTTGCATATTTTTTTATCAAATCAACATTCTTAGAAGTTTTGAAATTCAACAAGCCGAGAATAGTCATAATTCAGTTACAAAGCTTATTGTGACTAGAAATCGATGTTTTGAGCCTTAACTTCACATAGGTAACATGGGAAATCAAACTATAACGAAGTCTTACCCATTTTGTTTTAAATCATTATCTTAAGAGTTTTGAAATTCAACATGCCGAGAAAAACCATAATGCAGATTACACAATTCGTATACACTGATACACACCATACAAACACAATACATCACACAATTCCATGCATGCGTCAATCAAGACAAACTGAGCTTGACTACGAGCCTAACTAAGATTAATTGAGATTCAGATTACCGCTAATCACGTGCTTAAGGCAACGGGTAGTTACAATCTCCCCAATTTAGCAATGATTTCGTCCTCGAAATTAAGGTAACGTACAAGTCACCAATAATTTATGAGAGATGGATTTTCCCTTATAATTCCAGTGCTTTAGCGTTTTCTTCTTTCACTTGTCTAGTATATGTGGTTACACTACCTTATCACTAGCACAAAGCTTCTTTCAACTTTACTTTGAAGAATAATGTAACCAAATTACCGTTTCATTTTTCTCTTTCTATTTAATGAATGTGAATAACACTATTCCATTAATTTAGCTTAATCCAAATATATACAACCCATTTATAGGTGAGATTTCTAAAAGATTAAATTTATCTTTTGATACCTCTAACCACCTATGATATTTGTTATGTTTGTTCTTTTTCTTAAATATTGTTGTAGGTCAAGCATTGACAAATCCATTCAGTATCAACAGTATCGTGTCTCCTACCTCCGTTCATCCCATGATTGAATGGCAAGGTCAACAATCATCAAGTCTCCTACCTCTGTCTACTACAATTGAAAAACAAGGTCAACATATGTGTGTTTCCTACCTCCATTCCACCCATCAGTGAATGGTAAGGTCAAACACACAACAATCTCATCATTTTGTTATTCGATACTTGCTTGAAACTTATAGATTTCGTCAATCTATACACTACAACTTATTTTTTTGGTTTTTTTAATCTCATACTATTCATTTCTTTTATATTGTAATATACATTACCTAGTATGCTCTATTTCTTCTATGTAGTTCTTTATTACCTCAATTCGTTCTAGGACAGTATCTCTTATTCTTATATCTCACCCTTATGGTAGGATAAGAATGAGCATACCTCATTCTGTAACCCCTTTAGATTACTAGGATCATTAAAGAAACTCACACAGGTAAGTCGATTCTTTCAGTGATTAACATGATGAGACACAAGCTCAATCATACTCGTTGAATTAGGATTAGTAACAGAATCTCTTCGTTAACACGAAGGAATTATATTTTATCAAGACTAAGACTAGTTTTCAATTTATATCAATAACTTCTTCCCTCAGTGAAAGCAAGTCTCAGATCTCTATCCTGAACATTATAATATTATACTATCTCATATCTCCATATAATTATTTTGCTCAATCCTTTCAAGCATAACATATGCTCTCAATGATAAGAATTTTGCAGACTAGCTTCCCTCATCAAGTACAATTCAAATTATTATTGTGCTGACATCTTATTCACCTCCCAAAATCTATAATCGTGTTTCTTTTTCTTTTATCAGGTATAGACAAGAATTTAACTAACTCTTTATATTTCACTACTCAATGTCACATAGTGAATACATTTCATATCTCTTTATAATCTCACTATATATCATCATCTCAAACCATTTATAATTTGTTCATATACCTAAATATGATATGACATTGTGTATATCCATACTATGAAGAGATTCATGAGATATTCGGAATAATTCTTGCCTAACTTTCTACTTGAATCAATTTTCGTTTCAAAATTTATTACATCCAGCACAATTTTCATTACCACATCTACTCTGGACACTATTCATTCATAATCAATCTCTAACACATTGAGTCGTTCCAATTAGATCTTTTCCTCAACCTCATCACTAATTTATTTATTTATTTACTCAGTTCAGTCTCCCTCTGAACTCTAAAGAAATGGACTAGTAATTATCAATTTTAACATCTCAATTCATGGTATGCCTACGCAGGACTTACTTTATTCATCAATTTTATCTATCTCTCTAATGAGATAATACTGAGAAGTTCCTATTATAATTACACCTCATACCACTTTCTCTCATTCAAGTATTGATCATCGTCAATCACTTTATATGGGTGATTCCTCAGAGTGAATATATCATTTTTCTATTATGGTGACTCATGACATTTAAAATTTTTTTCACTTTGGCATAAATATACTCTTCAAACTCTTACAGTTTGAAGCTTCCCTTGAATCACATGTTACCAGTTTCACTGGTTTTTTCAAAATTTTTATTTATCATTTAGTTATTCCGCTAAAATCTTCCAATCTTAGGAATAACTAAACGACATTCATATCCTTCAAACCCTTGTGCATGATATAACTGTACTTCAAAACTTCTTAATGAATGAATGAACTTGCACGCTCTATCCCATCAACTGAATTTATACTAATACTGGGATCTTCCTCCCTATCTTATCATTTTCAAGTCTTTCCTCTAAGACTTATTCTTGCAATCCATTCAATCCATTATTTGAAATATATATTCTCAATCAATTTTTCATTATCAACTGATGCCTTATAATAGTTTCATACTCTTACTAACACCATTGTAGTTAAATTACTTTTCAATTTCCTTAAGGCATCTTTTGTATCATGTACAACTCATCTCCACTCAATTCTAAAGTTAATTGAATATACAACACAACTATATCATAATTCTTTGTATGAGTTGTTTGTATCCTTCAATTATTTCACATTCTATCACTTTTCTATCTTTGTGTTGAATATAAGACAACTCTCCAATTGTCTTAACTTCAGTCAAATCCTTTAACTCATAATTTAAAATTCAATACATATCTTAGTGGTTTTCAGTTGAACTTAACCATTGCACAAACAACTTTTGGTATATGTCAATCTATTGTCAGAGTTCCACATAACTCTGCAACAGTACTTTGCACTTTTTGTAAAGTTTCAACTTAATGATGATTTATCTCAATAAAGTTCAACAACTTTACGTCTTTCCATTATTAAACATAGCATGAGCTATAGTGAGTTTCTATGATTTACACCATAATCTTTCATATTATCAAGCCATCGCTTGACCATATACTTATAGATTCTAAACTTTACTCAATAACAACCACATCTCATTTAACTCTTGAAAACATTAGTTTCATTTCAATTCTCAACATGAGTTGTCAATTCAGGGAAATAATAATCATTCACTCATAATTTTTATTCAAGTTAACTTATCACTTAAATTGAGTTCTCAAACTCATACAATTCACATAATACCTCAAAGTAAAATATAATTGATCATCGATTTGGTATCAAAATCAAGTAATTGATGAATTCCTAACTTAAGTTGTCATAAGATTCCAAACAATTCTACTAAAATGTTACTTGAAACCTTAAATTCACAATCTTACATTCATCAAGCTTGCTTTTCCATTACCGACCTACTACTTTTTACCAAAACCATTTGAATTTCAAGTGATTACTATATTTCTATGAATTATCATTCATATAATTTATATATTTTAACATTTTCCATTATAGATCGCAGTTAGTACTCATCTCTTGATATACTACTCCCTTTATTCATTCCTTATACCATAACTCATCTATTGGATTTTCAATTATTAACTTTATTGACAACTCATTCTCCCCAATTTAGACTGTTTCCAGAAGATTAGATTACTTCACTAGCTCACTGCTATGTTTTTCTCAACTTGCTCCAAACGGTACACCGCTTGCCTATATCAGGTATCTCTGATGATAAGAGTGTCAGGTCTATGAATCTTCCTACCTCCACGCCCAGATAGTTCTTAAATGAGTTAATGTTAGGCCTCCACATTTCACTTTTCCAAATCTTCAGATTTATATATTTGCAACTTACCCTTCACTTCCATTTTTGATTTATCATTACTCTAAAAGTGATTATAGTTTATCAACCAAGATAGAGTTGATCAACAACATGAATTTTTTTTCTAAAATCCTTCAACTTTTATCTCTTGCTTTATCTATTCACTTTTAGTATAATGTTACTCTCAACTCATTTCCTTATATTCCAACATTGATCTACACATCAATCTGGTATGCTCACATTTTATTTCTCTATGTATGATTCTACCACATCATCATTGCTTACTCATTATCAAACTATTAATGTGTATGACTATACAATAACAACACTAATACCCTCGTTCTTACTTTACTTTCAGTATGTGCAGCTACACCACAACCATACTGACAAATTTCTTTCTCACTATTCCAATATATACCAGCATTATATCTGGAATTTTACACTTCATTATCACTCATAAAATATGAATAATTGGTGATTACCTAACCTCAACAAAGTTTCTATCCTCATTCACCACTATTTTCCTCAATAAATAACCTTTCATCCCACTCAACTAGTCTCAACACTAGCATATTTTCTACTCAAAGTGATTCATCACCTTTGAGTTTCACTGTCAGTTATTTCATATTTCGTTCACCTTTTAATGTCACTTCATCTGATATCTGTCTTTAAGTCCAAGACTTATTGTTCCTTCTACACTGAATATTTCACATCAAACAATATCAGTGAGAATCAAAACCATTAAAGGTTACTCAACGAGAGAGTTATTGATACCTCATTTCCTTTCCATATTTATGTTATTAAGATTCAGGATTCCATAAACCCTAACCCTCAATATATATATCCCTTCTCATCTCATGAGACACAGATGGATATTAACTATCTTATTATTGTTCCACTGTCTTCCTTTATCTTAATATCCCTCAAGTCCAGAGGTTCCCAAGAACCCTCACCATCAATTCTCTTTTGACTTACCAAGTCATAGATGAGAGATAAGACTTTAGATTCTTTCCTAGGCAAGAAATGACAGTTATATCTATCGCATAGATATAATATCAAACTCAAAAATACATCTCTCAAGCTTTATCTTTCATTACCCCCAAAACATCGATAAAAACCGTTCATTTAGTCTTAGGTTATCCCTGACTTGAGAATCAATCTCCAAGTCAGTAAGCCTAAATTTCCCTTTAATATACAAGTATAACTCAAGGTTCCAAATCCAAACGGTATCAGCTTGATCACATCACTTCAAAACCCAATCAATAGTGCTTACCTCAATCTATGATACTCACCATATCATAATTCTTACATTGACCTTACTCAAGAAATGTTAACCCAAGCTCTACAACCTAGCTCTGATACCAACTGTAACATCCCCTAATCTTAATTAGAGAATGTTCGACCTAAAACCCTAATTAAGCCTGAGTAAACCAGATCAAACATAATTAGAGCCAGTAACCTTATACTCATTCTGGACAACTACCTGTATATCTTGATTTTAAATAATCAAAATAAACCCCTGGTCTTCTCCTTTCTTGAGTTCCAAGTCCTAGCGTACATCCAAACTTAGAGATGTTAAGGTGGGTGAGCTCCTACATGCTCAGTAAGTGACTCTCATACCATCCATCAACTACCAAGGCAATGTATAACAACATGAATCAAATGCATATCTAAAGGAACATACGAATCAATATAAACAATATATATAACAGATGCAAGTTCCTTGGTTCAGTACAATGTACTCGTGATTTGCATTTCCAATATTCGTATTTGAATTGAATTGCCCTCTCACATCATTAGGAACCAGTCACTGGGCATCTAACTAGTTCTTGTCAATATGCAGCTAACTCATAAAAACATAGAGTAGCACTCCCTATAAACCAATCACTACTAATCTGAGTGGTTTATGGCTGATGAATCACTAACTTAATAGGAAAGCATTAATCGGGATAATTCCTAAGTCTCTGGGGCACGGTGATGGAAGGCCACCCCATCACAGTTCCAAACCCCAGGTCAATCCGTCCTGCCAAACCTCTTTTCGGATTCCATCTTCATTAAAAACATTTTTGTAAAATCATGGTACATTGCCCCATTCCCAGTCCAATACACTACATGCTCTAATATTACTATTTTACATTGCATAATTGATAAAAGATACGAGTTCCACTTGCCTGTCCTAAGCTTTGTATGTTTTACCAAATTGTATGACTCCTCGGAGTCCTCAAACCTTTCCACATTGATCCATTACCTAAAATAGATCAATTGTTATCAACTTATGTCTAATATTTATTTTTTAACATTCCTAAACTAATCCCATTCAAATTCGAAATCTCGGGACCTATTTTTCAAGGTAAAAATCCCAGTATAAGGTCTCATCCGACATTTGAATTCCTCATTTTCCATAGAAATTCCTCAATTTCTATTTGTTTGGTCAAAATACTATTTTTTCATATTTTTACCTATTTTCTGGATTTTCTTTCTTTTTTTTTCTTTTTATCCTTTATTTAACCCTAAACCGGGCCGAACCGTCCCTGTTCAGAGGTTGTCTTCCCCAACAGAACTGCGTATAGGCAGTTCTGGTTTTATTTTATTTTATTTATTTTCTTTTTTTTTAAAATCGGGGTCTGGCATGTTCAATCCTTAGCAGGGGAATACTCCCCTGTTTCTTCTTCCTTGTTCGGTCATGGCCTCCGCCAAGGCGAACCGTTCCAACACACAACCAACAATAACAACCACAACAACAATGATCCAACAACAACAAAAACGAGAGCAAGCTCACCTTGGTCTCAATCACGCGACCAACGATCTTCTCGAGCTCGTGAGCTCCTTCGCTTCTCCTCCTTTCTTCCTTCTCTCCCGTGCTCCTCTGCTCTCTCCCTCTCTCATTTGCATTTTCATTTAAACAAAAGAGAAGCAGTTTATTTTAGGAAATGACCAAAATTCCCTTCCAATATTATCTCCTCCTTAATAAACTCAATACCCTTAATGGTAATTTGACCTTTTCTAATTTATTATATACATATATATATATACTGATTTATATAAATATATATATATATACATTTATCGATATGTTGCGCCTAAAATTCTGTTGCACGTGCCAACGAGTCAGACGTGCACAATACCGTATAGTGTACGTGTGGCACCCGCGAGCACACATGTCACACGACGCCCTGACAATTTACCATTATTCATTTATTTTCTATTTTAATATATATATATATATATTTATATATCCATAATATATATAATTACATAATTTATGCCAACGAGCACACTCGGGCGTCAACACTATCCCGCGTCTCATGTGTGTACTCCTTGACCCACACATAGTATTAGGCATTCTTCATTTACCAGATTATCCATTCGTGCATACTAATACACACCATACAAACACAATACATCACATAATTCTACATATGCATTAATCAAAACAAACCGGGCTTAACGAAGAGCCTAACTCAGATTAATTGGGATTCGGATTACTGCTAATCACGTGCTTAATGTAATGGGTCGTTACACCCTACTGCGAAGTTAAGGCTCAAAACAACGATTTTTAGTCACAATAAACTTTGTAACAAAATTATGATTATTCTTAGCTTGTTCAATTTCAGAACTCTGAGGATGATAATTTGATACAAAATGGGTCAAACTACATAATTGTCCAATTTCTCACATTCCCTATGCGAAGTTGAGACTCAAAACAATGATTTCTAGTCACAATAAACTTTATAACAGAATTTATAATTATTCTCGGTTTGTTGAATTTCAAAACTTAGAGGACATTGATTTGATAAAAAAAATGTGCGAAATTTCATTATCGCCTGATTTCCCATGTTCTCTATATGAAGTTAAGGCTAAAAACAACAAATTCTTGTCCCAATAATAATCTTTGTAACAGAGTTATAATTATTCTCGGATTGTTAAATTATAAAACTTTTAGGGTAATGATTTGATACAAAATGGCTAAAACTTCTTTATCGTCTGATATCCCACGTTCCCTACTTAAAGTTAAGGCTCAAAACAATTATTTCTTATCACAATAAGTTTTGTATCAGAATTATGATTATTCTCCACTTGTTGAATTTCAAAACTCTGAGGATGATGATTTGATACAAAATGGCATAACTACATTATCGTCCGATTTCCCACTATCCCTATGTGAAGTTAAGTCTCAAAACAACGATTTCTAGTAACAATAAGCTTTGTAATTGAATTATCATTATTCTCACCTTATTAATTTTCAAAATTTAGAAGATGATTATTTGATACAAAATGAATAAAACATCATTATCGTCTTATTTCCCACGTTTCCTACATTAAGTTAAACCTTAAAACAATGATTTCTAGTCACAATAAGTTTTGTAAAAGAATTATAATTATTCTTCGCTTGTTGAATTTCAAATTTCTGAGAATAATGATTTGATACAAAATGGGCAAAACAACATTATCATCCGATTTCTCATACTCCCATGTGAAGTTAAGGCTTAAACAATGATTTCTCGTCACAATAAGCTTTATAATGGAATTATGATTATTCTCTGCTTGTTGAATTTTGAAACTTTAAGGATAATGATTTGATACAAATTGAGAATAAGTACATTAGCGTCTGATTTCCCACGTTCGCTAAGTGAAGTTCAGTCTCAAAACAACGATTTCTAGTAACAATAAGCTTTGTAACTGAATTATGATTATTCTCGGCTGGTTGATTTTCAAAACTCATAGGTCGTTGATTTGATAGAAAAATGTGCAAAACTTCATTATCACTTGATTTCCCATGTTCTCTAAGTGAAGTTAGGGCTCAAAAAAACAATTTCTTATCACAATAATAAGCTTTGGCTAAAAAAATGATTTCTTGTCACAATACTAAGCTTTGTAACAGAATTATAATTATTCTCAGCTTGTTGAATCTCAAAACTTTTAGGATGATGATTTAATGATATAAAATGGGTAAACCTTCTTTATCGTCCGATTTCTCACGTTCTCTTTGTGAAGTTAAGCCTCAAAACCACGATTTCTTGTCACAATAAGCTTTTTAACAAATTTATGATTATTCTCGACTTGTTGATTTTTAAGACTCTGAGGATGATGATTTGATACAAAATGGGCAAAACATCATTATCGTCTGATTTTCAACGTTTCCTACGTGAAGTTAAAGCTCAAAACAATGATTTGTAGTCACAATAAGCTTTGTAGCAAATTTATGATTATTTAGGGCTTGTTGAATTTGAAAACTCAGAGGACGTTGATTGATAAAAAAAATGTGCAAATTTTGCATTATCGTCTGATTTCCCACATTTTCTATGTGAAGTTAAGGTTTAAAACAACGATTTTTTGTCACAATAAGCTTTGTAACTGATTTATAATTATTATTGGCTTGTTGAATTTGAAAACTCAGAGTACGTTGATTTGATAAAAAATGAGCAAAACTTCATTATCGTCTGATTTCTCACGTACTCTAAGTGAAGTTAAGGCTAAAAATAATGATTTCTTATCACAATAAGGTTTTTAATAGAATTATAATTCCTCTCAGCTTGTTGAAATTTAAAACTCTTTGGATGATAATTTGATATTAAATTGGTAAAACTTCTTTATCGTCCGATTTCCCTCGTTCCATACGTGAAGTTAAGTCTAAATACAATGATTTCTTTTCACAATAAACTTTGTAACATAATTATGGTTATTCTCGACTTGATCAATTTCTAGTTTTGAACATGAAGTTTTGTAATCATCATCCGATGAGTCTTTTTGAATTTCAAAACTCTGAGGATGACGATTGATACAAAACTCTGAGACTTTTTGTAATTATCATCCTATGAGTCTTTATTATGAAGACTCGTAGGATGATGATTTCATAAAGAAGTTTTGAAAATCATCCTATGAGCATTCGTTATTCAAAGCCAAGAATCGTGATTATTCTCGGCTTGTTGATATTCAAAACTCTGAGTCTTTATTATAAGCTGAGAATAATGTTTTTATACAAAATAGGAAAAACTTCATTATTAAATCTTTGAGTCTTTTTGTAATTGTCATCCTATGAGTCTTCATTATTCCTAGCTTATTGAATTTCAAAACTCTGAGGATGAAGATTTGACATAAAATGGGTAAAACTACATAATCGTCTGATTTCCCACGTTCCCTATATGAAGTTAAGGCTCATAACGATTTCTATTCACATTAAGCTTTGTAACAGAATTATGATTATTCTCGCCTTGATGAATTTCAAAACACAGAGGACGTTTATTTGATAAAAAAATGTACAAAACTTAATTATCGTCCGATTTCTCACGTTCTCTACATGAAGTTCAAGCTCCAAACAACAATTTCTTATCACAATACGTTTTGTAATAGAATTATAATTATTCTTGGCTTGTTTATTTTCAAAACTCTTAAGGTGATAATTTGATACAAAATGGGTAATACCTCTTTATCGTCTGATTTCCCACATTCATTACGTAAAGTTAAGGCTCAAAACTAAGATTTCTTGTCATAATAAGCTTTGTAGCAGAATTATGATTATTTTCTGCTTGTTGATTTTCAAAACACTGAGGACGATGATTTGTTACAAGATGGGAAAATTATCAATATCGTCCGATTTCCCACGTTTCCTACTTGAAGTTAATGCTCAAAATAACGATTTCTATTCACGATAACCTTTGTAACAAATTTATGACTATTCTCAGCTTGTTGAATTTGAAAACTCAGAGGACGTTAATTTTATATAAAATGTGTAAAACTTCTATATCGTCTGATTTCCCACGTTCTCAACTTGAAGTTAAGGCTCAAAACTACGCTTTCTTTTCACAATAAGCTTTGTAACAGAATTACAAATATTCTCGGCATGTTAAATTTCAAAAGTCTTAGGATGATGATTTGATAATAAATGAGTAAAACTTCTTTATAGTCCGATTTCTCACGTTCCTTACGTGAAATTAAGGCTCTAAACAATGACTTCTTGTCAAAATAACCTTTGTAACATAATTATAATTCTTCTTAGCTTGTTGTATTTCAAAACTCTTAGGATGATGATTTGATAAAAAATGGATAAAACTGTGACGGCCCCAAATTCCCATTACATTTGGATACGCCCGGCTTAGGCTTCTATAAGTCCCCAAGCCGATATTTGGTGAACCTGGCAAGCCTAGTCAGCCTCCAATCAATCAATTATACAATTTATGAAAGAGTTATTGCAAGTGTTATGCAACAGAAAGTAAATAAACGAAACATAAGGGAAATAAATCGGTCAAAAGAAAATTAGGAATATATAATGTGGAAAGCCCCGAAATATTCATGTACAATCAAATGTAAAAGAAAGTAACGCATACATGATATCCAAATCAAAATTATCCCCGGTTCAATGGTCAAAAATAAATATATAAAATGTCATACAATCAAGCAAAACATATGATGGACCTACACTAAGGTTTCCAAGTCCACCCGCTTAGTCCCCACAGAAAGTCACCTTGGCAGGGCTCCTTGCCTCTACTGCACTCCGCCCTATCTGCATCCACTGTCACAAACTAGACGATGAGCAACTTAAAAAATTGAATGTAAAACCAGAAGAAAATAACAGTAATTCCTCATATATCAAGTAAAGCAGTCTAAATATCATGTGGTAATAGAAATACATGAATTTAAATAGATCAAGTGCATGATAAACAGACTAATAGATATCAATCGAAATTCAAGTGTGTTCTAAGGATTGAAAAGAAGCCCATAAGTGGTCTAAATCATAACATAACAGCGAAGACCTCATGAGGTCTTCCCGAGCATCGACACAAGCGAAGGCACAACCATGATGGGAGGGACACAAGTCCACCCACCCAGTACTCGGTGTCACACGGTCACTAAGGGTGGTCACATACTCCTGTACAAGAGTGCCTGCATTTTATCCCCTTAGTGCAGGTCCTAGTACTCTTGAGACGAAACACATATGCCAAGAAACACACAACAAGGAATGAAATGGAATACCAATAATAGAGCATAATGAATTTGAATAAATGATAATGAATCATATGACATTTTCTTACTAGCTTACAAATCATACATAAGCTTGTGGCAAATATACTTACCTTATTAATCATAACATGTAGACACTCTCGCGTTCCTAACGCATATCTCTGAGTTTCCCGCTACCTGACATGGTTAGAAAACTCATGTTAATAGGTTAAGTCATCAACTAAACCCTAGGTTAAACCCTAGTGTATTTCCCAAGTATTTTAAGGACTCAAATAACTCGACAAATTGATAAAAAAATGAATACTCTCTCTCGAGTTTGAAAAAATCACAACAATAACAATGACTACAATATTACAACATCGATAACCATGACATATGTAAGCCTACTCATGAATCTTAGGCTCGGCTCAGTCGTATGTGGGTCACACCATAGCCATGAAGACTAGCGGCGTGACCACGATGTCACTACCGTTCAAAAATGTAAAACACAATCACGATTCAATACGAAACTCAACATGACCATACACCAGCGAGTATGGAATCTCACAGGTGTGGTCCAACATCCGTAGAATGCCAACATGGCATGAAAAGGCCATGGGCATCCCTTACGTTACATCGACGACTACTTGACATGATGGAAATAATCTATGCATAACTTTGCCATTGCAACAACAGTTCACCATCGATGTGGACGCTCTGGAGTTATGGGACATCATATGAAATGATGCTCACCAAGTTCATCACTGCTAATAGAGATGCTCCGGGGGCTATGAAACTCCATGACGGATATGGTAAGGTCTCTGGCAATCCCCCTATGTCCTCGCATCGACGGCAGTGCTGCCATGATGGTGGTTTCTAATGACAAGAATGCATTAACAACATTCAATGAAAACAACATAAAACACACACAAATGCCACTATTTTGGGCTACTCCGAGAGTCGCAAGACACAAGCATGGACCTAGCTTGGTCCCCGACATCCCCAGTTATGGTGGCTTAGCAACAGCGGTGTCAAGGTAGCAGCTTTCTAATGAGCAGTCCAAACAACACCAAAATGAGACATCAAACAAGAACGCACCTCTGCCACACTTATACAGACCTCTCTGGGATTGGGAAGCAACCACAGGTTCATGGAAGTGTTCCCGACATACCCCAAGTCACGTCGATCGATGGCAGCACAGGATGGCAGAGCAGCGGACAGGGCGTAAAGGAAACAAAAATAACACACAGTGGACAGTTTGGACAACATAGGTTCATGCCTCGTGTTAGAAGCAGTTCAAAGACATGGAGGTATTGGTAGACTACCAAGGGTCACCCCCCGACCATCCGTGACCACCGCTGGCTGTCAGTGCAGTGACCAAACGCGGGGTGACAGTGAACCAAACAAGAGAGAGAGAGCAAAATAGAAAGATAAACCTTACTTCAACGAGCTCTGACCACCACTGGGTTTCCAAGGACCAGTGGTGCTCAACCGAGGTAGGGGAGAGGAGGAGGGAGAGAGAGAACAATAGAGGAGAGAGAGATCGAAAGTGACGAACCTCCAACAAACAGAAGGACCCCGACGAGGGTCAAGGGCCGGTCACCAGGGGGAGGATCGATTGTGTGAGAGAGAAGAATCGGTGAGAGAGAATGGGATAAGGTGTGTGTGGTAGGAGATGATAAATATTGAATGGGAAATACGGTGTGTCCTTTTATAGACTTTTTCATCTCATCTCCTCACCCGCACGCATCACGAGGCTGATCTAAGGGCTCTCCACCATTTTGTTGTCACTTTAATAATCCTATCCCATGGTTCGTTTGCTATGTAGTTATCAAACTCCCGTGTTCATACGATGTTCCTCAGTCTGTCTTGCCTTGTTCCGACTTTCAAAATGCACGTAGTTTCACCTTGTCTCGTAAATAATTATTTAAATTATACAAAAATTTATTTAATTATGTTACACCCCCATTTACCTAGGCGAAGCTTCACTTAGTCTAACAATCGCCGGAACGGGTCGTGACTCATATAAGACTATAATACTAATACACACATCACAGAAATATAATATCACTTTAGTGTCGACTTCTGAAGTTTGAAATACTATCTAGTATCACATAGCCTGATCACGACCCTTACCACTGCAACACTAGTCGGGTTAAACTTGAGGGTTATTATAAAAACTTCTTTATCGTCCAATTTCCCACGTTTCCTACGTGAAGTTAAGGCTCAAAATAATGATTTCTTTTAAGAATAAGCATTGTAACAGAATTATGACTATTCTCGTCTTCTTGAATTTTAAAAATCTGAGGATGAAGATTTGATAAAAACTGGGCAAAACTACATAATCGTCCGATTTCCACCTACCCTACATGAAATTAAGGTTGAAAATAACGATTTCTAGTCATGCAATAAGCTTTATTACAAAATTATAATTGTTGTCGCCTTGATGAATTTCAAAACTCAGAGGACGTTGATTTGATAAAAAATTGTGCAACACTTCATTATCTTCAGATTTCTTATGTTCTCTATGTGAAGTTAAGGCTCCAAACAACGATTTATAATCACAATAAGTTTTGTCACAGAATTAAAATTATTCTCACCTTGTTGATTTTCAAAACTCTTAGAGTAGAGATTTGAAACAAAATGGGTAAAACTTCTTTATTGTCTAATTTCCTACGTTCCTTAGGTGATGTTAAGGCTCAAAACAACGATTTCTTGTAACAATAAGATTTTTAACAGAATTATGATTATTTTTGGCTTGTTGATTTTCAAAACTTTAAGGACGTTGATTTGATACAAAATGGACAAAACATAATTATCATCCAATTTCCCACGTTTCATATGTGAAGTTAAGGCTCAAAGCAACGATATTTAGTTACAATAAGCTTTGTAACAGACTTACAATTATTCTCAGCTTGTTGAACTTGAAAACTTAGATAATGTTGATTTGATAAAAAAATGTGCAAAACTTAATTATCGTATGATTTTCCACATTCTCTAAGTGAAGTTAAGGCTCAAAACAAAGGTTTTTATCAAAATAAACTTTGCAAAAGAATTATAATTCTACTCGGCTTGTTGAATCTCAAACTCTTAAAATGATGATTTGATACAAAAGGGGTAAAACTTCTTTATCATCCTATTAATCACGTTCCCTACTTGAAGTTATGGTTCAAAACAACGATTTCTTTTCACATCAACATTTGTAACAGAATTATGATTATTCTTGGGTTTTTCAATATCAAAACTCTGAGGATGATAGGTTCATACGAAATGGGTAAACTATATAATCGTCCGATTTTCCACGTTCCCTACGCAATGTTGAGGCACAAAACAATGATTTCTAGTAACAATAAACTTTGTAACATAATTATAATTACTCTCGAATTGTTGATTTTTAAAACACCGATGATAATTATTTGATACAAAATGGCAAAACATCATTATCGTCCGATATCTCATGTTTTCTACGTGAAGTTAAGGCTCAAAATAATTATTTCTAGTCACAATAAGCTTTGCAAAAGAATTATAATTATTCTCAACTTGTTAAATTTCAAAACTCAGGACATTGATTAGAAAAAATGTGCAAAACTTCATTATCGTCTAATTTTCGATGTACTCTATGTAAAGTTAAGGCTCAAAACAATGATTTCTTGTCAGGCTTGTTGAATTTCAAAACTTTTTGGATGATGATTTGATACAAAATTGGTAAAACTTCTTTATTGTTTGATTTCCCACGTTCCCTATGTGAAGTTAATGCTCAAAACAACATTATCGTATGATTTGATACAAAATGGATAAAACAACATTATCATATGATTTCTCACGTTCCCTACGTGATGTTAATGCTCAAAACAACGATTTCTTGTCACAATAAGCCTTGGCACTGAATTATGATTAATCTTAGCTTGTTGAATTTCAAAACATCGAGGATGATGAATTGATACAAAATAAGCAAAACAAACATTATCGTCAGATTTCCCATGTCTCCTATGTGAACTTAAGGCTCAAAATAATGATTTCTAGTCACAATAAGCTTTGTATCATAATTATGATTATTCTTTGCTTGTTGAGATTCAAGACTTAGAGGATGCTGATCTGATAAAAAATGTGCAAAACTTCATTATCGTCTAATTTTTCACGTTCTCTAAGTGAAGTTAAGGCTCAAAAAAATGATTTCTTGTCACAATAAGCTTTCTAATAGAATTATAATTTCTCTCGGCTTGTTGAATTTTAAAACTCTTAGGATGATGATTTGATACAAAATGGATATGATTTCTTTTATTGTGTGATTTCCCACGTTCCTTACGTGAAATTAAGGCTCAAAACATCGATTTCTTTTCACAATAAGCTTTGTAACAGAATTATGATTATTCTCGGCTTGTTCAATTTCAAGTTTTGATAATGAAGTTTATCCTATGAGTCTTTTTGAATTTTAAAACTTTGAGGATGGCGATTTGATACAAAACTTTGAGGCTTCTTGTAATTATCAACTTATGAGTCTTTATTATCAGGACTCATATGATGATGATTTGATAAAGAAGTTTTGAAATTCATCCTATGAGTATTCATTATTCTAAGCCGAGAATAATGATGATATTCAAAACTCTGAGTCTTTATTATAAGTTGAGAATAATGATTTTATACAAAATAGGAAAAATTTCATTATCAAAACTTTGAGTCTTTTTGTAATTATCAACCTATGAGTCTTCATTATTCCAAGCTTGTTGAATTTCAAAACTCTAAGGATGAAGATTTGATACAAAATGGGTAAAACTACATAATCGTCCGATTTCCCACGTTCCCTACGTGAAGTTTAGGCTCAAAGTAACGATTTCTAGTCACAATAAGCTTTGTAACTGAATTATGATTATTCTCGCCTTGATGAGTTTTACCTATTTTGTATCAAATCATCATCCTAAGTATTTTAAAATTCAAAAGTCGAGAGTAATCATAATTCTGTTACAAATCTTATTGTTACTAGAAATCATTATTTTGAGCCTTAACTTCACGTAAGGAAAGTGGGAAAACAAACGATATAAATTTTTTGTCCCTTTTGTATCAAATCATTATCCTAAGAGTTTTGAAATTCAACGAGCCAAGGATAATCATAATTTTATTACAAAGCTTATTGTGACAAGAAATCGTTGTTTTGGGCCTTAACTTCTCGTAGCGAACGTGGGAAATCGTATGATAATGAAGTTTTTATCCCTTTTTATTCAAATCATCATCTTAAGAGTTTTGAAATATAAAAATTAAGAATAATCATAATTTTGTTACAAAGCATATTGTTATTAGAAATAGTTGTTTTGAGCCTTAACTTTGCATAGGGAATGTGGGAAATCAGACGATAATGATGTTTTACATATTTTGTATCAAACCATCATCTTAAGAGTTTTGAAATCTTACAATCCGACAATAATCACAATTCAGTTACAAAGCATTTTGTGAATAGAAATCTTTGTTTTGAGCCTTAACTTCAGGTTGGAAATGTGGAAAATCAGACCATAATGTTGTTTAGCCCATTTTGTATTAAATCATCGTCCTCAGAGTTTTAAAAATAAACAAGCCGAGAATAATCATAATTCTTTTACAAAGCTTATTGTTACTAGAAATCGTTGTTTGAGCCTTAACTTCACGTAAGGAACGTGGGAAATCAAACGATAATGAAGTCTTTGTCCCTTTTGTATCAAATCATTGTCCTAAGAGTTTTGAAATTTAACAAGGCGAGAATAATCATAATTTTGTTACAATGCTTATTGTAACAAGAAATCGTTGTTTTGAGCCTTAATTTCATGTAGGAGAATTGGAAAATCAGACGATAATAGCGCGTTGCACATTTTTTATCAAATCAACATCCTCAAAGCTTTGAAATTAAACAAGCCGAGAATAATCATAATTTTGTTACAAATCTTATTGTGAATAGAAATTGTTGTTTTGAGCTGTAACTTCACGTACGGAACGTGAAAAATCAGATGATAACAAAGTTTTACCTATTTTGTATCGAATCATTATACTAAGTGTTTTGAAATATAATAAGCCGAGTATAATCATAATTCAATTACAAAGCATTTTATAAAATAGAAATCGTTGTTTTAAACTTAACTTCATGTAGAAAACGTTAGAAATTGGACAATAATGATGTTTTGCTAATTTTGCATCAAATCATCATCCTATGAGTTTTGAAAATCAACAAGTTGAGAATAATCATAATTATGTTACAAAGCTTATTGTAACTAGAAGTCGTTGTTTTAAGTCTTAACTTCACGTAAGGAACATGAAAAATCGAACGATAATGAAGTGTTGCACATCTTGTTATTAAATCAACATTCTTAAAGTTTTGAAATTGAACAAGCTGATAATAATCATAATTCCATGACAAAGATTATTGTGACACGAAATCATTGTTTTGAGCCTTAACGTTACGTAGAGAACCTTGGAAATCGGACGATAATGAAGTGTTGCACATTCTTATCAAATCAACGTCCTCAAAGTTTTGAAATTGAACAAGCCAAGAATAATTATAATTTTGCTACAAAGCTGATTTTGAATAGAAATTGTTATTGAGCCTTAACATCACGTAGGGAACATGGAAAATCGGACGAAAATAAAGTTTTTACCTATTTTGTATCAAATTATAATCATAAGAGTTTTGAAAGTTTACAAGCCGAGAATAATCACAATTCAGTTATAAAACATTTTGTGAATAGAAATCCTAGTTTTAATCGTTAACTTCATGTAGGAATTGTGAGAAATCGAACGATAATGATGTTTGCTCATTTTGTATCAAATCATCATCCTAAGAGTTTTGAAAATCAACGAGCCAAGAATAATCATAATTTTATTACAAATCTTTGTATTACAAGAAATCGTGTTTTGAGCTTTAACTTCACGTAAGGAATGTGAAAAATCGGATGATAATAAAGTTTTTACCCATTTTGTATCAAATCATCGTCCTAAGAGTTTTGAAATTCAACAAGCTGAGAATAATTATAATTCTTTTACAAAGCTTATTTTGACAAGAAATTGTTGTTTTAAGCCTTAAGTTCACGTAAGAGAGTTGAAAAATCGAACGATAATGAAGTGTTGCACGTTTATTAGCAACTCAACGTTCTTAAAGTTTTGAAATTGAACAAGCTGAGAATTATCCTAATTTTGTTCCAAAGCTTATTATTTCAAAAAATCATTGTTTTGAGCCTTAACTTCACGTAGGGAATGTGAGAAATTAAAAAGAAATCAAGTTTTACCATTTTTGTATCAAATCATCATTTTAAGAGTATTGAACTTCAACAAGCCGAAAATAATCATAATTCTGTTACAAAGGTTATTGTGAATTGAAATCGTTGTTTTGAGTCTTAACTTCACGTAGGAAATGTTGAAAATCAAACGATAATTATGTTTCGCCCATTTTGTATCAAATTATTATCCTATGAGTTTTGAAAATCAACAACCTAAGAATAATCACAAGTCTATTACAATGTTACGTTGGAAACAAAGGAAATATGACGATAAATAAGTGTTGCACATTTTTTATCAAATCAATGTCCTTTGAGTTTTAAATTGAAGAAGTCGAGAATAATGATAATTCTGTTACAAAGCTTATTGTGACTAGAAATCGTTGTTTTAAGCCTTAACTTCATGTAGGTAACTAGGGAATTCAGACGATAATGAAGTGTTGCACATTTTTTATCAAATCAACGTCCTCAAATTTTTGAAATTGAAAAAGTCGAGAATAATCATAATTTTGTTACAAAGCTTATTGTGAATAGAAATCATTATTTTGAGCTTTAACTTCACGTAGGGAACGTGGAAAATCGGATGATAACAAAGTTTTACCAATTTTGTATGAAATCATCATCCTAAGATTTTTTAAATTTAACAACTAGAGTACAATCATAATTTAGTTAGAAAGCTTTGTATGAATAGAAATCGTTGTTTTGGGCCTTAACTTCACATAGGAAAAGTGAGAAATTGGACGATAATGATATTTTGCCCATTTTGTATCAATTCATCATCCTTACAAAATCAACAAGCCGAGAATAATTATTATTCTGTTACAATGCTTATTGTAACTAAAAATCGTTGTTTTGACTCTTAACCTAACGTAGGGAACGTGGGAAATGGAACGATAATGAAGTGTTGCGCATTTTTATCAAATCAACGTCCTTAAAGTTTTGAAATTGAACAAGTCGAGAATAATTATAATTTTGTTACAAAGCTTATTATGAATAGAAAACATTGATTTGAGCATTAACTTCACGTAGGAAACGTGGGAAATTGGACGATAATAAAGTTTTACAAATTTTGTATCAAATAATCACCCTAATAATTTTTAAGTTTTACAAGCCGAGAATAATCACAATTCAGTTACAAAGCATTTTGTAAATAGAAATATTTGTTTGGAGCCTTAATTTCATGTAGGAAATGTGGGAAATCAGATAATAATGATGTTTAGCCCATTTTGTATCAAATCATCACCTTCGGAGTTTTGAAAATCAACAAGCTGACAGTAATCATAATTCTGTTACAAAGCTTATTATTACTAGAAATTGTTGTTTTGATCTTTAACTTCAAGTAAGAAATGTGGGAAATCAAACAATAATGAAGTTTTTCTCCCTTTTGTATCAAGTCATCGTCCTAAGAGTTTTGAAATTTAAAAAGTCAAGGATAATTATAATTCTGTTACAAAGCTTATTATGACAAGAAGTTTTTGTTTTGAGCCTTAACTTCTAGTAGCGAACGTGGAAAATTAGATGATAATGAAGTTTTTACCCCATTTTAATCAATTCAACATCCTAAGAATTTTGAAGTTTAAAAAGTCGAGAATAATCATAATTTTGTTACAAAACATATTGTTAATAGAAATCGTTGTTTTGAGCCTTAACTTAACATAGGTAACGTGAAAAATTGAATGATAACGAAGTTTTACCTATTTTGTATCAAATCAACATCCCAAGAGTTTCTGAAATTAACAAACCGAGAATAATCATATTTTTGTTACAACGATTATTATGAATTGAAATCATTGTTTTGAAACTTCACTTAGGAAACGTGAGAAATCGGACGATAATTATATTTTTCCCATTTAGTATCAAATTATCACCCTCAAAATTTTGAAAATAACCAAGCTGAGTATTATCCTAATTCTGTTTCAAAGCTTATTGTTTAAAAAAATCGTTGGTTTGAGCCTTAACTTCACGTCGGGAACGTGAGAAATCGGATGAAAACGAAGTTTTACCTATTTTGTATCAAATCATCATCCTAAGAGTATTGAAAATCAACAAGCTGAAAATAATCATAATTCTGTTAAAAAGGTTATTGTGAGTAGAAATCGTTGTTTTGAGCCTTAACTTCACGTAGGAAATGTTAAAAAAGAACGATAATGATGTTTCGCCCATTTTGTATCAAATCATTATCTTATGAGTTTTGAAAAGTAACAACTTGAGAATAATCACAATTCTATTACAAAGCTTAATGTTACATTGGGAACATATGAAATATGACAATAAATAAGTGTTGCACATTTTTTATCAAATCAACGTCCTCTGAGTTTTAAATTGAAGAAGTCGAGAACAATCATAATTCTATTACAAAGCCTATTGTGACAAGAAATCATTGTTTTGAGCCTTAACTTCACGTAGGGAACATGGGAAATCGGATAATAATAAAGTGTTGCAAATTTTTTTATCAAATCAACATCCTCAAAGTTTTGAAATTAAACAAGTTGAGATTAATCATAATTTTGCGACAAAGTTTATTGTAAATGAAAATCGTTGTTTTGAGCCTTAACTTCACGTTAGGAACGTGGGAAAACGGACGATAACAAAATTTTTTCTATTTTGTATCAAATAATCATCCTAAGAGTTTTGAAATTTAACAAGCCGAGTATATCATAATTCAGTTACAAAGCTTTTTGTGAATAGAAATCGTTGATTGGACCCATAACTTCAAGTACGAAATTGGACGATAATGATGTTTTGCCCATTTTATATCAAATCATCATCCTCAGAGTTTTGAAAATCAACAAGTCAAGAATAAACATAATTATTTTACAAAGCTTATTTTTAGTAGAAATTATTGTTTTAATTCTTAACTTCAATTAGGGAACGTGGGAAATCAGACAATAATGAAGTGTTGCACATTTTTATGAAATCAACGTCTTCAAAGTTTTGAAATTAAATTGTCGAAAATAATCATAATTCAGTTATAAAGCTTAATATGACAACAAATAATGTTTTGAGCCTTAACTTTACGAAGCGAACTTGGGAAATAGAAACATAATGACAAGTTGCACATTTTTTTATCAAATCAACGTCCTCAAAGTTTTGAAATTGAACAAACCGAGAACAATCATAATTCTTTGACAAAGCTTATTGTCACTAGAAATCGTTGTTTTGAGCCTTAATTCACGTAGGAAACGTGAGAAATCGAATGATAATGATGCTTTACCCATTTTCTATCAAATCATCATATAAAGAGTTTTGAAATTCAACAAGGTGAGAATAATCATAATTCTGTTTGGAAGGTTATTTTGAAAAGAAATCGTTATTTTGAGCCTTAAATTCATATAAGAAACGTGGGAAATCAAACGATAATGATGTTTTTACCTCATTTGTATGAAATCATCATCCTAAGAGTTTTAAAATTCAACAAGCTGAGAATAATCATAATTCTTTTACAAAGCCCATTGTGACAATAAATCATTGTTTTGAGCCTAAAATTCACGTAGGGAACGTGGGAAATCAAACGAATGAAGTTTTACCTATTTTATATCAAATTATCATCCTCCGAGTTTTAAAATTCAACAAGCCGAGAATAATCATAATCTTGTTACAAAGATTAATGCGACAAGAAATCGTTGTTTTCAACCTTAACTTCACGTAAAGAACTTAAGAAATACAAAGATGATAAAGTGTTGCTCATTTTGTTTCAAATCGTCATTTTGAGAGTTTTGAAATTCAACAAGCTGAGAATAATAATAATTCAGCTACAGAGCTTTTTGTAAATAGAAATCGTTGTTTTGAGCCTTAACTTCACGAAGGAAACGTGAGAAATCGGACAATAATTATATTTTACCCATTTTGTATCAAATTAATATCCTTAGAGTTTTGAAAATCAACAAGTCGAGAATAATCATAATTCTGTTACAAAGCTTATCGTAACTAGAAATCGTTATTTTGAGTCTTAACTTCACGTAGGGAACGTGGAAAATCGGAAAATATTGAAGTGTTGCACATTTTTTATCAAATCCACGACCACAGAGTTTTGAAATTGAAAAAGATGAGAATAATCATAATTTTGTGACAAAGCTTATTGTAACAAAAAATCGTTGTTTTGAGCCTTAATGGTATGTTAGGAACTTGAAAAATCGAATGATAATGAAGGGTTGCACATTTTTTATCAAATCAACGTCCTCAAAGTATTGACATTGAACAAGCTGAGAATAATTATAATTTTTTTACAAAGTTTATTTTGAATAAACATCGTTGTTTTGAGCCTTGACATCTCATAGGGAACGTGGGAAATCGGTTGATAACAATATTTTACCTATTTCGTGTCAAATCATTATCCAAAGAGTTTTGAAATTTTACAAGCTGAGAATAATTACAATTTAGTTACAAAGCATTTTCTGAATAGAATTCTTTGTTTTAAGCTGTAACTCCACATAGGAAACGTGAGAAATCGGACGATAATGATGTTTTGTCCATTTTGTATCAAATCATTATCCTCAGAGTTTTGAAAATCAATAAGGCGAGAATAATCATAATTCTATTACAAAGCATTTTGTTACAAGAAATCGTTTTTTGAGCCTTATCTTCACGTATGGAACGTGGGAAATTGGACGATAATGAAAATTTTACGCCTTCTGTATCAAATCATCGTCCTAAGAGTTTAGAAATTTAACAAGTCGAAAATAATCATAATTCTGTTACAAAGCTTATTGTAATAAGAAATCATTGTTTTGAGCCTTAACTTCATGTAGGGGACTTGGAAAATCGGACGATAATGAAGTGTTGCATATTTTTTATCAAATCAACATCTCCAAGTTTTGAAATTGAACAAGCCATGAATAATTATAATATTGTTACAAAGCTTATTGTGAATTGAAATCATTGTTTTGAGCCTGAACTTCATGTAGGGAACGTGGAAAATCGAACAATAACGAAGTTTTACAGCTTTTGTATCCATTCATCATCATAAGAGTTTTAAAATTTTACATGCCGAGAATAATCACAATTTAGATACAAAGCATTTTATGAATAAAAATCTTTGTTTTGACCCTTAATTTCATATAGGAAACGTTAGAAATAGGACAATAATGATGTTTTGCCCATTTTGTATCAAATCATCATTTTCAGAGTTTAGAAAATCATCATGCTTAGAATAATTATAATTCTGTTACAAAGCTTATTGTTACTAAAACTCGTTGTTTTGAGCCTTAACTGCATGTAAGGAACGTGGGAAATCGGACGATAATGAAGTTTTTATCGCTTTTGTATCAAATAATCATCCTAAGAGTTTTGAAATTCTACAAGCCGAGAATAATCATAATTCTATAACATAGCTTATTGCAACAAGAAATCGCTGTTTTGAGCCTTAACTTCACGTAGAGAAAGTAAAAAATCAGACGATAATGAAGTTTTACACATTTTGTATCAAATCATCATCCTAAGAGTTTCCAAATTCTACAAGCCAAGAATAATCATAATTTTGTTACAAATGTTATTGTGAATAGAAATCGTGTTTTAAGTCTTATTTTCATGTAGGAAACGTGTAATCAGACGATAAAGATGTTTTAACCATTTTTTATAAAATGATCATCTTCAGTGTTTTGAAAATCAACAAGTCGAGAATAATTATAATTTTGTTACAAAGCTTATTGTAGATAGAAATCTTTGTTTTAAGCCTTAACTTCACGTAGTTAATGTAAAAAAATCAGACGATAATAAAGTTTTGTTCATTTTGTACCAAATCATCATTCTCAATGTTTTGAAAATCAAGAAGCTGTGAATAATCATAATTATGTTACAAAGGTTATATTTATAAGAAAACTTTTTTTTGAGCCTTAACTTCATGTGAAATCGGATGATAATAAATTTTTACCCCTCTTGAGCCTAAACTTCACATAGAAAACTTGAGAAATCGGATTATAATGAAATGTTACACATTTTTTATCAAATCAACGTCCTTAGAGTTTTGAAATTGAACAAGTTAAAAGTAATCATAATTTTTTTACAAAGTTTGTTGTGACAAAAAATCGTTGTTTTGAGCCTGAACTTCACGTATAGACATGGGAAATAAGAAGATAAAAAAAATTTACCCATTTTGTATCAAATAATCATTTTACGAGGTTTGAAATTCAACAAGCTGAGAATAATAATAATTCGGCTATAGAGCTTTTTGTGAATAGAAATTGTTGTTTTGAACCTTAACTTCACATACAAAACGTGAAAAATCAGACGATAATTATATTTTGCCTATTTTATATCAAATAATCATCTTTAGAGTGTTGAAAATTAGCAAGCCGTGAATAATTATAATTCTGTTACAAAGCTTATCGTAACTATAAATCGTTGTTTTCAGTTTTAACTTCACGTAAGGAACGTCGAAAATCGGACAATAATAAAGTGTTACACATTTTATATCAAATCAACGTTCTCAAAGTTTTGAAATTGAACAAGCCAAGAATAATCATAATTCTGTGAAAAAGCTTATTGTGACAAGAAATCATTGTTTTCACCATTATCGTTATGTAGGGAACTTGGGAAATTAGAAGATAATGAAGTGTTGCACATTTTTTATTAAATCCACGTTCTCAAAGTTTTGAAATTAAATAAGTCGAGAATAATTGTAATTCTGTGACAAAACTTTTTGTAGAAGAAATCATTGTTTTGAGCCTTAATGTTATGTAGGGAACTTAGGAAATCAGACAATAATGAAATCTTCCCCGTTTTTTTTCAAATCAGCATCCTCAAAGTTTTGAAATTGAACAAGCCGAAAATAATTATAATTTTGTTATAAAGCTTATTTTGAATAAAAATCGTTGTTTTGAGCCTTAACTTCAAGTAATGAACGTGGGATATCGGACGATAACAAAGTTTTACCTATTTTTATCAAATCATCATCTTAAGAGTTTTGAGATTTTACAAGCCAAGAATAATCACAATTCAGTTACAAAGTATTTTGTGAATAGAAATCTTTGTTGTGACCCTTAACTTCACATAGGAAACGTTGAAAATCGAACGATAATGATGTTTTGTCCATTTTTATCAAATCATCATCCACATAGTTTTAAAAATTATCAAGCTGAGAATAATCATAATTCGGTTACAAAGCTAATTGTTACTAGAAATCGTTATTTTGAGCCTTAATTTCACTTAGGGAATGTGGAAAATCGGACGATAATGATGTTGTGCTCATTTTGTATCAAATTATCATTCTCAATGTCTTAAAATCAACAATCCGAGAATAATCATTATTCTCTTGCAAAGCTTATTTTTAAACGACATAGTTACTTAGAGCCTTAACTTCAGGTAGGGAACGTGAGAAATCTGATGATAATGAAGTTTTTATCCCTTTTGTATCAAATAACTATTTTAAGTTTTTTAAAATTCAACAAGCTGAGAATAATTATAATTCTGTTACAAAGGTTGTTGCAAATAGAAATCGTTATTTTGAGCCTTAACTTAATACAGGGAGTGTGGAAAATCGGACGATAACGAAGTTTTACCTATTTTGTATCAAATCGTTATCACAAGAGTTTTTAAAATAACAAGTTGAGAATAATCATAATTTTGTTACAAAGATTAATATGAATAGAAATCGTTGTTTTGAGCCTTAACTTCACTTAGAAAACATGGGAGATTGAACGATAATGATGTTTTGCCCAATTTGTATTAAATCATCATTTTCAGAGTTTTAAAAATCAACAAGCCGAGAATAATCGTAATTTTGTTACAAAGCTTATTGTGAATAGAAATCATTGTTTAAAGCCTTTAACTTAACGTAGGGAACGTAGGTAATCAGACTATAACAAAGTTTTACATGTTTTGTATCAAATCATCATCCTAAGCATTTTGAAAATCAACAAGTTGAGAATAATCATAATTTTGTTATAAAGCTTATTGAGATTAGAAATTGTTATTTTGAGTCATGACTTCACGTACGAAATGTGTGAAATCGGACGATAATGATGTTTTGCCCATTTTATATCAAATCATTATCCTCGGAGTTTTGAAAATCCAAAAGCCGAGAATAATCATAATTTTGTAACAAAGCTTTTTGTTACAAGAAATCGTTGTTTTGAGCCTTAACCTCACTTAGGAAAGTGGCAAATCGAAAGATAATGGAGTTTTATCCCTTTTGTATCAAATCATCATCTTAAGAGTTTTGAAATTCAATAAGGCGAGAATAGTCATAATTATATTACAAGCCTATTGTGATAAGAACTCGTTGTTTTGAGCCTAAAATTCACGTAGGGAACGTGGGTAATTGGACGATAATGATGTTTTGCTAAGAATAATCATAATTCTGATAAAAAGCATTTGGTTAAAAGTAATCGTTGTTTTGAGCATTAACCTCAAGTAAGGAACATGGTAAATTGGACGATAATGAAGTGTTGCACATTTTTTTTATCAAAACAACATCCTCAAAGTTTTGAAATTGAAAAAGTCGATAATAATCATAATTTTGTTACAAAGCTTATTGTGAATTGAAATCGTTTTTTAAGCCTTAACATCTATAGGGAACGTGGGAAATCAGACGATAACAAAGTTTTATCTATTTTGTATCAAATCATTATCTTAAGAGTATTAAAATTTTACAAGCCGAGAATAATCACAATTTAGTTACAAAGCATTTTGTGAATAGAAATCTTTGTTTTGACCCTTAACTTCACATAGGAAATGTTGGAAATCGACGATAATGATGTTTTGTTCATTTTTATCAAATCATCATCCACAAAGTTTTAAAAATCAACAAGCTGAGAATCATTATAATTCTTTTACAAAGCTTATTATTAATAGAAATTGTTGTTTTGAGCCTTAACTTCACTTAGGGAATGTGGGAAATCAGACAATAATGATGTTGTGCTCATTTTGTATCAAATTATCATTCTCAAAGTTTTAAAATTAACAAGTCGAGAATAATCATAATTCTCTTACAAAGATTATTTTTAAATGACATCACTGCTTAGAGCCTTAACTTCACATAGGGAACGTGAAAAATCAGATGATAATGAAATTTTTACCACTTTGTATCAAATAATCATCCTAAGAGTTTTAGAATTGAACAAGTTGAGAATAATTATAATTCTGCTACAAAGGTTATTGCTAATAGAAATCATTGTTTTGAGCCTTAACTTAACGTAGGGAACGTGAGAAATTGGATGATAAGGAAGTTTTACATATTTTGTATCAAATCATCATCCCAAGAGTTTTTAAAATCAACAAGCCGAAAATAATCATATTTGGTGACAAAGATTAATATCAATAGAAATCATTCTTTTGAGCCTTAACTTCACTTAGAAAACAATGGAAATTGAACAAGAATGATGTTTTGCCCATTTTGTTTCAAATCATCATCCTTAGAGTTTTGAAAATCAGCAAGCCGAGAATAATTGTAATTTTGTTACAAGCTTATTGTGAATAGAAATCATTGTTTAGAACTTTAACTTAATGTAGGGAAAGTGGGTAATCAGACTATAACGAAGGTTTACCTATTTTCTATCAAATCATCTTAAGAGTTTCGAAAATCAACAAGTCGAGAATAATCATAATTTTATTACAATGCTTATTGTGACTAGAAATCTTTGTTTTGAGCCTTAACTTCACGTAGGAAACGTAAGAAATTAGACGATAATGATGTTTTGCTCATTTTATATCAAATCATCATCCTCGGAGTTTTGAAAATCAATAAGCCAAGAATAATCATAATTTTGTAACAAAGCTTTTTGTTACAAGAAATCGTTGTTTCGAGCTTTAACCTCACTTAGGGAAATTGGCAAATCAGAAGATAATGAAGTTTTTATCCCTTTTGAATCAAATCATTGTCTGAAGAGTTTTGGAATTCAACAAGCCGAGAATAATCATAATTCTATTACAAAGCCTATTGTGATAAGAACTTGTTGTTTTGAGCCTAAAATTCATGTAGGGAACATGGGTTATCTGACGATAATGATGTTTTGCCGATTTTGTATCAAATCATCATCCTTAGAGTTTTGAAAATCAGCAATCTAAGAATAATCATAATTCTATTAAAAAGTATTTTTTTAAAACAAATTGTTGTTTTGAGCCTTAACTTCAAGGAACGTGAGAAATCGGACAATAATGAAGTGTTGCACATTTTTTATCAAATCAACGCCCTTAAATTTTTGAAATTGAAAAAGCCGATAATAATCATAATTTTGTTACAAAGCTTATTGTGAATTGAAATCGTTGTTTTGAGCCTTAACTTCAAGTAAAGAACGTGAAAAATCGGATGATAATGAAGTTCTTACCCCTTTTCTATTAAATCATCTTCCTAAGAGTTTTGAAAATCAATAAACCAAAAACAATTGTAATTCTATTACAAAGCTTATTGTGACAAGAAATCGTTGTTTTGACCCTTAACTTCATGTAGGGGATTTGGAAAATCAAACGATAATGAAGTGTTACACCTTTTTTTATCAAATCAATGTCCTCAAAGTTTTGAAATAGAAAAATTCAAAAATAACCATAATTTTTTTACAAAGCTTATTGTGAATAGAAATCGTTGTTTTGAGCCTTAACTTCATATAGGGAATGTGGGATATCAGACGATAAAGAAGTTTTACCTATTTTGTATCAAATCATCCTAAGAGTTTTAAAATTTAATAAGCTGAGAATAATCATAATTCAGTTATAAAAGCTTTTTGTGAATAGAACTCGCTGTTTAGAGCCTTCACTTCACAGAGGAAACGTGGAAAATCGGACGATAATGATATTTTGCCCATTTTGTATCAAATCATCATCGTCATAGTTTTAAAATCTATAAGCCAAGAATAATCGTAATTCTTTAACAAAGCTTTTTCTTACAAGAATCGTTGTCTTAAGTTTTAACTTCACGTAAGGAATGTGGGAAATAAGATGATAAAGAATTTTTTACCCCTTTTGTATCAAATCATCATCCTAAGAGTTTTCAAAATCAAGAAGCCGAGAATAATCATAATTTTGTTACAAAGCTTATGTGATAAGAAATCATTGTTTTAAGTCGTAACTTTACGTAGGAAACTTAGAAAATCAGAAGTTAATAAAGTGTTTCACATTTTTTATTAAATCAACGTCCTTAAAGTTTTGACATTGAACAAGCCGAGAATAATTATAATTCTATGACATAGCTTATGTGTCTAGAAATCGTTGTTTTGATCTTGAACTTCACGTAGAAAATGTGAGAAATCGGATGATAATGATGTTTTGCCAATGTTGTATCAAATTATCATCCTCAGAGTTTTGAAAATTAACAAGCTAAGAATAATTATAATTATGTTACAAAGCATATTGTTTCTAGAAATTGTTGTTTTGAGTCTTAACTTCACGTAGGGAATGTGAGAAATTGCACAATAATGAAATGTTGCACATTTTTTTATCATATCAACATCCTAAAAGTTTTGAAAATGAATAAGCCGAGAATAATTATAATTCTGTTACAAAGTTTATTGTGACTAAAAAACGTTATTTTAGCCTTAACTTCACGTAAGAAACGTGGAAAATCAGACGATAATGATTATCCCAAGAGCTTTTAAAATCATATTGTTAATAGAAATCATTGTTTTGAGCGTTAACGTAACATAGGGAACGTGAAAATTGGCCGATAATTAAGTTTTACCTATTTTATATCAAATCATAATCCCAAGAGTTTTTAAAACCAACAAACTTAGAATAATCATAATTTTGTTACAAAGCTTATTGTGAATAGAAATCATTGTTTTGAGCCTTAATTTCATATACCAAATGTGAGAAATTGAATGATAATGATGTTTTGCCCATTTTGTATCAAATCATCATCTTCTGAGTTTTAAAAATCAACAAGCCAAAAATAATTATAATTTTCTTACAAAGCTTATTGTGAATAGAAATTATTGTTTTGCACCTTAACTTAACGTAGGGAACGTGGAAAATCGGACGATAACAAAGTTTTACCTATTTTTTATCAAGTCATCATCCTAAGAGTTTTGAATATCTACAAGCTAAGAATAATCATAATTTTGTTACAAAGCTTATTGTGAGTAGAAATCATTGTTTTGAGCCTTAACTTCACGTAGGAAACGTGAAAAATCGCAGGATAATGATGTTTTACTCATTTTATATCAAATCATCATCTTAAAAGTTTTGAAAATCAATAAGCCGAGAATAATCATAATTCTATTACATAGCTTATTCTTACAAGAAATAAATATTTTTTGCCTTAGCATCATGTAGGGAACTTTGAAAATCAGAAGATAATGAAGTGTTGCCCATTATGTATCAAATAATCATCCTTTGAGAATAATCATAATTCTATTACAAAGCTTTTTGTCACAAGAAATCATTATTTTAAGCCTTAACTTCACGTGGGTAATGTGAAAAATCGGACGATAACGAAGTTTTACCTATTTTGTAAGAAATCATTGTCCTAAAAGTGTTAAAATTTTACAAGCCGAGAATAATCATAATTCTGTTACAAAATTTATTATGACAAGAAATTGTTTTTTAGAGACAACATTACGTAGAAAACTTTAAAAATCAGACGATAATGAAGTGTTGCACATTTTTATCAAATCAACGTCCTCAAGGTTTTGAAATTGAACAAGTCGAGAATAATCATAATTTTGTTACAAAGCTTATTATGAATTGAAATCATTGTTTTGAACTATAACTTCACATAGGCAATGTGGGAAATCAGACGATAGCGAAGTTTTACTTATTTTGTATCAAGTCATTATTTAAGAGTTTTGAAATTAAACAAGCCGAGAATAATTATAATTCTGTTACAAATCTTTTTCTGAATAAAAAATATTGCTTTGAGACTTAACATTACATAGGAAACGAGGGAAATCGAACGATAATAATATTTTGCCAATTTTGTATCAAATCATCAACCTAAGAGTTTTGAAATTGAACAAGCCGAGAATAATCAAAATTCTATTACAAAGCTTATTCTGACAAGAAATCATTGTTTTGAGCCTTAACATCACATAGGGGACTTGGGAAATCAGACGATAATGAAGCGTTGCATATTTTCATCAAATCAATGTCCTCAAAGTTTTGAAATTGAATAAGCCAAAAATAATCATAATTTTGCTAAATAACTTATTTTGAATAGAAATCGTTGTTTTCAGCATTAACTTCATGTAAGGAACATGGGAAATTGGACAATAACGAAGTTTTACTTATTTTTATCAAGTCATCCTAAGAGTTTTGAAATTTTACAAGTCGAGAATAATGACCATTCAGTTACAAAGCATTATGTGAATAGAAATATTTTTTTTTAAAAGCCTAAACTCCACGTAGGAAACGTGAAAAATCAGATGATAATGATGTTTTGCATATTTTGTTTCAAATCATCATCGTCAGAGTTTTGAAAATCAATAAGCTAAGAATAATCATAATTCTATAACAAGTATTTTGTTATAAGAAATCGTGTTTTGAGCCTTAACTTCATGTAAGGAACGTGCAAAATCGGACGATAATGAAATTTTTACCCTTTTGTATAAAATTATCATCGTAAGAGTTTTGAAATTCAACAAGTAGAGAATAATCATAATTCTGTGACAAAGCTTATTGTGACAAGAAATCGTTGTTTTGAGCATTAACTTCACATAGTGAACTTGGGAAATCAGACGATAATGAATTGTTGCATATTTTCTTATCAAATCAACGTCTTCAAAGTTTTGAAATTAAACAAGCCAAGAATAATCATAATTTTATTACAAAAGCTTATTGTAAATTGAAATTGCTGGTTTACGCCTTAACTTCATGTAGGGATTGTGGGAAATCGAACGATAATGATGTTTTACCTATTTTGTATCAAATCATCATCCTAAAAGTTTTGAAATTTTAGAAGCTGAGAATAATCACAATTTAGTTACAAAGCATTTTGTAAATAGAAATCTTTGTTTTCACCCTTAACTTCACATAGGAAACATTGGAAATCGGACGACAATGGTGTTTTGCCCATTTTTTATCAAATCATCATTCTCGGATTTTTGAAATTCAACAAGCTGAGAATAATTATAATTTTGTTACAAAGATTATTGTTACTAGAAATCATTGTTTTGAGCTTTAACTTCATGTAAGGAACGTGGGAAATAGGACGATAGTGAAGTTTTTGTCTATTTTGTATCAAATCATCATCTTAGAAGTTTTGAAATTCAACAAGCCAAGGATAATCATAATTCAGTTACAAAAGCTTATTGCAACAAGAAATCGTTGTTTTAAGCCTTAACTTCACGTTGGAAACGAGAAAAATTGAACCATAATGAAGTTTTTACCCTTTTTGTATTAAATCACGATCCTAGGAGTTTTGAAATTTAACAAGAGGATATTAATAATAATTTTGTTATAAAGAATATAGTTAATAGAAATCTTGTTTTAAACGTTAACTTAATGTAAGGAGTGTGAAAAATCGGATGATAACGAAGTTTTACCTATTTTATGTCAGATCATCATCCCAAGAGTTTTTAAAATCAACAAGGCGAGAATAATCAAAATCTTGTTAGAAATGTTATTATGAATAGAAATCGTTGTTTTGAGCTTTAACTTCACTTAGGAAACATGGGAAATTGAACGATAATGATGTTTTGTCCATTTTGTATCAAATTAACAAGCTGAGAATAATCATAATTTTGTTACAAAGCTTATTATGAATAGAAATCGTTGTTTTGAGCTTTAGCTTAACGTAGGGAACGTGGGTAATCAGACTACAACAAAGTTTTACCTATTTTATATCAAATCATCATCCTAAGAGTTTCAAAAATCAACAAGTCGATAATAATCATAATTTTGTTAGAAAGCTTATTGTTACTAGCAATCGTTGTTTTGAGCCTTAACTTCACGTAGGAAACATGGGAAACTGGACGATAATGGTGTTTTGCCCATTTTATATCAAACCATCATCCTCGGAGTTTTGAAAATGAATAAGCTGAGAATAATTATAATTATGTAACAAAGCTTTTTGTTACAAGAAATCTTAGTTTTGAGCCATAATCTCTCTTAGGGAATCTGGCAAATCGGAAGATAATGAAGTTTTTACCCCTTTTGTATCAAATCATCGTCCTAAGAGTTTTGAAATTCAACAAGCCGAAAATAATTATAATTTTATTACAAAGTCAATTGTGACAAAAACTCGTTCTTTTGAGCCTTAACTTTATGTAAGGAACGTGAGAAATCAGACGATAATGATGTTTTTGCCCGTTTTCTATCAAATCATCGTCCTATGAGTCTTGAAATTTAATAAGCCAAAAATAATTATAATTCTATTACAAAGCTTATTGTGACAAGAAATCGTTGTTTTGACCCTTAACTTCTCGTAGGGGACTTGGGAAATCAAACGATAATGAAGTGTTGCACCTTTTTTTTATCAAATCAACGTCCTCAAAATTTTAAAATAGAAAAATTCAAAAATAATCATAATTTTGTTACAAAGCTTACTGTGAATGGAAATCCTTGTTTTGATCCTTAAAGTTAAGTTGGGAACGTGAGGATATCGGACGATAAGAAAGTTTTACCTATTTTGTATCAAATCATCATAAGAGATTTAAAATTTAAATAGCTGAGAATAATCATAATTCAGTTATAAAGCTTTTTGTGAATAGAACTCGTTGTTTAGATCCTTAACTTCATGGAGGAAACATGAGAAATCGGACGATAATGATGTTTTGCCCATTTTTTATCAAATCATTATCCTCATAGTTTTAAAATCTATAAGCCAATAATAATCATAATTCTTTAACAAAGCTTTTTGTTACAAGAAATCGTTATCTTAAGCCTTAACTTCATACGTATAATCATAATTTTATTGTAAACTTTTAACGGAATTACAATTATTCTCAAGTTGTTAAAATTTTAAACTATTAGCATTATAATTTGATATGAAATGGGCAAAACTTCGTTATCGCCCTATTTCTCATGTTTTCGACATGAATTTTAGGCTCAAAACAATGATTTCCTGTTAAAAAAGCTATGTACGAGAATATAATTGAATTTCAAAACTCTGATGATGCTGATTTGATACAAAATTAGCAAAACTTAATTATCAACTGATTTCCCATATTCCCTACTTGATTTTTAGGGTCAAAACAACGAATTCTTAACAAAATAAGCTATGTAACGGAATTATGATAATTCTCGGCTTGTTGAATTTTAAAACTCTGATGATAATGGTTTGATACAAAATGGGCAAAACATTTTTATCGTTTGATTTCCAACGTTCCTTGAATTTTAGGCTCAAAACAACGAAATTTTATTTGAAAAGTTTTGTAATAGAATGATGATTATTCTAGTCTTGATAAATTTCAAAACTCTGAGGATGATGATATGATACAAAATAGGCAAAACTTCATTATTGTTTGATTTCCCATGTTCCCTTCTGGAATTTTAAGCTCAAATTAACGTTTTCTTGTTACAAAAAACTTTGTAACAAAATTAAGATTATTCTCAGCTTGTTGTATTTCAAAACACTGAGGATTATAATTTGATATAAAATGGGCAAAACTTCATTAACGTCTGATTTTTCATGTTCCCTACTTCAATTTTAAGCTCAAAGCAATGAATTTTGTTCAAAATAATCTTTGTAACAGAATTATGATTATTCTCAGGTTGTTGAATTTCAAGACTATGAGGATGATGATTTTATACAAAATGGACAAAAATTTATTATCGTCTAATTTTTCACGTTCCCTACTTTAATTATAGGCTCAAAACAATGATTTTTTGTCTAAATAAGTTATGTAATAGACTTATGATTATTATTGGCTTGTTAAATATTAAAACTGTATAATTTGATACCAAAATGAGCAAAACTTCATTATCGTCTAATTTTCAACGTTCCCTATGTGAATTTTACGCTCAAAACTACGATTTTTAGTCAAAAAGAGCTATTTAACGGAATTATAATTAATTGACTTGTTAAATTACAAAACTCTATGGATGATGATTTGATATAAAATGGATAAAACCTCATTATCATTTGATTTTCCACATTCCCTACTTGAATTTTAGGCTTAAAACATCGATTTTTGTCACAATAAGCTTTGTAACTGAATTACGAATATTCTCAGCTTATGGAATTTCAAAATTCTAAGGATAATGATTTGATACAAAATGAGCAAAACTTCATTATCGTCTGATTTTTCACCTTCCCATCGTGAATATTAGGCTTAAAACATAGAGTTCTAGCCAAAATAAACTTTTTAATAGAATAATAATTATTTTCGACTTATTAAATTTAAAAACTATTTGGATGATGAAATGAAAGAAAATGGTGAAAATTCATTATCGTCTGATTTCACACCTTCCCTACTCGAATTTTAGACTCAAAATAACAATTTCTTTTTAAAATAAGCTACATAATATAATTATTGTTATTCTCAACTTATTGAATTTTAAAAATCTGTTCATGTTGATTTGAAACTAAATGGGCAAAACTTCATTATCATCTGACTTTTTATGTTCCCCACTTGAATTTAAGGCTCAAAACAATGATTTCTTGTCATAATAAGATTTATAACATAATTATTATTATTATTCTCAGTTTGTTGAATTTTAAAACTTTAAGAATGACGATTTAATACGAAATAGGTAAAACTTTGCCATCGTCCAATTTTCCAAGTTCTGTACTTCAATTTTAGGCTTAAAACAATGATTTCTTGTCACAATAAGCTTTGTAACTGAATTATGATTATTCTCGACTTGTTGAATTTTAAAACTTTAATAATGACGATTTGATACAAAATGGGTAAAACTTCGTAACATTCCTATTTCCCACGTTCACAATAAGCTTTGTAACAAAATTACGTTTATTCTCAACTTGTTGAATTTTAAAGCTGTGAGGATTATAATTTGATTCGAAATGTGCAAAACATCGTTATTGTCTGATTTCCCATGTTCTCGACGTGAATTTTAGGCTCAAAACAATAATTTTTTTATCCAAATAAGCTTTGTAAAAGAGTAATGATTTTTCTCAGCTTGTGAAATTTTAAAACTATGAGGATGATATACAAAATGTGAAAAACTTCATTATCGTCTGATTTCCCACGTTTCCTACTTAAATTATAGGGTCAAAACAACGATTTCTTGTCAAAATAAACTATGTAACAGAATTATGATTATTCTCAACTTGTTGAATATTAAAACTGTGAGGATGATGATCTGTTACAAAATGAGTAAAACTTCATTATCGTTTGATTTCCTACGTTCCCCATGTGAATTTTACAATTAAAACAACAATTTATTATCAAAAAGGGCAAGGTAATAGAACTATGATTATTCTTGACTTGTTGAAATTCAAAACTATAAGGATAATGATTTGATACAAAATGAACAAAACTTCATTATCGTCTAATTTCCCACGTTCCCTACTTGAATATTAGGTTAAAAACAATGAATTCTTGTTACAAATAAGCTTTGTAACAGAATTTTGAATATTCTCGGCTTGTTGAATTTTAGAACTTTGATAATAAGAATTTAATATAAAATGCGTAAAACTTCGTTATCTTCCTATTTCCCACGTTCACAATAGGCTTTGTAACAAAATTACGTTTATTATCAACTTGTTGAATTTTAAAGCTGTGAGGATTATAATTTGATTCGAAATGTGCAATACGTCGTTATTGTCTGATTTCCCACGTTCTCGACGTGAATTTTAGGCTCAAAACAATAATTTTTTATCCAAATAAGCTTTGTAAAAGAATAATGATTTTTCTCAGATTGGATGAATTTTAAAACTATGAGGATGATATACAAAATGTGAAAAACTTCATTATCGTCTGATTTTCCACGTTCCATACTTGAATTATAGGGTCAAAACAATGATTTCTTGTCAAAATAAACTATCTAACAGAATTATGATTATTCTCTGCTTGTTGAATATTAAAACTGTGAGGATGATGATCTGATACAAATTGAGCAAAACTTCATTATAGTTTGATTTCCTACGTTCCCCACGTGAATTTTACAATTAAAACTACAATTTCTTATCAAAAAGAGCAAGGTAATAGAATTATAATTATTCTTGACTTGTTAAAATTTAAAACTCTGAGGATAATAATTTGATACAAAATAAACAAATTTCATTATCGTCTAATTTTTCACGTTCCCTACTTGAATATTAGGTTAAAAAATGAATTCTTGTCACAAATAAGTTTTGTAACAGAATTATGATTATTCTCAACTTGATGAATTTTAAGACTCTAAGGATGATGATTTGATAAAAAATTGGTGAAACTTTATTATCGTTTGATTTCCAACATTCCCTACTTGAATTTTAGATTCAAAGCAATGATTTCTTGTCATAATAAGCTTTGTAACAGCAATGTGATTATTCTCGGTTAATTGAATTTTAAAACTTTTAGAAAGATAATTTTGATATGAAATGGGTAAAACTTTGTTATCATCCGATTTCCCACGTTCCCTACTTAAATTTTGGACTCAAAATATCGATTTCTTATCACAATAAGCTTTGTAACTGAATAACAATTCTTCTCGACTTGTTGAATTTGAAAACTTTTATAATGATAATTTTGATACGAAATGGATAAAACTTCGTTATCGTCTGATTTTCCATGTGTCGTACTTGAAGTTTTGGCACAAAACAACAATTTATAGTCACAACAAGCTTCATAAGAAAATTACAATTATTCTCGGCTTGTTGCATTTTAAAACTGTGAGCATTATAATTTGATACGAAATAGTCAATACCACAGCATCGTCTGATTTCCCACATTCTCTACTTGAATTTTACGCTCAAAACAATGATTTCTTGTCACAATAAGCTTTGTAATAGAACTGTGATTATTCTCAGCTTGTTAAATTTTAAAACTTTAAAAATGATGATTGGATACAATGAGTAAAACTTCGTTATCATTCAATTTCCCACATTCCCTTGATGAATTTTAGGCTCAAAATAACGATTTCTTGTCACAATAAGCTTTGTAAATGAATTATGATTATTCTCAGCTTGTTGAATTTTAAAACTTTGAAATGATGATTTGAAACGAAATGGTCAAACTTCGTTATTGTCTGATTTTCCACGATCCTTACTTGAATTTTAGTACCAAAAAAACGTTTTCTTTTCAAAATAAGCTATGTAACAGAATTATGATTATTCTCGGCTTGTTGAATATTAAAACTGTGACGGTGATGATTAGATACAAAATGAGCAAAACTTCATTATTGTCTGATTTCCTACATTCCCAACGTGGATTTCATTCTCAAAGTAACAATTTCTTGTGAAAAAGAGCTAGGTAACAAAATTATGATTATTCAAACTTGTTGAATTTCAAAACTCTTAGGATGATGATTTGATACAAAATGGACGAAACTTCATTATTGTCTAATTTTTCACATTCTCTACTTGAATTTTAGGTTCAAAATAATGAATTCTTGTCACAATAAGCTCTGTAACAGAATTATGATTATTCTCGGCTTGTTGAATTTCAAAACTCGAGGATGATGATTTGATACTAAATGGACAAAACTTCATTATCATCTGATTTCCCACGTTCCCTACTTGAATTTTAGGTTCAAAACAATGAATTCTTGTCACAATAATCTTTGTAACAAAATTATGATTATTTTGGCCTTGATGAATTTTAAGACTCAAAGGATGATGATTTGATACAAAATGGACAAAACTTCATTATCGTTTGATTTTTCACATTCCTTACTTGAATTTTAGGCTCAAAACAATGATTTCTTGTCACAATAAACTTTGTAACGGAATTTTGATTATTCTCAACTTATTGAATTTTAAAACTTTTAGAGTGATAATTTTGATACGAAATGGGTAAAACTTCGTTATCGTGTGATATCCCACGTTCCCTACTTGAATTTTGGGCTGAAAACAATGATTTCTTCTTGTAATAAGCTTTGTAACAGAATTACTATTATTCTTGGCTTGTTGAATTTTAGAAATGTGAGGATTATAATTTGATACGAAATGGGCAATACTTCATTGTCGTCCTATTTCCCACGTTTTCTACTTGGATTTTTGACGAAAAAGAATGAATTCTTTTTAAAAAAGCTATGTAAGATAATTATGATAATTCTCTGATTGTTAAATTTCAAAACTCTGAGGATCATGATTGGATACAAAATGGGCAAAACATCATTATTGTCTGATTTTCGACGTTTCCTACTTGAACTTTAGGCTTAAAACAACATTTTCTTGTCAAAATACGCAATGTAGCAGAATTATGATTATATTTGGCTGGTTGAATATTAAAACTGTGAGGATGATGATTTGATACTAAATGAGCAAAACTTCATTATCGTTTTATTTCCTACGTTCCCTACGTTAATTTTACACTATAAACAACAATTTCTTTTCAAAAAGAGCAAGGTAACAGAATTACGATTATTCTTGGCTTATTGAATTTCAAAACTCTTAGGATAAAGATTTGATACAAAATGGACAAAACTTATTTATTGTCTGATTTCCAATGTTACCAACTTGAATTTAAGGCTCAAAACAACATTTTATTGTCAGAGTAAGCTTTGTAACAGAATTGTGGTTATTATCGGCATGTTGAATTTTCAAACTTTGAGAAAAATGATTTGATAAGAAATGAGTAAAAATCTTCATTACCTTTCGATTTCCGACATTCCTTACATAAATTTTGGTCTTAAAACAACAATGTTTTGTCACAATAAGCTTTATAATAGAATTAAAAATATTCTCGGCTTGCTGAAGTTCAAAACTATGAGGATGATGATTTGATACAAAATAGGCAAAAATTCATTATTGTCTGATTTCCCACGTTCCCTACTTAAATTATGGGCTCAAAACAACGATTTCTTGTCAAAATAAGCTATGTATCAGAATTATAATCATTTTGGCTTGCTAAGTATTAAAACTACGAGGATGATGATTGGATAAAAAGTAGATAAAACATCATTATCGTCTGATTTCCCACGTTCCCTTCATGAATATTAGGCTTAAAACATAGATTCCTAGCCAAAATAAGCTTTGTAATAAAATTATGATTATTCTCAGCTTGTTCAATTTCAAAACTCTAAGAATAATGAAATGATAGAAAATGGTAAAAAATCATTATTGTTTGATTTCCCATGTTCCCTCCTTGAATTTTAGGCTCAAAATAACGATTTCTTGTCAAAATAAGCTATGTAACAGAATTATAATTATTCTTGGCTTGTTCAATTTCAAAACTTTGATGATGATTTGATATAAAATGAAAAAAACTTCATTATCATTTGATTTTCCACGTTCCCTACTTGAATTTTAGGCTCAAAATAACGATTCCTTGCCACAATAAGTTTTGTAAAAGAATTACGAGTATTCTCAGCTTGTTGAATTTCAAAACTATAAGGATGATGATTTGATACAAAATAGGTTAAACTTCATCATCGTCTAATTTCTCACGTTCCCTACTTCAATTTTATGCTCAAAACAAGTTTTTGTCATAATAAGCTTTGTAAAAGAATAATAATTATTCTTGGTTTGTTGAATTTCAAAACTGTGAGAAAGATGATTTGATACAAAATGAGCAAAACTTTATTATCGTCTGATTTCCTACGTTCCCTACGTAAATTTTATGCTCAAAGCAACGAGTTCTTGTCACAAAAAGCCTTGTAATATAATTATGATTATTCTCAACTTGTTGAGTTTCAAAACATTGAGAATGATGATTTGATAGAAAATGGGCAAAACTTCATTATCATTAGATTTTTAACATTCCCTACTTGAATTTTAGGCTAAAAAATGATTTCTTGTCACTATAAGCTTTGTAACAGAAGTACAATTATTCTCGGCATGTCAAATTTTAAAACTTTGAGAATAATTATTTGATATGAAATGGGTAAAACTTTGTAATCGTTCGATTTTTCACGTTCCTTACTTGAATTTTAGGCTCAAAACAACAATTTTGTTTCACAATAAGCTTTTTAACGAAATTACGATTATTCTCGCCTTGTTGAATTTTAAAACTCTGAGGATGATAATTTCATATGAAATGGGAAATACTTCATTATCGTTCGATTTCTTATGTTCTCTACGTGAATGTTAGGCTTAAAACAACAATTTTTTGTTAATAAGCTCTGTAACAGAATTATGATTATTCTCAGCTTATGGAATTTCAAAACTTTGAGGATGATAATTTGATACACAATGAACAAAACTTTATTATTGTTTCAATACCCAAGTTCCCATCGTGAATATTAGGCTCAAAACATAGATTTCTTGCCCAAATAAGGTATGTAACAAAATTATGGTTATTCTCGGCTTGTTGATTTTCAAAACTCTGAGGATGACGATTTGATACAAAATGAGCAAAAATTCATTATCGTCAATTTCCACGTTCCTTCATGAACATTAGGCTCAAAACATAGATTTCTAGCCAAAATAAGCTTTGTAACAGCATTGTAATTATTCTTGGCTTATTCAATTTCAAAACTCTATGGATGATGAAATGATAGAAAATGTTAAAAAAATCATTATCGTTTGATATCCCACATTCCTTACCTGAATTATAGGCTCAAAACAACGATTTCTTTTCAAAATAAGCTATATAACAGAATTATGATTATTCTCTACACATTGAATTTCAAAACTATGAGGATGATAATTTGATACAAAATGGACAAAATTTCATTATCGTCTAATTTCCTACATTCCCTACTTGAATTATAGGCTCAAAATAAGGATTTCTTGTCTAAATAAGCTATATAACAGAATTATGATTATTCTCTGCTTGTTGAAATTCAAAACTCTGAGGATGATGATTTGATAAAAAAAAAAGCAAAACTTCATTATTTTCTGATTTCCTACTTTCCCTACATGAATTTTACGTTCAAAACACGATTTCTTATCACAATAAACTTTGTAACAGAATTATGATTATTCTCGACTTAATAAATTTCAAGACTCCAAGGATGATTATTAGATACAAAATGGGTAAAACTTCATTATCGTTTGGTTTCTAACATACCACACTTAAATTTTAGGCTCAAAACAACGATTTATTGTCACTATAAGCTTTGTAATATAATTGTGATTATTCTCGACTTGTTGAATTTTAAAAGTTTGAGAATGATGATTTGATATGAAATAGGTAAAACTTCGTTATCCTCCGATTTCCCACATACCCTACTTGAATTTTAGAATCAAAACAACGATTTCTTGTCACAAAAAGCTTTGTAACATAATTGTGATTATTCTCACCTTGTTGAATTTTAAAACTATGAGGACTATCATTCATACGAAATTGGCAAATCATCGATATTTTTTTTCCAATTTTCCTTGTTCTCTACGTAAATTTTAGGCTCGTGAGGATGATTATTTGATATAAAATGGGCAAAACTTCAGTATTGTCTGATTTTTTACGTTTCTTTCTTTAATTTTAGGCTCAAAATAACGATTTGTTGTGAAAAAAGAGTTAGGTAACAAAATTATGATTATTCTTGACTTTTTGAATTTCAAAACTCCAAGGATGATGATTTGATACAAAATGGGAAAAACTTCATTATCGTCTGATTTTTCACGTTCCCTACTTTAATTTTTAGCTCAAAACAATGATTTCTTGTCATAAGCTTTGTAATAGAATTATGATTATTCTCGGCTAATTGAATTTCAAAACTATAAGGATGATTCGATACAAAATGGACAAAACTTTATTATCGTTTGATTTACAACGTTCCATACTTCAATTTTAGGCTCAAAACAATGAGTTCTTGTCAAAATTAGCTATTTAACATAACTATAATTATTCTCGATTTGTTGAATTTCAAAACACTGAGGGTGATGATTTGATATAAAAATGACAAAATTTCATTATCGTCTGATTTCTCATATTCCATTCTTAAATTTTAGGCTCAACCTCAACACAACGAGTTCTTGTCAAAATAAGCAATGTAATGGAATTTTGATTTTTCTTGGCTTGTTAAATTTCAAAACATTTAGGTTGACGATTTGATACAAAATGGGCAAAACTTCATTATCCTCTGATTTCGCACGTTCCCTACTTGAATTTTAGAATGATGATTTGATACAAAATGGGTAAAACATTATTATCGTTTGATTTCCCATGTTCCCTACTTGAATTTTAGGCTCAAAACAAAGAATTTTTTTTGCAATAAGCTTTGTAACAAAATAGTGATTATTCTTAGGTTTTTGAATTTTAAAACTTTAAGAATGAGGATTTGATACGAAATGGGTAAAACTCCATTATCCTCTAATTTCTCCCGTTTCCTACTTCAATTTTAGGCTCCAGACAAAGATTTCTTGTGACAATAAGCTTTGTAATAGAATTACAATTATTCTTGGCTTGTTAAATTTTAAAACTGTGAGGATTATAATTTGATACGAAATAGCCAATACTTCATTATCGTCTAATTTCTCATGTTCTCTACATGAATTTAAGCTCAAAACAATGATTTCCTGTTAAAATAAGCTATATAACAAAATTGTTATTTTTCTTGGCTTGTTGAATTTTAAAACTGTGAGGATGAAGATTTGATACTAAATGGACTAAACTTCATTGTCGTCTAATTTCCCACATTCTTTTCGTGAATATTATGTTCAAAACATAGATTTCTAGCTAAAATAAGCTTTGTAACGAAATTGTGATTATTCTCAGCTTATTTAATTTCAAAAGTCTATGGCTGACGAAATGATAGAAAATGGTAAAAAGTACATTAGCGTTTGATTTCCAACGTTCTGTACTTGAATTTTACGCTCAAAATAACTATTTCTTGTCCAAAAAGCAAAGTAATAGAATAATGGATATTTTTAGCTAGTTGAATTTCAAAACAGTGAGGACTATCATTTCATACGAAATGGGCAAATCTTCGATATTGTCCGATTTCCCTTGTTCTCTAACGTTAGGCTCGTGAGGATAATTATTTGATACAAAATGGGCAAAACATCAATATCATCTGATATCTTACATTTATTTCTCTAATTTTAGGCTCAAAATAACGATTTCTTGTGAAAAAGAGCTAGATAACAGAATTATGATTATTCTCGACTTTTTGAATTTCAAAACTCCAAGGATGATGATTTGATATAAAATGGGCAAAACTTCATTATTCTCTAATTTTTCATGTTCCCTACTTTAATTTTTGGCTCAAAATAATGATTTCTTGTCATAAGCTTTGTAACAAAATTATGATTATTCTCGGCTTGTTGAATTTCAAAACTATAAGGATGATGATTTGATACAAAATAGACAAAACTTCATTATCCTCTGATTTACAACGTTGCTTACTTCAATTTTAGGCTCAAAACAACGAGTTCTTGTCAAAATTAGCTATTTAACATAACTATAATTATTCTCGATTTGTTGATTTTCAATACATTAAGGGTCATGATTTGATATTAAATTGGAAAATTTTCATTATCATCTGATTTCCTATATTCTATACTTCAATTTTAGGCTCAACACAACGAATTCTTGTCAAAATAAGTAATGTAACGGAATTTAGATTTGATACAAAATGGTCAAAACTTCATTATCGTCCGATTTTCCACGTTCCCTACTTAAATTTTAGGATGATTATTTGATACAAAATTGGTAAAATATTATTATCGTTTGATTTTTCACGTTCCCTACTTGAATTTTAGGCTCAAACAATGATTTTTTGTCACAATAAGCTTTATAACAAAATTGTGATTATTCTCAGGTTTTTGAATTTTAAAACTTTAAGAACGAGGATTTGATACAAAATGGATAAAACTCCATTATCCTCTAATTTCTCCCGTTTCCTACTTGAATTTTAGGCTCAAAACAAAGATTTCGTATGACAATAAGCTTTATAACAGAATTACGATTATTTTTGGTTTGTTGAATTTTAAAACTGTGAGGATTATAATTTGATGCGAAATGGCCAATGCATCATTATCGTCTGATTTCTCACATTTTCTACGTGAATTTTAGGCTCAAAACAACAATTTCTTGTTAAAATAAGCTATATAACAAAATTGTAATTTTTCTTGGCATGTTGAATTTAAAAACTTTAAGGATGAAGATTTGATACTAAATGGACCAAACTTCGTTGTCGTCTGATTTCCCTTGTTCTCTTCGTGAATATTTTGTTCAAAACATAAATTTCTAGCCAAAATAAGCTTTGTAACAGAATTATGATTATTCTTAGCTTATTCAATTTCAAAAGTCTATGGCTAATGAAATGATAGAAAATGGTAAAAAGTATATTATCGTCTGATTTCCAACATTCCATACTTGAATTTTAGGCTCAAAATAACGTTTTCTTGTCAAAAAAAGCTAAGTAATAGAATAATGGATATTCTTAGCTTGTTGAATTTCAAAACTCTGAAGATGTTGATTTGATACAAAATAGGCAAAACTTCATTATTGTCTTATTTTTCACGTTCCCTACTTGAATTGAAGACTTAAAACAATGATTTTTTGTCACAATAAGCTTTGTAACAAAATTATGAGTATTTTTGACATGTTATGTAATGTTTCGTTATAATTATAACACTGTTATTTAATTATTTTAAGATTAGGACGTAAGCAAGGACGATACATGGGTGCTGCAGATAGGCTTGACCTGACCCAACCCAACCTAGGGTACTAATTGTATACTGTTGTTTTCTTGAGTTTTGTGGTGCATTAATATTTTTATTAGGATAATGTATTATTCATCACAGGTGTGTAGCTACAATTACTTGTCAGGCGAGGTTGATCACCGAGGTTCCATTTTGTAGAACACGCCAACGAGAGGGTATGGTAGTACATTATCTTTTATTGCTGGACATTTAGTTGGGGAGTTAGGGTTAGTCACACACACACTTGAGACTCATCTTGTCCTCATCACAGCTACAGGGGATAAGAATTACCCTAACCAGATAGTTCAAGACGTCATGATTAAGGCTGTCGGACATCAGTTGTCAGCTGATCTCCGAGTACTAGAGTACTTGGAGTTTGACGCACTCTTTGGGATGGATTGGCTGTCAGCTTACCATGCACAGATAGATTGTTTCAGGAATAAGGTAGAGTTTCGTATTTCGGATTTGCCAGAGTTTTCGTTGCCTGAGGTCACATCCAAGTTACCTATTACAAGAGGTAGGTTAGTGACTACCCAGGAGATGGAGGATTACGCAACGATCGTTGAGCCCGAGATCAGAGTTCCTGTTAGGATTGAGGACGTACCGATAGTCAGAAAGTGCTTTGATGTTTTTCCAGATGACATACCCGGATTACACCACCACGGTCGATAAAGTTCATTATAGAATTGATACCTAGGACCTAGCCTATATCAAGTAGACTTTATCGATTGTTATAAAGCAGGAGAGGTTAGGAGACACCTACAAGATTTGTTGGTGAAGAGATTCATTTATCCGAGTATGTCACCGTAGGGAGCACTAATGTTATTTGTGATGAAGAAGGATGGATCAATGAGGATGTGTGTGGACTATCGAAAGTTGAATCAGGTGACAATCAAGAACCGTTACCCACTTTCGAGAATCGACGATCTGTTTGACCAACTAACAGGTGCATAATTTTTCTTGAAGATTGACTTACACTCAGGGTATCACCAGTCACGGATTCGAGAAGAGGACATCAAGAAGACCGCTTTTAGTACCAGATACGGGTTATTCAAGTTTACGGTTTTACTGTTTGGGTTGACAAACGCTCCAACAGTTTTCATGGATCTGATGCACCGAGTGCTGAGACCTTATTTAGACAGATATATGATAGTCTTCATCGACGATATATTGATATACAACCGGACGTGAGAGGATCAGGAGAGTCATCTTCGATCAGTACTAACAAAATTGAGGGAGCACAAACTGTATGCGAAATTCAACAAGTGCAAATTTTAGATAAAAGAGGTGAAATTTTTGGGACATGTTATCAGCGGTCAGGGCATCTCTGTGGAGGGAGACAAGATTAGAGCGGTAATTGATTGGAAGATACCAGGGACTGCTACTGAGATACAAAGTTTCTTAGGTCTAGCAGGGTACTACCGACGGTTTGTACAGGATTTCTCCACTATTACAACATTGATGGCAAGGCTGACGAAGAAGAATGTTCCATTTGAGTGGTCAAAGTAATGTGAGTGGGCATTTATGGAGTTAAAGAAGCAATTGACTTTTGCACCAGTGTTGACATTACTTGTGTCAGGGAAGAGTTTATCAATTTACACCGATGCTTCAGGGACTAGAATGGGATGTGTTCTGATGCAGGAGGGATGAATAGTGGCTTATTTATCCAGGCAGTTGCGACCACATGAGTGTAATTATCGATATATGATTTGGAGCTAGCAGTAGTTATGTTTGCATTGAAGGCTTTGAGACACTACCTGTATGGAGAGAAGTTTGTCCTTTACACTGATCATCAGAGTCTATGCTACATTTTCACACAGAGAGATCTTAATATGCGTTAGAGGAGATGGTTAGAGTTGTTGAAGGATTATGACTTCGCGATTAAGTATCATCCCAGCAAGGCCAATATGGTAGCGGATACACTTAGCAGATGTGGAGTTAACAGCCAGACTGTTGATTGACACATGGGTCTACTGGAGGCAGCATCAGTTATGGGGCATGTTAGACATTTCAGCTATGCCTGATGTACAAATCTGTGGTCAGATGAGAGTACCAACAATATCACTGGAACGAATATCGGAGTGTTAGAGGGCTGATGGGCTTTATGAGTGGTTCAGTGGATTGGCACGGGATCCCGAGTGTACCGATTGGACAAAAATGGCACATCGATATTTGCGGCACATGGGTCGACTTTGGGTACTAGCAGTGCCAGATATTCGAGATAGCATCTTAAAGGATGCTCACCGGTCACATTTTACGGTTCATCCGGGCAGAACTAAGATGTACCACGACTTGAGGAGACTGTTTTGGTGGTCGGGGATGAAGGCTGATGTCGGCGAGTATGTTCGAGGGTGTCATATATGTCAGCCGGTGAAAGTGGAGCACAGATGACCAGGCGAATTGCTACAACCGTCACCCATTCCTTAGTGGAAGTGGGAACACCTTACCATAAATTTTGTTAGCGGGTTACCGCAGACGTCAAGGCGACACGATGCGATTTGGGTGGTGATTAACAAATTGACAAAACTGGCATATTTCATACCAGTTTCGATACGATACACATTTCCTCAGCTGAGCAGATTGTTTGAATAGGATATTATCAGACTGCATAGGGTGCCGGTCTCCATAGTATTCGACAGGGAACCCAGGTTCACTTCGAGGTTTTGGGGAGCGATGTAGGAGCAGTTTGGCACTAGGTTGCAGTTCAGCACGGCTTATCATCCTTAGACAGATGACCAGTCAAAGAGATTGATAAGGATTTTAAAGGATATGTTGAGGGCTTGCATTCTACAGTTTGGAGGTTTGTGGGAAACTACTTACCACTGTATGAGTTTGCCTACAACAACAACTATCAGGCTAGTATCGGGATGCCGCCATTTGAGGCACTGTATGGGAGGCCCTGCAGGTCACCAGCATGCTGGGTAGAGCTGAAGGATACAGTCACGATAGGGCCAGAGATAGTTGTTGATCACACAGAGAGAATTCGACAGATTCACTAGAGACTTCGAGCAGCACAGGACAAGCAGAAGAAATACGTGGATAGATACCACGAAAGTCTGAGCCATGAGGTTGGTGATATGGTTTATCTGAAGGTTTCTCCTTGGAAGGGCCAGCAGAGGCTTGGGATTAAGGGGAAACTGGCACCAAGATTTATTGGACCTTACCAAGTTGTAGAGAAGGTTGGCAGTGTGGCGTATAGATTAGACCTACTGGTGGAGTTAGCAGGGATTCATCATACCTTCCATATTTTGATGTTGTGATTGGCTAGGACAGGGCCACGACCCATGGTTGATGTGCGATAGGTTGATATTTAGCCTGACGCAACTTACGAGGAGTGACCATTGGTAGTATTAGATCGTAAGATCCAGACTCTCAAGAACAAAAAGATATCGAAGGTATCGTACGGTGGCGGCATGTATGGAAGGACCTACCTAAGAGTTGGAATTGACCATGTGAGAACGTTATCCACAGTTATTCCATGATATGTTCTAGACTAACTCAAATTTTAGGACGAAATTTCTTTTAGTTGGGAAGAATTATAATGGCCTGTTATAATTATAACACCATTATTTAATTATTTTCCAATTAAGATGCCAGCTCGAACGATACGTGGGCACCGCGGATAGGCTAGGCGTGACCGAACCTAGGGTACTAATTGTTTACCGCTGTCTTCTTGAGTTATGTGATGTATTAATATTTTTATTAGGATAATGTATTATTCATCATAGGTGTGTAGCTATAATTACTTGTCAGGCGAGGTTGTGCATGTTTCGTGGAACACGCCAACGCGAGGGTACGGTAGCTGTGAGGCCAGGTGTTGGGGTTAAACATGATTTAATCATAACAACATGACCATGGTTAAGGATTTGATTAAATGAGATTTAACCATAACCTTAGGCTAAGCTAAGTAAATCAATTAGGTACACTAAGTGTGCGAACGCCTTGGGAAGCGTGCCAGACACAGGGCACGGGGAGTCAGGTAGTCAAGAAGTTAGTGTGACCCTATTTACCATTTTATGAAATTTATTTGTGAGCTTGGATAAGTTATATAAGTTAAATCAATTGGAATTAATCAAGTCCTATAGTTTGAACTGAATAAATTAGCAGACCCAAAATCGTTCTCGAGACACCCAACAGATGAGATACAAAACAACTAGTGTCATGATAAGGTGTCCAGGAACTGAGTGACATACGCTTGATAAGGACCGTCTGATCAACCTCGAGATACATGTGAACGCTTGATTAGAACAAACATATAAATACCAACTTAATCGTCGAGATATGTACACAAAAGCAAAATTCAAATAGTTTTGAGGTTCTGAGGAGAGAAATCTTTTGCTAAGGAACGAAATTGAGGGTTGGAGGCTGGAATGGACGTTCAGACAACAAGATTTAAGGTTATCTACTTACAAATTCCTTAGTTTTGTGGAAACTTGATATGTTTGGGTATGTGAGGTTTATACGGATTTTGGACAAATTCATCACTAGAATTGTAGTGTGTGAGATTGGTTCTGATGAATTATGTTAGTTTGAACCGGAATTGATCACAAAAATGAGGGTGTTGTTGATTTCGAATTTTACAACATGCACACTCTGATTCTCGGTTTTTAGTAAAAAACTTGTTTAAATTTGTGTTTTGGAGAGAAGTTTGATGCTATTGAAGTGTGTATGTTGTTTGTTTACTGTTTGTGAGTTGTTAAGAACTAGAAAAGCCAAAACTTGTATTTGGAAAATCTGGGCAGAGTGTAATTAGCGCAGTAGATGATGAACACTAGCGCCCTAATCACGTTAAGGAAGATGAAGATTTTCGTTCATGAATAGTGCACGAAGATCAATTAGCACGCTAATCCCCTAGCCTAGTGCGCTAATACCAGGCCCCTAAATTTATAAGACATGAAATTGAGCCCCATTGCTTACAAACCCATTTAATTAATCTATAAACCCTAGGATTAGATCTCATGAGTCATGGGACTATAATTGGAGTCGGGGACTAGTCGGGGTCAGATCGGAGATATTTTCGGGATCGTTGAGCGCGGTTTGATGTACATAAAACCCAACTGAACTGCATTTACTATTTGTCTATTCATTTGAGTTGTTATTCTTGATAATCTATGAGTCTATTCTTTCTGGGACGGTTGAGTTTTCTCGTCTATGTATCCGAGGGTTGTTGTGGTCGCTTACTAAGTATGTAGCGGGTGTTCTCGGCCTCGGTAGATTATATCCCAAGTTGAATACCAGTTCAAGTGTTCGATATAACCCACTAGGGCTAATGCCGTTAGAACACAGTCGTAGGATCAATGGTGTAGGCCACGATCAGAGCTCTTGGTCCTAAGTACACACTTTAGTAACTGTGTTCACATCCATTTGTATATCTGTGTGTTTATATTCATGCGATGAGCTTTGAACAGTTGTCTATATTTTTCCTTCTTTTCGCATGCTTATTTAACACTATTTATTAGCTCTATCATTTACATTCTTAAATTAATATGCATGGTGGTTTTCCTTGGAAAAATTTACTGGGCTCGTAATCTGTCTTTTGTGATGCCTGAGCGCAGATCCTAGTACTAGTAAGGGTAAAGGGATTCTTAGCGATTACATCTGACTTACCTACTCTAAGGCCTGCTGGTACATTTGTAGCTAATTATACTTTTAATATTTTGTATTATATTTTGGGGTTGGGAGACTATATTCACACCTGTACTTGTATATATATATTGTTGTAATTGATCGTCTATATGCACAGTACTGCCAGGATGTCCACTATAGGTTGAGCAAATAAACCTTATATGTTTTTTTGGTAATGTAAAGACTTCCGCTTTAATTTCATTGCAAAGGTTGATTAATTTAATTGAATCTGACTATTTCATCTAAAACTATATGCAACCTAAAGAATTAATTGACAAGTGATGAGAATGAGTGACATGGCAAAGGCTTCAGGTGCTCAGGCAGGGAAGTAGCCGACCACGGGGCGGCGTCAGAATTTGGGGTCGTCACAAGTTAAATGTCATAATTTTGAGGATGATGATTTGATACAAAATGGACAAAACTTCAATGTCGTATGAATTCCCACGCTCCCTACTTCAATTTTATGTTCAAAACAACGAGTTCTTGTCATAATAAGCTTTGTAAAAGAATTATGATTATTCTCAACTTGTTGAATTTCAAAACTTTGAGGACGATGATTCGATACAAATTGAAGACAACTTCATTATCGTTTGATTTCCTACGTTCCCTACATGAATTTTACGATCAAAACAACGATTTCTTGTCAAAAAGAGCTATGCAACAGAATTATGATTATTTTTGACTTGTTGAATTTCAAAACCCAGAAGATGATTTGATATAAAATGAGCAAAACTTCATTATTGTCCAATTTCCCACATTCCCTTCTAGAATTTTAGGTTCAAAACAACATTTTTGGTCAAAGTAAGCTTTGTAACAAAATTACGATTATTCTCGGCTTTATAAATTTTAAAAACTTTGAGAATAATGATTTGATATGAGATAGGTAATACTTCGTTATTGTCCGATTTCCCACATTTCCCACTTGAATTTTAGACTCAAAACAACAATTTCTTATCATAATAAACTTTTTAAATGAATAACGATTATTCGCGGATTGTTGAATTTTAAACTCTGAGAATTATAATTTGATATGAAGTGGGCAAAACTTCATTATCGCATAATTTTCCAAGTTCTTTACGTGAATTTTAGACTAAAAACAACAATTTTATGTCACAATAAGCTTTGCAACAGATTTACTATTATTCTCGGCTTGTTGAATTTTAAAACTCTGATAATTATAATTAGATACTAAATGGGCGAAATTCATTATCGTCTAATTTCTCACGTTTGTTGGACTAAGTGGTTAGTCACTCTAACTCCGACCGGAATTTTGATGGAAACAAACAAGGTGAAAATATACTAATAAGTTTTATCAAGTGTATTTCAGTTTCGTCAAAGGTTGCGAAACATCACATCATGGGTATTCAAGCATTCAAGCTATACAAGTTCAAGACTCGGCATACAAAAAGGAATGAAGACGAAAGATCAAAGCCAAGAGTTGTAAATTTAATGTAAGGTATTCAAATTCACTTAAGCAAGCCTATTGCATTAGTTCATGCATATCGTGATTTTAAAATGGATTTTCAAATGTCAAGTGATTACTCGAAGATTTCGGTCTTATAAGTCTAAACGATGTTAAACTATATGTGTATGTTAATATCGCATTTTGAAAATCATTGTGAAAGCTTTTGAAAAAGAAAAACTTGTTTTTGAAAGGTCTTTGAAAAGAAAACTGCATATTTGCAGAAAAGTCCCTCGCAAATCATGAAACCGAGATTTTTTATTTTCGGGATTTGTGAAAATATCCGGACCATCCAAATAGGCCATATGACCCATAACAAAAATGTATTATATGTTATATGAGGGTTTATTGGGTTTAGGACGTGTTTAAGGATCGCTAACACAAGGGACAGAATTAATTATTTTGAGGTCCTTGCAGTTAGCGCACTAATACTGTTATTAGCGCGCTATGTGCAGAGTTAGCGCGCTAGGTCATAAAATTAGCGCGCTAATTGCAGTCTTGACAGCTTTTTTATAAAGCTGAAAAATTCACTTTAATTCGAATTTTTGATCAAATCTCGGCCCTTGGATGCACACAACGGGCATATATAGGTCTATAAATATATACAACACTCCCAAACACACAAGGCACATAAATTAGGTTTTAAAATCAAAGAAAAATATTTATGCTCAAATTTTTCAAGAGAAGGAGCTTGGGGTTTTCAAGCTACACTTAGAGGCTGTTCCTTCAACATCAAAACCAGCACTCTTGGGGCACTCTAAGGAGTACAACAACCTCTCCAGAACTGATTTTCAAGTCATTTTCTTGGGGTTATAAGAAAGTCCATTCCCTAGCTTTTCTTGTGCTTAAATTATACATTCTTGTGTGATTGATTTGGGAAATTACTTGTTGTGTTGTTAAACACACTTGTATTGGGTTTTGCACTTAAACTTAATTCATTAAACCCTTGGACTGATTTGAACAAGAGTTAGTGCTTAAATTTGATTTTTATCGAACTTCTTGTTCTTTGGATTTGAAACCGATTTTGTTCTCATTAATCTTTTTGAAACGGTTTCAGTTTTGAGTTTTGGATAAAATCAGTTTTATAATTGCATTTCTCAATTGTTTTCATACTTGCACGCATAAGAGTGGTTAGGCTCTAGGAGGCTTGTTTGTATTTGAACTTGATACCACTTTACTTGGTAAAGTGTAATGTCAATTGTATTAATCAAATCTTGATTGTAAGACTTATGTTGGACTAAGTGGTTAGTCACTCTAACTCCGACCGGGATTTTGATGGAAACAAACAAGGTGATAATGTACTAATTAATATCAAGTGTATTTCAGTTTTTGTTAAAGGATGCAAAACAACACATCACGGGTATTCAAGTCATACAAGTTCAAGACTCGGCATTCGTGAAGGAATGAAGACGAAAGATCGAGCTGCAATTTGTAATTCTGATGTAAGGTATCCAAATTCTTTCACGCAAGCCAAATGCATTAGATCATGCATATCAAGTTTCCTAAATCATTTTTCAAAAGTCATAAGGTTACTTGAACTTTCAAAACGAAATTTTAACATATGACTAGGTTTATGAGTTTAAACATTGTGAAACCATATGTTAATGAACATTTGCATATTGGATAACATTGTTGAAGTTTTCGAAAAAGAAAAACTTGTTTTGAAAGATATCTGAAAAGAAAACTGTAAAACTTGCAGAAAAGCCCCTCGCAAGTTATGAAATCGTGATTTTCCATTTTCGGGGTTTATAAAAATATCCGGACCATCCAATTAGGCTTAATGACCTATAATAAACATGTATAACATGTTACATTAGGGTTGGTAGGGTCCCGGACGTGTTCAAGGGTCGCTAACACAAAAGGGATAAAATAATTATTTTGAGCTCCCTGCAGTTAGCGCGCTAATATCGCCATTAGCACGCTAGTTAGCGCTAGGTCTCGTATTAGCGCGCTAATTGCCTCCCGACATGACTTTTTTAAAAAGTTGGAAAACGAGCTTTATTTTGAATTTATGATGGATTTTGGACCCTTGGATCCCTACAACGGTCACAAACTGTCAAGATGGGATACCTAGCACTATAAAATCACCAAGAACATAGTTTTCTCATAACAAGGAACACAAACACTCAAAAGCTCAAAAGATTCAAAAAGAAGCACTTTGATTTTTGTGAAGGAGACAAAGGAGATTCTTGAGGCTGTCCACAAGCACAAAAATCCAACACTTTGAAGCACTCAAAGAGTACAAGAATCTCCTCAAAGCTGGTCTCTTTTGTCATCTTCTTGGTTGTAAGCAAGTCCTTGTTCTAGATTCCTTTTCTTGAGCTTAATATACATAGTTTTGTGTGTTGTGAATCAAAATCAGTTTGTTGTGTGTTTTAACACCATTATCTTGGATTTTGCACTTAAACCTATTTTATCAAACCCTAAGATTGATTTGAACAAAAGTTTTGCACTTAAACTTGATCTTTGTTAAACTATTGTTCTTTGTTTTGAAATCGGCTTTGCACAAATACTTTGGACTTTAAAACGATTTCATATTTGGAATTTGCAACAAAATCAGTGACACACTTTGCATTTTCCATCCATTCTCATACTTGCATGCATTAGAGTTGTTAGGCTCTAGGAGGCTTGCTAGTGTTTGAATTTGATATCATTTTATATTGTAAAGTGTATCTCATTTCTTTTCAGCAAATTGTTGTAAGGATAAGGTTGTAAGACTTAGTGGAATCTAAGTCAAAGGGGAAGACCTAGTTGAGGCTAGGCACAATTTCTAGTTGAAACTAGATAGGAAGTCCTAATTGAAATTAGGCATTCTAGGCTTGTATGCTTAGGTTGTAACACTTATTTGGAATATAAGTGAGGGGTTAAAAATCCTAACCGGGGAGGTTAGGTAGTGGATGTAGATCATTTGATCGAACCACTATAAATCGTGTGTCGCTTTCCATCTCTTCTACCTCATTCTCTTGCATAGCATTGATATTCGTTGTTACTTGTGCATAAAAGTTTTAAAAAGGCAATAACCTCTCGACACACCCAATTCACCCCCCTCTTGGGTGTGGTTTCAATTGGTATCAGAGCGGGTTATTGCTCAAAGCATTACTAACGTATCTTTGAGTGTTTTTGTGCAAGGATGCAAAGTCTAGATCCGGCTCGCCTTAGGGAAGGTAACTCCTCAAGTAGGCCTCCGTATTTTGATGGAACCAACTACGCTCATTGGAAAGTGAGAATGAAGTTCTACATAAGAGCGCAAAATAGATTCCTATGGGACGCAATTGAAAGTGGGTACACTCCACCCGACAAGCCATTGAAAGAATACACCGCCGAGGAGATCAAGAGTGAACTTTCAAATGATCAAGCCATGAATCACATATTTTGTGCATTGAGCGAGAATGAGTTCAACCGAGTGAGTGCTTGCCAAACGGCGAAGGAAGTATGGGAAAAACTTGAGGTCCACTATGAAGGTACCATGCAAGTAAAGAAGACAAAGTTGAGGATCCTTGAGGAACACTATGAAACCTTCCGAGTTGGATCCGATGAGGATATCGCCACCGCCATCACACGGTTCACCAAGTTGTTAAATGAGATCAAGAACCTTAGAAAGCACTATGATCAAGAGACATCGGTATACAAATTCCTTAGAGGCTTGCCTAAGGAATGGGATGCCAAGAAGTATGCTATCCAATCGGCACAAAATCTTGGAGACTACACTTTCGATGCATTGTGTGGAGAATTAACGGTCCATGGATTTGAGCTCAAAGATCGAGCAAGATTGGAAGCATTAAGTGGAGGTACAAAGAGCTCAAGAAAGGAGATTGCATTGAAGGCAAATAGCTCCCCTAGTGCATCGGTAGAAATCATTGAAGATGAAAAATCTTGTGATGATAATGATCTTGAGGAGGAAGTAACAATGCTCTCAAGAAAGCTCAACAAGGCCATATACAAGCGTGACAAGTATAAGAAGAAGTTCCAAAGTGGAAGCAAAGGAGGAAAGTCAAACGAAACCATATGCTTCGGGTGTGGCAAACCGGGTCACATCAAGGCGGAGTGCAAATCTAAGAAGGTGTTTGACAAGAAGAAGGGAAAGAAGAGCTTCAAGGCAACTTGGGATGACTCATCATCATCAAGTTCGGAATCCGAATCGGAGAGTGAAAAGGCAATACTTTGTCTCATGGCACAAGGCGAGGTAAATTCTAACTCTTTTAATTTTGATGATATAGATGATTTGGATGATGTTCCAAATCTTGATGAACTTAGGAAAGAGTTGGAAAAGGAGGTCAAAAAGACCAAACAACTCAAAAAGAGCTTAACCATAGCAATTGGTGAGATAGAGTCACAAAATGAGACCATTAGTGATCTCCAAAGTGACTTGAATGAAGTCATAAAGGAGAGAAATGCCTTAGTCAAGGAAGTAGAGGACTTGACTAACACGGTGCATAAGTTCACCAATGGCAAGGAAATGTTTGACATGATGTTGGGAGCACAACGACGTGCGCTCAACAAAAGAGGCATAGGTTATGGAGCAAACTTGTTAAGCTACAAGAAATTGCTCAATGATGATCGTAGATGCTCTAAATGCAATAAGACTCATGTGGTTGGGAAATGTGCCTTACAAAAGGCCAAAAAGGGTAGACTAGCATGGGTAGTTAAAAATGTTTATGACACTAACTTTCTCGGACCCAAAGGTGTTTGGGTACCAAAGTCTAGTGTGTTTCCCATTGTGTAGGATGCAAGGAAGAGCACCCCATGGTACTTAGATAGCGGGTGCTCAAGACACATGACCGGAGATGCACATCAATTCATTGAGCTAAAGCGGCATGACGGTGGAAAGGTTACATTTGGAGACAACAACAAAGGAAGAGTTATTGGTCTCGGAACCGTCGGTAACCATTCACTTTCTATTTCTAATGTTTACCATGTTGACGGTTTGAAGCATAACTTGCTTAGTATTAGTCAATTGTGTGACAAAGGATTTCATGTTATGTTTGAATCATCGAAATGCATTGTTAAGAATGAAAAGCATGAAATCTTGTTTATAGCATATAGAGATAAGAATGTTTATGCCATTAACTTTGATGAGATGAATATGCAAAATGTTTCATGTTTGAGTGCACAAAGTGATTGTGATGCATGGTTGTGGCACCTTAGACTAGGACATTCTAGCATGGAAAATTTGTCAAAATTGACCAAGCATGATCTAGTTAAGGGCCTACCCAAGTGCTCCTTTAAGAAAGATAAGGAATGTGAACCATGTATCCTTGGTAAACAAGTGAAATCGTCATTTAAGACGAAAGTAACAAGTGATGTAACTCGAGCTTTAGAACTTATCCATATGGATTTATTCGGACCTACCCAAACACAAAGTCTAGGAGGTAAATCATATTGCTTTGTTATTGTTGATGACTTTACAAGGTATACATGGGTGTATTTTCTATCTCACAAGCATGAAGTGTTCAATGTGTTTGTAAAGTTTTGTGCTTTAGTAGAGAATGAAAAGGGATACAAAATCACCATCATTAGAAGTGATAGAGGTGGTGAGTTTGTAAATAGGAACTTGGAGGACTTTTGTGATAAACAAGGTTATACACACCAATTATCCTCTCCTAGAACACCCCAACAAAATGGAGTTGTTGAAAGAAAAAATAGAACACTCCAAGAAATGTGTAGGACTATGCTAAATGAGTACAACATAGCTAAGCACTTTTGGGCCGAAGCCATTAACACGGCATGCTATGTTATAAATAGAGTAAACGTCTAAAAGCAAGTGAAAAAGACTCCTTATGAACTATGGAAAGGCCGAAAGCCCAACATAAGTTATTTTAAGGTGTTCGGTTGCACTTGCTATGCTCTAAATGATAGGGATCAATTAGATAAATTTGACCCAAAGTCTAAAGTATGCATTTTTCTAGGGTACTCAACACATAGCAAAGCATATATGGTGTTTAATAAATCAACCAAAACCATAGAAGAATCTATTCATGTGAAGTTTGATGAAGTAGATCCCAAAGTTAAATTAATGCAAAACCTTGAGAAATTAAGGATTGACGATGAAGATGATGGCACTCTAGGACAAACCTCAAATAGTCAAGAGCTTGAGCTAAACAAGGAATCCGAAACAAGTGTGCCTAAGAATTCAAGACTCCTCATTGGTCATTCATCTCAACAAATCATAGGTGATCCAAACAAAGGAATAATTACTAGATCAACATTGCAAAGAGATGAAGGACACTTAGCTTTCGTGTCACAAACCGAGCCCACCAAAATAGATGATGTCTTAGGGGATGAGTTTTGGGTAATAGCTATGCAAGAAGAGTTAAGCCACTTTGTTAGGAACAAAGTATGGACATTAGTACCCAGACCTAAGAACCACTCAATCATAGGCACCAAATGGGTCTTTAGAAACAAAAAGAATGAGAAAGGTGAAATTGTAAGAAACAAGGCTAGATTGGTTGCACAAGGCTACAATCAAGAAGAAGGAATTGATTATGAGGAAGCCTTTGCACCCGTAGCAAGACTAGAAGCAATTCGTATGTTGCTTGCTTATGCTTGCTACAACGGGTTTCTATTATACCAAATGGATGTCAAAAGTGCATTTCTAAATGAGTTCATCCAAGAAGAAGTATATGTAGAACAACCACCGGGATTTGAAGATCATGAACATCCAAGCCATGTCTATCATCTTCAAAAAGCCTTGTATGGACTAAGACAAGCCCCTAGAGCTTGGTATGATAGACTTAGTGCATTTCTACTCGAGAAAGGGTTCAAGAAAGGAACACTAGACCCCACTTTGTTCATTTTGATTAAAAAACATGATATGCTACTCGTTCAAATCTATGTTGATGATATCATTTTCGGGTCATCTAACACACATTTATGTGATGAATTCTCATCATTGATGACAAATGAATTTGAAATGAGCATGATGGGTGAACTAACATACTTTCTAGGCTTACAAATAAAGCAATCCAAGCATGGCATTTTTATAAATCAAGCAAAGTATGTGAGGGACATGCTAAAGAAGTTCAAATTCGAAAATCTGAAAGCATGTGACACTCCTAGTAGTTCAACTATCAAAATGGACAAAGACCAACTAGGAAAATCCATAGATCCTAAACTTTATCGTGGAATGATAGGTAGCCTCCTATACTTGACCGCTAGTAGACCCGACATTATGTTTAGTGTGTGTTTATGTGCTAGATTTCAATCCGATCCTAAAGAGTCCCACTTAAAATGTGTAAAGCGCATATTTCGATATCTAAGTGGAACACAAGACTTAGGATTGTGGTTCAACAAAACCAAGAGTTTTGAACTTAAGTTTTGTTGATTATGATTATGCGGGAAGTCTAGTTGACAGGAAAAGCACTTCCGGATTTTGTCATTTGCTAGGAAACTCACTTATCTCATGGTTTAGCAAAAAGCAAAATTTCGTGGCTTTGTCTACGGCGGAGGCCGAGTATGTGGCTGTCGGGAGTTGTTGTGCTCAAGTTCTATACATGAAACAACAACTTGAGGATTATCAAATCCTAGTTGGGTGTGCTGAAATTTACTGTGATAACACAAGTGCAATAAACATATCGAAAAATCCGGTGTTACACTCTCGAACGAAACACATTGAAATTAGGCACCATTTTCTTCGTGATCACGTCCAAAAGGGCGATGTTAAACTTGTCCATGTGTCCACAGAGGACCAATTAGCTGATATATTCACAAAGCCCTTGCCGAGAGATCAATTTTCTAACATTCGGCGTGAGCTAGGAATGGTTCGAGAATCGGACATTCTACACATGTTTTAGTTGTTCTAAACCTATTTATATGGTGTTTTTGAGGTGTCCAAGAAGTTTGAGGTCAATCCGAGTTGTATGTCAAAAATCGAAAAATTTCATGTCCAAAATTTCCAGAGGGAAATTAGCGCGCTAATGGTGGTAATTAGCGCGCTAATGGTTGTGTGCCAAAAATTTTCCAGAGGGAAATTAGCGCGCTAATTCCAGACATTAGCGCGCTAATACGTTACTGGCCCAGAATATGAAACGACCCATTAGCGCGCTAATACTGCCATTAGCGCGCTAATGAAGATCGGCCAAGACAAGTATAAATTCATTTCTACCCTAAAAACATCACACAACTCATTTCCTCTCCTCTCCTCTCACCGTCTCCACCACCATCTCGCCTCATTCGGGTAAGTTCCTCACCTCTCTTTGTCAATTTCTTCAATTTCTTTGTTTCTTGTCATCACGTTCTCTCCATTTTTTCGACAATGTCGACTCGCCGTCCCTCCACCCGTCCCTCCACCCGTCCCTCCTTCCGTCCGACCGCCACCACCAATCCCCGTCCAACCGCCCCTACCACGTCTTCTCGTCCTACCCAAGCCACGTCCTCTCGTCGTCCATCGCGACGCCGTGTTGCCCAACCGTCCTCCTCCTCCTCCAGTGAGTCGGAATCCTCACAACCCGCCCCACTCCGGCGGTTGCCCCTCAACGTGAGGTCGCGCGCAAAATCCGTTCATGAGGCCCCATCGGTCCTCGAGTCCGTGGCTCCCCGATTAACGGATGCCAAAATTCTTCGACCCGCCGTTGTCGATTTCGCATTTTTTGATAGGGCTCACCTCCCAATTCGGGAGATTCTCGATTCCGCTGGATGGACCACCTTTTGTTCTCACAATGCAAATTACAATCCCCCATTGGTTCGTGTCTTTTACTCCAATCTTGAAACATCGACCCAATTTGTATTACGGTCTTCTGTTGGTGGGCGCTCCATTGAGATTACGCCTGACAATCTTGCCCAACGGCTCAATATTCCATTGCACCCTCCCTCTACTACGGTAGTGTGCAAATTCCTAAGTTGGCCTTTTGATCGTCTCGAAGTTCTTAACTCTTTTCTTCGGCCAAAACGAACGTTAACTGTATATCCAACCGGTATAACTGATACCGATTTTAAAATGCTGCCCCATCTCCTTCATAAAGTGCTTCACAAAGTTATTCTTCCCCGAGGTGGAAGTAAGAACTATGTCACTCTTCTTGACATGTTCGTTCTTGGGCATCTATTTCGTGCCATTCCTCTCAGTCTGCCCCATATTATCATTGGTTATATTACGAGCACGTGCAGCTCAGGTCGTCATCTCCCATATGCCCATATCATCACATCTTACTTGGAGTCTGCCCAAGTAGATCTTGCGTTAGGCGGTCGTCCTCTCACTGTCTACGACACCATTGACATGGCCACTCTGAAGGCCATGAAGTACCGTTACATACGCGATAGGGAGCGGTGGACACATGAAGATGCAATCCCGGATGGTAGGTATTATGGTGGCTATGAGTCTCCATTGCCTACGGACCCTCCGGTTGCTCCATATGACGCGCCCGACTACTTAGAGTATAGCTACAGTTTTGGTGGTGATGACCATGATGACGATGGAGGCTTTGCTGGCGATGCTGACCATGATGGCGATGAGGAAGTTCATCATGACTCCACCATTCCACCCCCGTCGTCGCAGCCCTACGAGACAGCCCCGCCTCCACCTCCCTCTACATTTGGCGGCTTCACACCTCCACCAGATATGTCCCCCTCGTCAGCCTACGTCTCTGCACAGCTGGGTTACCTGCACTCCTACATGACTCAGACCTTTGCTACCATGACTCAGACATCTTTGCTACCGTCGAGGCGAGCATCCAGCATCAAAATGATCGTCTTCGTCGTATTGAGGGTCAATTGCTTCCGGTGAACCCCGCGCGAAATGATCATTCTTCCAGTTCTGCACGTCGACCATCTTCCTCGAGGAGGAGTGTTTAGTCTTTTTATTGCTTATTCAGCATTAGGTTCTATTTGGTCGTTTCTTTTTGGTGTATAGAAACACTACATGTAGGTGAGCGCTAGGCTCCAAACTGTTAGGCTTTGATGTTTTACATATTTCCCCTTTGCTCATGTGAAGCCACAACTATGTTTACATTGCTTTATGCTATCTATATCATGTTTTTTTTGCGTATCTCTGAGTTTCTATATGGTTGTTTCTTGCTTGCCTATGGTTTATCATATCCGATTGTGTAACGCTTCCGTCTATTGTCTTCTTATATGCATAAAGTAAGGGGGAGCGTATATGGTTTTGTACTGATTCTACTATGCATCATTGTATGTCTTCAACGGGGGAGCTTGGCCCCACTTTTTGATGTTATCAAACTGGGGAGAAATGTGGTTGAACTTGAAAATGTTGATGCGTTTGAACTTGCACAAATGAAATGTATAATTTTGAATGAAATACATAATTAGATTATGCTCTATATTTTTAAAGTTCACATTCTTTGATTTCATCAAAAAGGGGGAGATTGTTGGACTAAGTGGTTAGTCACTCTAACTCCGATAGGGATTTTGATGGAAACAAACAAGGTGATAATGTACTAATTAATATCAAGTGTATTTCAGTTTTTGTTAAAGGATGCAAAACAACACATCATGGGTATTCAAGTCATACAAGTTCAAGACTCGGCATTCGTGAAGGAATGAAGACGAAAGATCGAGCTGCAATTTGTAATTCTAATGTAAGGTATCCAAATTCTTTCACGCAAGCCAAATGCATTAGATCATGCATATCAAGTTTCCTAAATCATTTTTCAAAAGTCATAAGGTTACTTGAACTTTCAAAACGAAATTTTAACATATGACTAGGTTTATGAGTTTAAACATTGTGAAACCATATGTTAATGAACATTTGCATATTGGATAACATTGTTGAAGTTTTCGAAAAAGAAAAACTTGTTTTGAAAGATATCTGAAAAGAAAACTGTAAAACTTGCAGAAAAGCCCCTCGCAAGTTATGAAATCGTGATTTTCCATTTTCGGGGTTTATAAAAATATCCGGACCATCCAATTAGGCTTAATGACCTATAATAAACATGTATAACATGTTACATTAGGGTTGGTAGGGTCCCGGACGTGTTCAAGGGTCGCTAACACAAAGGGATAAAATAATTATTTTGAGCTCCCTGCAGTTAGCGCGCTAATACTGCCATTAGCGCGCTAAGTGCAGAGTTAGCGCGCTAGGTCTCAGTATTAGCGCGTTAATTGCCCCCGATGACTTTTTAAAAAGCTGGAAAACGAGCTTTATTTTGAATTTATGATGGATTTTGGACCCTTGGATCCCTACAACGGTCACAAACTGTCAAGATGGGATACCTAGCACTATAAAATCACCAAGAACATAGTTTTCTCAAAAACAAGGAACACAAACACTCAAAAGCTCAAAAGATTCAAAAAGAAGCACTTTGATTTTTGTGAAGGAGACAAAGGAGATTCTTGAGGCTGTCCACAAGCACAAAAATCCAGCACTTTGAAGCACTCAAAGAGTACAAGAATCTCCTCAAAGCTGGTCTCTTTTGTCATCTTCTTGGTTGTAAGCAAGTCCTTGTTCTAGATTCCTTTTCTTGAGCTTAATATACATAGTTTTGTGTGTTGTGAATCAAAATCAGTTTGTTGTGTGTTTTAACACCATTATCTTGGGTTTTGCACTTAAACCTATTTTATCAAACCCTAAGATTGATTTGAACAAAAGTTTTGCACTTAAACTTGATCTTTGTTAAACTATTGTTCTTTGTTTTGAAATCGGCTTTGCACAAATACTTTGGACTTTAAAACGATTTCATATTTGGAATTTGCAACAAAATCAGTGACACACTTTGCATTTTCCATCCATTCTCATACTTGCATGCATTAGAGTTGTTAGGCTCTAGGAGGCTTGCTAGTGTTTGAATTTGATATCATTTTATATTGTAAAGTGTATCTCATTTTTTTCAGCAAATTGTTGTAAGGATAAGGTTGTAAGACTTAGTGGAATCTAAGTCAAAGGGGAAGACCTAGTTGAGGCTAGGCACAATTTCTAGTTGAGACTAGATAGGAAGTCCTAATTGAAATTAGGCATTCTAGGCTTGTATGCTTAGGTTGTAACACTTATTTGGAATATAAGTGAGGGGTTAAAAATCCTAACTAGGGAGGTTAGGTAGTGGATGTAGATCATTTGATCGAACCACTATAAATCGTGTGTCGCTTTCCATCTCTTCTACCTCATTCTCTTGCATAGCATTGATATTCGTTGTTACTTGTGCATAAAAGTTTAAAAAGGCAATAACTCTCGACACACGACACACCCAATTCACCCCCCCCTCTTGGGTGTGGTTTCATCTTTGAGTATTTTTGTGCAAGGATGCAGCTCTCAAATGATCAAGCCGTGAATCATTTGTTTTATGCACTAAGTGAGAACGAATTCAACTGAGTTAGCGCTTGTCAAACGGCCAAGGAAGTATGGGAAAAACTTGAAGTGCATTATAAAGGTACACAACAAGTCAAGAACACTAAGTTGAGGATTCTTGAAGAACATTATGAGACCTTTCGAGTGGAGCCCCATGAAGACATAGCCACGGCCATCACTCGGTTCACGAAGCTCTTGAATGAGGTCAAAAATCTTGGCAAACATAATGATTAAGAGAACTCGGTGTACAAGTTCCTTAGAGGCTTGCCTAAGGAATGGGATGCAAAGAAATATGCTATTCAATCGGCTCAAAACCTTGGAAATTATACCGTTGATGCATTATGCGGAGAATTAATGGTTCATGAATTTGAGCTAAGAGACCGTGCTAGATTGGAAGCACTTGGTGGTACGACCAAGAAAGAGTCAAAGAAAGAGCATGCCTTGAAAGTTACTTGTCTATTGGCCGAAGAAGATGTGAGCTCAAGTGAAAGTTACTCTATTGAACAAGAAGTGGTCATGCTATCAAGAAAGCTCAAGAAGGCAACATACAAAAGAGACAAATACAAGAAGAAGTACAAAGGTGCAAACAACACACACAAATCACGCGAGATGATTTGCTATGAGTGCGGCAAACCGGGACATAAAGCATCGGAATTCAAGTACTTGAGAAGAAGCAAGAGACATGAATCATCATCATTATCATCTAGCTCCGACTCCGAGTCAAAAAATGAGAAGGCCATCCTTTGTCTTATGGCGAAGAGTGAGGTAAGTCACTCTATCTCGCTCAATTATGATGATGTAAATGCATTGAATGATATGTCTATTATTCATAACCTTAGGAATGAATTGGAAAAGAAGGTCAAAAAGACCAAACAACTCAAAAAGAGTTTGATCAAAGCCATTAGTGAGATTGAATCTCAAAATGAGATTATTGATGATCTCCAACAGAACTTAGAATTGGCCATAAATGAGAAAAATGGCCTAGCAAAAGAAATAGAGGACTTGACCACTACGGTGACCAAGTTCACAAGTGGCACCAAAATGTTTGACATGATGTTGGGCGCACAACGACATGCACTCAACAAGAGAGACATAGGCTATGGTGCAAGCCTATTGAGCTATGGAAAGCTTTTGGCCGAATCTAAGAGATGTTTAAAATGCAATAGATCTCATAATATTGGCAAGTGTGTCCTAAATAGGTCCAATAGAGATAAACTTGCATGGGTAGAAAAGAATGTATGTGATACACATGTTAGGGAACACAAAGGGGTATGGGTATCAAAGTCCATGATTCATAGAGTACATTAGATTCACTTTGGAACATAAATGTGCTGAAACGACAAATTGATATATAGGAGTTAAGCATGATAGGCCTTGTATTAGTCACATACACATAGCATGCATACACTGTTATTTTTGATGTCATGACTGCATTTCATATACATTTTATGTAAGACCATGATGAATTAATACAATGTAGCCAAGCTCTTTTAGGCCAAATTCATTGACACGGCATGAGTTAGGCTTTACTCATAAATCGGACCTTCTACACATGTTTTAAGTGTTTTAATCATCTTTATATGATGTTAATGAAGTGTCCATGAAGTTTGAGGTAAATCGGAGTTGTGCGTCAAAAACTCAAAAATTTTAATTCCGAAATTCCAGAGAGGAATTAGCGCTAGGTCTAGCAATTAGCGCGCTAGATCTATCAATTAGCGCATTAATACCCCCTGACCAGACAAACTTCACATTCACTATGTTTTAAAGTCATGTGTTGAAGCCATTGTTTTAAATTGGGGGAGACCTTTAGATAATGAGAATGACATTGATAAGGGAAAACTTTATACCCATTTTTTGTTGGCATCTTTTTTTTTTGAGATAGCAAGACATGTACCTAAAATGAGAAATTTGTTGGTATCACAAACTGAAACATGCATGTTGATAGGGGGAGTCTAGATTCTTAATTATTTTCTTAAGCTTTCATTTGATGCATATCGATAGGGGAGCATTTACTTGGTATCATTCTCATAAAACGGGGGAGCCTTTCTAATGATATCATGATTTTTTCGTGCCCCACTTTTTGATGGTATCAAATGGGGGAGAAAGAGTGTTGAACTTGAGAGAGTATAAATTTTATCCATAAATTTTAACCATTATTGTGATGTTCATACACTTGTATTATGTTTTATGCTTGTCAAGTTCACATTGTTTGTTATCATCAAAAAGGGGGAGATTGTTGAACTAAGTGGTTAGTCACTCTAACTCCGACCGAAATTTTGATGAAAACAAACAAGGTGAAAATATACTAATAAGTTTTATCAAGTGTATTTCAGTTTTATCAAAGGTTGCGAAACATCACATCATGGGTATTCGAGCATTCAAGCTATACAAGTTCAAGACTTGGCATACAAAAAGGAATGAAGACGAAAGATTAAGGCCAAGAGTTGTAAATTTAATGTAAGGTATTCAAGTTCACTTAAGCAAGCCTATTGCATTAGTTCATGCATATCGTGATTTTAAAATGGATTTTCAAATGTCAAGTGATTACTCGAAGATTTCGGTCTTATAAGTCTAAACTATGTTAAACTATATGTGTATGTTAATATCGCATTCTGAAAATCATTGTGAAAGCTTTTGAAAAAGAAAAACTTGCTTTTGAAAGGTCTTTGAAAAGAAAACTGCATATTTGCAGAAAAGTCCCTCGTAAATCATGAAACCGAGATTTTTTATTTTCGGGATTTGTGAAAATATCCGGACCATCCAAATAGGCCATATGACCCATAACAAACATGTATTATATGTTATATGAGGGTTTATTGGGTCTAGGACGTGTTTAAGGATCGCTAACACAAGGGACAGAATTAATTATTCTGAGGTCCTTGCAGTTAGCGCGCTAATAATGTTATTAGCGCACTATGTGCAGAGTTAGCGCGCTAGGTCATAAAATTAGCGCGCTAATTGCAGTCCTGACAGCTTTTTTATAAAGCTGAAAAATTCACTTTAATTCGAATTTTTGATCAAATCTCGGCCCTTGGATGCACACAACGGTCATATATGGGTCTATAAATATATACAACACTCCCAAACACACAAGGCACATAAATTAGGTTTTAAAATCAAAGAAAAACATTTATGCTCAAATTTTTCAAGAGAAGGAGCTTGGGGTTTTCAAGCTACACTTAGAGGCTGTTCCTTTAACTTCAAAACCAACACTCTTAGGGCACTCTAAGGAGTACAACAACATCTCCAGAACTGATTTTCAAGTCATCTTCTTGGAGTTGTAAGAAAGTCCATTCCCTAGCTTTTCTTGTGCTTAAATTATACATTCTTGTGTGATTGATTTGGGAAATTACCTGTTGTGTTGTTAAACACACTTGTAGTGGGTTTTGCACTTAAACTTAATTCATTAAACCCTTGGACTGATTTGAACAAGAGTTAGTGCTTAAACTTGATTTTTATCAAACTTCTTGTTCTTTAGATTTGAAACCGATTTTGTTCTCATTAATCTATTTGAAACGGTTTCAGTTTTGAGTTTTGCAAAAAATCAGTTTTATAATTGCATTTCTCAATTGTTTTCATACTTGCACGCATAAGAGTGGTTAGGCTCTAGGAGGCTTGCTTATATTTGAACTTGATACCACTTTACTTTGTAAAGTGTAATTTCAATTGTATTAATCAAATCGTGGTTGTAAGATTTAGTGGGATCTAAGTCGAAAGGGAAGACCTAGTTGAGGCTAGGCATATATCCTAGTTGCGGCTAGGTGGGAAAAGTCCTAGGTGGGTCTAGGTGGAAATTCCTAGTTGCGGCTAGGTGATTGTATAAGACCTTATTGTGATAAGGCATCGTGTAAAAGACCTAGTTTAGGCTAGGCATTCACTAGGCTAGTTGGCTTAGGGTGTAACACTTATTGATAATATAAGTAAGGTTTGAAAATCCTAACCGGGGAGGTTAGGTAGTGGATGTAGATCGGTTGGATCGAACCACTATAAATCACCTGTCATATTTCTATCTCTTCTACCCCCTTCTTGATTGCATAGCATAGATATTTACTGTCGGTGTATGCATTGTTATTGTTATTTACGCATAAAGTTCTAAAAAAGCGATAATCACTCGGTAACCCAATTCACCCCCCTCTTGGGTGACCATCACATTCTCTATGTGAATTTTAGGCTCAAAACAACCATTTCTTGTTAAAATAAGCTATGCAACAGAATTATGATTATTCTCGGCTTGTTGAATTTCAAAACTCAGAGGATGATGATTTGATACAAAATGGGAAAAACTTCATTATCATCAAATTTCTCATGTTCCCTACTTGAATTTTAGGCTCAAAATAACGTTTTTTTTTATTACAATTAGTATTGTAATAGAATTATGATTATTCTTGGCTTGTTGAATTTAAAACTTTTATAATGATGATTTGATATGAAATGAGTAAAACTTAGTTATCGTCCAATTCCCCACGTTCCCTACTTAAATTTTATGCTCAAAACAATTTCCTTGTCAAAATAAGCTTTCTAACAGAATTACAAGTATTCTTGGCTTGTTGAATTTCAAAACTATGAGGATGATGATTTTGACACAAAATGGACAAAAATTTATTATCGTCTTTTTTCTCACGTTTCCTACTTTAATTATAGGCTCAAAACAACAATTTCTTGTCAATATAAGCTATGTTACAGAATTATGATCATTCACGACTTATTTTATTTCAAAACTTTGAAGGTAAGAATTTGATACTAAATGCGCAAAACTTTATTATCGTCTCATTTTCTACGTTCCCTTCATGAATTTTACGCTCAAACAACAATTTCTTATCAAAAAGAGCTATGTTACAGAATTATGATTATTCTTGACTTGTTGAATTTGAAAACTTTAAGGAGGATGATTTGATACAAAATGGGCAGGACTTCATAATTGTCTGAATTCCCACATTCCCTACTTCAATTTTTGTAAAAAATAATGATTGCTTGTCACAATAAGCTTTGCAATAGAATAATTATTATTTTCAGCTTGTTAGAACATTGAGAATGATGATTTGATATGAAATGAGTAAAACTTCATTATCGTCCTTTTTCCCATGTTCCTTACTAGAATTTTAGGCTCAAAATTACGATTTTCTCACAATAAGCTTTGTAATAGAATTACGATTATTTTTGGCTTATTGAATTTTAAAACTCTGAAGATTATAATTAGACACAAAATGGGAAAAACTTCATTATCATTTGATTTTTCACGTTCTCTATGTGTATTTTAGGCTCAAAACAACGATTTCTTGACACAATAAGCTTTGTAATATAATTATGATTATTCTCAGCTTATTGGAATTTAAAACTATAAGGACGATAATTTGATATGAAATGGGAAAAATCTTAATTATCGTCTGATTCATCACGTTCTCTACGTGAATTTTAGGCTCAAAACAACGATTTCTTCTTAAAATAAGCTATGCACTAGAATTATGATTATTCTCGGCTTGTGGAATTTTAAAACTCTGAGAATGATGATTTTTTGCAAAATGGGTAAAACTTCATTATCGTCTAATTTCCCACATTTCCTTCGTAAATATTAGGCTCAAAACATAAATTTCTAAAAAAATAAGTTTTGTAACAGAATTATGATTATTCTCGGCTTATTCAATTTCAAAACTTTTTAAATAATGAAATGATAGAAAATGGAACAAAATTAATTATCATCTGATTTCACACGTTCCGTACTTGAATTTTAGGCTCAAAATTACAATTTCTTTTCAAAATAAGATGTGTATCAAAATTATGATTATTCGCAGCATGTTGAATTTTAAAACTCTGAAGATGTTGATTTGAAACAAAATGGACAAAACTTCATTATCGTCTGATTTTCGATGTTCCCTAATTGAATTTTAAGCTCAAAACAACGATTTCTTGTCAAAATAAGCTTTGTAACAGAATTACAAGAATTATCGGCTTATTGCATTTTAAAACTATGAGGATGATAATTTGATACAAAATGAGTAATACTTCATTATTGTCTGATTTCTCACATTCTCTACTTCAATTTTAAGCTCAAAACAATGAGTTCTTATCACAATAATCTTGGTAAAAGAATAAAGATTACTCTCGGCTCGTTGATTCTCAAAACATTGAGGATGAAGATTTGATACAAAATGAGCAAAACTTTATTATCGTGTGATTTCCTACATTCACTACATGAATTTTTCGCTCAAAACATTGATTTTTTGTTAAAAAGAGCTATGTAACAAAATTATAATTATTCTCGACTTATTGATTTTCAAAACTCTAAAGATGATGATTTGATACAAAATAAATAAAATTTCATTATTGTTTGATTTCTCCCATTTCCTACTTGAATTCTAAGCTCAAATTAACGTTTTCTTGTCACAATAAACTTTGTAACTGAATTATAATTATTTTCGGCTTGTTGTATTTCAAAACAATGAGGATTATAATTTGATACAAAATGGGCAAAACTTCATTAACATCTAATTTTTCACGTTCCCTACTTGAATTTTAGGCTCAAAACAATGAATTATGTTCAAAATAAGTTTTGTAACAGAATTATGATTATTCTCAGATTGTAGAATTTCATGACTCTGAAGACGATGGTCAGATACAAAATAGGCAAAAATTCATTATCGTGTGATTTCTCACATTCCCTACTTAAATTATTGGCTCAAAACAACAATTTCTTGCCAAAATAAGCTACGTAATAGAATTATGATTATTCTCGGCTTTTTGAATATTAAAACAGTGAGGATGATGATTTGATACAAAATGAGCAAACTTCATTATCGTTTGATTTTCAACGCTCCCTATGTTAATTTTACACTCAAAACAATGATTTCTAGTAGAAAAGAGCTATGTAACAGAATTATGATTATTCTTGACGTATTGAATTTCAAAACTCTGATGATGATGATTTGTTACAAAATTGGCAAAACTTCATTACTCTGAGATTTTCCATGTTCCCTACTTTAATTTTTGGTTCAAAACAATGATTTCTTGTCACAATAAGCTTCGTAATGGAATTACGATTATTCTCAACTTATTAAATTTTAAAACTATGAGGACGATCATTTGATATGAAATGGACAAAACTTCATTATCGTCCGATTTCTCACAATTTGTACATGAATTTTAGGCTCAAAACAACGATTTCTTGTTAAAATAAGCTATGCATCAGAATTATGATTATTCTCGGCTTGGAATTTTAAAACTCTAATGATGATGATTTGATACAAAATGGCCAAAACTTCATTATTGTCTGAATTCCTACGTTCCCTTTGTAAATATTAGGCTCAAAACATAGATTTTTAGCCAAAATAAGTTTTGTAACATAATTATGATTATTCTCAGCTTATTTAATTTCAAAACTTTTTAAATGATGAAATGATAGAAAATGGTACAAAATTTATTATCATTTGATTTCACACGTTCCATACTTGAATTTTAGGCTTAATATTAAAATTTCATTTCAAAATAAGTTGTGTAAAAAAATTATGATTATTCTCAGTATGTTGAATTTCAAAACTCTGAGGATGTTGATTTGAAACAAAATGGACAAAACTTCATTATCGTCTGATTTACCACATTCCCTAATTGAATTTCAAAACATTGATTTTTTGTTAACAATAGCTATGTAACAAAATTATTATTATTCTCGACTTATTGAATTTCAAAACATTAAAGATGATGATTTGATACAAAATGGATAAAACTTGATTATTGTTTGATTTCTCACATTTCCTACTTGAATTCTAAGCTCAAATTACCTTTTCTTGTCACAATAAACTTTATAACTGAATTATAATTATTTTCAGCTTGTTGTATTTCAAAACAATGAGGATTATAATTTGATACAAAATGGGCAAAACTTCATTAACATCATATTTTTCATGTTCCCTACTTGAGTTTTAGGCTCAAAACAATGAATTATGTTCAAAATAAGCTTTGTAACAGAATTATGATTATTCTCAGATTGTAGAATTTCATGACTCTGAGGATGATGGTTAAATACAAAATAGGCAAAAATTCATTATCGTGTGATTTCTCACGTTCCCTACTTAAATTATTGGCTCAAAACAACAATTTCTTGCCAAAATAAGTTATGTAATAGAATTATGATTATTCTCGGCTTTTTGATTATTAAAACAGTGAGGATGATGATTTGATACGAAATGAGCAAACTTTATTATCGTTTGATTTCCAACGTTCCCTATGTGAATTTTACACTCAAAACAATGATTTCTAGTAAAAAAGAGCTATGTAACAGAATTATGATTATTCTTGACTTGTTGAATTTCAAAACTCTGATGATGATGATTTGTTATAAAATTGGCAAAACTTCATTACTATGCGATTTTCCATGTTCCCTACTTGAATTTTTGGCTCAAAATAATGATTTCTTGTCAAAATAAGCTTTGTAATGGAATTACGATTATTCTCAGCTTATTAAATTTTAAAACTCTGAGGACGATCATTTGATATGAAATGAACAAAACTTCATTATCGTCCGATTTCTCACATTTTGTACATGAATTTTAGGCTCAAAACAGCGATTTCTTGTTAAAATAAGCTACGCACCAGAATTATGATTATTCTCGGCTTGGAATTTTAAAACTCTGATGATGATGATTTGATACAAAATGGCCAAAACTTCATTATTGTCTGAATTCCTACGTTCCCTTTGTAAATATTAGGCTCAAAACATAGATTTCTAGCCAAAATAAGTTTTGTAACATAATTATGATTATTCTCGGCTTATTCAATTTGAAAACTTTTAAAATGATGAAATGATAGAAAATCGTATAAAATTCATTATCGTTTGATTTCACACGTTCCATACTTGAATTTTAGGCTTAATATTACAATTTCATTTCAAAATAAGCTGTGTAACAAAATTATGATTATTCTCAACATGTTGAATTTAAAAACTCTGAGGATGTAGATTTGAAACAAAATGGACAAAACTTCATTATTGTCTGATTTATCACATTCCCTAATTGAATTTCAAAACATTGATTTTTTGTTAAAAAAGAGCTATGTAACAAAATTATTATTGTTCTCGACTTATTGAATTAACTCTAAAGATGATGATTTGATATAAAATGGGTAAAACTTCATTATTGTTTGATTTCTCACGTTTCCTACTTGAATTCTAAGCTCAAATTAACGTTTTCTTGTCACAATAAACTTTGTAACTGAATTATAATTATTTTCGGCTTGTTGTATTTCAAAACAATGAGGATTATAATTTGATACAAAATAGGCAAAAGTTCATTAACATCTAATTTTTCACGTTCCCTACTTGAATTTTAGGCTCAAAACAATGAATTATGTTCAAAATAAGCTTTGTAACAGAATTATGATTATTCTCAGGTTGTAGAATTTCATGACTCTGAGGATCATGGTCAGATACAAAATAGGCAAAAATTCATTATCGTCTGATTTCTCACATTCCCTACTTAAATTATTGGCTCAAAACAACAATTTCTTGCCAAAATAAGCTACATAATAGAATTATGATTATTCTCGGCTTTTTGAATATCAAAACAGTGAGGATGATGATTTGATACAAAATGAGCAAACTTCATTATTGTTTGATTTCCAACGTTCCCATTGTGAATTTTACACTCAAAACAATGATTTCTAGTAAAAAAGAGCTATGTAACAGAATTATGATTATTCTTGACTTGTTGAATTTAAAAACTCTGATGATGATGATTTGTTACAAAATTGGCAAAACTTCATTACTATGCGATTTTTCATGTTCCCTACATGAATTTTTTGCTCAAAATAATGATTTCTTGTCACAATAAGCTTTGTAATGGAATTACGATTATTCTCAGCTTATTAAATTTTAAAACTCTGAGGACGATAATTTGATATGAAATGGACAAATCTTCATTATCGTCCGATTTCTCACATTTTGTACATGAATTTTAGGCTCAAAACAACGATTTCTTGTTAAAATAAGCTATGCACCAGAATTATGATTATTCTCGGCTTGGAATTTTAAAACTCTGATGATGATGATTTGATACGAAATGGCCAAAACTTCATTATTGTCTGAATTCCTACGTTCTATTTGTAAATATTAGGCTCAAAACATAGATTTCTAGCCAAAATAAGTTTTGTAACATAATTATGATTATTCTCGGCTTATTCAATTTCAAAACTTTTTAAATGATGAAATGATAGAAAATGGTACAAAATTCATTATCGTTTGATTTCACACGTTCCATACTTGAATTTTAGGCTTAATATTACAATTTTATTTCAAAATAAGCTGTGTGACAAAATTATGATTATTCTCAGCATGTTGAATTTCAAAACTCTGTGGATGTTGATTTGAAACAAAATGGACAAAACTTCATTATCGTCTGATTTACCACATTCCCTAATTGAATTTTAATCACAAAACAACAATTTCTTGTCAAAATAAGCTTTGTAGCAGAATTATGAGAATTCTTGGCTTGTTGAATTTTAAAACTATGAGGATGATGATTTGATACAAAATGGGTAATACATTATTATCGTTTGTTTTTCCACGTTCCCTACTTCAATTTTAGGCTCAAAATAACGAGTTCTTGTCACAATAAGCTTTGTAAAAGAATTATTACTATTACTCTCAGCTTATTGAATCTCAAAACTTTGAGGATGAAGATTTGATACAAAATGAGCAAAACTTCATTATCGTTTGATTTCCTACGTTTACTACGTGAATTTTATGCTCAAAACATTAATTTCTTGTCGAAAAGAGCTATGTAATAGAATTATAATTATTCTCGACTTGTTGAATTTTAAAACACTAAAGACGATGATTTGATACAAAATGGGTAAAACTTCATTATTGTTTGATTTCTCATGTTTTCTACTTGAATTCTAAGCTCAAATTAACGTTTTCTTGTCACAATAAACTTTGTAACTGAATTATGATTATTCTCGGCTTGTTGTATTTCAAAACAATGAAGATGATAATTTCATACAAAATGAATAAATCTTCATTAAAGATTGATTTTTCACGTTCCCTACTTGAATTTTAGGCTCAAAACAATAAATTTTGTTCAAAATAAGATTTGAAACAAAATTATGATCATTCTCAGCTTGTTGAATTTCATGACTCTGAGGATGATGATTTGATACAAAATGGACAAAAATTCATTATCGTGTGATTTCTCACGTTCCCTACTTGAATTATAGGCTCAAAACAATGATTTCTTAAAATACGCTATAATTATGATTATTCTCAGCTTGTTGAATATTAAAACTGTGAGGATGATGATTTGATGCAAAATGAGCAAACCTTCATTATTGTTTTATTTCCAATATTCCCTATGTGAATTTTACACTAAAAACAACGATTTCTAGTCAAAAAAGCTATGTAACAGAATTATGATTATTCTTGACTTGTTAAATTTCAAAACTTTGAGGAGGTTGATTTGATACAAAATTGATAAAACTTCATTATTATACGATTTTCAACGTTCCCTACTTGAATTTTTGGCTTAAAATAACGATTTCTTGGCATAATAAGCTTTGCAATAGAACTATGATTATTCTGGGCTTATCAATTTTAAAACTCTGCGGATAATGACAGGATAGAAAATGATAAAAAAATCTAATATCGCTTATTTCCCACGTTCCCTACTTTAATTATAGACTCAAAAACAACGATTTCTTGTCAAAATGAGCTATGTAATAGAATTATGATTTTCTTGGCTTGTTAAATTTCAAAACTCTAAGGATGATGATTTGATACAAAATGGACAAAATTTCATTTTCATCTGATTTCCTACGTTCCCTACTTGCATTTTAGGCTCAAAACAATGATTTCTCATCTTAATAAGCTTTGTAACAGAATTATAATTATTCTTGGCTTGTTGAATATTAAAACTTTGAGAATAATGATTGATAGGAAATGAGTCAAACTTCGTTATCATCTGATTTCCATGTACCCTACTTGAATTTTAAGCTAAAAACAACGATTTCTTGTCACAACAAGCTTTGTAACAGAATTACAAGTATTCTCGGCTTGTTAAATTTCAAAACTAAAAAGATAATGATTTTATATAAAATGGACAAAAATTCATTATAATCTGATTTCCCACGCTTCCTACTTGAATTATAGGTTTCAAACAACGATTTCTTGTTAAAATAAGCTATGTAACAAAATTATGATTATTTTTAGCTTGTTGAATTTCAAAACTGTGAGGATGATGATTTGATACAAAATGTTCAAAACTTCATTATTGTCTGATTTCTTATATTCCCTATGTGAATTTTATGCTCAAAACAATGTTTTTTTGTCAAAAAGAGCAAAGTAACAGAATTATGATTATTTTTGTAACGACCTAAATTTAATTCGCCGTTATTTGTGACGTATTGCAGACGTGGCAGATAATTCAGACACCTTTGGGACTTGCAGATAGGCTAGAGCGCGCTTGGAGCTAGGTAAATAGTTATTTTGTAACGGCCCATTTTCCAAATAGACCGCCACGGGGCCAATGCGGACCCACATTCTATCTTACCAGCGACAGCTATGCTCTACATTGGATTATATCCTCCATTTTATCTTTTTAGAATTTATTAATTATCCATTTACTGATTAAGTTGTATTGAAATCAAATTATATGCTAAGTCATCATAGAATCCTCAAATTCACACACAGTGGAAGCCTTTAACATACTTACTCGGATAATGATATTATAAATGTGTAACCTAATCCATAAACCTAATGTGAAAAACCCATATATAACCATAAATACCTCTGAAGTCACAAAAGATCAATATACACAAGGTATCTTAAAATTCCTTAAACCCAAAATGAAACAAAATAAATATAATACAAACGTACGAGTCAAGCAATCACAGATCAACAGCACTCTGGCAGCTGCCTTTGCCCCTGCTCGTACTAGGATCTGCACTCAAGCCATCACAAAAGGCAGATGACGAGTCCAGAGTGAGCATTCCCAAGGAAATTAAATAAGCAATATTGGAAGTAAATACTGAAATTTAAATAAAGCTATTAAATAAACATGCGGAATAAATACAGACAACTGCGCTTATCGCATGAATAAATAATAGGAAAAACTCAAAGTGTGTTCTTAGCCCCTAGGGTCATACTACACCATAATTCGGACTCTTCCACAAAATACTGTCGGCGAGTCCTACTCAAGCAGGGTAAGTGTCTGGATCTGCTCGATGGCAGATGTTACACCTACGGCGCACCGACACATGCCATGACGTGATACTCGGGTCGTGCTATTCACCGAGACCGATCTGGTAGCACGTGTTATGGTGTACAAAACATACACACAAAAATGAAACGGAGGGACCCCCGTTCAACGTCCGCCCATTTAATCATAACCATAGTAGAGTATTGAAATTAAAGAAATTGAATTCAAATTTCCAAAAGAAGTAAATACTCAAGTAATTTCAATTGGGATACTACACACCTTAATCCGCACTCCACGTCCCGAAATCAAACCCCGGTCTAGCTCCAATAAACACCCGACAATCAAAAGTATCACCTAAATGTACCTAAGATTATTTATCATTGCATTAGTTTCAATTGGGTATATAATGTCAATTTTACGTTTTTTGAGGTAAAAACCCTAACAATATCTCACCAAAATTTCGATAAAATCCTAAAACTCATTTATTTAATTAAAATATATTTTTTAAAAAATTTTCTTATTTTATCTGAATTTTCTAGATTTTTATTTTTTTTTAAAACTAATTTTTTAATTTTTATTTTGGGTTTAGCCGAACCGACCTCTTCTTCTTCGTTAGAACAGAGAAGAAAAAAATTTTTTTTTTTCGATCTTGATCAGTTGGGAGGGAAGATGACTTTCTTAGGTCGTCTACCTCCTCAGACAAACTGCTCTTGCAATTCGTTCGAGCTCTCGAAACCGCCACCATCACTTCAACGAAACAACAACAATAACATCAACGAACAACAACCAACAATAACACAAACAACTGACTTCATTCACGTCGTCGTGCTCTTTCTCTCGGCCAATCTCTCTCGTTCTTTTCTCCTCCTTGTTCCTCCCATAATCTCTTGATCGATCAAAAATGGAGAAATGTGGTGTCAGTGGTGGGTTTATCAATATTTTGGGGTGAAATGACCAAAATGCCCCTATCCATATCACAATCCTTTATAAAGTTCATGCCTTTTTTTGTCATTTCAAAATTATTTATTTATTTTCTGATTTTTAATATATAAATATATATATATTTATATATATACATATATATTTTAAATTACATATATATATACAAATATATATATATTCACCTATATTTCCGCGCCTACAATTTCGTCTTGTGCGCCAACAAGCATACTCAGGCGTGCACACTACTGTACCACTCACGCGTGTCGACCACGACCCCGCGTGTCCCGAGGTGCCTACCAATTTATTATTTTATCACATTTAATTTATTTAATGTGTGTATTATTTTACCTGGCCTAATATTTCGTCTTTTAGTCTACCCGGTATTCGCGTCGACATGCATATCGAGGCGAATACTTAACACACAATCTTACACGTCAATTGAAATATAATCACACATCACGATGTCGTTTAACATATTCTAACATAAACATCGCAAATTTAGTCAAAACAACACTCAAAACAATAATTTACCTAACTCCAAGCACGCTATAGCCTAGCTGCAGGTCCCACGGGTGTCTGAGTTGTATGCCACATCTACAATACATCACAAATAACGATGGCTTAAATTCGTGCCGTTACAAATCTTCCCCAACTAGGTGAAATTTCGTCCTGAAATTTAAATTAAACTTAAATACTTATTGGCAAATAAGTGGGAATACCGTCGTCGCATGGTAGAATCGAGCTCCCAGGTGAGTCCCTCAGTTCCATGATGCTGCCAACGAACTAAAACCTTTGAGATCTCCTTGTTCCTCAAATTCTGAATCCTCCTATCTATGATTTCCACAGGTTGCTCCTCAAATGACACGTCTGGTCGCACCTCAATCTGACGTACATCAATCATAGATCTCGGTTCCGACCTAGCTAGCCTCAACATGGATATGTGAAACACCGGATGTACCCTCACTAACTGTGGCAATAACTCTAAATGGTATGCCACTCGGCCGATATGTTCCTCAACTCTGAATGGTCCAATAAGCCTTGGTGCCAATTTTCCCTTAATGCCAAATCTTTGATGATCCTTGCAGGGCGAAACTTTTAAGTACACCATGTCTCCAACCTCATAGCTCAGATCCCCGTGATACCTATCCACATATTTCTTCTGTCTATCCTGCACCGCCTGAAGTCTCTGTCTAATCTGCCTCACCTTCTCAGTGTGATCCACAACAACCTTAGGTCCTATAGTCATTGTATCATCTGGTGCCACCTAACATGCTGGTGACATGCAGGGCCTACCATATAGTGCCTTGAATGGTGGCATCCCAATACTCGCCTGATAGCTGTTGTTGTACGCAAACTCACACAATGGCAGATAATCCCACAATCCATCAAACTATAAAATACACTCCCTGAACATTTCTTTAAGAATTTGAATCAACCGCTCTGACTGCCCGTCTGTCTTATGATGGTATGCAGTACTAAACTGTAATCGAGTGCCAAATTGTTCCTGCATACTCTCTCAAAGCCTCGAAGTAAATATCGGATCTCTGTTAGAAACAATGGAGACCGGTACACCATGCAATTTGACAATCTCTCTCTCGAAAATAATGTTTAGCTGTGCAAGTGAATATCTTATGGCCATCGGTATAAAGTGTGCCGACTTTGTCAACCTGTCAATAACTACGCAAACTGCGTCATCTCTCCTTGTAGTTTGCGGTAGGCTACTGATGAAGTACATGGTCACGTGTTTCCATTTCCATTGAGGAATAGGCAGAGGCTGTAGCAACCCAACTGGTTTTCTGTGCTCAACCTTTACCTGTTAGTAAATATGATAATCCAGACGTACCTCCCCACGTCAGCCTTCATCCCTAGCCACCAAAAGAATCGCTGAAGGTCGTGATACATTTTGGTCCGACCAGGATGAATTGTAAATCGCGACCGGTGTGCATCCTCGAGAATACTGTCCCTGAGCTCCGGTACCTCTGGTATCCACAAACGACCCCTGTGTCTCAAGCACCCGTTTGAACCCTCATACCATTCTGTGCACCCCGAATCCTAAGCCAGTCCACTGATCTATAAGTATTGATCCTCAGTTCTCTACAACTCAGTAACCTGCTCTAGAGACACTGTAGGAACTCGTATCTCGCCGCAAATATGTAGCTCAACAATAGACTTTGTCACACACAACACCGACGCAGCCTCAAATAACCCATGCTCATATGTCATATGTCGCAGACCCGTTTGACTCTCGATGCCGCTCCTGCTCAATGCATCAACTACAACATTCACCTTTTCTGTATGATACTCGATAGCGAAATTGTAGTCATTCAATAACTCGAGCCATCTCCGCTTTCTCATGTTCAACTCCCTCTGAGTGAACAAATATCTCAAACTCTAGTGGTCGATAAACAGTACGAACCTTTCACAGTACAAATAATGCCTCCAAGGCTTCAGTGCAAATACGACTGCAGGAAGCTCCAAATCGTGCACTGGATAACTCTCCTCATGTGGTCGTAATCGTCGCGATAAATAGGCCACTGGATGTCCGTCCTGCATCAATACACAACCGAACCCAGTGCTCGACGCATCAGTGTAAACCAAGAAACCCTTACCTGTCATAGGTAATGCCAAAACTAGTGCAGAAGTCAATTGCCTCTTCAGCTCCCAGAAAGCATCCTCACACTCCTGCAACCAATCAAATATGACATCCTTTTTGGTCAACCTCATCATCGGCGCTGCAATAAGTGAGAAGTCCTGAATGAAATGCTAGTAGTATCCCGCCAAACTCAGGAAACTCTTAATATCAGAAATAGACTCAGGTGTCCTCCAATCAATAATCGCTTGAATCTTGTCTCTATTAACAGATATCCCTTGATTACTGATGACATGTCCAAGAAACTTCACCTTACTCAGCTAGAATGCACACTTGCTGAACTTGGCGTAAAGTCGGTGCTCTCTCAGCCTTGCCAACACCTCCTTAAGATGTATCTCATGCTCTACATGAGTCTTGCTATAAATCAGGATGTCGTTGATGAAAACAATGACGTACCGATCCAAAAATGGCCTGAGCACCCTGTGCATCAAATCTATGAAGACCATCAGCGCGTTAGTCAACCCAAATGGCATGACGGTAAACTCATACAACCCATAACGAATACTAAAGTGGTCTTCTCAACATCTCCCTCTCGAATCCTCAACTGATGATATCCTAATCTGAGGTTAATCTTCGAGAAGAATTTGGCTCCTGCCAACTAATCAAATAAGTCATCGATCTTGGGAAGTGGGTAACGATTCCTAATAGTAACCTGATTCAACTTTTTATAGTCCACACACATCCGCATCAAACCGTCCTTCTTCATAAAAAGAACTGGAGCTCCCCAAGGTGACATGCTAGGGTGAATAAATTCCTTCTGCAGTAACTCCTCTAACTGGGTCCTCAACTACACCTGCTCCGATGCTGACATCCTATATGGCCTGTTGTAAATTGGTCGAGTCTCCAGAATTAGCTCGATAATGAATTCAACACCTCTCGGTGGTGGCAATCTTAGCAAATCCTCAGGAAGCACGTCGGAAAACTTGCAAATAATTGGGATATCCTCAACCCTAATCACTGTCTTAGGCTCTGGCTCCACCATAGCCGCATGTCTCTATCTCTTATAACGTAGCAAGTCTACCTCGAGTGTAAGTAATGCCGACGCAGCTCCGTTAAATAAAACTTTGGAATCCCCTCGATGTGAAATGTCACCATCTTGCTAAAATAGTCGATATGTGCATGATACGACGATAACTAATCCATACCGAACATCGCGTTGAACTCCAAGTACTCTAATACTCTAAAGCCAGCCGGTAACTGATGTCTCTAAATCTTAACCATACAATCTCGGCAAATCCGGTTAGGGTAAATCTTATCCCCAACTGCCGCGCAGAGAATAAGATGTGTATCGATCTAAAGTCTGTACACCTAACCCTAACAATCCTACCATACGTCCAGATATAAAAGAAAGTGTGCTGCCGGAATCAAACATAACATGCATAAAAGTATCACTAACAGATAACATAGCCTCAACAAGCTATCTAGTCGTCTCCTGATCTGGCTGTGCAACCCTAAAAGTAGTTATCTGGGCCCTATCTTTGGCTTAATCAGTCTATAATGGTACTAGCGCTGGTCTAGTACATTCCGACACAAGATGTCCTACCTGACCACAACGATACCAAGCACGAGTGTCTGATCTACCAGTAGCCCTCTGAGTCTGTGCCTGACTCTGACCTCGACTCTAGCCTCTCTGACCCCTACCTCTATCCTGCCTCTGCTGCTGTCTCGGCTGATCCACTGATATAGAGGCCGCAAAATACGCTAACTCGTGATCATCATGTCTATCCCGATCATCCCGATGATCTCTGTCGCCTTTGCGACTCTGATCTGACTGCCAATCACCTCTACCTTTACGAGGTCTCTCACCCTGTCCCTGTCGGTCCTAATCTCTCCTCTGTCTCTTCGGCCTCTAATCAAACCGAGAACACTGAACTGGATGACTTTGTTGACCCCGCAAGGCAGTCTGAATCGCCAATCTACTAGCACTCTCTATTATATAAGTCTTCTAAGAAAGAGACTTGTCGAATACCTGAGCCAAAGTAGTCGCTCCGCTGGAAACAATTGTGGTAGCTATCCTCTCATCCAGTCCTCGAACAAAGTAATATATCTGTAGTTGGTCAGTACCTGCCAGATCCATCGAGTAGGATAATAAATATCTGTACCTCTCCATATACTCGGTAACAAACATATCGCCCTGAACTAGTGTCAAGAACTCCTCTCTCAATCAAATCTTGACCTCCATATGTATATACTCATTCATGAACAATGCTCTGAAATCAACCCAAGTAGTAACTGCAAGATGTGTCACTTTATAGGTGGTCCACCATATAGCAGCAATAGATCTCAGGTAATAACTAAACAATCTAGGTCTATCAACCTCATCAACTAATAACATCTCATGTAATCTCTCGTGAGCCAATAGCCACCTCCTGGCTATCTCTGTGTCTCCGACTCCATGAAAGTATCCTGGAAAGAATCTAAGATAATCCTTCAACTTCTTCGCCTCCACTGTCATCAAACTCCCTGATGAAGACGCTACATTTGGCTGCTCAGTAGTCGAAGGAGGCACAACTAATGTAGTCTCCGTTGGAACAACCACTGGTATAGCCCTCTCGGCATGTGTCTCGGATACTGCAGCCTGCCCCTAAGTCTCAGCAGTAGTGGGAGCAACAACTGCAGGAGTACTAACCAATGGTGCAGCTATAACTGTAGTAGGAGCTGTTGTAGTCTCACGAGTCTTCAATAAATCCAACAACTGTGCGAACCTATCATCAACTGTTCGCGCTAACGACTCTAACGTTAATGTTGGCCTAGCGGGATCACCAGTATCCCCAAACTCTGGCTGAGTCATACCTGAAGGCTGCCCATCCATCGGTATTTGCATTGAAGAACGTGCCTCAGTACGAATATATGTGTAACATAGGTAATATACAAACAAAAACATAACACATATATCCCTGATTTCTACCCATCTCTCATTGCTTTCCAACTAAGACTTTAGGCAATTCCTTTAGGTTTCCATATTTAAAACTTATTCAATAGGTTTATGATTAGGTTTTCCTCAAATTCGAGCCCTAGGTTTTTCCTAAACCTAGGCTCTGATACCAAAATGTAACGGTATCAGAGTTAACAATAATCCACACTTCATCCCCTCGGCTCCTCAAACCTAGGCTCTGATACCAAAATGTAAGGGCCCATTTTCCAAATAGACCGCTACGGGTGCCAATATGGACCCACAATCTGTCTTACCAGCGACAACTGTGCTCTACGTTGGATTATATCCTCCATTTTATCTTTTTAAACTTTATTAATTATCCATTTACTGATTAAGTTGTATTGAAATCAAATTATATGTTAAGTCATCATAGAATCCTATAATTCACACACAACGGAAGACTTTAATACATTTACTCAGATAATGATATTATAAATGTATAACCTAATCCATAAACCTAATGTGGAAAACCTTTATATAACTGTAAATACCTCTGAAGTCACAAGAAGATCAATATACAAAAGGTATCTCAAAATTCCCTAAATCCAAAATGAAACAAAATAAATATAATACAAACATACGTGTCAGACAATCTCAAACCAATAGTACTCCAGCAGCATGCCCTTGCCCCTGCTCGTACTAGGATCTGCACTCAAGCCATCATAAAAGGCAGATGACGAGTTCAGAGTGAGTATTCCCAAGGAAATTAAATGAGCAATATTGAAAGTAAATACTGGAATTTAAATAAAGCTATTAAATAAACATGCGGAATAAATACGGAATACTGCGCTCATCGCATGAATAAATAATAGGAAAAACTTAAAGTGTGTTCCTAGCCCTTAGGGTCAGACTACACCATAATTCAAAATCTTTCACAAAATACTGGCGGCGAGTCCTACTCAAGCAAGGAAAGTATCTGGATCCGCTCGATGGCCGGCGTTACACCTACGGTGCACCAACACATGCCACGATGTGATACTCAGGTCGTGCGATTCACCGAGACTGATCTGGTAGCACGTGCTATGGTGTAGTGGACATACACATAAGAATTGAACGGAGGGATCCCCACTCAACGTCCGCCCATATAATTATAACCAGAGTAAAGTATTGAAATAATAGAAATTGAATTGAAAATGCCAAAAGAAGTAAATACTCGAGTAATTTCAGTTGGGATACTGCACACTTCAATCCGCACTCCGCATCCCAAAAATCAAACCCAGATCTACCTCCAATAAACACCCAACAATCAAAAGTATCACCCAAATGTACCTAAGATTATTTATCATTGAATTAGCTTCAATTGGGTATATAATGTCAATTTTACTTTTTTCGAGGTAAAAACTTCGACATCTTGCCAAAATTCCGATAAATCCCAAAACACATTTATTTGATCAAAAAATATTTTTTTTCCTAATTTTTTCCTCTTTCATCAGAATTTTCTATTAATTTTTTAGATTTTTTTTAATTTTTATTTTGGGTTCGTTCAGCTCAACCGAGCCTAAACAACCCAGTTCAAGGCCAAACCGACCCTCTTATTCTTTGTTGGAACAGAGCTGTTACTTTGTTCCAACAGAGATTTTTTATCTTGATCAGTTGGGAGGGGAGATGACTCTCTTGGGTCATCTCTCTCCTTATACGAACTGCTCTTGCAATTCGTCTGAGCTCCCGAAACTACCACCACCATCACTTCAACGAAACGAAAACAATAACATCAACGAAAAACAACAACCAACAATAACAAAAACAACTCACCTCGTTCACATCTTCATGCTCTCTCTCTCGGCCAATCTCTCTCGTTCTTTTCTCCTCCTTCCTCCCATGGTTTCTTGATCAATCAAAAATGGAGAAATGTGGTGTCGATGGTGGGTTTATCAACATTTTTGGGATGAAATGATCAAAATGCCCCTATCCATATCACAATCCTTTACAAAGTTCATGCCCTTTTTTGTCATTTCAAAATTATTTATTTATTTTCTGATTTTTAATATATATACATATATATTTTAAATTACATATATATACAAATATATATATATATATATTCACCTATATTTTCGTGCTTACAATTTTGTCGTGCACGCCAACAAGAATACTCGGGTGTGCACACTACAATGCCACCCAAGTGTGTCGACCATAACCCTGCGTGTCCCTAAACACCCACCAATTTATTATTTTATCACATTTAATTCATTTAATGTATGTATTATTTTCCCCAGCCTAATATTTCGTCTTTTAGTTAACCTGGTACCCGTGTCGACATGCATATCGAGGCGAATACTTAACACACAATCTCATACGTCAATTGAAATATAATTACACACATTGCGATGTCGTTTAACATATTTTAATATAAACATCGCAAATTTAGTCAAACAACAATCAAAACAATAATTTACCTAACTCCAGACAGGCAATAGCCTAGCTGCGGGTCCCACGGGTGTCTGAGCTGTCCGCCACGTCTGCAATACGTTACAAATAACGACGAATTAAATTCGGGCCGTTACATATTTTTGTGTTTTGTTTTATCTAATTTGCGATGTTTATGTTAAAATAGGTTAAACTACATCGCGATGCGTGTAATTATATTTCAATTAACTTGTGAGATTGTGTGTTAAGTATTCACCTCGATATGCGTGTCAACGCGAGTACTGGGTAGATTAAAAGATGAAATATCAGGCTAGAGAAAATAATACACATATTAAATGAATTAAATATGACAAATAGTAAATTTGTGGGCATTTAGGGACACGCGGGGTCGTGGTCGACATGCGTGGGTGGTACAATAGTGTGCACGCCCGAGTACGCTTGTTGATGCGCATGACGAAATTATAAGCACGAAAATATAGGCAAAAATATATATATATATATATATATATATTTATATATATATATATAAATATATATTAAAAATCAAAAAATAAATGAATAATTGTGAAATGACTAAAAAGGGCATTTGATTGTTAAAGAAAAAGGATAAGAACATAGGGGTATTTTAGTCATTTGACCCAAAATATTGATAATCACCACCACCGACACCACATTTCTCACATTTCGACCAAAAAGAGAGGAGAGAAATCGGGAGACCGAGAGAGATGAGGGAAGAAGAGATTGGATTGAGCAAAGAGGAGAGTTTGGACTTGTGGCGGCGGCGATCGAAGGTGAGTTTGGGTTTGTTGTTGTTTGTTGATGTTGTAGTCGTTGTCTCGTTGAGTGGTGGTGGTGGTGGCAGTTTTGGGAGCTTAGACGAACTGCAAGAGCAGTTCGTTCGAGGAGGGAGATGACCCAGGAGAGTCATCTCCACTCCCAACTGATCAAAATCGATCAAAAAAATCAAATCGAACTAGAGTTTCTTGTTCGATTTGGAGAAGAAGATCCAAATGGGTCAGGTCGACCCGACCCTGTTTTAGGTGGGTCAGGGTGGCCCGGTTGGTCAGTTCGGTTGGGAACCGGACCCGGTTTAGCCCAATCCAAATTAAAAAAAAAACAATTTAAAAAATAAAAAAATAAGTTTTGGAAAATTAATAAAAATTTAGAAAAATAGGAAAACTTTACAAAAATTATATTTTGATCAAATAAATGAGTTTTGTGATTTTATCAGAATTTTGGAGAGATATTGTCGGGGTTTTTACCTCGTAAAATATAAAATTGATATAATATACCCAATTAAAGCTAATTCAATGACAAATGGTATTAGGTACATTCGATATTTATTGGAGCCAGACCAGGGTTTGGTTTTCAGGACACGGAGTGCGGATTGAGGTGTGTAGTATCCCAACTGAAATTACTTGAGCATTTACTTCTTTTGATATTCGAATTCAATTTCTTTCATTTGAATACTCTACTTTAGTTATGGCTATATGGGCGGACGTAGAGCAGGGCTCCCTCCGTTCCATTCTTGTGTGTATGTCCACTACACAATATCACATGCTACCAGATCGGTCTCGGTGAATAGCACAACCCGATTATCACGTCGTGGCATGTATTGGTGCACCGTAGGTGTAACGCTGGCTATTAAGCGGATCCAGATACTTGCCCTACTTGAGTAGGACTCGTCAATAGTATTTTGTGGAAGAGTCCAAATTATGGTGGTAGTCTGACCCTAGGGGTTAAGGACACACTTTGAGCTTTTCCTATTATTTATTCATGCGATGAGCGCAGTTGCCTGTATTTATTTTCGCATGTTTATTTAATAGCTTTATTTAAATTCTAGTATTTACTTTCAGTATTGCTCATTTAATTTCCTTGGGAATACTCACTCTGGACTCGTCATCTGCCTTTTGTGATGGTTTAAGTATAAATCCTAGAACGAGCAGGGGCAAGGGCAAGCTGCCAGAGTGCCGTTGATCTGAGATTGCCTGACTCGTACGTTTGTATTATATTTATTTTGTTTCATTTTGGGTTTGGGGATTTTGAGATACCTTGTGTATATTGATCTTTTTGTGACTTCAGAGGCATTTATAGTTATATATGGGTTTTCCACATTAGGTTTATAGTTTATGTTACATATTAATAGTATCATTACCCGAGTAAATATGGTAGTAAGGCTTCCGCTGTGTTAAATTGAGGATTTTAGGATAATTTAATGTATAATTTATTTTCAATAAAACTTAATCGGTAAATGGACAATTAAACAAGTTTAAAAAGATAAAATAAAGGATATAATTCAACGTGGAGCACAACTGTCATTGTAAGACTGACTATGGGTCTGCATTGGTCTCCGTGGCGATCCATTTGAAAAATGGGCCGTTACAATTCTCGACTTGTTGAATTACAAAACTCTGAGGATCATGATTTGATAGAAAATATGCAAAACTTCATTATTGTCTAATTTATCACATTCCCTTCTTGAATTTTAGGTTTTCCATTGCTATTCCGTTGCTAGGTTGAAATACCAACGGAATAGCAACAAAAATACATTCGTTGCTAAAGACAATATATATACCTACCCATCTTCCCTAAACCTAATTTCTCAAGCGCGCTCCTGTTGCCTCCATCGTTGTTGTCGCCTCCATCGTTGCCGCCGACCTCCGTCGCTGTTGTAGCCTCCTCCCGCACCCTCCCGACCTCCGCCGCCCCTCTCTCTCCCTCACCGCCTCCTCCCTCTCCTCCCGCCACCCCTCCCTCATTCCGGCCACCCCCCGCCATCACTCCCGCCGCCCTCTCTCTTTCCCTCACTCCCACCGCTCTCTATTTCCGTTGGTGGTTTATTTCGGTTCTTTGCGATCATGATTACACTTGATCTTACTAAGGTATACACTCTATCGTGGATCATCTCGTATGTGTTAAATTATTTAAAATTGATTTGTGCATTCAAGAGAAGAATATATCATTACTCAATCATAATGAGGTTTGTTAACTTGACTGCACCTTTTTCCCATGTTTTTAATGTCGTTAATTGACTTTGTTTCTTAACTGGACTGATTTCATGTTTGAATTAATATGGTGTGATGATATACTAACATATATCATAGATTTGATGATGAATTTATAATTGAAATCAGTGAAAATTGTACGTGTTTATGGTAGAATAGATTAAAACACGGCCAAATTAATGCATAGTCACATTAGACATGGTTACATGATATATTATGAAGACAAGTTAAATAACCAAGTTATAATAAGACAAATGTATGACATGCTTGCTGACATTTTGTAAATATACAGCTTGCTTACACACATCGCATATGTATATATAAAAATACATGCATATATATATAAATATATATATATATATATATATATATATATCAGTCCATATTTATCCACATATAAATATTTGGAAAGAAAACAGCAAAAGACGCATTACTTGTAAAACATAACATGATTAAATATTTACACCGATTTACAATACTAGATCTTTAGATTGCAAAATCTTAAAGACATATTAAGATTTTTATTTGGACTTATCAAGTTTGTGAAAACTCGACAAATAGAACTTTAAAGTTTTTCAGAACTTAACGATTATTACCAACAAAGAAAACACTAGGATAACTTTCAATTGGATAAACATGGATAAATCTACTTCTTGATCCACATAACAAAGAAAAATGCAACAAAGACAAAGAAAAATATTATTCATGAAAAGAGATATTTTTTCCTAACCAACTAATGGCTTTGGAAGTGTATGTAGAAGTCAAGAAGATATTGACATAAACTTACATAGCTTGTGGTGGTGCTACCACCACTTCTTGAATAACTAATAGCTTCAAGGCTTCCGATAAATTATTCAACTATAAAGACAACTTAAAGAAAAACATGATCAAAGATATATCTTGAAGCGGATAGAGTGGAAAGGATGGAAGAAAACTAAGTAGGGTAATTAGGCTGATGGTTAAATATGATTTCTCTTAATTAGCGTGTGAGTGCACTTGTTGTGATGTATGGTGTATAGTTTGTATATTTTGTATGTGAACCAATTATAATCAACTAATTTTATAAGCTTCAAGAAAGTGACGTAAATGTTTTTTTTATTTTCATTTTTTTCCATTAAATTTTAAGGACTATATGTAGAAAATGATATAAATGACTTAGCATTGTGATTCTAGACTTAGTTAGACTAATTAGAGCCTCTTTTAAGTTCAATTCATGATAGGAAATCTATAGAGTGTGGATGTCCAACAAGCTTTGAGCTAAAAATGAAACTATCCTCTCTTTTCTTTATTTATCTATGTTTTACCCCTTAAAGTCATCACTTTTTCTCTTTTTTATTCCTACATCACTCTTCTTATGATTATATGTATGAGATGTAGGGGGTTGTGGCCATGAGATGAAAAAGGACTACGGAATGCAAGGGAAAATCAGTTAATTGATTTCAAAAGAAATCAAGTACAACTGATTTTATAAGCTTCTAGAAAGTGAGGTAATTGTTTTTTTTATTTTCATTATTTTCCATTAAATTTTAAAGACTATGTGGGAAATGATATAAATGACTTAGCATTGTGATTCTAGACTTAATTAGACTCATTAGAGCCTCTTTTAAGTTCAATTCATGATAGGAAATCTATGGAGTGTGGATGTTGAACAAGTTTTGAACTAAAAATGAAAATATCCTCTCTTTTCTTTATCTATCTTCATGAATGTTTCACTCCTTAAAGTCGTCACTTTTCCTCTTTTTTTATTCCTATATTTTTCTTCATATGATTTTATGTATGAGATGTGGGGGGTTGTGGCCATGAGACGAAAAGGGACTAGGAAAATAAGCGATCTTAATCAAATTGAAGGATGGAATGCATGGGAAAATCAATTAAAGAAATCAAGTTCAACTAATTTTATAAGCTTCTAGAAAGAGATATAAATGTTTTCTTTATTTTCATTATTTTCCATTCAATCATAAAGACTATATGTGGGAAATGATATAAATGACTTGGTGATGAAGTCGAAGAATTAGCTTGTAAATTCTTGGAAAGATATGATGGAAAGATATGATAGGATGGCATTTTAGTAATTTCTGCGAAGTTTGGGCGTTTGATTTTTGACGTTCCGAGGGCATGGGTTTATTGGAAACGGCGTGGAGATCACAACTCACTGCTGTACTGTGACCACGACGTTTTTCGGTAAAATTCCATCATTTCGCCCTCCGAAATGGCAATTTTGCTATTTTTGGAAAGTTTTATTTCGCTTATAACTCTCATTAGGAATTTCCGTTTTTATTGTCGTTTGCGGCGTTTGTTTCTATTTTTTGTCTAGTTTTTAGTTTAGGGCGTTTGGACTTTTTACTATTTTTCGCAAATTTTAGGGTTTCACTATTTAAGCGACCTATTAGGTGTAATTCGCAGTTTTGGCTGAAATAAAAGAATTTTCGAACTTTGGCTTAAGTTCTGACCTAGATCGAGTTGTTCGTGGATTCGTTCAACTGGTTTAGAAGATCTCCGCTGCATCAATTGGTATTAGAGCCTGCTTCAGCATGATTGGAGAAATCATGCCGTCGAAGAGGAACCATCAGCGTATCGAGGAGGTGTATGACCGTGACAATCTGAATCGACAAATTGACCAACGCATGAGCGTGGTGGTAGAACAATTATCTGCTAGAATCGATCAGTTGTTTGGTCAGAATATGAATCGTATCCGTAACCATCGAAAGGAACCTATTGGTGATAAACCAGTAGGAGATTCTTCTACCGATTGGGAGGATGAGTATGTGGAGACACCGAGGAGGCGCTACAGGCCGTGTGCAGTTGAGGATGATCGCAGGCGATGGGAGTTTGGGATGAAGACGGAGGTCCCATAATTCCATGGCACCCTTCAATCGGAAGAATTCTTAGACTGGCTAGCGTCAATTGAAGAAGTCCTAGAATTCAAAGGTGTGCCCGAAGACAAGCGTGTGCAACTGGTTGCGACCAGATTCCATAACAGGGCCATGGCTTGGTGGCAACAACAGAAGTTGATGCGGAATAGGAATGGAAAGGTGAAGATCACCTCGTGGGAGAAGATGATAAATCACTTACGGGCTGAGTTCTTGCCTTACAATTTTCAACGCCTTATGTATCAGTGGTTGCAGAATCTAAAACAAGGGGCAAAGTCAGTAGATGATTATACTACTGAGTTTTATCAGTTACTCGCTAGAAACGAACTGCAGGAGACAACGACCAATTAGTGGCGTGGTATATTTGTGGACTGAGGATGCAGATACAAGATGTCGTCAACATGTTTGATCCGGCTTCCTTATCTGCAGCGCACCAGCGAGCATTGTTGGTGGAGAAACAACAGCTTCGGGGTGTGAGTAATGCTTCCAGTAATGTTAGTGTTGGGATAGCCAATACTGGAGGTAATATCGCTGCAATTAACCCTACTAGTTGCACAAACAGACCTAGCACTAGTGGGATTAAATGCTTCAGTTGTGGCGAAGTTGGTCATAGGAAGTCAGAATGTAAAGGGAAGAAGGCTCTTTTTATTGAGAACAAAAAGGAAGACGGAGGGAAAAAGGCCAACATCACTGCAGAACCAGTGTTTGACACTTCTGACAACACAGATGAGGAGGTCGTGACTGGAGATGTGGGTACTGCCTTAGTTGTAAGGCGTTCTTGTATGACTCCTAGAGCTGTTGTTGATGATGAGTGGCTGCGGAGTAACATCTTTCAGTCCAAGTGTACCATCTTAGGTAAGGTGTGCAGGTTCATGATTGATCCAAGCAGTTGCGAGAATATCGTCTCAGTTGAAGCGGTTCAGAAGTTGGGCCTTACAACTGAACAACACCCCAAACCCTACAAGCTAGCTTGGCTGAAGAAGGGTGGTGAGGTGAAGGTGTCGAAGTGCGCCTTGGTGACTTTTTCTATTGGTGCTAACTACAAAGATTCAGTCCGATGTGATGTTGTGGCTATGGATGCTTGCCACTTGTTACTGGGACGTCCTTGGCAGTTTGATAGGGGAGTTGTATATGATGGCAAAACCAATAAATACACCTTTATGTTCAAAGGAGTGAAGATTGTGCTAGTACCCAGCAAAAATTCAGAGGAAGTTAAGCCTACTAAAGAATCTAGCAGTTTGTTGTCTTTGGCAAGATTTGAAGATGAGTTACCAGTGCCAAATAAGACTAGATGGCATGGCAAAGCAGAAGAATTTGTTAGTGGGCTGCAAGAGATTCATCAATCTGTCAAAGATAACTTGCAGAAGGCTGCTGACAAGTACAAACAATATGCAGATCGGAAGAAGCGTCACGTGGAGTTTGAAGTGGGTGACTTTGTGTGGGCAGTTCTCACTAAAGAACAGTTCTTTGTGGGTGATTACAACAAATTGTCAGTTCGAAAGATTGGTCCTGTGGAGGTTCTTGAGAAAATTAATCCTAATGCTTACATATTGAAGTTGCCAAGTCACATTCGTACGGCTGATGTATTTAAAGTCAAGCATCTTGTTCCCTATTGTGGGGATACGTCTGATGATAAAAATTTGAGGAAAAATTCTGTCCACCATGGGGAGAATGATGAAGTTCAAGAATTAGTTTGTAAATTCTTGGAAAGATATGATGGAAAGATATGACACGATGGCATTTTAGTAATTTCAGCGAAGTTTGGGCGTTTGATTTTTGGCGTTCCGAGGGCATGAGTTTATTAGAAACGAAGTAGAGATCACAACTCAATGCTATGCCATGACAGCGATGTTTTTTAGCGAAATTCCATCGTTTCGCCTCCGAAATGGCAATTTTGCTATTTTGGAAAGTTTTATTTCGCTTATAACTCTCATTATGAATTTCCGTTTTTATTGCCGTTTGCGGCATTTGTTTCTATTTTTTGTCTAGTTTTTAGTTTAGGGCTTTTTGGACTTTTTACTATTTTTGACAAATTTTAGGGTTTCGCTATTTAAGCGACCTATTGGGTGTAATTTGCAGTTTTGGCTGAAATAAAAGAATTTTTGAACTTTGGCTTAAGTTCTGACCTAGATCGAGTTGTTCGTGGATTGGTTCAACTGGTTTAGAAGATCTCCACTGCGTCACTTGACATTGTGATTCTAGACTTAATTAGACTTAATTAGAGTCATTATAGACTCATTATAGCCTCTTTTAAGTTGCCACCATATCATCTCTTTTCTTTATTTATCTTCATGAATGTTTCACCCATTAAAGTCATCACTTTTTCTCTTTTTTACTCCTACATCTTTCTTCATATGATTTTATGTATGAGATGTGGGGGGTAGTGGCCATGAGATGAAAAGGGACTAGGAAAATATATGATCTTGATCAAATTGAATGATGGAAATCAGTTAATTGATTTCAAAAGAAATCAAGTTCAACTAATTTTATAAGATTCTAAAAACAGAAGTAAATGTTTTCTTTATTTTCATTATTTTCCGTTCAATTTTAAAGACTATGTGGGAAATGATATAAATGACTTAACACTATGATTCTAGACTTAATTAGACTCATTAGAGCCCATTTTAACTTCAGTTCATGGTAGGAAAACTATAGTGTGTAGATGTCCAACAAGTTTTGAACTAATTGATACGATGAAGTCAAGGGAAAAAGACCCCTGGGAAGGTATTTGAAATTGTCTTTGAAACCCCGAAGGATGGATATGGTGGCAACTCAATTTGCGGAGTTTAAAACTCCATTTCACAGCTATATATGTTTCCAGTTGCAACTAAAATTTAAAATGTTGCAACTATTATTGCTATAGGCCTAAAGTTAACTTTGAAAAAATTAAGAAAATTAATGTTTAGGTCATGGGCTCTTAAAGAAGAAAAATGGAGAAAAATATAGGTTTTGGGTTGCCATTATATAAAGTATAGATATGGATTGATATAATATGGTTGTACATATTTTGTTATAAATAGATTGATTTGGTTGTACAAGTATGTAAATGAATTTTCGTTTTACTTTTTGCAGGAGAACTATCAGAGGAGGCTTGAGGAGATGACTCAGACATCTCCCGACGTGCCAGTGGATGAGGATGAGCTTTTCTATGAGGTTTCAAGCAGAAATGAGAAAGGGCATATTTATGTCTTAGGGTCATATGTGAGATCACGTCAAGGTAATAGAGGAGCTACCACTTCACAGCAACAGGAGGTATTGAGGATGACAGAGGAGGTCACCATTCTTTAGGAGGCGCAACGAAGGCATGATGAGACGATGCGTAATCTCTTGGCATTTATGAGACAACAACATCTTGGTGTAGTCTTTGGCGATACAGGGGCACACACCTCTCATGCCTTACTTCATCAAGCCCCACCTTCTAATGCCCTGCTTTCTCGAGCCATGATAGATCATGACGATGTTGAGGGCTACTATGCAGATGGCGATGCTGATGATGACTTCGATTAGTCGTATTTGGTATTTAATTAGTTTGATATAAACTTAATTTTTTGAGGACTTTTATTGTAAACTCTTAATATTTTTTATTAATATATCTACTTTTGGACCAATTTACTCTATTATTTAAATTTTTATTTTTTAATTCAAAATATTTATTTATTACAAATAAATATTTAATACGATTCGTTGCTAATCCATTACTATTTAGCAACGGAATAGCAACAAAATATATAAAATATTTATTTTAAGAAAAAATCCGTTGCTATTCCGTTGCTAAATAACAACATATTAGCGATGCATTTTTTTATAAATATTTAATATATCCCGTTGCTAAATAGCAAAGGTTTTATTTTAAAATAAATATTTAATATATTCCATTGCTAATTTCTTGCTATTTAGCAACGAAATAGCAACGGATTTTTTTTAAAAATAAATATTTAATATATTCCTTTGTTATTCCGTTGCTATTTAGCAACGGATTTGAATTTCGTCGCTAAGTGACCTAGCGATAAGAGTTTTAGCGACGCTTCTTTTCCGTGGCTAATTCCGTCGCTAAGTCGTTTAGCAATAGAAAAACAAGGTTTAGCAACGAAATATTATGTTGCTAAATCTGCCATTTTTGTAAAGGAAATCATTGATTTGAGCCTATAATTCATGCTGGTAATGTAGGAAATAAGATGATAACGAAGTTTTGCCCATTTTGTATCAAATCATCTTCAGAATATTGAAATTCAGAAATTGTTGTTTTAAACCTATAATTCTTGTAGGTAATGTAGGGAATCAGATGATAATGAATTTTTGCCCATTTTGTATCAAATCATCATCTTAAGAGTTTTGAAATTCAATGAGCCGAGAATAATTATAATTCCGTTACAAAGCTTATTGTCATATGAAATCATTATTTTGAATCTAAAATTGAAGTTGGGAACGTGAAAAATCAGACGATATTGAAGTTTTGTCCATTTTGTACGAAATCATCATCTTTAGAGTTTTTAAATTCCACAAGCTGAGAATAATCATAATTCTGTTGCATAGCTTATTTTAATAAGAAATCATTGTTTTGAGCCTAAAATTCACGTAGGGAACGTGAAAAATTAGAAGATAATAAAGTTTTGCCTATTTTATATCAAATCAACATCCTCAAAGTTTTGAAATTCAACAACTTGAAAATAATTATAATTCTATTACATATCTTATTTTAACAAGAAATCTTTGTTTTGAGCCTAAAATTCACGTAGGGAACGTGAAAAATCAAACGATATAGAAGTTTTGCCCATTTCGTATCAAATCATCATAATCAAAGTTTTGAAATTCAAGAAGCTGAGAATAATCATAATTTTGTTACATAGCTTATTTTAACAAGAAATTGTTTGTTTGAACCTAAAATTCACGTATGGAATGTGGGAAATTAGATAATAATGAAGTTTTGCCATTTTTGGATCAAATCATCGTTCTTAGAGTTTTAAAAATCAACAAGCTGAGAATAATCATAATTGTTGTTACATAGCTTATTTTAACAAGAAATCGTTGTTTTGAGCCTATAATTCATGTAGGGAAAGTAGGAAATTATTTGATAATTAAGTTTTTTCCATTTTGTATCAAATCATTATTCTCAGAGTTTTTAAATTCAACAAGCAAAGTATAATCATAATTCTGGTACAAAGCTTTTTGTCATATGAAATCGTTATTTTGTGCCTAAAATTCAAGTAGGGAACATGGGAAGTCAGACAATATTGAAGTTTTGCGCATTTTGTATGAAATCATCATCCTTAGAGTTTTGAAATTCAACAAGCCCTGAATAATAAGAATATGTTACATAGTTTATTTTAATAAGAAATCGTTGTTTGAGCATAAAATTCACGTAAGGAACATGGAAAATCATAAGATAATGAAGTTTTCCCTATTTTGTATCAAATTATCATCCACAGAGTTTTGAAATTCAAGAAGCAGAGAATAATCAAAATTATGTTACATAGCTTATTTTGACAAGGAATTGTTGTTTTGAGCCCAAAATTCATGTAGAGAGCGTGAGAAATTGGACGATAATAAAATTTTATCCATTTTGCAAAGATCATCATCATCTTCAGAGTCTTGAAATTTAACAAGCAAAAAATAATCATAATTCTCTTACAAAGGTGATTGTGACTAGAAATCATTGATTTGAGATTATAATTCACGTTGGGAACGTAAGAAATAAAATGATAGTGAAGTTTTGTCCATCTTGTATCAAATCAACATCCTCAGAGTTTTGAAATTCAACAACTGGAGAGTAATTATAATTATGTTACAAGAAATCGTTGTTTTGAGACTAAAATTCATGTAAAGAATGTGAGAAATCAAACGATAATGAAGTTTTGCCCATCTTGTATCAAAACATCATTTTCAGAGTTTTAATATTCAACAAACTGAGAATAATCATAGTTCTGTTACGTAGCTTTTGTGCCAAGAAATTGTTATTTTGAGCCTAAAATTCACGTAGAGAACGTGAAAAATCAGACGATAATAAAGTTTTGTCCATTTTGTATAAAAACATCATCCTCAGTTTAGAAATTAAACAAGCCGAGAATAATTATAATTTTGTTATATAGCATATTTTAACAAAAAATCATTATTTTAAGCCTAAAATTCACGTAGGGAATGTGAAAAATTAGACGATAATGAAGTTTTGCCCATTTTGTATCAAATTATCATCCTTAGAGTTTTAAAATCTAACAAACTGAGAATAGGCATAATTCTGTAGCATAGCTTATTTTAACAAGAAATAATTGTTTAGAGTCTAAAATTCACCTAGGGAACGTGGGAAATCATACGATATAGAAGTTTTCTGATTTTATATCAAATCATTATCCTCAAAGTTTTGAAATTGAACAAGCCGAGAATAATCATAATTCTGTTACAAAGCTTATTATAAGAAGAAATCGTTGTTTTGATCATAAAAATCAAGTAGGGAACGTGGAAAAAATATGATAATGAAGTTTTGTCCATGTAGTATCAAATTAACATCCTCAGAATTTTGAAATTCAAGAAGTCAAGAATAGTCATAATTCCGTTACATAGCTTATTTTGACAAGATATCGTTGTTTTAAGCCTAAAATTCATGTGTAGAACGTGGAAAATCAGATGATAATGAAATTTTGTCCATTTGACATATATCATCATCGTCAGAGTTTTGAAATTCAACAAGCCGAGAATAATTATAATTCTCTTACAAAGTTTGTTGTGACAAGAAATCGTTGATTTGATATTATAATTCAAGTTGGGAAAGTAGGAGATAAAATGATAATGAAGTTTTGCCCATTTTGTAATAAATGAACATCCTCAGAGTTTTGAAATTCAACAACTTGAGAATAATAATAATTCTGTTATATAGCTTATTATAACAAGAAATCATTGTTTTGACCCTAAAATTCACGTTGAGAACGTAAGAAACTAAATGATATTGACGTTTTGTCCATTTTGTATCAAATCATCATCCTCAGAGTGTTGAAATTCGATAAGCCGATGATAATCATAATTCTTTTACATAGCTTATTTTAACAAGAAATCGTTGTTGTAAGCCTATAATTCAAGTAGGGAACGTGAAAAATCATATGATAATGAAGTTTTCCCATTTTGTGCAAAGTCATCATCCTGAAAGTTTTGAAATTCAACAAGTTGAGAATAATCATAATCCTGTAATACAGCTTATTTAACAAGAACGTAGGAAATCATACGATAATGAAGTTTTGCTCATTTTCTATCAAAATTATCATTCTCAGATTTTTGAAATTCCACAAGCTGAGAATAATCATAATCCTATTACATAGCTTATTTTAACATGAAATCGTTGTTTTGAGCCTAAAATTCACGTAGAGAACGTCGAAAATGGGACGATAATAAAATTTTGCCCTTTTCATATCAGATCATCATCTTTAGGGTTTTGAAAATTAACTAGTCGAGAATAATTATAATTCTATTACAAAGTTTATTGTGACAAGAAATCGTTGATTTGAGCATATAATTCATGTTGGTAACATAGGAAATAAGATGATAATGAAGTTTTGCCCATTTTGTATCAAATCATCTTCAGAGTATTGAAATTCAGAAATCGTTGTTTTAAACCTATAATTTTTGTACATAATGTAGGGAATCAAATGATAATGAAGTTTTGCCCATTTTTGTATAAAATCATTATCATAAGAGTTTTGAAATTCAATAAGCTGAGAATAACTATAATTTCGTTACAAAGCTTATTGTCATATGAAATCATTGTTTTGAGTCCAAAATTGAAGTTGGGAACGTGGGAAATAAGTCGATACTGAAGTCTTATCAATTTTTTACGAAATCATCATCCTCAGAGCTTTTCAATTCCATAAGTCGAGAATAATCATAATTCTGTTACGTAGCTTATTTTAATAAGAAATTGTTATTTTGAGCCTAAAATCCACGTAACGAATATGGAAAATTAGACGATAAAAAAGATTTGCCTATTTTGTATCAAATTAACATCCTCAGAGTTTTGAAATTCTACAACTTGAAAATAATCATAATTCTGTTACATAGTTTATTTTAACAAGAAATTGTTGTTTTGAGCCTAAATTTATGTAGGGAACATGGAAAATCAAACGATATAGAAGTTTTGCCAATTTTGTATAAAATCATCATCCTCAGAGTTTTAAAATTCATGAAGCCGAGAATAATCATAATTCTGTTACATAGCTTATTTTAACAAGAAATCGTTGTTTTGAGCCTAAAATTCACGTATGGAATGTAGAAAATCAAACGATAACGAAGTTTTGCCATTTTTGAATAAAATCATCATCCTCAGAGTTATGAAATTCAACAAGTCAAGAATAATTATAATTATTGTTACATAGCTTATTTTATCAAGAAGTCGTTGTTTTAAGCAAAAGATTCACGTAGGGAATGTTGGAAATCAAATAATATTGAAGTTTTTCCCATTTCGTATCAAATAAAGAACCTCAAAGTTTTGAAATTCAACAAGTTGAGAATAATCATAATTTTGTTGTATAGCTTATTTTAATAAGAAATCATTTTGCCTAAAATTCACGTATGTAACGTGGGAAATTCCGACAATAATGAAGTTTTGCTATTTTTGTATCAAGTCATTATCCTCATAAATTTAAAATTCAACAAGCTGAGAATAGTCATAATTCTATTACATAGCTTATTTTAACCAGAAATCGTTGTTTTGAGCCTAAAATTCACGTAGGGAGGAGACAGACGATAATGAAGTTTTGCTCATTTTGTATCAAACCATCATCCCTAGATTTTTGAAATTGAACAAGCCGAGAATAATCGTACTTCTGTTACATATCTTATTTTGACAAGGAATCGTTGTTTTGATCCTAAAATTCACTTAAAGAACGTGAAAAATTAGACGATAATGAAATCTTGCCCATTTCGTATCACATCATCATCTCCAAAGTTTTAAAATTCAACAAGCTGAGAATAATAATAATTCTCTTACAAAGCTAATTGTTAATAGAAATCGTTGATTTGAGCCTATAATTCATGTAGGGAACTTAGGAAATCAGATAATATGAAATTTTGCTATTTTGTATTAAATCAAAATCTTAAGAGTTTTGAAATTCAATAAGCTTATAATAACATAATTCTGTTACAAAGCTTATTTTGACAAGAAATCATTGTTTTGAGCCTAAAACTCAATTTGGGAACATAGAAAATCTGACGATAATGAAGTTTTTCCAATTTTGTATCAAATCATTATCTTTAAATTTTTAAATTTTAACAAGCCGAGAATAATTATAATTCCTTTACAAAGCTAATTGTGACAAAAAAATCGTTGGTTTGAGCATATAATTTAAGTAAGGAATAGAGGAAATCAAATGGTAATGAAGTTTTGCCCATTTTATATCAAATCATCATCCTTAGAATTTTGAAATTCAATAAGCCGATAATAATCATAATTCTGTTACATAGCTTATTGTCACACTAAATAGTTATTTTAAGCCTAAAATTCAATTAAGAAATGTGGGAAATCAGACGATAATGAAGTTTTGCTCATTTTGTATCAAATAATCATCCTCTGAGTTTTGCAACTCCACAAGCGGATAATAATAATAAATCTCTTACAAACCTTATTGTGACAAGAAATCATTGATTTAAGCTTATATTTCACGTAGGGAAAGTAAGAAATTAGATGATAATGATAATTTGATGAAGTTTTGCTCATTTTGTATCAAATCATCATCCTTAGAGTTTTGAAATCAACAAGCCGAGAATAATCATAATTCTCTTATAAAGCTTATTGTAACAAGAAATCGTTGTTTTAAGCCCAAAATTCAAGTGGGGAATGTGAGAAAGAAGACGATAATGAAGTTTTCCCATTTTGTATCAAATCATCATCTTCAGAGTTTTTAAATTCAATAAGCTGAGAATAATCATAATTCTGTTACATAGTTTATTGTGACAAGAAATCGTTATTTTAAGCCTATAATTTATGTAGGGAACATAAGAAATCAGATAATAATTAAGTTTTGTGCATTTTGTGTCAAATCATTATCCTCAGAGTTTTTAAATTCAACATGCTGAGAATAATCATAACTCTATTACAAAGCTTATTGTCATTTGAAATCGTTGTTTTGAGCCTAAAATTCAAGTAGGGAATATGAGAAATCAGACGATATTCGGTTTAGCACATTTTGTATGAAATCATCATCCTTAGAGTTTTAAAATTGCAATAGCCAAGAATAATCATAATCCTGTTAAATAGCTTAATTAAACAACAAATCCTTGTTTTGAGCCTAAAATTCACTTAGATAACATCGAAAATCGGACAATAATAAAATTTTGCCCATTTCATATCAGATCATCATCTTCAAAATTTTGAATATCAACAAACCAAATATAAACATAATTTTGTTTCATAGCTTATTTTGAAAAGAAATTGTTATTTTGAACGTAAGATTCACGTAGAGAACGTGAGAAATCGGACGATAATCTAATTTTACCTATTTCGTATCAGATCATCATCTTCAGAGTTTTAGAATTCAACAAGACGAAAATAATCACAATTCTCTTACAAAGCTTATTGTGACAAGATATCGTTGAACCTATTAATCACGTTTGAAATGAAGGAAATAAGATGACAATAAAGTGTTACCCATTTTCTATCAAATTATCATCTTCGGTGTTTTAAAATTCAACAAGCCAAGTATAATCATAATTCTGTTACATAGCTAATTTTAAAAGAAATCGTTGTTTTGAGCGTAAAATTCATGTAGAGAATGTAGGAAAACGGATCATAATCTAATTTTTCCCTTTTCGTATCAGATCATCATCTTCAGAGTTTTGAAATTCTACAAGCTGAGAATAATCATAATTCTCTTATAAAGCTTATTGTGACAAGAAATCGTTGATTTGAGTCTATAATTCACGTTGGGATGTAGGAAATCAGATGATAATGAAGTTTTGCTCATTTTGTATCAAATCACCATTTTCAGAGTTTTAAAATTCAACAAGTCGAGAATAATCATAATTCTCTTACAAAACTTATTGTGACAAGAAATTATTGTTTTGAGCCTACAATTCATGTAAGGAACATAAAGAATTAGAAGATAACAAAGTTTGGCCCATTTTGTATCAAGTCATCATCCTTAGTGTTTTAATATTCCACCAGCCAAGAATAAACATAACGTTGTTACATAGCGTATTTTGAGCCTAAAATTCACGTATGGAACGTATAAAATCACACAATAATGAAGTTTTGACCAATTTGTATCAAATCATCATCTTCAGAGTTTTGACATTGAATAAGCAGATAATAATCATAATTCTGTTATTTATTTTAACAAGAAATTGTTGTTTTGAGCCTAAAATTCACATAGGGAACGTTGAAAATCAGATGATAATGAAGTTTTACCCATTTTGTATCAAATCATCACCCTTAAAGTTTTGAAATTCAACAAAACAAGAATAAGCATAATTTTGTTACATAGCTTTTTTGACATGAAATCGTTGTTTTGAGTCTATAATTCACGTAGAGAATGTGAGTAATCGTACTATAATGAAATTTTGTTCATTACATATCAGATCATCATATTCAGAGTTTTGAAATTCAACAAGCTGAGAATAATTATAATTCTTTTACAAAGCTTATTATAACAAGAAATCATTGATTTGAGTCTATAATTCACTTAGGGAACGTAGGAAATCAGATAAAATGAAACTTTGCCCATTTTGTATCAAATCATCATCCTTGGAGTTTTAAAATTCAATAAGCTGTGAATAATCGTAATGTTATTACAAAGCTTATTGTGACAAGAAGTCATTGTTTTGAGCTTAAAATTCAAGTAGCGTGGGAAATCAGATGATAATGAAGTTTTGCCAATTTTATGTTAAATTATCTTTCTTAAAGTGTTGAAATTCAACAAACTGAGAATAAACATAATTCTGTAACATAACTTATTTTAACAAGATATCGTTGTTTATAGCATAAAATTCACGTAGGGAAGGTGGGAAATCAAATGATAATGAAGTTTTTTCTTTTTTGTATCAAATCATTATCCTTAAAGTTTAGAAATTAACCAAGCTAAGAATAATCATAATTTTGTTACATAGATTATTTTAACAAGAAATTATTGTTTTAAGCCTAAAATTTACGAAGGGTATGTGAAAAATCAGACGATAATAAAGTTTTGCCCATTTTGTATCCTGTCATCATCCTCAGAGTTTTGAAATTCAAGAACTTGAGAATCATTATAATTTTGTTACATAGCATATTTTTACAAGACATCGTTGTTTTGAGCCTAAAATTCACGTAGAGAACGTGAGAAATCAAACGATAGTGAAATTTTGTACATTTTGTATCAAATCGTCATCCTCAGTGTTTTGAAATTCAACAAGCCAAGAATAATTATAATTTTGTTACATAGCTTATTTTAACAAGAAATTGTTGTTTTGAGTCTAGAATTCACGTGTGGGATGTGGGAAATTAGACAATAATGAAGGTTTGCCATTTTTTATGAAATCATCATCGTCATAATTTTAAAATTCAACGAGTTGAGAATAATCATAATTTTGTAACATAGATTATTTTAGCAAAAAATCATTATTTTGACCTTAAAATTCACGTAAAGAATGTGGAAAGTCAAACGATATTAAAGTTTGGTCTATTTTGTATCAAATCATCATCCTCAGAGTTTTGAAATTCAACAAGCCGAAAATAATCATAATTCTGTTACATAGCTTATTTTAACAAGAAATCGTTATTTTTAGCCTAGAATTCACGTATGTAATGTGGGAAATCAGACAATAATGAAGTTTTTCCATTTTTGTATCAAATCATCATCATTAGAGTTTTGAAATTAAGCAAGTCGAGAATAATCAAAAAAAATTATGCACCTTATTTTAACAAGAAATTGTTTTTCCGAGCCTAAAATTCACTTAGGGAATGTGAGAAATCAGACAAAACTGAAGTTTTGCCCATTTTGTAACAAATCATCTTGCTCAGAGTTTTGAAATTCAACAAGTCGAGAATAATCATAATTTTGTTACATAGCTTATTTTGATAAGAAATCATTGTTTTAAGCCTATATATTTCATGTAGGAAACGTAGGAAATCAGACGATAATCAAATTTTGCACATTTTGTATCAAATCATCATACTTAGATTTCTTAGTTTTAAAAAACCGAGAATAATCATAATTCTCTTACAAAGGTAATTTTGACAAAAAACATTATTTTGAGCATATAATTTACGTAGGGAACATATGAAATCAGATGATAATGAAGTTTGGCCGCTTTTGTATTAAATCATCTTCCTTATAGTTTTGAAATTCAATAAGTTGAGAATAATCATAATTTTGTTCGAAATCTTATTGTGACAATAAATTATTGTATTAAGCCTAAAATTCAAGTAGGGAATGTGAAAAATCAGACGATAATGAAGTTTTGCCCATTTTGTATCAAATCATCTTCCTTAGAGTTTTGAAATTCTATAAGCCAATAATAATAATAATTCTCTTACAAAGCTTATTGTTAAAAGAAATCGTAGATTTAAGCCTATAATTCACGTAGGGAACGTAGGAAATCAGATGATAATGAAGTTTTGCCCATTTTGTGTCAAATCATCATCATCATTAGAGTTTTCATATTCAACAAACGAAAAATAATCATAATTCTGTTACAAAGTTAATTGTGACAAGTAATCATTATTTTGAGCCTAAAATTCAAGCAGGGAATGTGGGAAAACAGACGATAATGAAGTTTTGCCCATTTTGTATTAAATCATCATCTTCAAAGTTTTTAAATTCAATAAGCCAAGAATAATCATAATTCTATTATAGCTTATTGGGACGATAAATTGTTGTTTTGAGCCAATAATTCATTTAGGGAATGAAGTAAATTAGATGATAATTAAGTTTTGCACATTTTGAATCAAATTATTATCTTTAGAGTTTTTAAATTCAACAAAAGATAGGGTGTGAATACTTCAAGCATTATCAAGCTTCCTATTAAATATTTGTGAAATATAGCTTTATGTAAGTCTATGATAGGCTTGATAGCGAGTAAGTAAAATAATAAATAAAGTGCTGAAGATCGTGGCCCTACTACAATTTTAAGACTCTATATCACTAAATATTGAATTAGGCTTCTTTGAACGAAAGAAAAGAAGCACCAGGTAGGATAAGCTCAACCATGCAACCAACTTCGTGCAACCACTTCATTTAAAAAAAATACATGTTAAAAGTATGCTAGAGAATTAGTTCTCATCTCATAGGTACATAGAGTGACATGCATATGTCACAACAAAGAAATTATAGAGCCTAAGACTTTTGTACTTCCACTATTACCATATCAAACCTATATCGTTTTCTTTATATAAATTTTAGTTCTTGCACAACAAAAAAAATGTATTTAATAACTTAACACTTACTTTTTTGAAAGAAACTCTTTTCTTGACCAAAATGAACTTTGTAGGACAAACGTTCGAGGGCTATGTAGTGTTTAGCTTCAATTTACTAAAATGAAACAACATAAAGAAAAGCAAAGAAGTAAGAACTTAAAAAAAATCAGATTATGTAAATTGTTTCTTTTCATTATCCCTTGTCAATCTACTTATCTTTCTCACAAGTTTGTTGGGAGAAATATAAATTCAAATAAAGCAAGGAGGCAAGGTGAAAGGTTTATTATATTGTAACGAGGTAACTATACATCAACAAATTAGTGCATAAGATCATGAATGTATGTAACAACATTAATATATACTTATTAAGAAGTAAGTTAGATTCTCCAAAGCAACATATAGACACAAAAGGAAGAAAAATACCTTGAGATGAATAACAATCTTCTTGAAATTCTTTCTCACATATTCTCACAGTGGCTCTTAAGGACCTAGGCTAAATGAGTAAGGTCCCATTGAATAAACTATCACCAATGAAGGTTGTAGAGTTGCATACTTGAAAAAGACAAAGAATGTTTGTTTTGGAGAATTGAATGACAAAGTATTAGTTTGTTCATAAAAATAAGCTTCTTTAAAAAAAAAAAAAGAGAACTTCTCCAAGATGAGCATTTTAAGAAAGTACTTTAATTTACACTACCAACGAACCTAAATTGGTAAGCACTAAGTGCCTCTTAAAGCATTGAATGATGATAATTGTGTCGGCTCTTGATTCTAAGATTGAATATTGCTTTCAGTTGAAATCAATAAATAGAGAACATTATAATGAAAAAAGAAAGAAAGACAGTAATAATATATTTCATTGTCATGTCTACGATCAAGTAACATAAGTTTAATCGAAAATACAGTTGGAGATGTTATACAACTTCATTTTGATGAAAATCAACCACATACAGGTGAATGTGCCAAAATAAAACAAATATACCAAAGACGAGAAGATTACCTTCTTACCATGAATAGTGATAACTTTTTCTTTCAAAAAAGGATCGATCGATGCACATGTAAGACTACTTGAATTGTTGAAGAAATTCATAAATTTGACACTTGGAGTGAGCTTCTGTTGACGTTGAAACGTTGCATGCTACAACTCATGCAAAACTATGTTGTCAAAATTCAATAATAAACTCATAAGCCATATTCATATTATTCTCAAAACTAAAATCTGGAGTTATGAATGAAATGAAAACCTCTTATAACAAACAGAAAAAAAAAAGTGAGAACGAAACTATGAAAAAAAGGTAGGTAAGAATCATATGCATCCCCAACTAAAATCCAATTAAACGTTGTTTTCAGACAATGAAGACCGAAGAACGAAAAACATTCTCGCAAGCCAAATCAGAATCATTTTATCAACAACCAACTCCATATGACACCTTCACTAAAAAGCACACGAGTCACATGACAGTCTAGTACTTGTGATCTATGGTTTGAAATGAAAAAATGAAATTTTATATGCATTAATGATTCATTGTCCACAAACTAAAATATATGATTGATAAGAAAGTTAATAACATTAATAGAAAACATCAAAACCTTTCAGCTTAAATCCAACAAATGAGTAGCCAAGAATTAAATAGAAAAAGAGCAACTGATTTGGTGAAGTTAGAGAAGACACAAATTTGCATCCAAACTATAAGTTTGAGAAGAGACTTAGAGAAAGAGAGAAATGGTGTAAAATCATTGAAAGACACAAAAGAAGAACGTAAACAAAATAGGCCAATAATTAGTGGAGAGATCCAAAAGTCGACAGCAAGAACAAAATTCTAAAAGATAAAGTTCATCAATATCCCTCAACATGACATCTAATACAAAGAGAAAACAATAAGTAATCAATGAAGTTCATGCTAACATGCACCAAAATCCCTCATTGAGATTCCATGATGTTATCCTAGCTTATAAACTTCTTGTGAACTACAAATGAGATATGAAGTGTTAGCTCAATTAAATGGGGCAATCCAAAGATTTTACAATGACTTTTAGGAGGATAAATAAAATAAGACATTATCATAAAGTTTTGCTCCTGTTAGATTTTGGCGAAAGTAACAATGTCAATCCTCGAACATACTCGTTGATAGGTTCATCAGTTAATAACCAATAAGTCTATCTGCTTTAGACCAGATCATCCATAATGGTCGACAACAAGTACTTCTTCATGCCTTGAACAAAGTATCAGTTTTGCTGAGAAAAGGTAAATGATGAGAATTGGTCACTGTGAATGTATTACCAATTATGATGAAATCCACAATAAAAATTGTACAAGTCCATTACATTCATGATATTGTTTAAAAAGTTTATGATTCTACATATAGTTGTGAGCAATTTTATAAAATTTTCAAAAAACAAGAATATCAAAGTAGTGCCAATCCTTATCTTAATTAGAAAGACATTTAGATGAGCTTTCATTACACTATCAAGTACTAAAATAACATGAAGAAGGGAATATCACTCATGGAAGTTGCAAAATAGAAAATACAACTAAATTTATGTTTTGCGTAATAAAAACTAATCTAATTGCACCACAAATAAAATTATCAAATCAATAAACTCATATAATCACTGAATCACCAAAACAATATAAAACATTCTACTTGCTTCCCTATTAAATTTAACTTAAACACATTAGTGATCTTAGTTCCTAAAAACATTCTAGATTCAAGCAAATAGACCTTTAAAACATTTAAACACATCTATGTCTCAACTCACAAGATGTGAAATAGAAATCATCATGATCACCAAAAAACTATATGAAAAAGAGAATAAAAAATTACACAAATTAAAACTTCTAGAAGTAGAAAAAGAAGTGCAAGCGAGTGGGGAGTACTATACTGAAGGGATGCACGTGTTTGGAGGAGAGCAAAAAATGCGATAACATTATTAGCAAAAAAAAAAATGTGTAGGAGAAGGGAATTGAGGAATCGATGGACAAGCTGTCCAAACGTTGTCGGGATGAGAGGAATCGATTTGTTGAAAAGTATATCTATTTTGACAAACAAAAAAGATGTTGAAGAGGACACGTGAGCATTTAAATTTTTTTCTAAATAAAATAACACCTATTTTGAGATGTTGAACTCAAAATTCTAAAACTCCTTTATAGGGGTTAAGGATGAGTTCATGTCTCTCCTAGGTGAATTAGTATTTTGTGTATCAAAAAGCGTTGGAAATCAAATTTGTATCTTTTTTTTTCAATTCTTGTGGTGCTAGCTTTAGTAGACATAAAACTTCTTTAGGATCCTCTTGGTGGTCTTGGTAATTGAGTATATGGCAACTCAATTGACTATTGGCATGTATGTTTATCAAATGCAAAAGCTCTTTCTTTTGAAGTTCTTGATTTTGTTCTTTAATTGGATCGATAGTTGTGTAGACAATTATCAAAAGTCAAAACGTATTTGCAAGCTTTTCCAATCATAAGGAACTAGACAATTATCAAAATCGGGTTTTGACATTTGAATTAGCCGAGATCAATTTAAATATTTTGGGATAGAATACTTAAGTGTAAGTCGTGTCACCTATTATTTATTTTTTATTTTCCATCTCATTTATTCGTGCGAGCAAGATGCAGGAAACTCGAGAAATTAGGTTTTGTTCCCTTATAAATGTCAGGGGTAATTTGGTCTTTTGGGTTTTCCTCCACCATACGGATTAACGACACACAAATTGTCAAAGATAAGACTCAAACCTTTCTTCTAACCTTTTTTCCTTCTTGTTTTGCATATCCTAAATGTTATTCCAAAAAAAATGTCATTCAGATGGAAATTGGTAAAGATTCAAATAATATGAATGATCAAAAGATACCAAACCATTTTAGCTATTACAAGAACTAACAAATTTAGAAAGTAATCTAAGCACCTATCAGGTGTCAGCATGAGCAAACATGGATTTGTGATAGTCACCAAAATTCAAACTCCAGATCTTTAAACATTTGCCAGCAACACTTACAATCACTTTATAAAGTGATACCTTGCAACATCGAACTCATATTTGGTATGAATCTAGTTTAGGGTAGTATACCAACACAAACATGTACACACTATTATATCTTAAAAGATTGAGAAACTGTCAAACTGTTGACATATGAATGCAAACACCAACAAATTTTTATCAATTGTTGGAATCAATTCCATGAGACGAAAGGATCGGGATTCATAGCACTTGTTACAACCAATGATTCTATTAAGTATTAAAACTAACCACATACAGAGGAGGGAAAGAGAGAAAGGTGAGGATTAGGAAACTTTGGAACTGAACTGAAAAGAAATCAAATCAAGATGAAAGGAAATATTAAAAAAAATTCCTAAGAGATTTTCAGAGAAAGGGTTGGGATCGATAAAGAAATCAAGAGTGTTTAAGTTCTTTATCAAGTATGAGATGGAGTGTAGAGAGAAAGACAGGATCTTAAAGCATTACTTAAACACAAGAAACATTACACATTAGGAATTGCAAAAACAAATTGAACCCATGTAACAATTTACAACTGGGATCTTATAGAACAAACCCAAAATCTCTAGATAACTAAAGTTTCTATCTATTATTTCAAGCTTCAAAATTCACAAACCCTAGATTCATCAACTACAACCATTTATAAGCATGGAAACAAAACAACTAAAAAAACCTCTTCAAGCATCTATAAAATTACACCTGCATATTGCACTATATTACTATGACTTCGCTTTATACAAATACAACTAAAATCAAAAGATAACAAGAAAGACAAAGGTTCCATAAACTATTCAAAAAACAATTCGTAGACAAAGCAGAAAGTGTTAATAATTAAGTAAAAGAAACAGCTCAAGTTTTTTGCCAGGACAAGAGACTACAGAGAGGGAGGGGGATTAATTTCAATCCTTGGTTCATTCTTGTAACATTAGTTTACATATGAACAACATAAAACTCATAGATATCAAGAATTTGAAGTCACCCAGTATCACAATACTCACAGCCTATAAAGCTTTACATTTAATAAATAATAACAAAGCATACCTTGGACAATATAGATGTTATATAATCAAAATAATTCTCACTAAGATGAAGCACCATAATCTACTTAAAGGAACCTACACCAAAAGAATTTGAAACGACATTAATGAAAACAAAAGATCAAAAAGAACATCAGAGCTTTTAACCATTATGTGAACCTAGACATTCTCCAACAAAAAATCAGCACAAGCTAATGTTTTAGTTGTTGAATCAAATTAAAGATTCATTAAACCATACAATACTTGTTCTCAAGAACATTTTTTTTTATCAAACAACACCAAGTTGAAATCATCAACATACAAACTATTAAACATACAACTCTAGGTTGAAATCATACACTCCTTGTTTCAGGGACATTACATCAAATGCCTTTAGATCACTCTAGTCTCTATTAAACATAGAAAATCATCTCAACATAATCAAATCAACTTACTCATAGTCATAGAGTCATAGGTATTTGATTTGAGAACTTCAAACAAAAGTGCGGAACAATCCAAGCAATAAAAGAACAAAATTTGTATAGCAGAATAATATGAAGTCACAAATAAAATCAGAAGAAAAGATTCACAAGATCAGAGTAAGAATGGAAGAAAGGGCATTGCAAATCTTACATACTTGACACATCGATAGGACTTGGATGTAAACTTAAAAAAGTTATCTTCAAGGATTTCGGATTTGAGCACCGAATAGGTCTTCTTGATTTCACTTGTTGATCCGTTTGAGGGGGGCAGAAGAGAAGTAAAGAGACCGATTGGAAAGATTGGTGACTATAAAGAGTTGAGATCAATGAAGATAGAATCGATGCGATGACCGAGGCGACAAATCGAAACAAAGAAAGAGATGTGCGAATTTAGGATGCATGTAAAAAAAAGGTAAACCCTAATAGATTGAACATAAATGAAGAAGCGATCAAGCAACGGAGATGAATAGACAGAATAATGAGGGAATTGTTTGCACTTAGGAACGGTTTTGAGAGAGAATTGTTTGCACTTAGGAGTGCGTGAGTGTGAGAAAGAGCAATGGCGAGACCGCAAGAGGGTGTTCGAGGGAGGCCAATCGACGCAACATATCAATTAACACGTGTTTTTCACGGGATGCACATTGACGTTGAAAGTAACCGATTAAGCCCCTTTTTATAAGGGGAATAGATTTGTTAGCTTCACAATTTGAGGAGCAACTTATGTTGCATACATTCAATGCCTCTATTTTCTTTGTTATTTCTCTTTTTCTCTAATTTTAATTAGATGATATCTATGTTTGGGATGTAAAATTATCTTTCTTTTTATATTTCTTGTAATTATCCTTCTATTGAGACTTTGATTCTTTGAAGGAAATGTATCCTCAATTATACTAAATTAAAATTAAAATTACCTAATTTTCTTCCTTCTCTAACAATGGCGACAGCGGCGACACCTGCGAGTAGACAACGACGACAATACCTAAGTCCAACCAACAACAACAACAAACATAACTTAAATTTGCTAAACAAAGAAAATAAAATACAAAACATTAAAAAGTCAAAAAACAAAAAAAAAACTTATACCTAATCTTGCAAATGAGGGGAACGAGGAGAGGAGTGGAGAGGGGAGTAATTGTGAAGAAATACGTCCTAATCTTGAGTAAGTAAGGTTTTTTTATGATTGTTTTGTGTTATTTCAGTTCATTATTCTTTATTTTAATAACATCCTTTGACTCATGCAACCTTCAAATTAATATACCAGTGAGTATCTTCAAGTCATGAATGCCGAAAGTCCATTGAATCTTTTTCAAAGAAATCAAAAGCATTTCCCATCTTGGTTTTAGAATCGCGTATGGACTCAACTTTTTATTATGCAAATTGTGTTAAATTTCATTCATGCATGATGCTCTAGATTAAAACATATGTTTTATGTCTTAAATAAGGTTATGCTATTATGTTCTAACACCACATAAGAAGTGTCAAACTCATTATATGCATTGGTATGTGGACCTAACTTTCAGGCTAGAAATTATGATGCATGTGTGTGTAATGGTGTAAGGTTTTATTTCAAAGATTGCGATGATCGTCGAAATTGTCAAAATAGCGGTGTTATGGTTGAGGTGGAATATAATGACAATATGCATGAGTTTTATGGTGTCTTACAAGAAGTGCTCGAATTGAATTATATCTTAGGGTATAATGTGTTTCTTTTTAAGTGCAAATGGTTTAACACTATATAATCCTAAGAAGCCATACTCAAAAACCGATCATGGTTTTAAATGTATTAACACATCATATACATGGTACAATGAAGATCCTCACATATTTGCATCTCAAGCACGTCAAGTATTTTACCTAAGTGATACCATGTTTGGAAAATATTGGTTTGTGGTTCAAAAGATTAGTAGATTGGGATGTGCCGCTGAATGTTCATAATAACATACAACAAGAATATGAAAATGAAATTGAAGTTGATTGTTGTGCCCTTCAACCACTAGAATCAAATGAAGTGACTTTTAATATCGATGTTAAACATATTGAAGAAGCAATGCTACATAGAGGAGGTGTGGAGCCAATAACTTTGGAGGATGACTTTAATGTTGATTTTATAGAAGACAACTCTGACATAGATGATGATACATTATTAGAGTATTGTGATGATGGGATTGATGGAAGTCAAGAACTTTTAAGAGGTTATGAAAGTGATAGTGATTGTTAGTAAGAGATGTAAATGGTAATTCATGTTAAGCCACTCCTAATGACTCCATTACTGTTGTGTATGCCTATACTAGCATGGCTTTTGGTAGAGGATCCCGCTCCATTGCTTATGTTCCACTTACTATTGTTGCCCCTATTGTTGATGACATTTCTGCTAGCATGGCTCTTGATAGGCGATCATGCTTTGTTATCGATGTTCCAACTACTACTGTTGCGACTCTTACTACTACTGCTCGGACTAGTTCTAGTATGATATTCTTAATTAATTCACTACTTTTATTAAGAACGTTGTTTACTTTATTAGTGGTATTAACTATTTGGTTTTTTTTGGACTAGTTTGTCCTAGTACTGCTGCCCCAGCTACTGTTGCTGGCCTTTTTACTAGCATGGCTCCTAATAGACGATCACACTCTGTTGCCAATATTCCACCTACTACTGCCCCTCCTCCTCTTATTGTTCAGACTAGTTATAGTATGATATTCTTAATTAATTCACTACTTTTTTTATCAAGAATGTTGTTTACTTTATTAGTGGTATTAACTATTTGGTTTTTTTGGACTAGTTCATCCTAGTACTGCTGCCCAATCTACTGTTGTTGGCCCTTTTACTAGCATTGCTCCTTAGGCCATCTCCAATCACAACACCAAAATGGTGCAAATAACACTATCTTTTACACTATCTTACTTTATTTATTATTTTATTTATTATCTTTTACACTATCTTTTACCTACAACACTATCTTTTACACTATCTTACTTTATTTATTATTTTATTTATTATCTTTTACACTATCTTTTACACTATTTTTTGTTGATAAAAAAAAAAAATGGCGTCGTGAACAGTGCCGCACCAATTTGGTGCGGCACTGTAGCTGTGCGTCATCCACATGGGATGGCGCACAGCCACATGGGACAACCACCTCAGCTAATGCTGAGGTGGCATCACCAACCAGCACCAAAATGGTGCTGGTTGGAGATGCCCTTATAGACAATCACGCTCCATTGCCAATGTTCCACCGACTACTGCCCCTCCTACTGCTACTGTTCAAACTAGTTATAGTATGATATTCTTAATTAATTCACTACTTTTTATCAAGAATATTGTTTGCTTTATTAGTGGTATTAACTATTTCACTTTTTTGGATTAGTTCGTACTAGTACTGCTGCCCCTGCTACTGTTGCTGGCCCTTTTACTAGCATGGCTCCTGATAGACGATCACACTCCATTGTTGATGTTCCACCTACTACTACTGCCCATTCTACTGCTACTATTCAGACTAGCTTTAGTATGATACTATTAGTTCAGTATTTGTTTTTATCAAATTTTGTTGAGGTGATCAAAACATTTCAATTTTAGTATATTAATGAATTAATCTGATTGTGATTGGCTTGTGATTGACAATTGGTTTTCTTGTTACATGGCTTAGAACTTTGGAGTAGACGTCATAAAGTGTTTATGTCTTGGATGTTGTTAATCTTATTACAAGGAATCTTTTGTTCTTGAATCCTCTCTAATTCTAATGAATAAAAAAATCATTCACTCCAATTGCAATTTGTGTTTACTCATTTTTCTCCATCTATAATATTGTATGGTTGGCATGATGGCATCTATTTCATTGTTTGCCTGCTATGTTGCTGAAGTGTACCATCTACATTATAGGCCTTCGCTCTTTCCTTTCTTAAGAAAAAACTTTTCTTTAGACATGTAATGAAAGTACCTATTTTATGGCTCACTTGCTATCTCTGCTATGTCTACATAAAAATATGAAGCTTTGACACCTGTATCATGGTCAATATGTTGCACCTTTTAGATTCCTACAATCAAAACTAATCAGATATAACTTTTTCTAACTGTGTTTTATTATTGTGTAGAATTATTATATGACTTAGGTCATGTTTGTTCGATTAAGTGAGTGTATGATTTGTATTTTCTTATAAATGATATAACTTTTTAAGTCAGTCGATGGTATATCTTTAATTGTTTCATCGTATGCTTCGTTTTGGCTTTGATATATATGAATATGTGACTTAGTTCCACCTATTGTTGTTGCCCCTACTGCTGCTGATCCTTCTACTAGCGTGTCTCATGATAGACAGTCCCTCTTACAAGTACTATTTGAACTAGTTCTAGTATGATATTCTTAATTAATTCACTACTTTTTTTATGAAAAATGTTGTTTACTTTATTTATTGTATTAACTATTGATTTTTTTATTAGCTATTGATTTTTTGTTGAAACCAATTAATTAGGGATTGAGGCTATGTTGTTGTTGTACTTGTGTGTAGAACCAAGAAAGCAGGGAAGATGAGATACCAGGGGTCATGGCTTGTTAAAGTTGGTCAAGACTTTTGGAAAAATCAAGTTGAATATTGAGCCCAAAGTTGGGAAGCCTACTTGTCAAAATGCAACAAAATTCTCAAATGAATGCGGTGGTATCGTTCGAAGTTTCGCGCCACAACAATTGGAGCAATGGTATGAAATCCCAAAGGAAAAAAGAGAGGAAATGAATCATAGACTTATGGTAAGTTTTATATTTTAACTTATTTCTTTTATTTGCATTTTCTTTAATATTAAAAGTTTGATAAATTTTGAAATTTCTTAATATGTTTCTTTATGTTAAGAGTTTAAATAGGATTTAGAGGGTTTGAATCTAGTGGACTAGAACAATTTGATCCATTATTAACTAAGTTGTGATTGAGTTGATAAGATTTGGTGCACTCATTTGTTTGTATCTTTTGTGAGGTTTCTGACATTCAGTTTTAAAGTGTCATTTGTTTCCTCTCCTCCCCCCTTCTTTCTTTAACATTTAAATAGGGATCTTTTGACTTTGATTTATCATTGCCACATATTCGAAAGTGTTATGATGACATTATGGCATCAACCTTCAGAAGATTTCGATTAGAATGCTATCAACATTTTTTGAGATTTCGATCCGTCAAAGAAGCAAAGGAACACCCACCTAAGAAATTGGTGGAGAGAGTTGATGAACGGAAATGGTTGTGTCATCGCTTCAATGGTGATAGATACAAAGTTAGTAGAAAAATGTTTAATAAATAAAGGTGCATAAATCATTAGAATTTTAATTCATGTTCTTTTCACAATTACATGCAGCATCAATCACAAGTGAATTCAAATAATCGGAAGCGCCAGAAGTATAACCATTTTTATGTAACGAAATCCATCGAGTCATAGAGAAAGTCAGGTTGTAAAACTTGCTTTCTTTTATAAATTTTATCTTTTTATTAGATTCTTGGTTTTTATACTGTATAGTGTTGTTTTTTGGAAATGTATACTAAGTTAATTTTTATTGTTTTACATGTAGAGAGATCCAGAGACCGGGCTCGAGCCATCAAGGATAGAATTGTTCCATCACACTCATTTTAAAACTGGAAAGGGTGGATTAATGAGCTAGCGGAGCTTTACTATGTATGAAGATATTATATATTAGTACTTTAGGTGAAAATCTGATTCACTTATTGGTCTATTTTGTTTCTTATTTCATAATCAAATGATCAAAATGTAAGTTGCTAGTTTGGAAAGTGAAGGTTTGCATCTTACGAGTGATGACATAGCCACCAAGGTATGCAGTTGCTCTATTTTCTTATTGGTGCTTCTACAACTCCTACTTCTGGTAGTAATTTCTTATTCTCTCCTCTTAAATCTTAGTTCATCATTGGGGGAGATTAGATTTTATTGTACACTATTTTACGTGGTGAAAGCGAAAAAAAATAGCTGCTCGAGGATTAGAGGATATCCCAAGAATCATATCAATCGTTTTAACTAATCTGCAAATCTCATATAATGCCTAAGCGCAAAGCGAACAGGCTATATATAACAGCTAAATATTAGTCCCAAATTAGATGGGCTCTGTTGTATACATAGAAAATTTACTTCTGTAAATATCTTTATGATCATATTTTCTTACATAGGAATTAATCATAGTCATATCCAAATATCTAAGCACCTAAAGCAGATGATTCAGTTTCAAAAGATTGTCGACTACCAAATTCCTTTTTCTCTAGAGAAAAAAGCTAATCAAATTAAAGATTTCCAGGGTTGTTTTTGAAGTTCGGTTTGTTGGAGTTGGTGAATAGTACGTGGGCTAGGATTCTAATAGGATCAATTGTTGTAAGTGTTATATCATATTTTTTCTTGAATTTCATTGTTGTCCCTTTAATTTCTTGATAAATTACATAAACTGGACTGCTTGCACAGCTAATCCCTTAGGCAGTGGATGTGGAAATCACTTTGACGAAATCTAGTGCTTGAGCTGCCATATGCTGGTGGCACCAACTGTTGGTTGACTCGATGAACCAAAAGGTGCAGAGGAACTAAATAGATTGATTCTAGATGTTGGTCACATTTGCTGAGATTTTAGTGCCAAACGAATATATTTTTTTCGAATGTCTCCGAGGAGAAACAAATATATTTTAGAACTGAAGGAAGAAATAAGTCAGTCTCTATTATATGGCTAGCCGGTGTAGACTGATTTTAGTGTGTGTGTGTGTTGCTAGAGCAGGACATAATGAAGTTCATTTCGTAATTCTTAGCGAAACAAATTAAGCATGCAAGAGTAGCCCCTTCAACGTCCAAAGAGTCAAGCTTTTGAACTTCCAAGAGTTGGTTTAGGATCTTAGCTCTTTAAATTGTATCACTTATTATCCTCTGTAGAAATGAAAAGAGTGCATGATCTGTAATTTATCATCTCTGTGCGTTGGAGAGTTTGGGATGCATGTTAATTGAGAGGTTGAAATGGGAGGGGCAACTAGTTAATGTGGGCAAGAGTGAAGTGTTGATAGTGAAGTCGTTGTCTATTGAATGACGTGTTTGAGTAATTCAGTGTTCTTCCTTCAGCTATTTACACCTGCAATCACACATTCAAATTCATTCCTTTTTTTGTTAGCCTGATCTACTGTCACTTCAACATCTTTGTTGAGTCTTGCTATCTAAGATGTAATTAATTAATCCGACATTTAGAAATGAGCAGAAATGATAATTTCAGTTGCCCATGAAATACTAAACTTATGTAAAGTAAGATTAATGATATTGTAACACAATGACGGATTATACCAATTTTATTGGCAAATAGTTACAACATTATTTCAATAGAATTCTATGTATATCAGATATGTCAAGCAACAAAGTTTCTACTTCCTGTTTTATGTTGGTTGGACTATCGTAATCATCCTTCATATCAAAGTGTTTGTGTTCTTAAACCTCACTTATCGAACACAACTTTAGAATGCATATCATTTATGTGCCGTCAAGGCTCAATTATTAGAATGACATTGGGAGATATGGCAGTATTTATGCAGCCATGACTAGTACCATTTTAGTAGCAGCACTATGTCACCCTGAATTTGATATAAAAGAACATTCATTCTTATTTTTTGTTCAACAGTGATTGCAAATATAATTAATTCTACCCAGTTTTGAATTACAAGCAGCCCAAACTAAAATAAAATTTCCAATACCCTGCTGGTCTTATTGATTGTTTGATGATTTCCCAAAGGATTTCATACTGATTCCATTTATTAGTCTATTCTGTCTCCTCTTTTATGAACATGCAAATATAGATTTCTGCTTTTCCTCGGATGCTTTCATTTATTTGTTTTTCAATGTCTCAGGTTTTGGGGACTGGCCCAAGATACTATAGAGGGAGGGCTTGCATACGGACCACATCCTCTTTCATCAAAATGTCGATTTGCTCAAGACAATGAGACTATTGTAAGCATGCAAAGCATGCAACAAGAGCTGGAGGAGCATTGAGGTCACCTCAAAGAAGCTTACAACCATATAGTAGAATTACGAGAAGAAATTAAAGTAATTCGAGCCGAGCAAGCTGAGTTCCAAAAGAAGATAGCTGATTTTTTCTCCCAAAGAATATTCAGTTGCAGGGGATCTGAAACTGAACCAATAGTTACTCCATTTTAGGATTGCATAGAAATGAGACTATATTTATGTGAAAACTTGAAAATATGTTTGTAGACATTTTTTTTTCATGTATTGGACTTAATAATTGAGACAAGAAACTTGATTTTATTGCTTTCTTTGCATGGAAGTAAATGTACCAAGTGTTGCAATTAATTGCATAGTTTTTTTTTATCAGGTTTCTATTGCAGGTTGGAGTGTATAAGGTACTATGCAATGGGCTCAAGCAACAAATCTTTCTATTGCAGAAAACAGCTCCGCAACAAATGATTTTGTTGCTAAAAGAGGTTTCAGCAACGGGATATATTTGTTGTTGAAAAGCTGTTTAGCAGCAAATACCCAGTTTGTTGGTGAGAACTACTAGGTACGGACTATCAGCGACAAAGCTAGCAACAAAGATAGCAACAAAAATGTTTCGTTCCTAAGTAGCTTTAAGAACGAAAATGATGGTTTTAGCAACAAAATCATTTGTTGCAAAATCCAATTTTTGTTGTAGTGTAAAAAAGACCACTAAAAGGAGCAGTTTTGTTGTATTACAATTCCTTCATCGACTAATCCTTCATTTTCTATTTATATGGAGCCCGAGGATGAACTAGTGCTTATAGTTCAGGCTTGGGGGCTTCTTAATCTTTATTTCAGAGTTCATGGGTCTATCATTCACATTCTCTTGGCTTTACCAAACAAAGGAATGAAAAGGACTTTTGCGTTACAGTTGTTCGTTGGGTGTAAAACTGCTTTTCTTTCTTGGTTTATCTTCTTTTCTAATTACCTTTTCATGTTCTCGCCTCGTAGAAAATTTAGAATCCGTAGTGAATGATCCATTTCTCTTGGGATTGATATCTTCCTTTATTGATTTGCGTATCTTAAATAATAAATGAACAGATATGTCGCTAAAAGGGGGATTCTGCGGGGGGCTACCTCTTTTCGCAAAAATTCTATTTAACCTGTATCTAGATTCATTGGATAGACCATTCGAAATCCAATTTCCCACCTTTATATATGCTCGATTTAGTTCTTAGACCATTGTTCCAATATTTACGGATGGATTGAAGGATTTTTCTATTCCAAGCTTTCTCAATTTTTAAAATGAGTTAGATATGGTTGGAGGGGTTATGTGTCTCCTCCCAAGATGATCACCAGTTGATTTCTTCATTGGTTTGGTCTTTCTCAGTAAAAAAAATTCATGAGAGAAAAAGATTTTTTCTAAGAATAGCCATCAACTCAGTTGTTTTAAACATAGTTGATAATCTCCAGGGTTATCTGGCACAAAAATCTTTGTTGCTAGATTAGATGATCACCCATCTTCTTATATGTTGATGAATTAGCAAGACAATGCCTTAAGCCATATCAGTAGCTCAGTGGGAGACTAGTTAAGAATCTTTCGTCTATCTTTTAAGGTGACAATGATAATAAAGAATGAATAGCATTAACACAAGTAAGAGCTTCAAAACTTGCTCAATACAGTCACTTTTCGATCTCTTTCAGCAAAATGATATGAAGGTTCAAGGCTGACAACTCGTTCAATATCTCATTTCGGCTTGAAAGAGACTTATGGGAGATCAAAACTTTGATTACGATTAGCGATAAAATGTAATCTTCATTTATTGAGATAGAAACAGTTGGTAGGTTTAGTTGCTTAGATTTCATTTCTTTTTAGTCTTTCTGCTCGTCTGCAACTGTAACTGAAGCCGAAACTCTTTTTTAAGCCTTTCTTTTGACCTTGATGCTTGTCAAATTAGGAATGCCTTGTGACCTATGGTTCGGTAGTGGAAAACCACCAAAGGGTGGTTTGTTGATATCTTGACGCAACGGAGATCTTCCAAACTGGATTATTCGATACGATGAATAATGCAATTCAGGGCACAAGAACTTAATCAAAGTTTGAATTTATTCAATAATAAAGAAAAATAGTCTAATTACAACAAGAAGTGTGCTTTACATATCAAAACCCTAAAATTTACAAAAAAATAGCAAAAGTCCAAAATACCCTAAATTGAAAAATAGATAAAATAGGATAGCCAATGCAACAAACAACATAATAATCGAAATTCCTACTAAGAGTTGTAATCAAACTAAAAATTACTAAAAATAGAAAAATTGCTAATTCAGAGGTCTAAACGAACGAATTTGGCTAAAAAACACCGTAATCACTATAAAGCAGTATGTATTGATCGGCACGTCGTTTCCAATAAAATTGTCTTTAAAATAGTCAAATTCCATAGTCAAACCCTTCAAAAGTCAACCAAAATTATTTTTGAGCGCGACTGTAACGGCCCCAGTTTCACAATCCTTAACTGGGCCCCGCTTGTCCTAGACTTATGTGAACACCCGAACCAATCTCCTCGAGTCACATAAACCTTCTCAGTCTTCCTTTACTATTTACCATTTTTAAACAATTTACAAGTTGAAAGCATTGATTAGAGAGTTATCATTAATCTAGCAAAAGCAGTCAATCCTCAAACTAATTATCATAATCACAACCATTCAAAATAAGACATCCAAAAGTGTGAAAACCCCGCATATGTATATCATCATCAATGATCAGTCAAAGGAGAGCAAGCCCAAGACCTCTCAAAAACCCCAAGTCCTAATGTTTCAAAACCAATATATACAATAATATAAGAAAAGTCACCTATATCAGACAAGTGGAAAGACCTACTCCGGTATCCTCAAATCAAATCTCCAAGCTGTGGAGCCTTTCCCTTGCTGGATTGTGGATCTGCACTCCGTCAAACACAAGAATGACAAGCCTAGGTAAGTAAGGTCAAGCATGACATAAATACATCATTTCAAAATAAATAAATCACCAGTCCATATTCATGCCGATAGAGAGAAAGGACAGGAAATGTATGAATAAATAAGACTGTAAATAAATCAACTGAGCAATAAAAAATGAGTGTCACGAAAATAATAGAGAGATGCAAGTAGTCATAACCAAACGGTCATTGAGTCGAGGTAAACACCTACAAGACTCAGAGTTTAGGACACAATAAACTCACGCCATCCTAAAGTCCACGCGGATGAGATTCCCTAGTAATCTAGATAAGAACACTACCCCGTATAGAGCCGAAATAGTATCGTGCATCCCGAGTTCACGGCTCTGGCATTTTTCGTCAGATAATCCGTCCTATCAAAGGGTCACGTTGACTCACTTGCCCTCAGACAACTCGAAGGAATGGAATTTCCAAAATGGTAATAGAGCAATAACAAAAATAATTTAAAGTTCAAGAAATATCTATAAAATTTCTCATTGGTTTATTTACCTGTATCCAAGCTAATTCGCACTCACATAACCTCTAACTCACCTCCTACAAATCTCGTGTGACCCGTCAACAACTAAAACTCCTGATAATTTAATTAAATTACAAATCCAATTAATTACTTTCTAATTTACCCAATTTTTCCATGTGACGCCCCTAATTTCTGAAGCAATTGGGAACGCCCGGCCTAGACCCACATAGGCTCCCGAGTCAGTACTCGGCAAGTCTATATGTGCCTAGTCAACCTCAATTCGTTCATTTACTGTTCAAGTTATGAGTTATTAGATTATAAAGTTTATCAGATCAATACGCAGAGGAATTTAACTATAATCATTCTATAACTCAAAGGGAAATAAGGAATTTCTAATAAATGTGGAACCCTGAATACAAGATAAACATGTAAAGCTTGGTGACCACATTATGATGGGGGCGTATACATGATATCCAAGTCTCACAACCCAATTCTATTCATAATGTTTCAAAGCAACATATGTAAATAAAAACAATTACATACTATGCAGCAAGGAAAGAAATCGTCCTCGATGAACGCTCAGAGGAAGTCACCAATCACCGGTCCCTTTCCCTTGTCGTTACCTATCCTATCTGCACCCACCGTCACAAACTAAACGATGAGCAACCTAGAGAAATTGAAAGTAGTGCTAGAAGAATATAACAGTAATTCAAGATTTAACAACCAGGCAATCCAAGAATCATGCGGTAATTGAAAGGCATAAAGTATCACGAAGTACATGATAATCAGACTAATAGATAACAATCAAAATTTGTGTGTTCCAAAATCAAAAGAGGCCCATAAGTTGTCTAAATCATGGCATAATGGTGAAGATCTCACAAGATCTCCCTGAGCATCAACAAAAGTGAAGGCACAGCCATAATAGGGGACACAAGCCCCCAGTACTTGGTGTCACACAATCATTATGGGTGGTCTCACACTCCTGTAGAAAAGTGCCTGCGTTGCTCCACTAGTGAGGGCTAAGTACTCTGACATATACTTACGCCAAGAACATACAACTAAGGAATAGAAAGGAATTTTAAGCATGAGATCAATTCAACAATCACAATTAAAAAGGATATAGAATCATATGATATTTTCAAACTTGCTCTAACTTGCTTCGTATGTTGCGTACTCATTGCACTCCCACAATCCTAACCCTTTGCGCAGGCCCCCAAACTACCTGTCGTGGTTTGAACTCCAATATATTGGGTTTATAGTCAATAAACAACTATAGGATAACCCCAAAATTTTCAAAATTTTCTCATATTGTTCAATATTATTCCTTATTTTTTCATAATTTATTTAATTTTAATTTATTTTTTATTATTATTTTTCTATAGTCAAGTCGGGTCTAGGCCGACCCGACCTGGCCCTGGCCAGGCGTTGGGCCTTGTCCAACACACAATCTACAAACCACAAAACCTCACCATGACATTTTTGTGTAAAACCAAACTAAGAAATTACGTCAAAAACACGTTGTCATGTTCACGAATTCCACAACGCCTTAATGGCGTACATTCACTTCTCTTCTGTCCCATGCGTATGTGAGAGACGCCGTCATGCTATGGAGTGCGCAACGTCTCCACTGCGTGCACTCTAAAACCCATATTCTAGAAAACCACAAACCCCAATCGAAACCCCACTCTTGGAGATCAACGCCCACATGTTTTCGGGGAATCTTCGGGTATCAAGACTCCCCGAAATAGACTCCAAATCGTCGTGGGATGCCTGGATTCAATTGAAAACCCAAAATCAATAACTAAATCTGAAAGCCTGGCCAAAAATTGTAAAATCGACATTAAACATCGACATCGGCTCGATGCCTCATGTTGATCGCTCTGAGGGTTGCGAAGACACTAGTGGTATACGAGCTTTGTCTCCAACAATACACCCTTAGTCATCGCGATGTAAACCATCAATTATCAACGCGTAAATCATAAAGGAAATTGCAAAGAAGGAGGAGATCTCACCTTCTTCAGTAAATTCCTGCAACTCCGGTGACACTCCAGCGAGTTGGACAGCAGTCCAATGGTTGTCCACCACCTTTTCTAGATCACCAAGTCTTGAGAGGAGAAGAGAAGAATAAGAGAGGAGAGAATGAGAGAAATGAGAAAAAAGTGTAGGATTGGTCCTTATATTGGCCCACACCTCATCCCCCACGCACACGCATCTCGAGGTCGGTCCAACTAACACCACTATAGTTGTCCACCTATTCTAACAACTCTCAATGTGACTCCACTAGGTGACACACGTACCACTTAACTAATCAACTCTCTGGCCCGTTCTTAAGTTCTAGCATTCCAAACATCACACGACTCACGAGTCACGTGTTTTGGTCTCGTCGACGCTCTCTCATTGTTAATCGGCTCAATTATCATTAATTGACTTATTTATTAATCATTTTTAGTGTTTTAAAGTCCCGTGTACCCGTAGCCCATTTGTCGATGCCCATTCGGCTAATTTTTCTACTCATTTACTGACTTTTCTATCTGGTCACTCAAATACGGATATAAATATATAGTACACGTCATCCTTCACAAATAGCCAAATTTCTGGGTCATTACATTCCATAATTACATTATTAGTGTAATTGGGTTAATTTCTGGGGTATTGGGTCTTATTAGAACATTTGAATCCTCGAGAGATCCCCGAAATTTTTAGAAATATCCCTCCTGTGAATAGTGTCACATCGTGATAGCGTCGTGGGGTCTAACCCAAGGCAGCGCCCTCACAATGCGAATTCGGAGCTCACTGCCTCCGACGTCGAGGATGGTGTCGTAGGTCCTGCACACACCATCTGGGGTTTTTTGAAACCCCGACTCGCGTCGCCGCAATCCAAGTCTATCCCAAATTCTTAGCGACATCCGTGACTATCACAAACTACTTTCGGTTCGCGTCAAAACCTCGATAAAACCCTCAATTCTGAAAATCACTAAAAAATCCCCAAAAATTCCTAAAAACTACACAACCTCTCCAATCCCCAAACCAATTCACAAATTATCAATAAATCATCCATTGTATCATAAATTCATCATAAAACCTCATTCCCAACATTTCCCAAAAAGCTCGTCCGAAATCGTCATGACAAAAACCCATAAAACTACAACAAAAACGTAGATAGACACATAGAGAACTGAGATCTCACCTTAGAATTCAAGATTGGTTGATCCCTTAGCGTCAAATCGTGTCAAGAATTTATGGAACCCTCCACATTTTCGTTGTGTTTCGTTGAAATGAGATTGAGAAATGAGAGAGGAGAGAGAAAAGTTGGTGCTTCTCTTTATATACAACTCCTTTATCTATACACATACGCAAATATCGAGGCACGTCTCTTGGCCCCCTTAACTCTATCCAACCACTTTGACACAACAATTGTGACTTCAATAAGTGACTTACATCAATACTTAATCATTTTCTCGCACAATACTCGCGTTCCCGGACCTGTTCCTTACCATAACTCAATCGTCGCATACTCTCGGACGTACCAACATATTGAGCACAATATACAACTTTTAATTATTATTTATTTTATATTTAATCAGTGTTTTTAATTCATCAAATCCTCCGGATTGCTAATTGCCCAATAATTTTTTGCTCGAAACTCGTTATCCTTTTTTCCATCAAACCGAACCCGTTTTCCAACACCAACGCTCACACTCAAACGTCCTCGCACATTTGAGACATTGGAATTTACATTCGGGTAATAAAATATAATACAAACGCTGAACAAAAATAACATATTTTAGCGTCAACGACTGAGAATTTGACAACTGTATCACGACAAATGGGCCCACGTATGACCTAAATTGATACATAGCACGAGTTAAATTTTAGGGTCGTTACAGTCTTCCCAACTTTCTAAAATTTTTTCCTCGAAATTATAACAAAACTTATAGGAAAACTTACCAAATCAGAAGAGGTAGGGAAAATACTCGCGCATATAGGACTCAAGCTCCCACGTTAGCTCCTCATCACCATGATGCTGCCATTTAACAAGGACTGACAGAATCTCCTTGTTCCTCAAAATATTCACCTTCTAATCCAATATTTGAATAGGTTCTTCATCATAGGTGATGTCCTCCCTAAAGTCTATTTGGCTCAAATCCACCATCGACCACCTGCCCTCTCTCGACCTATCCAGTCTGAGCATAGAGATATGAAACACAACGTGAACTCAGATAAGTAAGGTGGCAACTCCAACTCATATGCTACTCTGCCTATTTGTTTCCAAACTCTAAATGGACCAATAAATCTCAACGCAAGCTTCCCTCTGATCCTGAACCTCTTATGACCCTTCGTTGGAAACACTTTTAGATATACGTAATCCCTGACCTTGTACTCTAACTCTCCGTGATACAAGTCATAATATTTCTTCTGTCTCTCCTGCGCACCTTTCAGCCTCAGTCTGACCAGTCGTATCTTCTCTGTATGATCCACAACAATCTCTGGCCCAATAACTGCCACATCCTCTGGCTCTGCCCAGCAAGATATAGATTTGCACAGCCTCCTGTATAATGCCTCAAACGGTGCCATACCAATACTAGCCTTATAAATGTTGTTGTATGCAAACTCAAACAGGTGAATATACTTCTCCCATGACCAACCGTACTCCAACACACACATCCTCAACATATTCTCGAGTATCTGAATCAGAAACTCTTATTTTCCATTAGTCTATTGTTGATAGGCAGGACTGAGATCCAACCGCATGCCGAATTGTGCCTGCATGCTTTGCCAAATCTGATATGTGAACTGTGGCCCTTTATCAGACACAATTGATAAAGGTACACTGTGCAGTTGAACTATCACTCGTTCGTACAAACTAGCCAACCTATCTACACGATGTGTGGCCAAAACTGGTATAAAGTGCGCAGTCTTCGTCAACGTTTCCACAACCACCTAGATGTTATCATGACCGTGTTGAGATCGAAGTAAACCACAAACAAAATTCATGGCAATATGCTCCCACTTCCACCGAGGAATAGGAAGTAACTATAATAGCCCAATAGGTCTGCGATGCATAGCCTTAACTCGCTGAAAAATCTCACACCCTCGAACGTAATCAAAAACATCGGTCTTCATCGCTGGCCACCAAAAGAGACTACACACATCGGCATACATCTTGGTCTTGCCCAGATGAACTGTAAAATGTGAGCTCTATGCCTCACGAAGTATCTCATCGCGTAGCTCAGCTACTGATGGAATCCACAATCGCCCTCTAAATCTCAGGCATGAGTTTGTCGACTAACTTTAATCTGGATTACCTAAACTTTGAGTGAACTCCAAAAACCTTTCGTACTGCTTGTCAACCAGCTGACCATCAAGTACGCTCTGAATAGAGATTGTTTGAGTCCTCAATTGGCCACAAATCAATACTTTGGTGCTGGTTAGAGTATCAATAGAATACAACCTCTCGACCGCCTCGAGCAACCCATATTCATGTGTCATGTGGCAGGTAACAACCTCTGAGTCTGACCCTCTGCGGCTCAACGCGTCTGCAACCACATTGGCCTTCCTCGGGTGGTACTCCTAAGATAAATCATGATCCTTAAGGAACTCAAGCCAACATTTCTGTCTAATATTCAGATCCTTCTGAGTAAACAAGTACTTCAAACTCTTGTGGACAATAAACATCACAAACCTTTCTCCATAGAGATAGTGACTCCAAATCTTTAGTGCAAACACTACTGCCACCAACTCCAAGTCATGCGTAGGTTAATTCCTTTCGTGAACTGTAACGACCTGGAAATTTGGCTATTTGCGAATGATGATGTGTATTACATATTTATACTCGTATTTGAGTGACCAGATAGTGAAGTCGGTAAACGAGTAGAAAAACTGGATGAGCGGGTATGAACAGTTGGGTTACGGGTACAGTGGGGATTTAAAACACTGTAAAAATACAAATAAATGAATTTTTGGATAATTTAAATAATTATTTGACAAGACAAGGCGAGACTACACGCGCTACGGGAGTCAGGGAAAGGCAAGACGGACCGAGGAACGTCGTTTGAACACGAGGATGTCAGATAACTATGTGACAACCGGTCTATGCTTTAGGATTTTTAAAGTGACACAATCCCTTGTGAGGGAACCATAAGACCAACCTTGAGATGCGTGCTTGTGGAGTGATGAAACAAAGGTCTATAAATTAATATTCACCCTATCTACACCACACATAGCAAATCCACACTTTCACCACTCCCCCATTCTCCTTTTTTGCCTTGGGTGCACCACCACCGACCACTAGAGGCTCTGGGCGTTCAGACCTCGCTAGAGGTCTGTGCTTCTATCTCTATCTCTCTCCATAGGTGGGAGCTTCTATCCATGGGTGGGCGGGGCGTCTGTCTGACCAGGAACAAGTCGGGGACGACTCTCTAAAGCTCCAGTAGAGGCGGATCTCCTCCCCAACCTCGTGGCGGACAGGTGTTGAATATTTGAACACATTTCCCGTCTAGTCGGCTGGATGGGCACTACCTCGACCAAGGACTGGTCAAGGATGACATCATGGCGACTCACTGAAGTCCCTGATGGCCTTAGAGCACCCTATCACAGCATTGGTTTTTGGTTGTGTCTGTTTACATATTTGTTTCATGTATACCCTTTTTAAGGGTTTCCCTCGGCTGCCGGACCTCTTGGCTGGGTGGCGCCGCTGCCGTTGGCTGTCGTGACATGGAGAAATGTAGGGGACCCTTAAACGACTATGTTGGTGCCTCCCGATCCCCGGAGCAAGCAAAATAGCTGCAGTGGTTGTCTGCAGACTCATTATTTCATGTGATGTTATTATTTCTTTTATCTCTCGCCAAAAACCACCACTGTGGCAGCGTTGCTGGCCGGACTGCTGGTCTAGGAGGTTGTTGAGGACCATGCTAAACCTATGATGGTGTCTTGCAACCCTCCAATAGGCCCAAATCAGTGATGACAGGTATATTGACGTGATTTCATGTGTCGTTCACTTCTCACCGAAAATCGCCATACTTGGCGGCGCTGCATTCGATGCCGTGACTATGGGAGTGTCGGGGATCACACCAAACCCTTATGTGTGTCCAATAGCCCCCGAAGCATCCATATTGATGGTTGCAAGTTGTTGTAGTGATGAATTCATACGTTGGTTTTCATTGTCACGTCGAGTAGTCGTTCGACGTGTCGTAGAGCGTGCCCTAGCATTTCCATGCTGCAGTGGTACTCTACCGACGTCGTACAACACCAGCAACATTCAATACTCATTGGAACATGGCCAATTTGAGCTCTTATTGAGTCATGATTGTTAATCGATGTCGATGTTGTGTTACGTTGTCGAATAGTAGAGACGTCGTTGTTACGCCGCCGATCCTAGATGCTATAGCGTGACCAATTTACGACTGAGCCGAGCCTAAGATGTGTGATTAGGCTTACATGTGTTGTGGTTGCAAAATCCAATGGAGTCGTTGTGTTTCATTATGTTTCTGGTCATTTTGCCAATTGATTTATCGAGCTCTCAAGTCGTTAAAACATAGGGAAAACGCTAAAATTTCAACCAAAGTTAGTTAATGACTCGACACATTAATTAGAGTTTCCAACCTTGCCAGGTAGCGGGAAACTCGGGGATACGCGTTAGGATTTACGAGAGTGGTTATTCGCGGGTTATGTTAGACAGGTAAGTACACTCGCCTATGTGGCTGTGTATGTTAGTAAGCCAGTATGGAAGTCTCATGTAATTCATTATCATTTATTGCTATTCTTGCTATTAGCCATTGTTGGCGTTCAAATTCCATTATTTGCTTGGTATGTGTATTCTTGGCGTAAGTGTGTCGATATAGTATCATGTGGCCCACACTAGTTGGGGAAACTTGGGTATTTCCTATCAGAATTATTGCTACCCACAGTGTTGAGTGAACCTGGGTACTGATTTATGAAGGCGTCATGTGGCCCGCACCAATTGGGGAAACACGAGCCATGAGTGCTTGACCACCCCTGGTGTTGTGTGAACCTGGGCGCTGGATTGTTGTGGTTATTATTGTGGATTTTAGACTGCTTATGGGTCTCTCTTGACTCTTAGAATACGCATGTTTTCGATTGCTATCATTTTAGTATGTCTATCATGCACTTTGATCTATTTACATTCCTTCCTTTCAATTACAGCATGATATTTAGACTGTTTTATTTGATATTCATGAATTACTATGAAGTTCTTCTAGCTCACCGTCTAATTTGTGACGGTGGGTGCAGATTTACCAGAGCATTCGAAGGGTAAGGAACCTTGCTTGGGAGACTTTTTATGGGATATGCGGCTAGATTTGAGCACCTTAGCCTAGGTTATGTTCTATTTCTACTTGTATGTTGATTTCATTATTTATATACATCATGTTTGGTTTGACCTTGGCATCATAGGTCATTTGATATCATGTACAGCTTTACTTTGTTTCCGTTTGATGTACATGAATATTCCCGTTAACGAGGTTTCCACATATATAGATTCTTGATCTCTGTTTGACTGAGTTATTTCCCAACATACTGTTTAGTTAATTATTTCTTATCGTTGCGTATAACTTTCAATAACTCTTTCATAAAACTTGTAATTTGATAATTGGAGGCTGACTAGGCTCGTCAGATCGCCGAGCACTGACTCAGGGATTTGTACAAGTCTAGGCTGGATGTTCCCAAATGCATTGGGGATTTGGGGCTGTCACATGAACCTTCAGTTGTTGTGATGCGTATGCAGTCACCTCAAAACCCTTCCCTGACTCAATTAATACTTGCATCAGCGCGGTAGTCAAACGTTCCTTCAAAGTCTGTAATGCCTGCTCACAACCGTTTGTCCACTAAAATCTAACGTCCTTCTTCGTCAACTACGTTATAGGTGTTGCAATCTTCGAGAAGTGTCGTACAAAATGCTTGTAATATCCCGCCAAGCCAAGTAAACTACGAATATATGACACGGATCTCGGTGTAGGCCAATCTATAACTGCTCTGACCTTAGCGGGGTTTACTGACACTTTGCCTACTTTGACGATATGTCCAAGAAATCTAACCTTGGTAAACCAAAACTCGCACTTACTAAATTTAGCAAATAGCTGGTGCTCCTTCAGTAGCTGCAAAATCGTCTTGAGGTGCTCCTCATGATCCTCATGAGTCTAGGAGTAAATCAAGATATCATCGATGAAGACGATAACAAACTGATCCAAATACTGTCTCAACAATCGATTCATCAGATCCTTTAACATCGAGGTGCATTAGTCAGCCCAAAAGGCATGAATGTGAACTGATAATGTTATATCGAATGCGAAATGCAGTCTTCTCCTTATCCTCTCCTTTAATCCTCAGTTGATGGTACCCAAATCTCAGATCTATCTTTGAGAACCAGTGCACTCCTGTCAGCTTGTCGAACAAGTCATCAATGCACATAAGTGGACAGTTATTCTTCACTGTCACCTTGTTCAACTGCCGGTAGTCGATACACAATCGCAGGCTACCATATTTCTTCTTGACAAACAGAATTGGCGCTCCCTAGGGTAACATGCTCGAGTAGATGAAACCTAACTCTAGCAACTCATCTAGCTGACCCCTCAGCTCCTCTATCTCTTTCAGAGCCATCTAATACGGCGAAATTGAAATAGGTTTGGTCTTTAGGACTAAGTCGATAATAAAGTTGATCTCCCTTGGCGGTGGTAATCCTAATAGCTATGCTAGAAAAACATCAAGAAACTTGCACACCACTTGTACCTCCTCCAACCTAGTCATAGCTTATTCCGTCGTACTTAATACATTAGCGAACGTCTCAACATCTTCACTAATGGTGACTCTACCTCTAATGATAGGTAAACTAGTCGAAGTCCACTGAAAACTAAACTTCGGATACCCTAAAATCTAAAATATGACTCTCTTACTGACGTAGTGAATCTGTGTATGATAAGCACCCAACCAATCCATGCCTAGTAATGCATCAAACTCAAGGAACTCCAACCCTCTCAGGTTCGTTGGCATGATATGACCCTCTATCTCGACTGAACAATCAACATACAACAAGTTCGGGTACAACTTGTCCTCAGCAGCTATGCTAAGGATCAAGGGTCTCTCTAGTTTAGTAGATCTCAAAACCAATTCATCAATCATACGACCCGAAATAAATGAAACAGTAGTGCCTGAATCAAACATAACATGCATGAATCTACTGCAAATATAAACCATCAATAAGATTACGGGTGGCAATCGGATCTGGTGTAGCAAATACGTAAACCTACTCCTAGCTCTGCTGCTGCTGCTCTTAGCCCAGTCGTGGACATGTACCGATGAAATGGTCAATCTGTCCACACTCGTAACAAGCTCTCTAAGATCCCGCTCATGACTGATTGCTCTGTCCCTATCTCTGTGACTAACCAAAACTCTGCTATCCAGGGTCATATCTCTGACCTTGCCTATACCTTTGCCCCTGACCACTACCTCTGTCCCTACCACTGCTACTACCCTCAGCCTACTGATACTGTTGTCTCTGAGAACCTGAATGTGTTAGCTGCTATGGTGAACTAGCATAACTTCATGCTGGTACAGATGATACTTTTACTGTAGTAGGTGGAGATATAACATACCCTACACTCTGAGCTTGATCTCTCCAACCCCACTGTCTAGGTCTCTTCCTCCTACTATTACCTCTAGGTCCTCCCAGTGATTGTGAAGGTGCTGACGACGTCGCTGGTGCTCCAATATGTGTGCTCCTTAAGTTCTCACTAGCCATAGCCCTCTCATAGGCCTCTATAATATGCTCGGAGCTGTCTTCACTACAATAGAGCCAATCGAATCCAGTAGACCATGTACAAAGTAATAAGCCTGGTCGGTGTCAGTGTCGGCTATACCTCCCACATACTCCATCAAACCTAAGTACCGATCTATATACTTCAAAATGGACTCTCCGATCTGCTGTCTAATCATCTAAAACTCGGTCCTCTTCCGATTACAGAACGTAGGAGGAATATACTTCTTGTTGAACCTCTCCTTGAACTCAGCCCAATCCTTAGGCTTCCCCTTTGACACCACCGTGGTACGCCACCATACATCAGCCTCGTCGAATAGTAAAGCGGATGATATACTCGGCTGCATATGTGCTGGTATAGCCAATACATCTTGTATCTTCTTATGGCTCCTCTTAAACTTCTCTGCCACCTCAATATTAGTTCCCCTGTGAAGCTTCACCGATTGATATCTCATAAACTCATTAGCCTACCTTGCCTCAGCCATCGCCCAAATACCCATATCAGTCGGTGTGTTTGCGTATCCTCGGGCGGTGTCTCTGGTGTAGGAAGTATAACCTTTGTCTGTACGGGTGCCTCCCCAGCCACTATGGGTCTTACCGTAGCTATCGATGCTGCAGATGTGTCGTGGATGTAGGAGCACTCCCAGCCTGAGTAACAGGAGCTGCTAATGTAGTAGGTGATGATGCCACAGTGTGGAGGCCGAGAAGGGTGAGTGTGAGTGTAGGCCAACAATGAGAGTGAGAGAAAGAGAAGATGACGTCGTCCCGGTCTTCGGCCACCTCTGGCTTGGTCGGAGGTCCGATGCTTTGGTGATGGCAGTGGGGGAGAGTGGAGAGGAGAGGTGGCAGTGGTTTGGATAAAATGGTGAATAGTAGGGTTTTTGTTTGTTTATATATATGGAATAAGGGGGGTAAAATGACCCTTTTGCCCTTAAGTTTACACTTTCTTATTTTTTGAACAGTTGCTCTTATGGGTCTTTTACCTCATCATCTTAACTCAACACACATACACATCTCAATGCCAATCTCATGGCTTTCCTCATTATGCTGTGTCACTTTAAAAAATTTTATCCCATAGCCCATATGTTGCGAGACTATCTAACTCCCACATTGATCTTACATTTCTTCGGTCCGTATTTCTCCCAAATTTGGTTCGTCGTGCCCCTTTTTTTGCCACATCCCATCAACTAATTAATTAAATTAATAAAAATTAATTTATTTGTATTCTTTATTTATTTTTAACCTCAGTTTAACTAGGCGAAACCTCAGTCTACTAAAAATTACCCAAATGGCTCGAGACCCATAAAATACTAAAATACTAATATACACAATCAAATAATCATAAAATTACCTCGGTGTCGACTCCCGAAGTTTGAAATATTGTCCAGTATTCACATAGCTAGGTCACAATCCTGACAAGTGTAACGCAAGTCAAGTTAAATTTGAGGGTTGTTACAATCTCTTCCACTTATTAGGATTTCGTCCCCGAAATTTAAATTAATAAGTAAACTAAATTACAAACTTACCGGAATCAAACAAGTAAGGAAAGTGCTCGTGCATGTAGGACTCTAACTCCCAGGTCAGCTCCTCATTTCCATGAAATTGTCATTTCACAAGCACTGAAGGAATTTCCTTGTTCCTCAACGTCATGACCTTGCGGTCAACGATCTGGATCGGATGCTCCTCGTACGTGGCGTCGTCCTGAAACTCGATCTGGCTCAAGTTCACCGTCGGTCGCCGCCCTCCGCTTGACTTGTCTAGTCAAAGCATCGAAATGTGGAATACTGGATGAACACCGACGAGCTCTAGCTGTAACTCTAACTAATATGCAACCTTACCGACCCTCTTTACAATCTTGAAGGGATCGATAAACCTTGGAGTGAGCTTCCCTTTGATTTTGAACCGTTTGTGACCCTTCAGAGGTGAGACTTTCAGGTATACATTATCTCCCAAGTCATACTGAAGCTCATCGTGATACTGATCATAGTATTTCTTCTGCCGCTCTTGGGCACCCTTAAGTTTCTGACAAATCTGTCGTACCTTCTTAGTATGATCAATAATAATCTTAGGACCAACTGTCACAACATCCTCTGGCTCTGCCCAGCAAGAAGGTGATCTACAAGGCCTACCATAGAGCACCTCAAACGGTGCCATACCGATACTCGTCTGATAACTGTTGTTGTACGCAAACTCGCATAAATGAAGGTACTCTTCCATGACCCGCCGTACTCTAAAACACACATCCTGAGCATGTCTTCCAACACCTGGATCAGCCTCTCAGATTGTTCATCTGTCTGTGGGTGGAACGTCGTACTCAACTCCAATCTGGTGCCAAACTGAGCCTGCATGCTCTGCCATAACAACGAAGGGAACTGTGCCGATCTTACGCAATCGACAACGAAACTCCGTGCAATCTGACGATCTCGTGCTCATAGAGGATGCTCAATCTGTAAACTCTATGTGTAGTGGATAGCGCTATGAAATGAGTAGATTTCGTCAATCGATCCGCAATTACCCAGATGTTGTCGTGACCACGAGAAGATCGGGGTAAGCCACTAACGAAATCTATAAAAATGTGCTCCCACTTCCATCGAGGAATGGGTAGGGGCTGTAGCAATCCTCTAGGCCGTCAATGCTCAGCCTTCACACGCTGGCATATCTCACATGCTCGAATAAACTCCAACACATCAGACTTCATCCCTAGCCACCAGAAGAGGCGTCGCATGTTAGCGTACATCTTGGTTCAACCCAGATGTACAGAAAAAGGGGAACGGTGAGCCTCCTGAAGTATCTCGGTGCGTAAGTCAGCAGCCAATGGAATCCACAGTCACCCACGATACCTCAAGCAAGAGTATGTCGACCAACTCCAATCTGGATACACTGAACTGTCTACCATCTCACTGTAACGCTGGTGCGACTCATCGCCCTGTTGTCCCTCGAGAATAGTCTGTAGTGAAACGGTTTACAATCTCATTTGACTACACATCTGTGTCCTTGTAGTCGTTGGCACGTCCGCTAAACTCATCATCTTGGCAGCCTCAAGTAACGCATACTCGTGAGTCATATGACATACAACTACCTCTCCATCAGATCCTCTGTGACTCAAAGCATCAGCAACAACATTGGCTTTCCCCGGATGATACTCAAGTGTGAAATCATAGTCCTTCAGGAATTCAAGCCAATGTCTCTGTCTCAGGTTGAGTTCCTTTTGAGAAAAACAAGTACTTCAAGCTTTTGTGGTCTGTGTATAACTCGAAACGCACGCTATACAAGTGGTGTCTCCAAATCTTCTGCACAAATACGATCACCGCCAACTCTAAGTCATGGGTTGGGTAGCTCCTCTCATGAACTGTCAACTGTCGGGATGCATAAGTGATAAGTCTGCCCTATTGCATCAGCACACCACCCAAACCAATCTTCGACGCATCGGTATATACGACTAAGTCTTTTTCGGTCTCAGGCAATGCTAAGATAGGCACGGTCGTCAATATCTCCTTCATAATAGAGAATGCCTACTCACATTCTTCATTCCAATCAAACTTCGTGTTCTTCTACGTTAGTTTCATCATCGATGCAGCGATCTTGGAGAAGTCCTGCACAAATCGGCAATATTAACCTGCTAACCTTAGAAAATTACGAATCTATGTCACGGTAGTTGGAGTAGGCCACTCAATCATGGCTCTAATCTTCTCTGGATGAACAGCAACACCGTCAGCTCCAACTACGTGCCCTAGAAATCTGACCTCTGGCAGCCAAAACTCGCACTTGATAAACTTAGCGTAGAGTTGGTGGTCCTTCAGAGTCTACAACACTACTTGTAGATTCCCCTTGTGCTCCTCACGAGTCTTGGAATAGATAAGGATGTCATCGATGAACACAATCATGAATCGATCTAGGTAATCCCTCATCACTCGGTGCATCAAGTCCATGAACATCGCCGGCATATTAGTCAATTCAAACGGCATGACTGTGAACTGGAAGTGACCACATCTCATGCTGAATGTTGTCTTCTCTTGATCCTCAGACTTGATCCCGAGCTGGTGATGGCCTGACCTCAGATCTATCTTAGAAAACCATTGCGCTCCGATCAACTGATCAAACAAATCGTCAATATGCGGTAACGGATACTTATTCTTCATTGTAACCTTGTTCAATTGCCTGTAGTCGATACAAAGTCTCAAACTACTGTCCTTCTTCTTGACGAACAACAATGGTGCTCCCCATGGCGACATACTAGGATTGATGAAGCCCAACTCTAGCAATTCATCTAGCTAACTCCTCAGCTCCTCAAGCTCTCGAGGTGCCATCCTATATGGTGGTATCGAAATTGGTTTAGTCCCTGGGACTAAGTCAACAATGAAATTGATCATCCTCTGCAGTGGTAATCCTGGCAGATCCTTGGGGAATACGTCAGTGAACTTACATACGGTCGATACATCTACTATGTTAACTTCTTGTCTCACACTAGTACCATGACGCTCACAACAATCTTAACATCGCCACTCGTGGCCTCTCTGCCTCAGGTGAGTAGAAATAATGGTGTGTTACCCTGAATGCTAATCTATGTACCATCTGCCAACAGAATTGTGATCGTCTTCTCGTAACAATCGATATGAACATGGTACGCTCCTAACCAGTCCATACCCAACAATGCATTGAACTCAAGAAACTCAAGTACCCTCAAGTCAGCAGGAAACTCGTAGCCCTCTATCTCTACCGGATACTCAACACATAGAAAGTTCGGGTAAATCTTATCCCCAGTAGTCGTGCTAAGGATCAAGGGTCTACTGAGCCTAATGGGTCTCAACCCTAACAAGTCCACCATACGTCTAGAAATAAATGAAACAGTGGAACCAGAATCGAACATGGTATGCATGAATGTACTACAGATAGAAATCATACCCACAACTAGGTTTTGAGATGCCCCCTGATCTGGCTCAACTACTGCTTGCACCTGCTCCCTCTGGTGTTGATGATGTTGTCTGCATCCTCTCGGGTTGAGTACACTGAGCCTAGATATGGCCAACTCTGCCGCATCTGTAACATGTACGTGTATCCTGTGTACCCTGAGTCTGACCTAGTCCTCGCCTCTGTGTAGATCTCTGGGTCTGAGTCTGCCCTAACCTCTGTGTCTATCTCTGTCTACCTCCTCTGTCAGAATCTCTACTCGCCGTAGGCTGTCCCAGTGACTGTTGTATAGGTCTCATAGGTTGTGGAGGGTGACTAGCAAAGCTCGGCTTTGGTAGAGTCATTTATGCCAGTCGAGTAGGTGGTGCAATGGATCCTACACTCGGAGCTCTGGAATCTCGGTAACGGAGTTTGTTCTTCCTCCGTTTCTTGACCTAATGTTCCTCTAATCTAGTCTCTAATCTAACCGGTCTCGCCTCCTCGGGGTGAGAAATAAGGTAACTCTCTCTAGCCAGACTCCACTCGTATGCTCTCTAAAGAGTCTCTATGAAATAGTAGATACCATCGACCTTTAAATCTGCTGACCCTCCTGCATAAGGTAACAACTGAATAAACCTGCCTATGTAGTCCATCACTGGCTTTCCTACAGTCTATTGCAATGAAGTGAACTTATTCGTCTTTGCCCGTAAAATTGTCGGTGGGAAGTATTTCTGGTTAAACTGGGTCTTGAATTAGATCCGGTCTCGTGGAATGCCTCATGTAGTGACAATTGTATTCCACCAATTATTTGCCTTCCCTTGTAGCATAGATGAGGAAATCGTCGCTCTCATATGATTCTCAATTGCGATGATAGCATGAATCTTCTCATGATTCTTTAGGAAAAGCTCTACCGCTGCTACGTCTGTACCATCGAAAAACTTGACTGGATCGTGCCTCTTAAATTTTCTCCATTATCTCGCCTCAGCAATGGCCCTAGGACTCTTCTCCTAAGTAGTCTCTACAGCAGATACTGGTGTAGTTGGTGTCTCCACCGCTCGTACTGTCTCAGTCTATAATGAAGGTGTCTCCGCCTTGATCTGCGTACCTATCACAGCAACCGCTCCCTCGAGAATTGCCACTAACGAAATCAGAGCTGTAGATGCTGCAGCAATCAGAGTCTCTGCTCCCCGAGTAATAGTAGGTGGCAATGATGTAGTCGGAGTCTATGGTGTATTGGTAGCTGGTACGAATGTCCTCAATAGTCATAACATCTCCTGTAGCTGCTGGTCCTGTGCTGTGACTCTCTGTGTCAAGGCGTGCACATCATCTGCGCTAGCATATCATGTGTTGAAAATGACGCTATCGCCGCTCGGACCGGTCTGATCTGCCATCGTCATCTAAATATGGAAACGAATTTCTCGGATCAGTGGACAGCTACCGCATACAATATATTACAAACAACAATCGTAATATGTATAAACATCACATCTGACTTATCCTAACTAATCCCTCCAAACTAGAGTACTAATTAGGGTCGTAGGGTTTTTCACTCTAAGTTCAACCATTCCTAACTTCTGCTGTCTTAACGGTTTGTGTTTTAAATCAAGAGTCAGGTCGTTATAACCTCAGGCTATGATACCAACTCTGACGGCCCCAATTTCCTCGTGCAATTGGGTACGCCCGGCATAGACCCGTGTAGGCCCCGAGTCATCACTCAGCAATCTGACGAGCCTAGTCAGCCTCCGATTAATCAATTTGACCATTTATGAAAGAGTTATTGTAATAGTACACAGCAGAAGACTAAACAAGTATAATAAGGGAAATAACTCAATCAAAGGGAAATGTAGGAATCTATAAGTGTGGAAAACCCTGGGTATTCATGTACAATTCGATATGCATAGATACATGATACCAATCTCATAAAAAATACCAAGTTCTATAACCCAAAACATATGTTGAAACGATATACAAGTAAACAAAACATATACACAAACCATAAAGCCTCCCTGATCCTACTGCTAGTCCTCAAAGTAGGTCTACTAGGCAGGGCCCCTTGCCCTTGCCGCTCTCTTCCCTATTTGCACCCACCGTCACAAACTAGACGCAACTCAAGAAATCTAAAGTAGTGCCAGAAGAATATAACGACAATTTATGATTTAACAAGTAAAGCAGTCTAAATATCATGCAGAAATGAAGTAGTAGGAAAGTAAGTAAATCAAGTGCATGATAAACAGTCTGATAGATAAACAATCAAAATTTGCATGTCCTAAGATTCAAAAGAGATGAGTGGTCTAATTTCACAGCAATATGGCAAAGATCTCGCAAGATCTCCCCGTGCAATGTCACAATATTAGCGCAGCTTGAAATCGAGAGGCATCGCAACACCTCTCGAATCTAGTACCCAGTACACACAACACTAGGGGTGGTCAGTTACCCATGAAGGAGGCACCCTTATTGTCCCAACTAGTGCAGGACCACGTGATACCTTTGAGACACACACTCATACCGAGAACATACAACCAAGAATATGGAAAGAAATATCAAACAAGGGATCAATTCAACAATATTAATGAACAGAGGATGTATAAATCACATGCTATTTCTTTACCGGCCTAATAACACACACACATACAGTGTACGTATATACTTACCTGATGATAAGTGTTAATTTAGGCATAATTTACTATAGGTTATTAGGTGTAATTGGACTATATTTATTTTATTTTATAGTGATAAATGCATATTTTAGGAAATTAGTGACTTATTGGAATAATATGAAAATATATATCTAATTATATTTCACTTTCTTTTTTAGGAGAAACAGAGTGCACAGTTGGATCCGGGGCGGAAAAATACTCAAAATAGAGTATATACATGAAGAAATTGGACACCGGAGGGTTTGTGTTAGGGGGTACACAAGAGTAGGTAAATTGAAGTTTCAGATGACACGTGTCGTGCACCCATTGGTCCGGTAGCGTCGCACACAACCGTTCACCCAATCAGAAGACACCACGTCGCCCAGTTCCACCAACTGCAGCGCGTCACGTCATCCTCACAGCTCACTGTCTCGCCAGCAGCCGTTGATTCTCCTCGGGATGCGCGTAAGCACAAACTCCCAATTTTTCGCATGACTTACTCGAATTCGTTTTCGCACAATGCATGCCACGTGTCGTCAGCGCATTTGTCCAGCGCGTCACCAGCTCACCATCCAGCCACTCATACGCTGTCGCGCGTCGCCTAGTCAGCACTCCAGCACGTCATCAACAGCTGTCTCGGCCAATCAGAATACGCCACGTCAGCGTACCACAGTTTCACAGCCAATCACAGCGCGACACGTCAGCAGTACCAGAATTTCAACCAATCATAGCCTGACAAGTGTCCTGACATGCACAAAATGCCCAAAACACTTTCAAATCCAAAAATCACTCCTGAAACTACAAAAATTGGTTTTTCTCACCTCCAGAGACCAAATTTTAGGAAGAAAAAAGATATTAGGACTTAGGAATAGAAGAGAGGATAGGAGGATCTATTTTATTTTTCTTTTAGTTTAGTTTTTAATTATGTCTAGCTAGTTCCTCCATCTAGGTTGAAGGTGGATCAGTCAAGCCTACGACTTGGGAATCTTCATGAGGTTTATTTAATTTTAATTATTACTAAGTCTTTTCTATTATTTATTTTCTTTGGTATTATTTGAACAATTGAGGTTAAACACTAGTTTAAACCTTAATTTATATGCCAGTGAGTCGTAAGCACCCATGCTTGTGCAATAAGACCACACTAGTGGCAATTGACTTTACCAATTGATTAGAACCTTTTGGGACCGGTTAAATACCTTAGGGATCTAGGCTAAATCGGGAGCACTAGCGATCCGGTTGTCTAGGTGTAGTGTATTCACGAATCGTGGTAATGCGACCAATGTGTTAAATCTGGAACACTAGCGATTAGGTTGTGTGTTTGGTTAGGGAAGTAGTCAACGGTTGTACCTTAGCTATCGAGATTAGGAAGTGCGAGGAACCGTGTGCGTCACCGGGTCTATAGCTGCATTAGATCTTAGATTAGTTCTCATCTTTTATAAACCGACAATTAATAAATTCAATATCAAGTTGTATGGTGAGACGGTGAAACTAAATACCTAGATTTATTTCCATTTAATTTCTTTATTTTTAAATATTTATATATTTCCTCTAAAACTCTAATTTCTTTTTTTTTGTATTTTTCTCTCATTAGAAAGACACCAATCTCTGTGGGATCGACCCTTTACCATTATCTACAAAATAGTTGGTCTAGGTTAATATATTTTATTGATGCATTCGGCGCACGTCAATTTTTGGCGCCGTTGCCGGGGATTGGTTTTTCTTTCTTTGGTTTTTGTTGTATATTTATTTATTTATTTTTGTATATAGTCCCTTGTTTTTAATACTTTTGCAGGAAATTTCTCAATGGCCTCCTACTACCATAATTATGATCGATTCGAAGACTCATACTATCATGGTATGAATAGGGTAGGTATGTCATATAATGGACATCATTTTTCTAACTCGCAATCTTTTATGCAACAGGTCGAGGCTTGTGATTTTTATGGGGAATCCTTTCATCCCACGTATGCGTGTCCTTACCATCCGAAGTATGGAAATCATCACAGTTCTAGCTATGCATCGCCACAACCCGATTTCTTTATGTCTAGGCCAAGTCCACGGAGTCCTCAACAAGAACGGAGAACCATTGAAGACATGGAGAAAGATATGATTCTAACTGGCTTTCTCCAAGCACCAAAAAATACCCCTTTGACGACTGGAGAATTCATCATATCAGCAGGACACATATAGTTCCAGACGGAATTAGCCTTCAAGGGATATAATAAGGTATTGTTTGGCGACTGTGCAAGATATGAACCTCACCGAGCAAGAATTGGACCATTGGATTGAACAGAGAGATCAAGAAGCTGAAGAAGAAATAAAGTCAATTCTCCAAAAGATATCAACTGTGACCATGAGTGCAATCCCATTGGAGAGTGTTAAGGTAAATGAGGTTACACCAATTGAGGACTATTGGAGTGAACCAGAGGAAATAATTGAAGTTTCCTTACATGAGCCAGACATTAGCATTGCGCATAATAAAGCGGATGAAGCCTAGAAAGAAATTGATGTCATTTTAGAAAGGCCAGAGGAACCGCAAAAAAGGAGCAAGGAAGACCAACCTCTGGTGTTAGTGACGCCACCCACCCTCCCACGCTTACCTGTTAAATTTCCAAAGAGGGTGGTCATAAAGGAGCGTTCACAGATCTTTTACACGGCTGACACCTTTGTGTTAGATGACGATAATGCGATAGATTCATATGTGTTAGAGGTCCCGGATGAGCTCCTACATCTGAAGGAGGGCATGTATAATGAATTTTCCAAAGCTGTAGAGGCGCCATTCGTTGTCGACATTTCGAAAGGAGAGGGCATCACGTGATCATTCATGACAAGTCGAGCTAACAAATTTAACCAAAAGCGCTATTGGGAGGCAGCCCAAGTTTTTTATTTTTATTTTTTATGTTTTTTAGCTTGCTTATTTTTATATTTGTTAAGTGTACTCACCATTATCCCGTTTTTGACTATTTACAGGTGTTTGATACTCGTTTGTTGAAGCACCAGAGTTGAGAGTTTGATATCACTGTTGAGGTTCTCTGGTTTACATGGTTAGTTTGATTGGGATTTGGTAAGTTCTAGGTTTTAGATTATTATGTTAGTTTTGAGTCTACTGGAGGTAATTAGATGTATATTCCCTAGCTTTCCTGAATTGAGCATTTTTATCACCGTGCTTCATATTTCATGAGATATTATAGTCCATTAGGTTTTGCATATTCATTTTAGCATGTTATTTCCCCTTACTTATTTCTTCCACTTCCATGTTCTTTTCACCTCGTTCCTTTTCATTTTGTAGTTCATAGCCTCATTCTTGTTTTAAACCTTGAGGACAAGGTTTGGGATAAGTTTGGGGGTGTTTCAGGTATAGTGGAGTGCATGAATGAATGGATTAGCACATGACAGGTATGATCGTTTTATTATTTTTATGCATATTTTATGGGTTTGGTAAGTTATGGTGGTGTTTTTCTATTCTTTTCACATCATTTTCTTGTTATAACATGCTATGCATTACATCATTTAGGTTAGTAGTAGTTTATAGTAGTTCATGCATTTTTTTTTTATTTTTTATTCTTTCTTTTTTTTGTTACATTATAGATTCTAGGCATGTTTAGAGTTATTTAGTTGCATGTAACGTCGCCTAAAATCTTTTTGAGTGATTTTGATTGTGGATATGAGTTCAAATTAATCCACTTTTTAGACTTGAACCCTTTTGAATATTAGGAGTTGTACTTAATTTAGAGTGTGTCCAACATCTTTGAGGTTACTTATAAGAGAGCTAGTATGAAGTTTAGGCATTGTGCTAGAGACCAAAAAGGCAGGCAGTCCTATTTTGCAGGTTTTCAGATTTCTAGGGTGCTAGAACAAAAATGTAGCTCGCTTGAGACATCAATTCATATGACTTGACCACTTTTTGGGAATAATTTAGACTTGAACATGCATTGGATGACTTGTCTGATTATAGTGAAAGTGAGAAGGGTCAACAAGAGTTTTCTAAAATAATTTTTAGAGAGTCCCACAGATTCCATAGGAAAAGGAGCAGGGAATCTTGTGGTGGAAAAAAGTGAGAAAATCGGTCCATAGGAAATGGAGCAGGGACCGTACTACTTTTAAAATTTTTGTAGAAAATAGAGTTTATATACGCATAAAGGCGAAAGTTTATGAAAACTCTTTAAATTAAAAGATTTGACCGAGTACTTATAGCTAGATCAATTGAGTTATTTCAATGTGTTGTTCCGCATTTTCATATTTAAGTCTGATTATCACTCTGGTGTGTTTAGACAACATTTATGGATAGTGTGTTGTATTTTTCGTTCATAGTCCCTTTTTCGGTATTGATGCACTATTTATAAGAAATTCTGGACTTGTGTTCTTTGATATAATGACTCTGTAAAATCTTGAGTAGTTGAAGGCTCTTGTCTAGACTGATTCTAGTTTTTGAAATGGCGATTTTCATTGATGTTTAGAATCCGTTTTCACATTATTTGACTCCAAACTTCTTTTAGGTGATGGTCTCTTGAGCGGCATACTTGACTTGGTAAAGGGCATAGGTTTTTTTTTAGGATTAGTCATTGTAGTATAGGAATAGAGTATAGGTTTTCATTCACTCCTTTGCTCGGGACAAGCAAAGTCTAAGTTTGGGGGTGTTTGATAAGTGTTCATTTAGGCATAATTTAAGATAGGTTATTAGGTGTAATTGGACTATATTTATTTTATTTTATAGTGATAAATGCATATTTTAGGAAATTAGTGATTTATTGGAATAATATGAAAATATATATCTAATTATATTTCATTTTCGTTTTTAGGAGAAACAGAGTGCACGGTTGGATCCGGGGCAAAAAAATATTCAAAATAGAGTATATACTTGAAGAAATCGGACACCGGAGGGTTTGTGTTGGGGTGTACACAAAAGTAGGTGAATTGAAGTTTCGGATGACACGTGTCATGCACTCATTGGTCCGGTAGCGTCATACACAGTCGTTCTCCCAATTAGAAGACGCCACGTCGCCCAATTCCACCAACCGCAGTGCGTCACATCATCCTCACAGCTCATCATCTCGCCAGCCGCCGTTGATTCTCCTCGGGATGCGCGTCAGCACAAACTCCCAATTTTTCGCACGACTTACGCGAATTCGTTTTCGCACAATGCATGCCACGTGTCGTCAACGCATTCGTCCAGCGCGTCATCAGCTCACCATCCAGCCACTCATACGCTGCCGCGTGTTGCCTAGTCAGCACTCCAGCACGTCATCAACTGTTGTCTCGGCCAATCAGAAGATGCCACGTTAGCGCGCCACATTTTCACAGTCAATCACAGCGCGACACGTCAGCCAGTACCAGAATTTCAACCAATCACAGCCTGCCAAGTGTCCTGACATGCACAAAATGCCCAAAACACTCCCAAATCCAAAAATCACTCTCGAAACTACAAAAATTGGTTTTTCTCACCTCCAGAGACCAAATTTTAGGAAGAAAAAGATATTAGGACTTAGGAATAGAAGAGAGGAGAGGGGGATCTATTTTATTTTTCTTTTAGTTTAGTTTTTAATTATGTTTAGCTAGTTCCTCCATCTAGGTTGAAGATGGATCAGTCAAGCCTACGACTTGGGAATCTTCACGAGGTTTATTTAATTTTAATTATTATTAAGTCTTTTCTATTATTTATTTTCTTTCGTATTATTTGAACAATTGAGGTTAAACACTAGTTTAAATCTTAATTTATATGTCAGTGAGTCGTAAGCACCCATGTTTGTGCAATAAAACCACACTAGTGGCAATTGACTTTACCAATTGATTAGAACCTTTTGGGACCGGTTAAATACCTTAGGGATCTAGGCTAAATCTGGAGCACTAGCGATCCGGTTGTCTAGGTGTACTGCATTCACAAATCGAGGTAATGCAACTAATGCGTTAAATCTGGAGCACTAGCGATCAGGTTGCGTTTTTTGTTAGGGAAGTAGTCAACGGTAGTACCTTGGCTATCGAGATTAGGAAGTGCGAGGAACCGTGTGCGTCACCGGGTCTATAGCTGCATGAAATCATAGATTAGTTCTCATCTTTTATAAACCGACAATTAATAAATTCAATCTCAAGTTGTATGGTGAGACTGTGAAACTGAATACCTAGATTTATTTCCATTTAATTTCTTTATTTTTAAATATTTATATATTTCCTCTAAAACTCTAATTTCTGTTTTTTGTATTTTTCTCACTTTAGAAAGACATCAATCTCTGTGGGATCGACCCTTTACCACTATCTAAAAAATAGTTGGTTTAGGTTAATATATTTTATTGACGTGTTCGGCGCGCGTCACCTGACTAATCGCGACCCGGTACCACTCCAAGACTCTAACGCGTTCCCCGCGAGTTCTCGACTACCTGATAAAGGTTTAAATCCCGAATGTTGATTTAGAGTTAGTACCTCGCCTTAGGGTGTTTCTTGTATGTTTAGTTCAAATACAATTAATTAAGGCGACTCAAACCATTGTGGACCAATCCATCTCTATGGTTATTGTCCTTTTCACAAAACATATCCCTCTTTGGCTCTTGTTAGGCTCATTTATCAAGTCCATACTCACCTAAGTAATATATTTGTATGGACTCTTATTGGGCCTGAATCCATAAGCCCACTTTATATTTTATGTTTTTGTTTTTTTGGGCTTCTAGTTGTACCTTTTGAATTAGGCCTTTATTGGGCTTTTATTTGGGCCATAACCTAACCCATTTACATAACACTAATATGTGTTATGCACCATCATTAGGTAAGGTGTGTTTGGCCCTTAGTGGGTCTTAACACAAGCCCATAACCTACATTTTACATAATGTTAAACTAAGTATTAAAGGCACATATACATTATTTCTTTTTATTCAATACACACACATGAAATGACACACCCACAACCAAGTACACCCCACTGATGTGCACACCCTCATGTCACACCCCACTGTTGTGTGCACACAACACCCCACTGTTGTGTGCACACAACACCCCACTGTTGTGTGCACCCCATTGTTGTACACACCCACACACACACACATGGTCGATTCACATAATGTACACACACATGCACAAAACGTGGTTGTTGGACATGGGGGGTGTTGGGTTTTGGGGTTTATGCGCAGCGGAGATTTCAAAACAATTTTTGAGAAAAACCCCAACAGGATCCGAATCTGATTCCATTAAAACGCGTTTATACTATGAAAACTTAATCATACCTCACTCGTAATGTACCTTTCTGAAGGTACCTTCGCTGTCAACAACGAACGCCCTCTATCAGCAGTCCACACACGAATGGCGGCCGAGATTTGAAGTGCTAGCTTCGAGAGAATACTAAACCTTTTTGTTTCTCTCCAAAACGATTCAGAGCATACCAAAAACCTCTAAGTCTTTTCTTAAAACGAAAATAGAGTTTTGGCCTTTTTTTCCTTTTTGTGTACATGTATTCTAACTCAAAGCGTCTATTTATACAACCCTTGTATATAGACGGTTAAGTAAATTACACATATACCCCTACTTAAAGAAATATAAGTCTAATACACTACAAGGACGTTTCTGTCATGAATTTTATCATATAAAATTCATTTTTCTGAACCATCTTAAAATCTCGCAAAACCATTCTTAGTGTGCGACCCAATAGGCTCATACAACGTTGGCAGTGTACCAAAAACACATTTTGGTATACAAGTCATAAGCGGCCTCTAGCAAGACATTATGACTACCCAAGTTATATGAATATCAAATCGATACAACCTAATCAATAGTGTATATAATATCCTTTTGTCACACGATATCCTTTTAATCAAACATAAGGCATGGAATTGTCATCCAACATGTTCAATCGTACTAGTCTCGATTTCTAGGTAGATGAAAATATCTAAGTGACATTGATCAATATCAATTCACTTAGACTAGGCCTTTTAACAGGTCTAACACATCGAGGGATCCATTGGATATCTCTCTTTATATGAGAGGGACAAATTCTATCTCGATTACACAACTTCACCACATTATTCACACAGTATCCAATCACAACCTTTATAATCGTCCGGTTAAAGACAACGTTTGATTGCATCAAATCATTGTATTCCTAATGTTGAAGTCTCTGGTAATTTCAAGTCAGAGGACTAAAAATATACCTATCATGAGAAACAACTATGACTTAGTCCATGTGATGTTCTCATAGCGGGTCGGTCCAGTACTTTGTTCCCTAACAAGTACTCATCATCTTGATTCGTATTCCTATACGTATGATCATCGTATGATCATCAAGCAAGACTCACACTAGTCTTAATTCATTATAGTTCCTAGTATAATAATCGACTAGGGACATTTAGGATATTTCTGTAAATACCCATGGATCTTATTATAATGTAAACATGCAAATCAATTATAATAAACAACAACTGAAATCCTCTATTTTATTAACTAAAATGTATTCATAAAGACTGTTATGGATTGACCTAGGGCACATTTCCCAACAGGGGGAAGAGGTCATCTCCGATCAGCGACGTCGTAGGAGAGTCCCCTCCAATCAGCCTCGACTGAAGGATGACACACCAGCCACGGTGAGCCCAAAAATAGTCCTAAAGCTGCTATGGAAACAATTCAAAAACGGCTTGAAAGCACACTCATACTCGTCGGGAAAAATGACCCATTCGCTGGACGTGAGGCCCTCCGAGGATGTCGAGACCCACGTGGGTGGTCTACGCCTAAGGTCCCGATCGGAGAGACCCCACGGTGGTCGAACAGTGGGTCAGAAAAGTGGTGTAAGGCGACACCAAAAAAAAAACTATTGTGAGTGAGAGAGGACTGCCGAGAGAGAAAGAATAGAGAGAGATGGGAGAGGCTCACCTAGGTGTCTCTGGTGGGTGGTGGAGGTTCCGACACTGTGGTGGGTGGTAGTGGTAACGGTCCAGTCGGAGGAGGCGAGCTGCCACAACGAGAGGCCAAGAAGGGTGAGTGTGAATGTAGGCCGACAATGAGAGTGAGAGAGAGAAAATGACGTCGTCCTGGTCTCCGGCCACCTCTGGCTTGGTCGGAGGTCCAATGCTTTGGTGATGGCAGTAGGGGAGAGTGAAGAAAAGAGGTGGCGGTGGTTTGGAGAAGATGGTGAATAGTAGGGTTTTTGTTTGTTTGTATATATATGGAATAAGGGTAAAATGACCCTTTTGCCCTTAAGTTAACACTTGTTTATTTTTTGAACAGTTGCCCTTATGGGTCTTTTACCTCATCATCTTAACTCAACACACATACACATCTCAATGCCCTTATGTTGTGTCACTTTAAAAATTTCTATCCCATAGCCCTTATGTGCAAGACTATCCAACTCCCACATTGATCTTACATTTCTTCGGTCCGTACTCCAAAATTTGGTTCGTCGTCCCCGTTTTTTTACCATATCCCATCAACTAATTAATTAAATTAATAAAAATTCATTTATTTGTATTCTTTATTTGTTTTTATCCTTCGCTTAACTAGGCGAAACCTCACTTAACTAAAAATCGCTCGAACGGCTCGAGACCCGTAAAATACTAAAATACTAATACACACAATCAAATAATCATAAAATTACCTCAGTGTCGACTCCTGAAGTTCGAAATACCATCCAGTATTCACATAGCCGAGTCACAATCCTGACAAGTGTAACGCAAGTCAAATTAAATTTGAGGGTTGTTACATTCTCCAATAATAGAAGTTCCAATAATAATATATAAAGTCCTAATATGAAAAAATACTAAAAATTGGTCTCTAGATATGAGAGAGTAATTTTTGTGGTTGGTAAAGTGATACGCTCGTCGAGGAGCATCTGTGGCTGTTTTAGGTTTTGGCAAGTTCTGGACACGTGTCAGCACTGCATTGGATGGGAAGTTAGGGACACTGACGTAGCAGGCGTCCATTGGTTGAGTGGAGAGGTGATGATACGCTGCTTGGTCAAGCTTGCGACACTTAGCGGGCGGCAGTTGTGTACGCGAATGCAGAGAAAATTGTAAGAATTCGTGCATCAATCAGGGAGCTTGTGTGGCCACACATCTCGAGGAGCATCACGTGATTGGGAGAGAAGAGTTATATGCTTGGCGACGTGGCATCACGTGATTGGTGCACTGAGTGAACGAGACAACGTGGCAACAAGTGATTGGAGCAAAGGCAGTTATGTGACGTTGCTGGCCCAATGAGAATTCGATACATGGCACTGTTGGACTCCAATTACTCAATTGTTAGTGTGTATTTCGAGACAAATCCTTCGGCATCTGATCATTGTAAGTAAATACTTTATTTTGAGTGTTTTTTAGCCTCGGATTCAACCGTGCACTCCATTTCACCTGAAAATGAAAACTAAATATAATTATATGTATATTTTAGAAACTTTCCATATTAAACTATATTAAAATAAACCACTAAATCCCTATAAGTACTGACTTATCAAATACCCCCAAACTTAAGACTTTGCACGTCCCGAGCAAAAGTGTAAATGACAACACAAACTAAATTAAACTAGACTAGACTCCTAATGTAGAAATGTACTAACTAAACTAATCCTATACTTATACCCGATTCAAAATTCATGGAGTTCCTTTGAATAACATAGTCGCCAAGTAAAAGGTCAATCAAGAAATTTCAGAGTTATGATATGTCAAGACTCGTAAACGCAATTAAGATCACACTTTAAAGACATAGATTTGGTCAAAACAATGGCCATCAACTACTTACGAGTTTTCTTAGTCTATGCATTCAAACATGCAAATTCAAAATTGCACTTAATCTAGTGAAAGAACTCGAGCTAAATCTTTTTTATTTGAGGGGATTTCACAAACTTTCACCTTTAGTCATTCAATATATAGACTTTATTGTTTTCTCCACATTTTTTTTCAAGTAATACGGTCCCTGCTCCATTTCCTATAGACTGCTTTTATCACTTTTTCCCATACAAGATTCCCATGCTCTATTTCCTATGGAAACCTGTAGGACTCTCTATATTAAGAAAACTCTTGTTAGCTCTTTTCACCTTCACTATGATAAGCAAATTCTCCAATGTGAGTTAAAACACTATCACTTGCACAATTTTGACTGTCTGCCCATTTTGTTATCTGGCACAAAGCTTAACCATCATACTAAGTCTCTAATCATGAAATCATAAAAATGCTGAGTTACGGGTTTGATTGAATGTTTCTCCTAATTTTTCTTGAGTTTCAAGTCAAAAAGCAACCATAATGCACTCATCCATAACCAAAGGCATGAAGCAAAGTTTTGGGTGACTCTAAATGCAACATATGACACTATGTAAGGTCAAAATGCAAGAACAAACATAGATAGACACATGTCTACTAATAATAATAAATACTATACTAAATACATGCATGAAATATATCATATCCTTTTGAAATGGAAAATAAAAGTATCAATGAAAAGGAAAGAGAAATGGAATGATAGGATAATGAGAAAAACACCACCGTTACCATCTTCAACTGCATAATTTAAAAAATTTAATGATCATACCTATGGTGTTTAGCAAGAAAATCCATCCAACGTAATCCACAATCCCTAAAGTACCCCCAAACGTATTCCGAACCTTGTCCCCAAGGTTAAAAACAAGTCAAGTGATCCACACACAAAAAATAAACAAAAGTGTGTAAGAACATGATGGTGATAAGAAGAACAAAATTATACAAGTTCATGCAAAATAAATAAAAAAAATAAACAAAATGAATAAACAAAATAATACTTATCAAAATTTGAGCTGCCTCCCAATAGTTCTTTTGTTTAAAGTCATTAGCTTGACTTGGCATATTTTTTCACGTAATGCCTTCCAATAAAGAGTATCCAAGAATGATACTCTCTCCTCTAGCATTGGGCAGTGAAACAGACACGCCCTGTTCATAAATGAGAGCTTATCTGGGACTTCTAACACAATTGAACTTATAATTTTTGAATCGCCTAACACAAAGGTGTCGGCGGTGCAAAAATTCTTCAAACGCTCTGTTTCTTCCACCTCCGTATTAAAATCATCAAATATATACGGGAGGGTGGTGGGTTCACCAATACAAAGGATTGGTCTTCCTTGCTACCTTGTTGTAGTTCCTTTGGTCTTGTTAAAGTGGCTTCAATTTCTTTTTCGGCTTCTTCTTCTTGAGTTTGTGCCATACCGATCTCTGGCTCTACGGCATGCTCATTTACCTCAAAACTCATCAATATGACATCATTCAAAGTCTCCTCTTCATCACAACTTAATAGCACAGGAAACTCTTCTTCTTCAAGTAATCTCTCAGGTGTAGCATTCATTTCACTAGATAGAGTTATCATATTTCGAAGGCTCAAACTCATGTCTTTATAGTGTTGTTCCATGTTTTCTTGATGTCGTAAGGTGTCTTGGTGGAACCTTTCAGTATTGGAGACGTATTCTTTGACCATATCTTCAAGATATCGCTCATCTAGTTGAGGAGTTGGTGGGCTTGAAAGGGGATAACTCAAGTCGGGTTGTAGCGATACATTATTCTAATAAGGATAACTTCCATACTCAAAATTGTAAGGACAAGCATCGGTAGAATGAGCAAAATCTCTGCAAAATCCACAAACCATGACCTGTTGAAAATAAGAAGGCCAATTAGAAAATTCAAGTCCATAATTTGACGTACCTCCCATTCATACTTTCATAGTATGAGCCTTCGAATTGACTATAATTTTCATAATAGTGGCCATCGCGGAGTTACCTGCAAACATGCTAGAAACAAGGGTATAAAGAAACTACAAATAATAAAAATAAATAAATAAATAAATAAAATCAAAGAAAGAAAAACTAATCCTCGACAACGGCGCCAAAAATTAACGCGCGCCGAACGCGTCAATGAAATAATACCTTAAACCAACTATTTGTAGATAGTGATAAATGGTCAATCCCACAGAGATTGGTAATCTTTATAAGTTTCTAAAAGAAAGGAAAAATAGTGGTTTAGAGAAAATGACTTAATTAACTAATATAATAAATAAGAAATTAAATAAATAGAAGAAATAGCTTGACAAATAGTTAATTAAAATACCTAGGTCCGCGGTTCCACAAGACAGGAACAAAATTCAAAGTAATATCATGGTCTCCAATATTTCCCAATAAATAATTAATTTGAATTCTCTTATATTAGCTATAGAAAATCGACATATGCTAAAAATTCCTTATTCCCCTAATCTCGATAACTAGGGCATCTGCCACTAACTACTTCCCTAATTAATGCATAACCCTAGACATCCGCTAATAAAGTTTAACACACTAATCGAAGTAATAAACATCTCTGGGAATACTAATCCTAGATAACCGGGTCACGTTTACTTCCAATTTATCCTAGATACAATTGTTGTACACTTAAAAACTGAAAGGTTTTGACGGCAATCGGGTGAGAGTTTGTTACTTTTATTTTTCCAAAAGCACAATTATCGATACAATTAGGTCAATTGACTAAAGATTTTCAACCTAGAAGCATACAATGGGCATATACATACCCTAGATTTAAACCATATTCATGAAAATCAGCAACAATAAAATAGAAGAAACTGAATTAAATCAAATAATAAAAATAATATATCTCACAAGTTATGCCATGAATCAAGAATCTTGACTTGTTTCGCCTCTGACTTAGGCAAGGATTTGCTTAACTGAACATGGTCTTCACAAAACCCCAAAGAAAAATAATGAAGAGAGTTCTCCAATAATAGAAGTTTCAATAATAATAATAATACCTAAAGTCTTAATATGAAAAATTACTAAAAATTGGTCTTTGAATATGAGAGAAAGTAATTTTCATGGTTGGAAAAGTGATACACGCGTCGAGGAGCATTTGTGGCTGTTTTGGGTTCTGGCATGTTCTTGACACATGTTAGCTTTGGATTTGATGGGAAGTTGGGGACGCTGACGTAGCAAGTGTCTATTGGTTGAGAGAAGAGGTGATGACGTGCTGGTGGGTTGAGCTTGCAACACGTGGCATGCGATAGTAGGGTACGCGCATGCAGAGAGAATCGCATGAACTCATGCGTCAATCTGGAAGCTTGTGTTGGCACGCATTAACAGGAGCATCAAACAACTGGAGAGAAAAGTTGTATGCTTGGTGTGTGGCATCACATGATTAGTGCACTGAATGAACGAGATGACGGGCAACATGTGATTGCCACATAGGTAGTTATGGGACGCGGCTGGCCCAATGAGAATTAGACACGTGGCATTACTGACTCCAATTACTCAACTGGTAGTGTGTATTTCGAGACAAATCTTCTAACTTCTGATCACTGCAAGTAAATACTTTATTATGAGTATTTTTCTACCCCAGATTCAACCGTGCACTCCATGTCACCTGAAAATGAAAACTAAATATAATTACACATATATTTTTAGAAACTTTCCATATTAAACTATATTAAAATAAACAACTAAATCTTTATAAATACCGACTTATCAGTGCCCTAGATTATGGAAGTGGCGATAAGGGAGTCCAGCGGAGAAATTGAAGTCGTCAGATACTCTAAGCTTTATGCAGCTGATGTCCCCTCACCAAAAGGGATCATCATAAGAGTGACGCTTTGCCTGTAAGCATCACTCATAAAGCAAATCCTAGTATCAAGGCAAGCCTTACGGAGAAGCAACAACCTAACCCTCTTAGAGAAAATGATAGGGACCAACTGCCCAAATAGTTCCTACTATGAGGAAATAATGCAACCCAAGAGTAAATACTAGAATTTAAATAAAGCTATTAAATAAACATGCAGAAATAAATACAGGCAACTGTGCTCATCGGATGGATAGATAATAGTGAAAGCTCGAAGTGTGTTCCTAGAGCATAGGGCAAGACTAGCCCTATAATTTGAACTCTTCCACAAAGTACTGCTGGGGAGTCTGACTTAAGCAGGGCCAATATCTGGATCCGCTAGGTGGTCGTCGTGGTACCTACAACGCACCCACACATGTCCCGATGTGATTCCCAAGTCGAACTATTCACCGAGTTTCCCTAACACATGCGTTATGGTCTAATGGGCATACACACTAGAATGGCACGGAGGGAACCCTGCTCAATGTCCGTCAATTTGATCATAACCAGGAGTAGAATATTGAAATAACAGAAATTGAATTCAAATGCCAAAAGAAGTAAATACTCAAGAAATTTCATTTGGGATACTACACACCTCAAACCGCACTCCAACTAACCCCAAACGTCACCAAATAACGCCCACAATGCGTATCTAATCTCCAATTCCACCTAAAACCATTAATTTCCAATAAATTGAATAAATTTCTAAACCTTGGAAACCCCGATTAAATACCCAAATCATCGATCAATTCATCATTTGAATACCCCAAATAGACCATATAGGTCCCTAAGTCAAACCTTAATTGGTATATTTATTTTAAAATTTTTAGTTCAAAACTGCCCAAGACACCGCCACTGTCGCCACCTAGTTCGAGTCTTCCCGGCGTGTCCACGACATGAAATCCTGGGTCACTGGCTAAGACGTACGTGGGTGGTGCCGTGAGCATTAACTCGTCACGGTGCCCCTTGCTGCGTCTCTACCAGTGAAGATTTTTTGGGTTTTTGAACCCCTCTCGACTCATCGCTAGGTTCCATGCTCGTCCAAAACATTGCATAAAAACACTAATAAACCATTTTCTATCGAAACCCCTCGACAAAATTCCTCCAAAACCAAAACCCTGACAAAAATCATTCCAACCTAGTTTTACTCTAAAGTTTCATAACACCACCCACAACCTTAACAAAACCTAATAGAAATGCTCAAAACCACACAAAAATCCATAACAACACCTTCCTTAATTGGTTTGCTCAATTTGATTCTCGAAACTCACGTCAACACCCAAGAAAATTACCCCGAAATGTAGGGAACGAGATGTGGATCAAAGATCTAACCTTCGTTTTTGCTTTCCTCGAGTTCTTGAACTCCAAATCACCAATCAAAACTCACAAAACCCTCCTCACTTCTAAATTTTCGGATTTCTTCAAGCCAAGAGAGAGAAAACTTGGTGTTTTGAAACCAAATTCACATATATATATATATATAAATTGTCATCTAGTGTATTGGCCTATCCCAAGGCATTGTTGGATGGTTGAGATGAAGTCAAAAAGTCCCAAAATGTTGATACACTTGACCCACACTTGGTCCTTGACCTTATTCTTCTAGTTACCACCATCGATTTTCGAGCGTTCCAATACCCAGCTCCGTAATGCAACCTTTTCCGTTCGAGCATAACGAAAGTACAATCTGCCTCGACGTCATTTTATATTAATTATTTAATAAATTTTACCATTTATTATGTGTATTTAGTCCCCCGACCCAGTGCACTATCATTCGCTACTTGTTTCCCTCGTTTACATGCTATTCGAAGCGAATGCCTGTCACACAACCTCACTTGTCAAATATACAATAACTAACACACATCGCGATGCCAATAAACTAATTAGCAATAAACATCGCAAAGTAAAGCAAACACAACACAAAATTTTTCTATTTACCAAACTCCAGGCGCGCCCTGACTTATATGCGAGTCCCACAAGCATCTGAGTTGTCCGCCACGTATGCAAACACGTCATTAATAACGACAAATTAACTTTGGGCCATTACACTGTAAATGAATCAACTGAGCAATCAAAAATGAGTGTCCCAGAAATAATAGAGAGGCGCAAGTAGTCCCGACTAAATGATCGTTTGAGTCGAGGTGTACACCTACAAGACTCAACATTTAGAACGCGATACACTCACGTCATCCTAACGTCCATGCAGATGAGCTTCTCTAGTAGTCCAAGTAAGAATACTCACCCCGTATGAAACCAAAACCAGTATCGTGCATCCTCGACCGTCAACCTCTGGCATGTTACCTCAGAAAGCCTGAAAATATCAAAGTGAACACGTTGACTCACTTGCCTCAGACAACTCAAACGAATGGAATTTCCAAAAACGGATAGAACAATAACAATAATAGTTCAAATCTCTAGAAATAATTGTAAAATTTCTCATTAGCTTACTTATTGTATCCAACTAATATGCATTCAAATGAATACTGATACGCCTCCTACAGATCCCCGTGTGACCCGTCGATGTTCAAAACCCCTGTTTATCCAATTAAATAACAATTCCTATTAATTACTTTTTAATTTACCCAATTTTCCATAATTCCTTCATTAGTGTAATTGGGTTGATTTCCAGGGTATTGGGTCATATTCAGACCCATTTGAGTCCCCTAGAGATCCCCAAAATTTTCAAAAATTTTTACAAAACTGTCCTTATAAACAGTGTCAAGCCGCCGAGACTCCGTGGGTTTTTTTCCTCCTGGCAGCGTCCCCACAGTGTGAAATGGGGCTCACTGCCCCACACGTCGTGGGCACTAAATGGCGGCTCGACCAGACGCCCCAGTCGGGGCTTTTCACACCCCCGCCTCGCGACGCCGTGCTTCAAGCCTATCCCAACTTCGTTGATAACTCAATTACAACACTATGCCACTTTCGGCTCATGTCAAAACCCGACAAAACACTTTGATTTCAAAAATCATACCAAAAATTCACAAAAATCCCCAAAAATCTCTAAACCTTCCAATCACCAAAACCACTTCACATAGTCCTCATTTGATCATCTCATTTACTCCAATTTCATCAAAACAATCCATAAAAATGAAATCCCGAAATCGTTGCCCAAATCTATCACGACGAAAACACCCAAAATTGGCGTCAAAGTGTATATATGCATGTGGGGAGTCGAAATCTCACCTTAGATTTCGAGTTTAAGCGTTCCTTTGGCGTCAAATCGTGGCAAAACCTCCGTAACCCCCTCTGTTTTCATGGTTTCGATCGTTGAGAGAGATGAGAATGAGAGAAGAAAGAGAAAAGGTGGTGGTGACGGAGTTTATATACTCCCCCATCATCTTAACCCACACACGGATCTTGAGACAAATCTTTTGGCCATCACTTAGTTCATCCACCAACATTGACACAAGTGTGTGACTTCACTATGTGACACAATCTCCTAACTTACTCATTTCTTGCACAATACTCGTGTTTCTGGACCCGTTCCATACCACGACTCGCTCGTCGCATAATCCTGGAAGTACCAACGTTTCAAACGCGTTTTACCACTTTTAATTATTATTATTTATTTTGGATTTTGTCAGTATTTTTAATTCATTAAATCCCCCAGACTGCTAATTACCCGTCAACTATTTGCTCGAAACCCGTTATTCGCGTTCCTATCAAGCCGAACCCGTTTCCCTTCACCAACGCTCACACTCAAACGTCCTCGTACATTTGGGACATTAGAATTTACATTTAGGTAATACAATATAATATAAAATACCAAACAAAAAATAACATACCTCGGCATCAACAACCAAGAATTGGACGATTGTATCATGGCGAATGGGCCCACGTACGACCTAAATTGACGAGTGGCACGAGTTAGATTTTAAGGTCGTTAAACCACATCTGGCTGCTCAGTAGTCGATGGTGTCACAACTATTGTAGTCTCAGCTGGAACAACCACCAGTATAGCCATCCGAGCATGTGTCTCAGATACCGTAGCTTGCCCCTAAGTCTCAACAGTAGTGGGAGCAACAACTGCAGGAGTAGTAATCAGCAGTGCAGCCACAACTATAATATGAGCTGTTATAGTCTCCCGAGCTCTCAACATGTCCATCAATTGTGCGAACCTATCGTCAACTATCCACGCCAATGACTCCACAATCAATGTCTGCCTAGTCGGATCACTAGTATCCCTGACCTCATACTGTGTTGTATCTGAAGGCTACCCATCCATCAGTATTTGCATCAAAAATGTGCCTCAGTACGAATATACGTGTATAACATATAACCAAAAACATAACACGTATAATCCTAATTTCTACCCATCTCTCGTCGCTTCCCAACTAAGATTCTAAGCAATTCTTTTGGGTTTCCACATCTAAAGCTTATACACAAGTTTATAATTAGTTTGTCCTTAAATTCGAGTCCTAGGCTTCACCAAACCTAGGTTGTGATACCAAAATGTAGCGGCCCTTTTCCAAACAGACCATTACAGGGGCCAATGCAAACCCACAATCTGTCTTACCAGCGGCTGTTGCGCTCCACATTGAATTACATCCTCCATTTTATCCCTTTAAGCCTTATTAATCAACAATTTATTGATTACCATATACTGAATACTAATTACATGCCAAGTTATCATTTTTAACCTCAAAGTATCACAACGGAAGTCTTACCGACATATTAACTCAGATAATAATAATGAATCTAATGAGATAAACCGTAAACCTAGTGTGGAAAACCCTTGTGTATTTATAAATACCTCTGATGTCACAAAAAGTCAAAATATACAAGGTATCTCACAATTCCAAACCCAAAATGAAAACAATATATATATAATAATAATAATAATACAAACGTACTCCACTAGCTTGCCGTTGTCCCGACTCGTACTAGGATCTGTACTCAAGCCATCACAAAAGGCAAATGACAAGTCCAGAGTGAGTATTCCCAAGGAAATTAAGTGAGCAACACTGAAAGTAATTGCTGGAATTTAAGTAAAGCTATTAAATAAACATGCAAAAATAAATACAGGCAACTGCGCTCATCGCATGAATAGATAATACTGAAAGCTCAAAGTGTGTTCCTAGAGCCTAGGGCCAGACTAGCACTATAATTCGGACACTTCCACATAATACAACCGACGAGTCCGACTCAAGCTAGGCCAGTATCTGGATCCACTCTGTGGCCGGCATTACACCTATGATGCACCGACACATGCCAAGTTGTGATACTCGGGTTGTGCTATTCACTGAGACCGATATGGTAGCACGTGCTATGGCATAATGGGCATACAAACTTGAATGGCATGGAGGGAGCCACACTCGACGTCCTTCCATTTAATCACAAATAGGAGTAGAAAATTGAAATAATAGAAATTGAATTTAAATGTCAAATGAAGTAAATACTCAAGTAATTTCAGTTGGGATACTACACCCCTTAAATTGCGCTCCTCATCCCATAAAATAACCTTTGGTTTGACACCATCGAATCCCCGATATCCAACAATACCGCCCGAAATGACCTATTACCATTTATCATTGATTTTTAGTTAATTGGATGTATTTTATGTTAATTAGTATAGTCATTAGGTTCACAACCATTAAAACAGCCTAAATATGTTTATCTGATGAACACTCAGTGCGCTGGAGGATTGCCCAGATTACCCAGCATCTTGGTGTTCATTCTCATCAACACCAATCGCCAGATTACCAATATTTGGTAATTAAATTCCAGCGAGTTCGCTCCTATTTGAACTCGAATTTGATCCCTAAGCCTCCACTAAAGCTGTCAACCCAATCCTCACCTCGTGGGGGATAAACAACACTTCAAAAATGTCAAAGGCACAATTATAATCATCATACATACATCAAATCACAAGATTAAAGAAAAGATTGAAAAATCCAACTTTCATGAATCCAACCAAACTTGGAAAACCATCAATACAACCACCTTCTCCACAACGTAGCACCAAAACCCACACCATAAACTCAACAAAAACAATTCCATAACTCAAAATCCCAGATTCACAACCAAAATGCCCAAATTCATCATCAAAAAAGAAAGAATGAGAAGGGAAATAATAATTCAACCATGCTTCGATGATTTCCCACCTTCAAGTCCTTCAAATCCTCACTAAAATGGATCAAACCCTTCCCCAACACTATTTTTTTTTAAGATTTGAGTGAGAGAGTGAGAGAAAAGTGTGTTGGAGAAGTCAAAATGAGCTTTTATACCTTGTCTTTGATCTCATCTCCACCGCCAATTCTTATGCTCATCTTATGGTATCTATTTGGCCAATAATTGGTCACTTTCCAGCTCTATTGACTCCTTTCAATGACACACTTGTGGACTCCCTTTGGTTTATAACTCAAAAACTCCACAAACGGACGTTCCAGCGCCTGTTTTGCATCACAACACGCAATCTACGCATACTACCACGCTACTAAACCCCATATATGAATTCCATAATAATTATTTAATTCATTTAATTCATTTCATGTGTGTATTATTTTCACGGCCTAGTATTTTATCTTTTACCCTACCTGGTACCCCCATCAACACTCATATCGAGGCAAATACTTATCACACAATCTCACACATCAATGAAAATGTAAATACACACATCGTGATATCGATTAATATAATATAATGTAAACATCGCAAATTAAACAAATCAACACACAAAATAGCTATTTACCTAACTCAAGACACGCCCTTAGCCTAGTTGTGATCCTACGAGCGTCTGAGCTGTCTGTCACGCTTGCAATACGTCATAAATAACGGCAAATTAAATTCCAGCCGTTACATCAAAGGTCATGGGTGTTGATTTAGGTTGGAGTACTTGCTGATCAGTTAGCTTGGAACCACACATCACTTATTTTTGGTAGAGCTTTCTCATCACATTCGTACTGATGAAGTCCTATTTATCTTAGGTAACATCCTTGGTTAATTTTTGGTGTCAAGTTGGTTATACCTGTTTAGATTGTTTTCTGTTTTGTGTTCTAAGTAGTTGTGATTTTGTCTCTTTCATCCTGTTAAGTCGTGCATTGGTTGGCATAAAGGGTCTTTCTTTGATTTGTAATATGCTTTTTCCTTGAAAAAAAGTTATCTTTGAAATTTTGATATGTTCAATGATCTTGTTTTGTTTTCTTCTTCTTTTCACTCAGTATTTTGTGGAGTTTGCATCTATTTTAGGCCCTATCATTAGGTCAGGAATGTGCTATTAATGATTCTTAAGTGCATCTATAATGGTAAATGTGAATTGTGGGCCTGGATTCTCCATGTGAAGAGGATGATCATCCCATATGGCTCAAATTGACATCGAACTTCAAAATAGATCTCCAATGGTTATTGTAAATTTTTGACTCAATTGATGAGGTGGCATTTCTTTTTGTAATTTTATTAATTAAAATGTGAAAATAAAGTCTAAATAGTTCCACTTAGAGCATCTTATTAAAAGGTTCTATTTATTTTTGAAAAAAAAAAAATTCTATTTGTTTTGTTTTACCAAAATTATTATAGATAGAATTTAGTACGCGAAACGTTTCCATATCAAGGCTTAATACGACAAGTCCTTAGTGTCTACAAATTTCTTGTTTGATTAAAGATATATCCTAATAAACATGGTATTAAAATTTATTTGCTTGTCAAAGATGAGAATTTTCTACCTCCTAGACATACACAAACATCCGCACATATATTTTGTGCGTGGCCTTTAAAAACATTTATCCTGGCATATAAATGAACAATATTTATCAAGGTATTGAGATTTATTTAGTTGTGAAAGGATAAGAATTCATTCCAAAACTAACAATTATTCACATGTTTAATAGATTTAAATTCTATGTACACGCAATGTGAAACTTGCAATTAGCATTTGGTGGATTGATGCTTCATACTAGAATCTGAATCAAAATGGTATTTTGCAGGAACGCTAGGTACTTCAGAATTGATAAAGTATCTATTGGTGTTTGCTTGAAGTGAAGGGAAACTGCTAGCAGTTACACAGAGTTTTAGCGAGGTACTTTGCTAGGTAACCAATGTATACATTTAATCTCAAATAAAAAAGTATTGAATTTCTTTTTTTTTTTTCATCTGAAATATTTTCTATTAACTCTCAAATCAACTTAGTATCACTCCCCCCCCCCACAATCTGTCTTACCAATGGCATTTGTTGCGCTCCACATTGAATTACATCCTCAATTTTATCCCTTTAAGCCTTATTAATCAACAATTTATTGATTACCATATACTGAATACTAATTACATGCCAAGTTATCATTTTTAACCTCAAAGTATCACAACGGAAGTCTTACCGACATATTAACTCAGATAATAATAATGAATCTAATGAGATAAACCGTAAACCTAGTGTGGAAAACCCTTGTGTATTTATAAATACCTCTGATGTCACAAAAAGTCAAAATATACAAGGTATCTCACAATTCCAAACCCAAAATGAAAACAATATATATATATAATAATAATAATAATAATACAAACGTACTCCACTAGCTTGCCGTTGTCCCGACTCGTACTAGGATCTGTACTCAAGCCATCACAAAAGGCAAATGACAAGTCCAGAGTGAGTATTCCCAAGGAAATTAAGTGAGCAACACTGAAAGTAATTGCTGGAATTTAAGTAAAGCTATTAAATAAACATGCAAAAATAAATACAGGCAACTGCGCTCATCGCATGAATAGATAATACTGAAAGCTCAAAGTGTGTTCCTAGAGCCTAGGGCCAGACTAGCACTATAATTCGGACACTTCCACATAATACAACCGACGAGTCCGACTCAAGCTAGGCCAGTATCTGGATCCACTCTGTGGCCGGCATTACACCTATGATGCACCGACACATGCCAAGTTGTGATACTCGGGTTGTGCTATTCACTCGAGACCGATATGGTAGCACGTGCTATGGCATAATGGGCATACAAACTTGAATGGCATGGAGGGAGCCACACTCGACGTCCTTCCATTTAATCACAAATAGGAGTAGAAAATTGAAATAATAGAAATTGAATTTAAATGTCAAATGAAGTAAATACTCAAGTAATTTCAGTTGGGATACTACACCCCTTAAATTGCGCTCCTCATCCCATAAAATAACCTTTGGTTTGACACCATCGAATCCCCGATATCCAACAATACCGCCCGAAATGACCTATTACCATTTATCATTGATTTTTAGTTAATTGGATGTATTTTATGTTAATTAGTATAGTCATTAGGTTCACAACCATTAAAACAGCCTAAATATGTTTATCTGATGAACACTCAGTGCGCTGGAGGATTGCCCAGATTACCCAGCGTACTGGTGTTCATTCTCATCAACACCAACTGCCCAGATTACCCAGCGCGCTGGGTAATTAAATTCCAGCAGTTCGCTCCCTGCTGAACTACTGAATTTGATCCCTAAGCCTCCACTAAAGCTGTCAACCCAATCCTCACCTCGTGGGGGATAAACAACACTTCAAAAATGTCAAAGGCACAATTATAATCATCATACATACATCAAATCACAAGATTAAAGAAAAGATTGAAAAATCCAACTTTCATGAATCCAACCAAACTTGGAAAACCATCAATACAACCACCTTCTCCACAACGTAGCACCAAAACCCACACCATAAACTCAACAAAAACAATTCCATAACTCAAAATCCCAGATTCACAACCAAAATGCCCAAATTCATCATCAAAAAAGAAAGAATGAGAAGGGAAATAATAATTCAACCATGCTTCGATGATTTCCCACCTTCAAGTCCTTCAAATCCTCACTAAAATGGATCAAACCCTTCCCCAACACTATTTTTTTTTTAAGATTTGAGTGAGAGAGTGAGAGAAAAGTGTGTTGGAGAAGTCAAAATGAGCTTTTATACCTTGTCTTTGATCTCATCTCCACCGCCAATTCTTATGCTCATCTTATGGTATCTATTTGGCCAATAATTGGTCACTTTCCAGCTCTATTGACTCCTTTCAATGACACACTTGTGGACTCCCTTTGGTTTATAACTCAAAAACTCCACAAACGGACGTTCCAGCTCCTGTTTTGCATCACAACACGCAATCTACGCATACTACCACGCTACTAAACCCCATATATGAATTCCATAATAATTATTTAATTCATTTAATTCATTTCATGTGTGTATTATTTTCACGGCCTAGTATTTTATCTTTTACCCTACCTGGTACCCCCATCAACACTCATATCGAGGCAAATACTTATCACACAATCTCACACATCAATGAAAATGTAAATACACACATCGTGATATCGATTAATATAATATAATGTAAACATCGCAAATTAAACAAATCAACACACAAAATAGCTATTTACCTAACTCAAGACACGCCCTTAGCCTAGTTGTGATCCTACGAGCGTACGAGCATGTCGTCACGCTTGCAATACGTCATAAATAACGGCAAATTAAATTCCAGCCGTTACATCAAAGGTCATGGGTGTTGATTTAGGTTGGAGTACTTGCTGATCAGTTAGCTTGGAACCACACATCACTTATTTTTGGTAGAGCTTTCTCATCACATTCGTACTGATGAAGTCCTATTTATCTTAGGTAACATCCTTGGTTAATTTTTGGTGTCAAGTTGGTTATACCTGTTTAGATTGTTTTCTGTTTTGTGTTCTAAGTAGTTGTGATTTTGTCTCTTTCATCCTGTTAAGTCGTGCATTGGTTGGCATAAAGGGTCTTTCTTTGATTTGTAATATGCTTTTTCCTTGAAAAAAAGTTATCTTTGAAATTTTGATATGTTCAATGATCTTGTTTTGTTTTCTTCTTCTTTTCACTCAGTATTTTGTGGAGTTTGCATCTATTTTAGGCCCTATCATTAGGTCAGGAATGTGCTATTAATGATTCTTAAGTGCATCTATAATGGTAAATGTGAATTGTGGGCCTGGATTCTCCATGTGAAGAGGATGATCATCCCATATGGCTCAAATTGACATCGAACTTCAAAATAGATCTCCAATGGTTATTGTAAATTTTTGACTCAATTGATGAGGTGGCATTTCTTTTTGTAATTTTATTAATTAAAATGTGAAAATAAAGTCTAAATAGTTCCACTTAGAGCATCTTATTAAAAGGTTCTATTTATTTTTGAAAAAAAAAATTCTATTTGTTTTGTTTTACCAAAATTATTATAGATAGAATTTAGTACGCGAAACGTTTCCATATCAAGGCTTAATACGACAAGTCCTTAGTGTCTACAAATTTCTTGTTTGATTAAAGATATATCCTAATAAACATGGTATTAAAATTTATTTGCTTGTCAAAGATGAGAATTTTCTACCTCCTAGACATACACAAACATCCGCACATATATTTTGTGCGTGGCCTTTAAAAACATTTATCCTGGCATATAAATGAACAATATTTATCAAGGTATTGAGATTTATTTAGTTGTGAAAGGATAAGAATTCATTCCAAAACTAACAATTATTCACATGTTTAATAGATTTAAATTCTATGTACACGCAATGTGAAACTTGCAATTAGCATTTGGTGGATTGATGCTTCATACTAGAATCTGAATCAAAATGGTATTTTGCAGGAACGCTAGGTACTTCAGAATTGATAAAGTATCTATTGGTGTTTGCTTGAAGTGAAGGGAAACTGCTAGCAGTTACACAGAGTTTTAGCGAGGTACTTTGCTAGGTAACCAATGTATGCATTTAATCTCAAATAAAAAAGTATTGAATTTCTTTTTTTTTTTCATCTGAAATATTTTCTTTCTCATCAAAAAAATTGATAATGAAAGTTTTATAACTCAACACACACTAACAAGCTCATCATATTCAGAAAAGATAATTTCTTCTTTAATTTTGTCCTTTTTCATATCAACCTTCTATTTTGGAGTCGGCTTTTCCTTTGTTGTTGTTGTTGTCAACTCTTTATTGTGCTACACGTACGGTTTCACAGTGTGTCGAGAACTGCAAGTGCTGAAATATCCATGTAAACAAATACAAAATGGAGATTTGGAGTCAAGTTCGAACTACACATTTGTATCGAATCGAAAAAGAAGAAAAAACAGTAGAAAAAAGAAAATGAATTAATCCTTGGGGACCCTTTTTTTTTCAAGAAATATGATTATGCATTCGATTGATTCAGAAAAATGTCTGGGGAGGGATTCTCTCACATACATTTTGTGCCATTGGCGAGGGCTCTCCTGGCTAAGGAGTGTGCCTTTACATTGAGTTCCCTAGGAACAAAACAGAAATTACTTGGATCCTGGTTCTTCACTAAAGATTTGATATCATGAATAATGTGGTCAAGGTCCCCATGATCCATTGAGGACGAGTTAATTGCATCAATAACATTCTTAGCATAAGAGCAAATCTTCCTCAATTCGCTAGAGTCTTGACAATGCTGGAGTGCATACCTTGTCCCCAAGCTTTTGCCACTTCAACTGAAGGTGAAGGATCAATCATAATTGCTCCACAACGCTTGATATTCTCTGGTCTTAATACAAGGATCCAACCAATTCCCGTCCCAGCCACACTCCCATTTCTTGCAGCATCAACAAACAATGTTTCACCTTCATCCGTTATGTACCTCGAAACATTGAGAACTTCCATCCGCTCAGGCCCAATACCAAATTGGATGAAGTCATGCACCTGAGAGGATATTTTCACCAGTAGCTTCTGAGGTTCTTCGCCCTTCCCCCGAAAGATACCTTCATTCATATTTTTCCATAGCCTCTAGAAGGCAAAGGTAATCCACTACAATGCTTCATTTCTAGAGCTCGTTTTGTCAAGCATTGCCAAGAGGGCTTCCTAGAGATCTCGAAATGAGTTACCTTCCATTCTTCCCAACTATAAACCCCATGGAGCCAACAACCAGGGACGCGTTACAAAATCACAATGGAAGAAAACATGGGCAGATGTCTAAGGTTCTTTTCCATAATGGATCCTTGATGAGCTTTTTGCGATTTAATGCTTCTTTGGTTGGGAGAAAATCTTGCAAACACCTCCACAAGAAAAAATGGATCTTCCTCAACACCTTAATTTTCCACAATCTTGTCCAAACATCCTCAGATGGTCTTCTCAAACTACACTCCCCGACAATGTCTTCCCACTGTCCTTCCATATCCATCTTGGCTGCTAGTCTGTATGCTGACTTCACAGAAAAGATCCCTGATATTTTTCATAGTGCTAGATTATTGTATCTTCACACCCCTCCCTACTTATGTGTGTGGCCAATATAAGGGCGGCTTCCTCTCTACAAAAGATTTGTTCAATCATCATTTTTCTGCAAAGATGTGTTAAAGGAGATATAAGATCAGATACATTCTCAACTCCTTGCCTTCTTGGTGACCATAGTTTAGCCCTGTCCCTGCCAGCAACCCAAAAGTCATCCCACACCTTAGTTTGCTGCCCATTACCAATCTTCCATCGCAAGCCTTTCTCCAACATGTCCCTGCCCCCCCAAGATGCTTCGCCATACCCATGAAGGTCTGCTACCTAGTTCTGCTTGCATAAACTCCCCTCTCTAAAAGTACTTAATCTTCAAGAAGTTGCATACAAGCGGGTTCTCTCATCTCATTATCCTCCATGCCTGTTTAGCCAAAAGACTGAGATTGAAAAGATTCATGTCTCGAAAGCCCAAACCTCTCATGGTTCTTGCTTTGGACACTGTTTCCCACTTACACCAATGGATGCCTCTCTCTGAAGAATTACTCCACCGAAACCACGCCATAGCTTGAGTGACGGCAGAAATGATGCTTGCTGGTAGCTGAAATAATGACATGTGATGGTTCGGGATAGCCTGAGTCACCGCCTTTAACACAACCTCCTTTCCTGCAGAGGAGAGGAGTCTCTCTCTCCATGTAAGTACCCGTCGAAGCACTCTTTCCACAATCCCCTCGAACTGTTGTCTTTTTGTCTTTCCACCCTCGAACTGAATTCCCAAGTCTTTACCTTAACCTCTCGTCATAGGTATTCCAACCACCTCCTGCAGATGATTGCTGATGAGAAGTGAAGAAACGTTTTTGCTGAAATGTATTGAACTTTTATCTTCATTAATATGTTGCCCTTAGATCATCGAATAGTTGTGAAGAATGTGCTTGATAGCCTGCAAGTTCTGAACATTAGCTCTGCAAAAGATGAGTGTATCATCCGCAAACATAAGGTGGGAGATTGAAGGAGAAACATTGTTTAACTTGAAGCTTTGGAAGTGATCATCCCTTTCCCCCTTCCCCAACAAGAATGAAAGAGCCTCCAAACACATTACAAACAGAAAGGGGGAAAGGGGGTCTCCCTGCCTAACACCTTTAGAGGGTAAAATAACCTTGGACAATTCCCCATTAACTATGACCCTATACGAAAGTGTAGATATGCATTTAAAGATCCACCTGCTTCAGCGTTGTGAGAACCTCATTCTGCCTAACATTTCAATTATAATGGGGCCATTCTAGCTTGTCATACGCCTTAGCGATGTCCAGCTTGAGGGTAGCGCCTAACGTTCTTCTGTCACCTCTGTCCATCGAGTGAAGTATTTCGTGTGCCAAAAGGATGTTATTGGAGATTTGCCTTCCTGCAACAAATGCATTCTGAAAGGGGGAAATTAGTTTTCGCAAAACAGTTTTTAAGCAATTTGAAAGTACCTTGGAAAGGAGTTGTATGATGAGTTACATAACCTAATAGGTCTGTATTCTGAGAGAGATTGAGGGCAACGTATCGTAGGAATGAGAACAATGTCTACTTCATTCAGATCACGCTCGAAATGGCTAGAAGAGTGAAATTTCTGAAACATTTGCATTATATCATCCTTGAATATAGCCCACTTTGATTACAGCAATTTATTGGTGACTCTGTCGACTCCGTCCGGATCAGGTGTTTTGTTTGGGTGCATCTCCTTCAATGCTTTGAAGACTTCTTCCTCACTAAATGGTCTGTTCAGTGATACCCTATCTTGTTCAGTGATGCTTGGTGTAAACCCCTCCAAAAGTGAAAAGTCCTCTCCTATTCCTCTATCACTAAGCACCTCCCCAAAAAATCCTTATGTAAGCCTTATCATACCAGCTTCATCACAGATCATATTGCCCTCTGTATCTTTAAGCCCCAAATCTTTTTTTTGCCTCTTTGAGTTGTTACTCTAAATCCCTAATATTGCTACTATCACCCTCCCTTGATTCATGTAACTCCTTAAGCTTCCTTTTAATTGTCTCCATTAGCTTTTTAAGAATTAGACATAGGTGATTTCCTATGCCACTTCCAAATTTGTCTTGTCAGTATCCTCGTCTTCTCTCCCAATGATGCCCTATTCTCCAAGGCAGGATCTTTCCACACTTTATCTATCAACTCTGAACATTCTTGGTGTTGTAGCCACTTATTGTCAAACCTGAATATCCTTGTTCTTCACTGTTTCCAGTTCCTCTGGACGTCTCTCCGGCCTGAGAAGATGAACGAGAGAATTTGGGGTTTCTTCTTCTCTTTCCCGGCGCATCAGCAAGAATGGAGTCATCATAAATCATCTTGGACACACCTTCCACAAATTGATCGCAATTATTTGATTTATGCGTCACACTACCACATTATGAGCACACAAACCGAAACCTCTCATACATAAAGTCGATCCAGTTTCGCCTACCCCTACTGCAAATTTTCCTTCCCCTCAGTAGTGGATTGTCGACATCAATCTCCATCCTTACCCTCTTATACCGATCAAGGACCAACCCATCCACTTTCATGCGCCATCCATCTTAATGTATTCTCCGACATACTTAATCACTTCCTTTACGAGCTTTTCCTCTGCAGTCAACTGGAAGGCCATGTAATTGTACCCAAACTTTGCACTCATGAATATGCAAGGAAGGGAGGTGGATCTCTACTGTTAGAAAAAGATAATCTTCAAAAAGCCATGGCCTATAGTTGAGCGCATTTGTCATAATGTGCAAATTCTCGAATTTAACTTGATAAAGGTTTGCTGAGAGTTCAGCAAACTGGACATTATCTTCCTTTGCCTTCCAAACCTTCATCTGAAGGTGTTTAGGAAGTCTTCAGTTAAGGTCAGCCGAAATAACAAAGTGGAAATGGGAAAACGTAAGAAAACTTATTTGAACAGCAAGAAAGAGAGTGAAGTAAATGCACACCCACCCATCCTAGGAAGATAAGCTACCCATTTAATTTAGTCAACAGTGGCTATTACTCCCACCCAATCCTAATGGTGCATCTACCCATGTGGAGTACTTGCAGTATTAACACTCCTCGTCATAACTCAACAACAAACTTTCCCCAAAATAATTTCAAACCTGCCAAAAACTGTCGGATGCACCAGCTGATAGGGTGAGAAGGTGAAGATCTTCAAGCACCTCGGACCGAAATACATTAACAACAACTGGTAACATAAAAACAACAACAACCTCAAAACTGAGGACGTCCACCTCGCGAAGTGGACAACTACCTATGGTGCTTTTGATCATTACCTTATGGCTTTAATCCTTGGGGACCCTTGCACATTATAAACCCAGGGTAGCACAAACAGAGAAACTGAGGGAGACGCTCAATAACTAAAGCCACATTTCATTAGCTCTATTAAAAATGAAAATAATTCACAAAGACAAGTAGATAGAACTGAATACATTCACAGTTTAACCGGTCGGATTGCAAGGATGGTAAGGGCGAATTCAAGGTGGGTCAGGCTCCATAATGACTCCTTACTTCAACAATTCGATTTCTGTCCGTAGCAATGGCCGACTGCGCCAGGCCCCGTGGGACTAGTCGCAAAAGACAAGGCACCAACACCCACCGTCATCAAAAAAAAAATACATTCACAGTTTGGCTATCGATTATTTTTCTTTATATTAATACAAACACATGGTTATAAGTTTATAACACGTTGATATTGTTAAATGCCTAAATGTAATCTTTCCTTGCCATATGCTTCCGCAAATTTTTGTTTGGAGTTAATTATAAATTTGTCTTTCTTAATTCCTAGATAAATATGACATAATTGCTCTCTTTAAAAAAAGATAAACATGACTTAACTAATTTATTTTAACAATTTAAATATGTATAATTTACTTACATCTTGGTATGATAACAACTAAGTGTTGCAATTGGCTTCATTTGCTCACTGCGCTCACAGGCTAAAGCGTGCGAAACACGCACACGAAACTATAATTTGAGCTTTTGCATCATGTGGGACGGGAGTTTATGAAATTGCAGCGGCTTCCTTCGACCAACTGATGCATTAGGTTGGAACATGACTTTGAAAAGTGTAGTGTTACTTTCTAAATAAGAAAGTCTTTCTATTGAACGAAATTGTTAGTACAACTTTACATCTATTTATAGATACATACATATACATATATATATATATATCAAAGGATAAGACCAAATAAACGATTAGGATTAGGATCTTGTAACCATATTGAGGATAGACACCAATCGTGGTGATTTTAACCAAATTTATTTGAGCAAATCATAACGCCCTCCCTCAAATTCAAGATAGGTTTGTGGATACCAAACTGAGTTTGTCAACCATGTCTTGAAAACGTCTCAGAAGATGAGCTTTGGTGAAGATGTCTGCTGTCTGATCAATGGAAGAAATTGCAATAAGCTAAAGCGTGCCTCAAAGAAGATGTTGGCGAACAAAATGACAATCATTTTCAATGTGTTTCGTGCATTCATGAAAGACATCATTATAAGTGATTTGAATCGCACTACGATTGTCACAATGTAGGAGAGTGGTAGAAGAATAAGTAACTCCCATATCCTCAAGTAACCAGCGGAGCTAAAGTAGTTCAGAAGTGGCATCAGCAAGTGCTTGGTATTCAGATTATGTATTGGAGCGTGAAGAGACTGTTTGTTTCTTGCTTCGCCATGATATTTGTGAGTTACCCAAGAAAAAACAATAACCAGTAGCAGATCTATGATCAGTCGGATCACCAGTCCAATCGGCATCTAAATAACCAGACAAAATGAGAGAGGAAGTGGCAAAGAAATGTAAACCTTAAAACAAACTTCCCTTCACATATCTAAGAATACGTAGAACAGGAGTGAAGTGAGCAGTATGGGGAGCATAAATTGGCTAACAATATGAACGACATGTTCAATATCTGGTCAACTAACTGTAAGATAAACCAAACTACCAGCAAGTTGTCGATAGAGAGTAGGATTCGGAAGAAATGTGTCGTCACATGAAGTCAATTTCACATTTACAATCAAAGGAGTGGATGCAACAACATCAATAATCATAGACCGAAAGATCAAATCGGATGCATATTTGGCCTGAGATTAGTAATATCCATTAGAAGTAGATGTGACTTCAAGGCCAGAAAAATAACTCAAGAGCCCCAAAATCTTTCATCTCAAAGTGTCATCGAAGATAATTCTGTAGCTTAGAAATTCCAGTGGAATCATCCCCTGTAACAATCATGTCAACAACATAGAGGAGAAGGAGAATAATGCCTTAATCAGTGTGGCGACTAAACAAGGCTAAGTCATGAGGACTTGATATGAAGCAAAATCTAGCAATGGTAGTACTGAACTTCGCAAACCAAGCACGAGGAGCTTGTTTAAGTCCATACAAGGCTCGTCGTAGAAGACAAACTTGATTTGGAGAATATGCATATCCAGGAGGGGCGCATATAGACTTCTTCCTTAAAATCTCCATTGAGAAATGTATTCTTACATCCATCTGAAAGAGAGACCAGTGTTTGATAGCAGCAATAGTTAGCAAACTCCGAACAGAGGTTACCCAAGCCACATGAGCAAGCATCTCTTCATAGTCAATGCCATACTCCTGCGCGTAACCTTTTGCAACCAGATGAGCTTTATACCCCTCAACAGAACCATTAAAATGAGTCTTCATTTTATAGACCCATTTGCATCCAATAGGAGTCTTGCCTGTAGGAAGATCTACCAAGTCCTAAGTGTGTGTCTTCTCTAAGGTGTACAATTCTTCTGTCATTACTTGCTGCCAATTAGTGTCGGTATGAGGAAGGCTCGTGTAAAGAAGAAATAATAGAGAAACAATGATAATCTTTAAGGTAAGGAGGAGGTTCTATTACCCTTTCAGACCAACGAGAAGGAGGATCAGGATCATTAGAAGGAGAAGATTCTTCAAAATCAAGTGATGGATTGGGAATGCAATTATTGAGCTTAGCAGAAGTACTTGCATCAGAAGGGGAAGAGAGCTCGACAGATGAGTTAGTGAAAAAAGGTTGTGAACAAGAGAAGGAAGTATCAAACTTGGATAATGTAGAAAACATAATGTGTTCCCAAAAAGTGACATGCGTGGAGATTCGCAATCTTCGAGAAATAGGATCCCAACACCGATAACCTTTACGTTCAACATCATATCCAAGAAAACAACATAGACGAGCACGTGGCTCAAGTTTAGCGTGCTCAGAGGGATTGAGAAGAACAAAACAGGCACTGCTAAAAACTCTAAAATTAGTATAATCAGGTGCTTTACCATGTAATCATTAAAATGGAGAAATGTTTTGGAAAAGCAAAATGGGAAGTCAATTTATGGTATAAACACAATTTAGGGCAGCCTTACCCTAAAACTTTTCAGGACATGTCGCTGAAAGAAGTTGAGCGCGGACATAATCCAAGATATGACGATGTTTTCTTTCAGTTCTGTCATTTTGTTAAGAGGTATAAGGACAAGAACGTTGAACAACAGTACCGTGTTGCTTAAGAAACTCAAGAAGAACAAAATCTTGATATTCTAAAGCATTATCAGTATGAAACATCTTGATTGTACATGAAAATTGTGTTTTTATCATGTTAACAAAGTCAATATATATGGGGGAAATTTCAAACTTATGCTTTAGAAAATATTTCAAAGTGAAACGTGAATAATCATCAATATATATTACTGGCAGAGACATGACCAAGACGAAGATGCCACTGAAATACCGAAGGAGTTGTAACAGCGGCAGAAAATTTTTGAGGAGTAGGTAAATGAAGCGATGAGATCTCAAATAATCATCCCACTTTGCTCCCCGTTCTAAGAATCTGACCTATCTGAAAATTCTAAACCTGACAACCAATAGAAGAAAAAGAAACTGATAAGCCAAGATCATATAATTGACCAACAGAAACCAAATTTAAGGCAAGATCAGGAACACAATAAGTGTCAGGAAGAGTAAAGGTAGGGATAGAGGCAATTCCAGTATGAGTAATGGACATACAACTTTCATTTGCAGCATGAATAGACGAAAGTGACTGAGTGTGTGTCTAATTACAGAGGACAGAAAACTAAGATTTCATAAGATTACAACATCCAAAATCAAGAAACCAAGATTTACCTGGGGTAACAGAAGGCAGTGAATGTGACGGCCCCAATTTTCCCGTGCAATTGGGTACGCCCGGCCTAAACTTGTGCAGGCCCCGAGTCATCACTCGGCAACCTGACGAGCTTAGTCAGCCTTCGATGTAATCAATTCAGTAATTTATGAAAGAGTTATTGCATTTACACACAGCGGAAGACTAAAACAATCACAATAAAGGGAAATAACTCAATCAAAGGGAAATTAGGAATTCTATAACTGTGGAAAACCCCGGGTATTCATGTACAATTCGATAGGCATATATACATGATACCAGTCTCAATAAAGATATACCAAGTTCAATAATCCCAACAAAATAAGTATAAAACGATATACACATCAGCAAACAAAGTATAATCACCTACTATAAAGTCTCTCAGATGTCCTGAAAAGCCTCAAAGTATATCACCTAGGCAGAGCCCCTTGCCCTTGCTTTGCTCTCCACTCTATCGCACCCACCGTCACAAACTAGACGGTGAGTAACTGAATAAAACTGCTAGTAGTACCGAGAAGAATGTAACAAGTAATTTATGATTTTAACAAGAAAAGCAGTCTAAGTATCATGCGGAAAGGAAATAACTGGAAAGTAAGTAAATCAAATGCATGATAAAGAGACTGAAAGATAAACAATCGATATTTTGCATATTCTAAGATTCAAAGAAGCCCCAATGTGGTCTATTTCACAGCAATACGGCAAAGATCTCGCAAGATCTCCCCGGGTAATGTCGCAACACTAGCGCAGCGTGAAATCGAGAGGCATTGCAACACCTCTCGAATCCAGTACCCAGTACACACATCACTAGGGGTGGTCAGTTACCCCTGCAGAGGGCACCCTCGTTGTCCCAGCTAGTGCGGGACCACATGATACCTTCGAGACACACACTCATGCCAAGAACATACAACCAAGGAAAACGGAATGGAATATCAAGCAAAGGATCAATGCAACAATAGCAATAAATAGAGGATGTATAAATCACATGTTATTTTCTTACTGGTCTTGTAACGACCCGAAAATTTGGTTATTTGTGGATGATAATGCATGTATTAGTATATTAGTATTTTACGGGTCTCGAGCCGTTTGGGCTATGTTTCAATTGAGTGAGGGGTCGCCTAGTTAAACGGGGGTTTCGGGAACCGTTTTAGTGGGCATTATTAATAAACAAAGTCAAATAAAATATATGATCTAAGTTGAGAAAATACAAGGTTAACAATAAAGTATAACTTAGACAAGAGGGAATTTATTTGAATCCCAAGAGTGGGACCGCCTCGGGAAGCGTGTCGAATGCGGGACACGGTGCCCCGAGTAGGCGAGAAGTTGTGTAACTTTATTGGTAAATTATTAAAATTATGGAGTTAATTTAATAGGTTAATATGGATAGGATTGTTAAAATGACACAGGTGAGTGAGGAGGACCATTAGATGGGCATAGGGATGTGCACATGTGTTAGATCAAGGGGATAAGCCAAATGACCCATAAGGGTAGGCGGCCAAAGGTTGGACAAGTGAGAGTGTAAGGGCAAATGGGTCATTTCACCTATGATACATAATATAAAAGAAGTGAAAACCCTAATGAGCACTATTCATCATCCCTACCAACACCACCGTCACTATTCACCTCCCACCCTCTTTTCCCCACCTGCCGGACACGCCACTACACCTCCGGCCGGACCGGTGGTGGCCGGAGATCGAGACGGCGTCTCTCTTCTCTCCCATCTCGTTGCCTCACTCACGCACTCTCGGTTTCCTTTCTCACGAGCACCACCTCTCGGCCTCACGATCTACTCCCTCGACCTCACCCTCATTTGCTCTTTCCTTGGTGGACACCACCACCACCGTCTCCTTCCTCGTCACCGGAGCGGGTGAGTGTGGTAACCCTCTCTTCTTCTTCCTTTCTTTCTCTCTCTCGGCAGTCATGTGTTCTCTGCTCACTCTCCTCTCGGTTTCGGATTGCACACTTCTTTTGCTCGGTTGTCTTCCTTCCCCTCCTCGGACCGTCACCACCGCCACCCAGAACGGACACCTCCACCACTTGCCGGAGATCACTAAGTGAGTTCCTCTCTCTCTCGCGTTCTTCCACTTTGCTCACGGTTTCACGTTTTGAATTTTGGTTGTGTATGTGATAACGAGTGGGTTATTTGAGGAGGAAGATGAAGTTTGTTAATGGGCCTCAATAGTGTAAAGGCCCACTAACAAACCTTACTTAAGAGCCCATGTGAAATAAAAATTGCATGGAATGTATGTAAAGCCCATGGTGTGTAGTGTTTGTGTGAATCGATCAAGAGGTGTGGGGTGTGTGTGAAGACGTGGGGTGCACACGGCGTGTGCACACCCCGATTGGGAGTGTGTATGTACACAACCATTAATTTGTAGGTTATACTATGATATATATGTGTGTACATTGTGAGCAAAGGGATTATATGTAATGGTTTTGGTTAATATGAGTGGGGTGGCTATTAATAGGAGTGGGGTGGCTGTTCAAAGTATGTGGGGTGCACACAAGTGTGTGTGTACACACCCCATTGGGGTGTGGGTGTGTACAACCTAATTGGTGTATGGGAATGGGTTTCATGAGTTATATGCGTATGGACTTCCATTTACATAAGTGTATGTAAGTGTGAAGGTTGTGAGGGTGTACACTTTGTGTACACCACAATGGGGTGTACACAACGGTGGGTGTGTACACCACAATGGGTGTACACAAGACTTTGTATGTGTACATCACATTGGTGTGTACACAAAAGTTGTATATGGGGGTATGATAGAAAATGAATATACAACCAAATTTCAAGTGATAAATTAATATTAATATTCTAACGCATGTGAACATGGAAAATCATCGTGAGGTGCACACACCTGATGGGGTGTGTGTGCGCAAGACAATGGGTGTGTGAAGAGTTAGTGTACACACTAGTGGGGTGTACACATCAATTGGTGTATTTGACCATAATGAACATTATTATAGATTTAAGAGTAAGTAAACAAGATTTCTTTTAAGTATAGACATTTATATAAAATGATTATGGATTCGCAATAAGGGTTCAACACACAATATAATGAGGACTCAACACATCCAATACACATTACAATCAAAGCCTAATACAATAGGCACAACATAAAGAATGAATGCAAACCTTAAACTAATATTCGGGATTCCAAAACTTATTCAGGTTGTTGAGAACTTGTGGGGAAACGCGTTAGAGTTTCGGAGTGATACCGAGTCGCGAATAGACAGGTAAGTACATGCATGCATTGTGTGTATGTACGTTAGTAGACCAGTAAGAAAATAACATGTGATTTATACATCTTCTATTTATTGCTATTGTTGCATTGATCCTTTGCTTGATATTCCATTCCTTTTCCTTGATTGTATGTTCTTGGCATGAGTGTGTGTCTCGAAGGTATCATGTGGTCCCGCACTAAATTTGGGACAACGAGGGTGCCCTCTGCAGGGGTAACTGACCACCCCTAGTGATGTGTGTACTGGGTACTGGATTCGAGAGGTGTTGCGATGCCTCTCGATTTCACGCTGCGCTAGTGTTGCGACATTGCCCGGGGAGATCTTGCGAGATCTTTTCCGTATTTTGTGAAATAGACCACTCATGGGCCTCCTTTGAATCTTAGAACATGCAAAATATCGATTGTTTATCTTTCGGTCTCTTTATCATGCATTTGATTTATTTACTTTCCAGCTATTTCTTTTCCGCATGATACTTAGATGCGTTTTTCTTGTTATAATCATAAATTTTGTTACATTCTTCTCGGTACTACTAGCAATTTTATTCGTTACTCACCATCTAGTTTGTGACGGTGGGTGCGAGATAGAGTGGAGAGCGAGCAAGGGCAAGGGGCCCTGCCTAGGCGATATACTTTGAGGAGTCGCAGGATATCCGAGAGACTTTACATTAGGTGATTACATTTTGTAGCTGAATTGTATGTTGTTTTATACCTATTTTGTTGGGATTATTGAACTTGGTATATCTTTTATGAGGCTGGTATCATGTATATATGCCTATCGAATTGTACATGAATACCCGGGGTTTTCCACATTTATAGAATTCCTAATTTCCCTTTGATTGAGTTATTTCCCTTTGTTATAATTGTTTTAGTCTTCCGCTGAATATAAATGCAATAACTCTTTCATAAACTGCTAAACTGAGTAAATATGAGGCTGACTAGGCTCGTCAGGTTGCCGATTTACAACTCGGGGCTTGTACGGGTCTAGGCCGGGCGTACCCAATTGCATTGGGGAAATTGGGGCCGTCACAGTTGGTATCAGAGCATAAGGTTATAACAACCTAACTCTTGATTTAAAACACAAACCATTAAGACAGCGGAAGTTAGGAATGGTTGAACTTAGAGTGGAAACCCTATGATCCTGACTTAGAATCCTAGTTGGGGAGTGAGGATGAGTCGGGAAATGGAAACTGAAAACTTATTGGGATAAGTCGGATGTGATGTTTATACATATTACGATTGTTGTGTGTATTATATCGTATCGATAGCTATCCATTGATCCGAGAAAATTCGTTTTCTTGATTAGACGACGATGGCGGATCAGGCAGGTCCGAGCAACGACAGCGGGACGACGGATTCTCGATTTATTACTTCGGAGGAGTTCCGCGCTTGGACACAGAGATTTGAGGATTTGGTGAGGTCACTGACGACACCCATTCAGACTACCACGGCACCATTGACTCCGACTACGCCTTTGCCGGCTGTTTCTACCACCAGGGGACGGAGACTCCAGTTGCTACGGCTTCCACCGCCCCGATTCCGTTAGCGGCGATTGCCGAGGGAGCAGTTGCTACGACAGGGACACGAGGCGAGGCGGAGATACCTCCGTTACAGGCAGAGTTAGTACGAGCGACGGAGACACCGACTATGCCGGTTGCTGCTACAGAGGTTACTCCCGTCACTACTCCGGAGAAGAGCCCTAGGGCCACTGCTGAGGCGAGGCAGTGGAGAGAATTTAAGAGACACGATCCAGTTAAGTTTTTCGGTGGTACGGACGTGGCAGCGGCGAAGCTTTTCCTGAAGAATCACGAGAAGATTCATACGATTATCGCGACCGAGGATCACATGAGAGCGACGATCTCCTCATCCATGCTTCAGGGGGAGGCAGATGATTGGTGGACCACCATTGTAGCTACCCGAGGCATTCCGCGAGACTGGATCGATTTCAAGACCCAGTTTAACCAGAAGTACTTTCCTCCCACCGTTATGAGAGCCAAGAGAAACGAGTTCACTTCCTTGAGGCAGTTAGCGAATGAGTCCGTCATGGAGTACATGGGTCGGTTTTTGCAATTATTACCATATGCTGGAGGATCAGCTAGCACAGAGGCAGACCGAGTGTACTACTTTATTGAGGGTCTACTACCCGAAATTGGAGGTGCGATCATTACGACCGAGCCAGGGACGTTGCAGAGGACTTATGAGCGGAGCTTGGCTAGGGAGAGTTACTTGACTACTCACCACGAGGAGATTGAGCCTGATCGACCCGAGTTGCAGTTAGAGCGCCGATCAGGGGAACATGATGGGAAACGAACGAGGAATTCGAACGATGATAGTGGTTCTCGAAAGCGGAAGGTGTGTTACCAGTGCGGACAGCCTGGACATTTTCAGAACCGATGTCCTGATTTGTACGAGGACCAGCAGGATGACGATCAGCTTCAGGCCATTGAGGACGTGCACATGATGACTGAGCCAGCTGACAGTGGTTCATGATACTACCGGAGGTAAAGAATTTTCTTGATTATCCTACAACATGCATGAAACAAATTATTTGAAACTTTAGGTGTTTAAAATGCGATGTCGGACGTCATGTGACAGAGTTAGGGTCGATACCGGCTAGAGTGGTACCGTTTAAACTTAGCAGTGTTGTCTAGGATGAGACAGACCTAACTTAGATAAGAGTCCGAAAGAGATGGTAAGTTTGGGCACAATGGGTTGCCAAAACTAGCCACAAGTACACCTAAAGAGCGGCAGGACCAGACTGGTTGTGATTCATCTTACGATGCATGGACACGTAGTGTACATGGTGGCCACGGTTACAACTTTGTCGAATCTATTTTACTGGCTGGGTATAGATAAACTTGCGTCGAGACGCAAGTGGGTTGGGAGGTTTTCACGAGTATGACGTGCGAGTCGCGATCGTAGCGTCTTATGTCGTGATCACCGAGTTTTAGTCGTGGTAGTGGGCGATGTTTGCGACTAGGTCGTGGCATTCCTACCATTTTGGGTAACGGGAGCGATCTAGAGAGACCGTAGCTGAATTAGGCTGTTTGAAGTGGTTGGGACCCGCAGTTTGAGGACTGAGGTAAAATCAAGCTGTTCGAAGTGGCAGAGGCCCACAGTTTGGTAGACGTGGAAAAAAAAAAGGAGTGGATTTAGGATGTTGTGCTGTTCGAAAAGACATTGTACAAGTCCGCAGTTCAATACCTAATGTCGAGCTGTTGGAAGTGACTCTCGCGAGAGTCCACAGTTGGTCATAGCTTATTGAGCTGTCTGAAGCGACTTTGCATTGGTCTGCAGTTCAACGATGATGAACGAGTTGTCTGAAGTGACTTTGAGGTAGTCCACAGTTCGAGAAAGAGGATCTAAGCTGTCTGAAGCGGCTGTAAGCTCGCGGTTTGGACGAGTTGCGAATGGGTGTAGTTCTCCTTATTCACTCGATTTAGAACTAATTTCGAGGACGAAATTCTTGTTAGTTGGGAGAGATCAGTAACGACCCGAAAATTTGGTTATTTGTGGATGATAATGCATGTATTAGTATATTAGTATTTTACGGGTCTCGAGCCGTTTGGGCTATGTTTCAATTGAGTGAGGGGTCGCCTAGTTAAACGGGGGTTTCGGGAACCGTTTTAGTGGGCATTATTAATAAACAAAGTCAAATAAAATATATGATCTAAGTTGAGAAAATACAAGGTTAACAATAAAGTATAACTTAGACAAGAGGGAATTTATTTGAATCCCAGAGAGTGGGACCGCCTCGGGAAGCGTGTCGAATGCGGGACACGGTGCCCCGAGTAGGCGAGAAGTTGTGTAACTTTATTGGTAAATTATTAAAATTATGGAGTTAATTTAATAGGTTAATATGGATAGGATTGTTAAAATGACACGGGTGAGTGAGGAGGACCATTAGATGGGCATAGGGATGTGCACATGTGTTAGATCAAGGGATAAGCCAAATGACCCATAAGGGTAGGCGGCAAAGGTTGGACAAGTGAGAGTGTAAGGGCAAATGGGTCATTTCACCTATGATACATAATATAAAAGAAGTGAAAACCCTAATGAGCACTATTCATCATCCCTACCAACACCACCGTCACTATTCACCTCCCACCCTCTTTTCCCCACCGCCGGACACGCCACTACACCTCCGGCCAGACCAGTGGTGGCCGGAGATCGAGACGGCGTCTCTCTTCTCTCCCATCTCGTTGCCTCACTCACGCACTCTCGGTTTCCTTTCTCACGAGCACCACCTCTCGGCCTCACGATCTACTCCCTCGACCTCACCCTCCGCTTTCTTTCCTTGGTGGACACCACCACCACCGTCTCCTTCCTCGTCACCGGAGCAGGTGAGTGTGGTAACCCCTCTCTTCTTCTTCCTTTCTTCTCTCTCTCGGCAGTCATGTGTTCTCTGCTCACTCTCCTCTCGGTTTCGGATTGCACACTTCTTTTGCTCAGTTGTCTTCCTTCCCCTCCTCGGACCGTCACCACTGCCACCCAGGAACGGACACCTCCACCACTTGCCGGAGATCACTAAGTGAGTTCCTCTCTCTCTCGCGTTCTTCCACTTTGCTCACGGTTTCACGTTTTGAATTTTGGTTGTGTATGTGATAACAGTGGGTTATTTGAGGAGGAAGATGAAGTTTGTTAATGGGCCTCAATAGTGTAAAGGCCCACTAACAAACCTTACTTAAGAGCCCATGTGAAATAAAAATTGCATGGAATGTATGTAAAGCCCATGGTGTGTAGTGTTTGTGTGAATCGATCAAGAGGTGTGGGGTGTGTGTGAAGACGTGGGGTGCACACAGCGTGTGCACACCCCAGTTGGGAGTGTGTATGTACACAACCATTAATTTGTAGGTTATACTATGATATATATGTGTGTACATTGTGAGCAAAGGGATTATATGTAATGGTTTTGGTTAATATGAGTGGGGTGGCTATTAATAGGAGTGGGGTGGCTGTTCAAAGTATGTGGGGTGCACACGGTGTGTGTGTACACACCCCATTGGGGTGTGGGTGTGTACAACCTAATTGGTGTATGGGAATGGGTTTCATGAGTTATATGCGTATGGACTTCCATTTACATAAGTGTATGTAAGTGTGAAGGTTGTGAGGGGTGTACACTTTGTGTACACCACAATGGGGTGTACACAACGGTGGGTGTGTACACCACAATGGGTGTACACAAGACTTTGTATGTGTACACCACATTGGTGTGTACACAACAGTTGTATATGGGGGTATGATAGAAAATGAATATACAACCAAATTTCAAGTGATAAATTAATATTAATATTCTAACGCATGTGAACATGGAAAATCACCGTGAGGTGCACACACCAGTGGGGTGTGTGTGCGCAAGACAGCGGGGTGTGTGAAGAGTTAGTGTACACACTAGTGGGGTGTACACATCAATTGGTGTATTTGACCATAATGAACATTATTATAGATTTAAGAGTAAGTAAACAAGATTTCTTTTAAGTATAGACATTTATATAAAATGATTATGGATTCGCAATAAGGGTTCAACACACAATATAATGAGGACTCAACACATCCAATACACATTATAATCAAAGCCTAATACAATAGGCACAACATAAAGAATGAATGCAAACCTTAAACTAATATTCGGGATTCCAAAACTTATTCAGGTTGTTGAGAACTTGTGGGGAAACGCGTTAGAGTTTCGGAGTGATACCGAGTCGCGAATAGACAGGTAAGTACATGCATGCATTGTGTGTATGTACGTTAGTAGACCAGTAAGAAAATAACATGTGATTTATACATCTTCTATTTATTGCTATTGTTGCATTGATCCTTTGCTTGATATTCCATTCCTTTTCCTTGATTGTATGTTCTTGGCATGAGTGTGTGTCTCGAAGGTATCATGTGGTCCCGCACTAATTTGGGACAACGAGGGTGCCCTCTGCGGGGTAACCGACCACCCCTAGTGATGTGTGTACTCGGGTCTTGGATTCGAGAGGTGTTGCGATGCCTCTCGATTTCACGGCGCGCTAGTGTTGCGACATTGCCGGGGAGATCTTGCGAGATCTTTTCCGTATTCTCTTTGTGAAATAGACCACTCATGGGCCTCCTTTGAATCTTAGAACATGCAAAATATCGATTGTTTATCTTTCAGTCTCTTTATCATGCATTTGATTTATTTACTTTCCAGCTATTTCTTTTCCGCATGATACTTAGACTGCTTTTCTTGTTATAATCATAAATTACTGTTACATTCTTCTGGTACTACTAGCAATTTTATTCAGTTACTCACCGTCTAGTTTGTGACGGTGGGTGCAGATAGAGTGGAGAGCAGCAAGGGCAAGGGGCCCTGCCTAGGCGATATACTTTGAGGAGTCGCAGGATATCTGAGAGACTTTACATTAGGTGATTACATTTTGTAGCTGAATTGTATGTTGTTTTATACCTATTTTGTTGGGATTATTGAACTTGGTATATCTTTTATGAGACTGGTATCATGTATATATGCCTATCGAATTGTACATGAATACCCGGGGTTTTCCACATTTATAGAATTCCTAATTTCCCTTTGATTGAGTTATTTCCCTTTGTTATAATTGTTTTAGTCTTCCGCTGAATATAAATGCAATAACTCTTTCATAAACTGCTAAACTGAGTAAATATGAGGCTGACTAGGCTCGTCAGGTTGCCGATTTACAACTCGGGGCTTGTACGGGTCTAGGCCGGGCGTACCCAATTGCATTGGGGAAATTGGGGCCGTCACAGGTCTACTAACGTACATACACACAAGGCATGCATGTACTTACCTGACTAATCGCGACTCGGTATCACTCCGAAACTCTAACGCGTTTCCCCATAAGTTCTCAACAACCTGATAAAGTTTTGGAATCCCGAATATTAGTTTAAGGCTCGCATTCAGTCTTTAAGTTGTACCTATTGTATTAGGCTTTTATTGTAATGTGTATTGGATGTGTTGGGCCCTCATTATAATGTGTGTTGGGCCCTTATTACAAATTCATATTCATTTAATATAAATGTCTATACTTAAAAATCTTGTTTACTTATTCTTAAACCTATAATAATGTACATTATGGTCACACACACACAATTGATGTGTACACCACACTGGTGTGCACACTAACACTTCACACCCCGTTGTTTTGTGCACACACACCCCTCTATTGTGTGCACCCCACTGGGATTTACCATGTTCACATTCATTAGTACCTTACTTTATTATTTAAAACTATGTTATATACACGTTTTCACTATGCACACCATATACAACTGTTGTGTACACCCCACTGTGGTGTACACATACAGTGCTGTGTACACCCCCTGTGGTGTACACACAGTGTACACCCCTTACACAACATTCACACCCTACAAAAGCCACCTATATGTACTCATGTAAATCGAAACTCACACACATACATCTCATGAAAACATTCCCACTAAAGTGCACACACCCACACCCCAACTGGGGTGTGCACATACACAGCCACACCCCATACATATAGGACAGCCACCCCACACACACTCATTCACCAAAACCGTCCACACACACTTCACAACTGATCACCTTCATCACGACATTAATCACCTAAAACTGTTGTATACACATTGTGGTGTGCACACACACTGTTGTGTACACCCCACTGTGGTGTACACACAGTGGTATGTACACCCCACCATGCCCAAACAACAAAACAGCCACCCAAATGGCAAAAATAGTGAGCATGGAAGGAGAACGAAAACAATGGAGAAAGAGGAGAGAAGCTAACCTAGTGATCTCCGGTGAGTAGTGGAGGCTCCAACGTTGTGATGGGTGGCGATGGTGATGGTTCAGTTGGGGGAAAGCGAGCTGCTACAATGGAGGTCGAGAAAGGTGAGGTAAAGTACAAGCCGAGAGAGAAGAGGGAAAGAGGGGTGGAAGAGACTCACCTAGACGTCTCCGGTGGGTGGACAAGGTGGCAGTACCGTAGAGGGTGGCGGTGGTGATAGCCCAAGGAGGAGGAGAATGCACAACCGAGAGGAGAAGGAGATCACGTGAGGCCGAGAGAGAGAGGGAGACAGAGAGAGAGAGAGATAGAGCTCGGACCTCCGGTGTGGTCCGATCAGGTGAGAGATCCGGCGACTGGCAGTCGGTGGTCGACGGTGGCGAGAGGTAGTGACGGCTATGAGGTGAGGAAGATGATGAATAGTGTGTATTAGGGTTTTTGTATGTTTTTATATATGTGACTTAAGGTGAAATGACCCTTTTGCCCTTGAGTTTACACTTGCCCAACCCTTGGACAGCTACCCTTATGAGTCATTTGGCTCATCCCCCTAATCTAACCCATGTACACATCTCTATGACCATCCAATGGTCCTCCTCACTCAAGTGTGTCATTTTAACAATCCTATCCATATTAATCTATTAAATTAACCCCATTAATTTTATTAAATTACCAATAAGGTTACACAAATTCTTGCCTACTCGGTGCACCGTGCCCCGCGTTCAACACGCTTCTCGAGGCGATCCTACTTAGTATTCAATTAAATTTCCTCATGTCTATGTTATACTTTATTGTTAACCTTGTATTTTCTCAACTTAGATCATATATTTCATTTGACTTTGTTTATTAATAATGCCCACTAAAACGGTTCCCGAAACCCCCGTTTAACTAGGCGACACCTCACTCAATTAACATATAGCCCGAACGGCTCGAGACCCGTAAAATACTAATATACTAATACATGCATTATCATCCACAAAAAACCAAATTTCTGTGTCGTTACAGTCTCCCCAACTAACAAGAATTTCGTCCTCGAAATTAGTTCTAAATCGAGTGAATAAGGAGAACTACACCCGTTCGCAACTCGCCCAAACTGCGGGCTTACAGCCGCTTCAGACATCTTGGATCCTCTATCTCGAACTGCGGACTACCTCAGAGTCACTTCAGACAGCTCGTCCCTCATCGTTGAACTGCGGACCAATGCAAAGTCGCTTCAGACAGCTCAATAAGCTATGACCAACTGTGGACTCTCGCGAGAGTCACTTCCAACAGCTCGACATTAGGTATTGAACTGCGGACTTGTACAAAGTCTCTTCGAACAGCACAACATTTTAAATCCACTCCCTTCTTTTTTTTCACATCTACCAAACTGTGGGCTTCTGCCACTTCAAATAGCTTGATTTTTTTATTGGTCTTCAGACTGCGGGTCGCAACATCTTTAAACAGTCTAACTTAACTACGGTCTCTCTAGACCGCTCCCGTTACCCAATATGGTAGGAATGCCACGACCTCGTCGCAAACATCGCCCACTACCATGACTAAAGCTTGGTGATCATGACATAAGACGCTACAATCGCGACTCGCACGTCATACTCGTGAAAACCTCCCAACCCACTCGCGTCTCGATGCAAGTTTATCTATACCCAGGCAGTAAAATAGATTCGACAAAGTTGTAACCGTGGCCACCATGTACACTACGTGTCCATGTTCGCAAGATGAATCACAACAAGTCTGGTCCTGCCTCTCTTTAGGTGTACTTGTGGCTAGTTTTGGCAACCCATTGTGTCCAAACTTACCATCTCTTTCGGACTATAATCTAAGTTAGGTCTGTCTCATCTTAGACAACACTGCTATGGTTAAACGGTACCACTCTAGCCAGTATCGACCCTAACTCTGTCACATGACGTCCGACATCGCATTTTAAACACCTAAAGTTTCAAATAATTTGTTCCATACATGTTCTAGAATAATCAGGAAAATTCTTTACCTCCGGTAGGATCACGAACCACTGTTAGCTGGCTCAGTCGCCATGTGCACGTCCTCGATGGCCTGAAGCTGATCGTCATCGTGCTGGTCCTCGTACAAATCAGGACATCGGTTCTGAAAATGTCTAGGCTGTCCGAACTGGTAACACACCTTCCGCTTTCGAGAACCACTATCATCGTTCGGATTCCTCATTCGTCTCCCGTCATGTCCCCCTGATTGGTGCTCTAACTGCAACTCAGGTCGATTAGGCTCAATTTCCTCATAGTGAGTACTCAAGTAACTCTCCCTAGCCAAGCTCCGCTCATAAGTCCTCTGCAACGTCCCTGTCTCGGTCGTAACGATCGCACCTCCAATTTCGGGTAGTAGACCCTCAATAAAGTAGTACACTCGGTCTACCTCCGTGCTAGCTGATCCTCTAGCGTATGGTAATAACTGCAAAAATCGACCCATGTACTCCATGACGGACTCATCCGCAAATTGTCTCAGGGAAGTGAACTTATTTCTCTTGGCTCTCATCACGGTGGGGGGAAAGTACTTCTTTTTTAACTGGGTCTTGAACTCTATCCAGTCCCTCGGTACGCCTCTGGTACTCACAATCGTAGTCCACCAATCATCAGCTTCTCCCTGAAGCATGGATGAGGAGATCGTCGCTCTCATGTGATCCTCCGTAGCTATGATGTGGTGTATCTTCTCGTGACTCTTCAGGAACAAGTCTGATGCGGTCACGTCAGTGCCTCCATAGAAAACGACAGGGTCGTGCCTCTTGAACTCTCGTCATTGCCTGGCCTCAATAGTCGCCGTAATGTCATACACTGTCGGTGCACGAGGTACAACCGCCAACATTGGTGTCGTTGAAATGGTGGAAGGAAGCAAAGTCAGGGTCGTAACCCCCGGTGTGTTTGCCTCTTGAGTAATGGTTACTCTAGCCGTTGATTGTATCGATGCAACAGCAACTGACGCCCTCATTATCGCCAAAATCTCTTCCAACTATCGCTCCTGAGATGCGACTCTCTATGTCAAAGTCTGAAATTCGTCGATGCTAACAGCTCGAGTACTCGACGTCCCGCTGTCGTCACTAAGACCCCTCTGATTCGCCATCGCTATCTCATATCGAAAGCGTATTTCCAGTTCAGTGGATAGCTACCGATACCATATAATACACACAACAATCGTAATATGTATAAACATCGCATCCGACTTATCCCACTCCCCAACTAGGATTCTAAGTCAGGATCATAGGGTTTCCACTCTAAGTTTAACCGTTCCTAACTTCCGCTGTCTTAATGGTTTGTGTTTTTAATCAAGAGTCAGGTCGTTATAACCTTAAGCTCTGATACCAACTGTGACGGCCCCAATTTTCCCGTGCAATTGGGTACGCTTGGCCTAAACTTGTGTAGGCCCCGAGTCATCACTCGGCAACCTGACGAGCTTAGTCAGCCTTCGATGTAATCAATTCAGTAATTTATGAAAGAGTTATTGCATTTACACACAGCGGAAGACTAAAACAATCATAATAAAGGGAAATAACTCAATTAAAGGGAAATTAGGAATTCTATAAGTGTGGAAAACCCCGGGTATTCATGTACAATTCGATAGGCATATATACATGATACCAGTCTCAATAAAGATATACCAAGTTCAATAATCCCAACAAAATAAGTATAAAACGATATACACATCAGCAAACAAAGTATAATCACCTACTATAAAGTCTCTCAGATGTCCTGAAAAGCCTCAAAGTATATTACCTAGGCAGAGCCCCTTGCCCTTGCTGCTCTCCACTCTATCTGCACCCACCGTCACAAACTAGACGGTGAGTAACTGAATAAAATTGCTAGTAGTACCAGAAGAATGTAACAGTAATTTATGATTTTAACAAGAAAAGCAGTCTAAGTATCATGCGGAAAGGAAATAACTGGAAAGTAAGTAAATCAAATGCATGATAAAGAGACTGAAAGATAAACAATCGATATTTTGCATGTTCTAAGATTCAAAGAAGCCCCAATGTGGTCTATTTCACAGCAATACGGCATAGATCTCGCAAGATCTCCCCGGGTAATGTCGCAACACTAGCGCAGCGTGAAATCGAGAGGCATTGCAACACCTCTCGAATCCAGTACCCAGTACACACATCACTAGGGGTGGTCAGTTACCCCTGCAGAGGGCACCCTCGTTGTCCCAGCTAGTGCGGGACCACATGATACCTTCGAGACACACACTCATGCCAAGAACATACAACCAAGGAAAACGGAATGGAATATCAAGCAAAGGATCAATGCAACAATAGCAATAAATAGAGGATGTATAAATCACATGTTATTTTCTTACTGGTCTACTAACGTACATACACACAAGGCATGCATGTACTTACCTGACTAATCGCGACTCGGTATCACTCCGAAACTCTAACGCGTTTCCCCACAAGTTCTCAACAACCTGATAAAGTTTTGGAATCCCGAATATTAGTTTAAGGCTCGCATTCAGTCTTTAAGTTGTACCTGTTGTATTAGGCTTTTATTGTAATGTGTATTAGATGTGTTGGGCCCTCATTATAATGTGTGTTGGGCCCTTATTACAAATCCATATTCATTTAATATAAATGTCTATACTTAAAAATCTTGTTTACTTATTCTTAAACCTATAATAATGTACATTATGGTCACAAACAAACAATTGATGTCTACACCCCACTGGTGTGCACACTAACACTTCACACCCCGCTGTTTTGTGCACACACACCCCTCTGTTGTGTGCACCCCACTGTGATTTATACCTTACTTTATTATTTAAAACTATGTTATATACACGTTTTCACTATGCACACCTTACACTGTTGTGTGTACATTCCTTTTTTGTGGTGTACACATACAAATCTTTGTGTACACCCACTGTGGTGTACACACACAGTGTACACCCCTTACACAACATTCACACCCTACAACAGCCACCTATATGTACTCATGTAAATCGAAACTCACACACATACATCTCATGAAAACATTCCCACTAAAGTGCACACACCCACACCCCAATGGGGTGTGCACATACATAGCCACACCCCATACATATAGAACAACCACCCCACACACACTCATTCACCAAAACCGTCCACACACACTTCACAACTGATCACCTTCATCACGACATTAATCACCTAAAACTGTTGTATACACATTATGGTGTGCACACACACTATTGTGTACACCCCACTGTGGTGTACACACAGTGGTATGTACACCCCACCATGCCCAAACAACAAAACAACCACCCAAATGGCAAAAATAGTGAGCATGGAAGGAGAACAAAAACAATGGAGAAAGAGGAGAGAAGCTCACCTGGTGATCTGCGGTGAGTAGTGGAGGCTCCAACGTTGTGGTGGGTGGCGATGGTGATGGTTCGGTAGGGGAAAGCGAGCTGCTACAATGGAGGCCGAGAAAGGTGAGGTAAAGTACAAGCCGAGAGAGAAGAGGGAAAGAGGGGTGGAAGAGACTCACCTAGACGTCTCCGGTGGGTGGACAAGGTGGCAGTACCGTAGAGGGTGGCGGTGGTGGCGCCTTGAGGAGGAGGAGAATGCACAGCCGAGAGGAGAAGGAGATCACGTGAGGCCGAGAGGGAGAGGGAGACAGAGAGAGAGAGAGAGAGAGCTCGGACCTCCGGTGTAGTCCAGTCAGGTGAGAGATCCGGCGACTGGCAGTCGGTGGTCGACGGTGGCGAGAGGTAGTGACGGCTATGAGGTGAGGAAGATGATGAATAGTGTGTATTAGGGTTTTTGTTTGTTTTTATATATGTGACTTAAGGTGAAATGACCCTTTTGCCCTTGAGTTTACACTTGCCCAACCCTTGGACAACTACCCTTATGAGTAATTTGGCTCATCCCCCTAATCTAACCCATGTACACATCTCTATGACCATCCAATGGTCCTCCTCACTCAAGTGTGTCATTTTAACAATCCTATCCATATTAATCTATTAAATTAACCCCATTAATTTTATTAAATTACCAATAAGGTTACACAAATTCTTGCCTACTCGGTGCACCGTGCCACGCATTTGACACGCTTCTCGAGGCGGTCCTACTTAGTATTCAATTAAATTTCCTCATGTCTAAGTTATACTTTATTGTTAACCTTGTATTTTCTCAACTTTGATCATATATTTCATTTGACTTTGTTTATTAATAATGCCCACTAAAACGGTTCCCAAAACCCCGTTAAACTAGGCGACACCTCACTCAATTAACATATAGCCCGAACGGCTCGAAACCCGTAAAATACTAATATACTAATACATGCATTATCATCCACAAATAACCAAATTTCTGGGTCCTTACAGTCTCCCCAACTAACAAGAATTTCGTCCTCGAAATTAGTTCTAAATCGAGTGAATAAGGAGAACTACACCCGTTCGCAACTCGCCCAAACTGCGGGCTTACAGCCGCTTCAGACATCTTGGATCCTCTATCTCGAACTGCGGACTACCTCAGAGTCACTTCAGACAGCTCGTCCCTCATCGTTGAAATGCGGACCAATGCAAAGTCGCTTCAGACAGCTCAATAAGCTATGACCAACTGTGGACTCTCGCGAGAGTCACTTCCAACAGCTCGACATTAGGTATTGAACTGCGGACTTGTACAAAGTCTCTTCAAACAGCACAACATTTTAAATCCACTCCCTTCTTTTTTTTCACATCTACCAAACTGTGGGCTTCTGCCACTTCGAATAGCTTGATTTTTTAATTGGTCTTCAGACTGCGGGTCGCAACATCTTTAAACAGTCTAACTCAACTACGGTCTCTCTAGACCGCTCCCGTTACCCAAAATGGTAGGAATGCCACGACCTCGTCGCAAACATCGCCCACTACCATGACTCAAGCATGGTGATCATGACATAAGACGCTACGATCGCGACTCGCACGTCATACTCGTGAAAACCTCCCAACCCACTCGCATCTCGACACAAGTTTATCTATACCCAGGCAGTAAAATAGATTCGACAAAGTTGTAATCGTGGCCACCATGTACACTACGTGTCCATGCATCGTAAGATGAATCACAACCAGTCTGGTCCTACCTCTCTTTAGGTGTACTTGTGGCTAGTTTTGGCAACCCATTGTGCCCAAACTTACCATTACTTTCGGACTATAATCTAAGTTAGGTCTGTCTCATCCTAGACAACACTGCTATGGTTAAACGGTACCACTCTAGCCAGTATCGACCCTAACTCTGTCACATGACGTCCGACATCACATTTTAAACACCTAAAGTTTCAAATAATTTGTTCCATACATGTTGTAGAATAATCAGGAAAATTCTTTACCTCCGATAGGATCACGAACCACTGTTAGCTGGCTCAGTCGCCATGTGCACGTCCTCGATGGCCTGAAGCTGATCGTCATCCTGCTGGTCCTCGTACAAATCAGGACATCGGTTCTGAAAATGTCCAGGCTGTCCGCACTGGTAACACACCTTCCGCTTTCGAGAACCACTATCATCGTTCGGATTCCTCATTCGTTTCCCGTCATGTCCCTTAATCGGTGCTCTAACTACAACTCAGGTCGATCAGGCTCAATCTCCTCGTAGTGAGTACTCAAGTAACTCTCCCTAGCCAAGCTCCACTCATAAGTCCTCTGCAACATCCCTGGCTCGGTCGTAACGATCGCACCTCCAATTTCGGGTAGTAGACCCTCAATAAAGTAGTACACTCGGTCTGCCTCCGTGCTAGCTGATCCTCTAGCGTATGGTAATAACTGCAAAACTCGACCCATGTACTCCATGACGGACTCATCCGCTAATTGTCTCAGGGAAGTGAACTCATTTCTCTTGGCTCTCATCACGGTGGGGGGAAAGTACTTCATTTTGAACTGGGTCTTGAACTCTATCCAGTCCCTCGGTACGCCTCTGGTACTCACAATCGTAGTCCACCAATCATCAGCTTCTGCCTGAAGCATGGATGAGGAGATCGTCGCTCTCATGTGATCTACCGTAGCTATGATGTGGTGTATCTTCTCATGACTCTTCAGGAACAAGTCTGATGCGGTCACGTTAGTGCCTCCATAGAAAACGACAGGGTCGTGCCTCTTGAACTCTTGTCATTGCCTGGCCTCAATAGTCGCCGTAATGTCATACACTGTCGGTGCACGAGGTACAACCGCCAACATTGGTGTCGTTGAAATGGTAGAAGGAAGCAAAGTCAGGGTCGTAACCCCCGGTGTGTTTGCCTCTTGAGTAATGGTTACTCTAGCCGTTGATGGTATCGATGCAACAACAACTGACGCCCTCATTATCGCCAAAATCTCTTCCAACTATCGCTCCTGAGATGCGACTCTCTACGTCAAAGTCTGAAATTCGTCGATGCTAACAGCTCGAGTACTCAACGTCCCGCTGTCGTCACTAAGACCCCTCTGATCCGCCATCGCTATCTCATATCGAAAGCGTATTTCCAGATCTGTGGATAGCTACCGATACCATATAATACACACAACAATCGTAATATGTATAAACATCACATCCGACTTATCCCACTCCCTAACTAGGATTCTAAGTCAGGATCATAGGGTTTCCACTCTAAGTTCAACCGTTCCTAACTTCCGCTGTCTTAATGGTTTGTGTTTTAAATCAAGAGTCAGGTCGTTATAACCTTAAGCTCTGATACCAACTGTGACGACCCCAATTTCCCCGTGCAATTGGGTACACCTTGCCTAAACTTGTGCAGGCCCCGAGTCATCACTCGGCAACCTGACGACCTTAGTCAGCCTTCGATGTAATCAATTCAGTAATTTATGAAAGAGTTATTGCATTTATACACAGCGGAATACTAAAACAATCATAATAAAGGGAAATAACTCAATCAAAGGGAAATTAGGAATTCTATAAGTGTGGAAAACCCCGGGTATTCATCTACAATTCGATAGGCATATATACGTGATACCAGTCTCAATAAAGATATACAAAGTTCAATAATCCCAACAAAATAAGTATAAAACGAAATACACATCAACAAACAAAGTATAATCACCTACTATAAAGTCTCTCAGATGTCCTGAAAAGCCTTAAAGTATATCACCTAAAGTGAGAGCCCCTTGCCCTCTTTGCTCTCCACTCTATCCGCACCCACCGTCACAAACTAGACGGTGAGTAATCGAATAAAATTGCTAGTAGTACCGAGAAGAATGTAACAAGTAATTTATGATTTTAACAAGAAAAGCAGTCTAAGTATCATGCGGAAAGGAAATAACTGGAAAGTAAGTAAATCAAATGCATGATAAAGAGACTGAAAGATAAACAATCGATATTTTGCATGTTCTAAGATTCAAAGGAGGCCCATGAGTGGTCTATTTCACAGCAATACGGCAAAGATCTCGCAAGATCTCCCCGGGCAATGTCGCAACATTAGCGCAACGTGAAATTGAGAGGCATCGCAACACCTCTCGAATCTAGTACCCAGTACACACATCACTAGGGGTGGTCAGTTACCCCTACAGAGGGCACCCTCGTTATCCCAGCTAGTGCGGGACCACATGATACCTTCGAGACACACACTCATGCCAAGAACATACAACCAAGGAAAACGGAATGGAATATCAAGCAAAGGATCAATGCAACAATAGCAATAAATAGAGGATGTATAAATCACATGTTATTTTCTTACTCGTCTACTAACATACATACACACAAGGCATGCATGTACTTACCTGACTAATCGCGACTCGGTATCACTCCGAAACTCTAACGCGTTTCCCCACAAGTTCTCAACAACCTGATAAAGTTTTGGAATCCCGAATATTAGTTTAAGTCTCGCATTCAGTCTTTAAGTTGTACCTATTGTATTAGGCTTTTATTGTAATGTGTATTGGATGTGTTGGGCCCTCATTATAATGTGTGTTGGGCCCTTATTACAAATCCATATTCATTTAATATAAATGTCTATACTTAAAAATCTTGTTTACTTATTCTTAAACCTATAATAATGTACATTATGGTCACACACACACAATTGATGTGTACACCCCACTGGTGTGCACACTAACACTTCACACCCCGCTGTTTTGTGCACACACACCCCTCTGTTGTGTGCACCCCACTGTGATTTATACCTTACTTTATTATTTAAAACTATGTTATATACACGTTTTCACTATGCACACCTTATACAACTGTTGTGTACACCCCATTGTGGTGTACACATACAGTGCTGTGTACACCACCTGTGGTGTACACACAGTGTACACCCCTTACACAACATTCACACCCTACAACAGCCACCTATATGTACTCATGTAAATCGAAACTCACACACATACATCTCATGAAAACATTCCCACTAAAGTGCACACACCCACACCCCAACTGGGGTGTGCACATACATAGCCACACCCCATACATATAGAACAACCACCCCACACACACTCATTCACCAAAACCGTCCACACACACTTCACAACTGATCACCTTCATCACGACATTAATCACCTAAAACTGTTGTATACACATTATGGTGTGCACACACACTATTGTGTACACCCCACTGTGGTGTACACACAGTGGTATGTACACCCCACCATGCCCAAACAACAAAACAACCACCCAAATGGCAAAAACAGTGAGCATGGAAGGAGAACAAAAACAATGGAGAAAGAGGAGAGAAGCTCACCTGGTGATTTGCGGTGAGTAGTGGAGGCTCCAACGTTGTGGTGGGTGGCGATGGTGATGGTTCAGCTAGGGGAAAGCGAGCTGCTACAATGGAGGCCGAGAAAGGTGAGGTAAAGTACAAGCCGAGAGAGAAGAGGGAAAGAGGGGTGGAAGAGACTCACCTAGACGTCTCCGGTGGGTGGACAAGGTGGCAGTACCGTAGAGGGTGGCGGTGGTGACAGCCCAAGGAGGAGGAGAATGCACAACAGAGAGAAGGAGATCACGTGAGGTGAGAGGAGAGGAGAGAGAGAGAGAGAGAGAGCTCGGACCTCGGTGTAGTCCCGGTCGGGTGAGAGATCCGGCGGCATGATCGGCGATCGGTGGTCGACGGTGGCGAGAGGTAGTGACGACTATGAGGTGAGGAAGATGATGAATAGT